>JAHLJT010004567.1:36852318-37563612 GCA_031308135.1 Acheta domesticus | reverse complement strand
AGTTATCTTCAGAGCTCTTCCTACAAAAATCGCAGTATAATGTGCCACAAGCCGAGAGTGAATGGCAGTAGTTTTAGCTATGAGATCATCTGGGAGTCCCATTTCTTGTTTTATTAAATGCTCTTATGTAATTTTTACTCATGATATCCTTGTTTTGTTAAAATAATCGTAAACCATTTGTTTAACGAGTTCGAATACCTAGAGAGAAACACACTACTATTACATTGCATACAAATCATTATTTAATGTTAAAAAACAAGAAGTTAAGTGACGTATAAGGGAGAAGTTGTACATTAGCAAATTTTCTTGAACTCTGTAATCTCTACCACGCTCTGGTTTACTATATTTGTTGGTTGAATAATGAATAGATAATGATAAAATAATTCATAATAAAATTCATAATTAATAAATTCATTCATAAATACCAATTAGAAAAGTAATAAATTAATTCAATTCTTTCAAAATACCCTTTCAAGTTTCTTGCTTCAAATTTTTATTTTTATATTACTCATTATGAGCGGATTTCACATAAATAAGAATATTCTTCCATACAAGTTTTTTACGTGTTCGGTTTCCGTTGAAGAGAAAATTCAAGAAAACAATTAAAAAAACTGGTAGTTTATCGCATCTTTTACTGCCAAACGTTATAACCTCACTCAGTTCTATGCACTGTTTGGTGTTTTCCTGCGGCAGCGAACGCCCAAATGTCGTATAACAAGTGAAGGAGTAGAAATGTGTCCGAGAAAACTCGCTCGCCGACCGACTCGAACAGGACTCGAGCGAGGAACTCTTTCGCCTCCGCAGAGGCGAACGAGGAAACTCTTTCAGGTGTGTAGGGTTCCGTAGTGTTTTGTAGTGTGAAATTTCGAGCAGCAGAAATGAATTTAGAAAAATTAATTGAGTGTGTGAAAAATTACCCGTATTTGTACGAAACAAGTAATGAACAATACAAAAATATAAAGTTGAAGGATGAAACGTGGAGGACTCTATCCGAAGAATTAAATGGAAGTAAGCTAACACACTTGGAATTATAATTAGCATTTATGTATTTACAAACAGCTTATTGTTAATTTAAATAGCAACGCCATCTTTAGTTTACACAGCAGCTTAACTATAATTTTAACACCAATAATATAAGATGATTCTTTAACAATTTAAAATATGTTTTCTATAACTAATTTTCATATTCATTAACAATTCAATAAAATATGTATTGATCTTTGTACTTTTCATCAGATTATTTTCTTTTATATTTGGAAGAAATGACCTTGCATATCAAATCACACATCTTGTGATGTTGCAATGGGTGTTTTCAGATGCCAAGAAGAATGGAAAAAGTTAAGAGACTGTCACCGAGATGCCCTTAAAAGGAAAGTTGCACGTTCAGGGCAAGAGGGACAAGTAAAAAAAAATGGAGATATGAAGAGCACATGGCCTTCCTTTTGCCTTCAATGGCAAATAGAGAAAGGCATAGCAACATGCAAGAGGAGGCAAAAATGTACCAGTTACAAGTACAAGATATTGAAGAAGAAATGCCTTGTTCTTCCAGTGCTGGAACTGAAATCAAGGAAACTTCAAGCACTCCAAAATTGGGGAAAAAAGTTGACCCAATTTTGGAGTACTTGGAAAAAGGAAGGAGAGAAAGAGAAGCCAGACGGCAAAGTAGGATGAAGGCAGATGAAGAAAAGGACGAGTTAGATTATTTTTTTTTGTCAATGTTACACTCCACCAAAAAATTACCCAAGGCATACCAAAGGCACATTAAAAATATTTTGTTTGCAGCAGTCCAAGAGGCAGAGGCACAGGTGGAGTTGGAAGAGAATTCATCAAATGATTGCGTGTATTTTGCTAATGAATAAATAAATACTTATTAGGAAATGCTGAATTACTTTGTCATTAATGTCTCATCAAAATGTTTATTCCATGATCCTATAATTTTGTGAGCCCATCAATAAATTTAGTGTGTGATAAAATAATGCATGGTAAGTATATTATTAATTTTAAATTAGTGTAAATGTTGCAAAGATTTACACTCATTTAAATATTAAGGAATTTACAAGGAAATCTTTTATAATTTTTGTTTTGTTTTGGTGGACTTGGAAGTTACAGATAAAATAGGTATTGTTCTACAGAATAGAGTTACAAACTTAAAGATATGCCTTTTTAATGTAAGTTAAAGTTGTACGAAATTTATCAGTAATAACTATGAATTAATACTTTTAAATATGGTTTATTGTATCAAGAATCTCATTTGTTTAAAATAGCTCAGAGGGGTACAGATGAACACCAAAGTCATGCATTCTAGAGCTACGTTTCAGCTCTTGAATTATAAAATTGTGAAGTAAATAAGAAGAGGTTATCAGTGTATTTTTTTGAGAAAAATCTACAATTCAATTTTAAGAATTATTTTGTTAAAAATATTAATAATACAAGAAAATTCAAAGGTTAAGTCAAAGATAAAACAAAAGAAACATTTAGAAATGACCTTTCCTAATTGCATCCATTTGCCATGGAATACTCCCTTGCGATGAAGAAAAAAATTCCATGTATTTTTCTCTAATTTCAAATGCTTTTTTTGTAGCGTTATAACCATAATGTTTTAATGGAATGAACTGGTCTTTAGGTTCACTGAAATCATCTTCTTCTCTAAAATTAATCAAGTCTTGTTCTACACTGTGAGTGTTCTTTTGAGTTCTGAGGTAATTATGTAAAACTACTGTTGCTTTCACAACTTTGTCCACTGTTTTTATATCGCATTCAAATGGTTTCAGGAACACCCTCCATCTTGCTGCTAAAATACCAAATGCACTTTCTACTAATCTCCTGGCTCTAGAGAGCCTATAGTTAAAAATTTTCTTTTCAGTGCTCTGCAACTGAGTCTTAGGAAATGGTCTCATTAAATTCTCTAGCAGAGGAAATGCCTCATCCCCTACAAATACATATGGGAGACTGTCTTTACTACCTTCTAATAAGCATGGTTCTGGAAGATCAAGTTTATTACTTCGCAAGGCCTTTCCAAACATGCTTTCCTTAAAAACGATGTCCATCACTAAATTTACCACAGGAGCCAATGTCTACAACAGAAAACTTATAGTCAGCATCAACAACTGCAAATAGAATTATGGAAAATTGTTTTTTATAATTTAAGAATTGGGATCCACTTTTCATGGGCTTTCTTATAACCACGTTTCCCATCAATTGCCTCAACACAGTTATTTAACTGCCAAAGCTGCTCAAAATCTCTGCTATTGCGAAGCCACAACTGTTTATCTGGCTTCGGTAAGTACAGTGGTTGTAAATGTGTCCATAGGGCATCACAGACCTCATTAACAATCTGGGCTACTGTACTTTCTCCTATTCTAAAGCTATAAGACTGTTCTATATGACACCCCAGTGGCTAAATATCTGAAAGAGAGAGAATTGTGTTAGTCTTGAACATCAAAAGTAAATAAAGTGGATTTCTTTTTTAATTGACTGAATCGTTGAAAATGTATTGTTAAAAACAAAATATATTAAAAAAGTATATTTATTTTCAACAATGAAGTTAAGAATATTTGCCTTAGGGTGACGGTTAGCCGTTCTTCGGTTCCAATGGGCCTCCGAAAATTAGTGTATTGTTTTTTAATGGTCGATTCCACGATCTGGTGAATGTCCATAAATTGCACCCTGGTAACCCGCAAATATTTTAGGAAGGCCTCGTCATCTAAATGCGGTACCAGACTGTGGAATTCGCCTTTTTCTTCGCAAAAGCGAATGTGGTTCCTCACCCACATGCTTCGGAGTCGTTTACGAATTAAATGAAGAATAACTATTTCCTCTTCTTCGGACTCTGCATCATCTGACGATTCCATTTGATTTATTGCAACATCGTTCATGGTGAGTTCAAAACAAATATCAATCAAATGAAATAATTAGGTACCTATTACAGCCAGGGGCGAATTCGCGCGTAAGCACAGAAAGCACGTGTCTACGGCGGTAAAAATTTTGACCTAAATTTGTGACAATATATTTCTAAAATTTATATTATGAATAAATTATATATATTTTAATAAATACAATTTTGATAATCTGTTTGAAGATGACTTATTTCGTTTATATTTTCTAATGTTAATAGTGCAGATATACGTAATTTTAAGAATTAATCGTAAAACAACGGTCGGCAATTTTTTAATGTGCCTACAGGCGACAAAATTGTTATTCCACTCTGATCACAGCTCATTTCGTTTCCTTGTAGCCCGCTCTGCAGGACGCACAGAAACCAAAAAGTATACAGTGGTATCGAGACCCCATCATTTCGAGACATCGAATGACTAGTGTGTGGACGCAAAGAGTTCTATACATAGAGCAGCCCTGCCGTATACTTTACCTTGAGCTGAAATGAAGCCAGCGAACCCGACACAATTGCGCGCGACGCCATCTTGGTTGGACCCTTCAGTTCGCGTTGATTATGACTTTTAATACGTACGACTACCAATAAAACCAGAATAAAACGGTATTGTCACTGTAGTAAGACGATTCGACATGTGGCGAAAAATTACATACAAGTTTTAACACTTAAAATACGTATATTTAAGAATATTAGTAGTTGGTAACTTTAATAATGATGACAAATGACAGGTTTTCACAGCATTCTACATCAATATTTTTGATTGAAACGAAGGGAAGGCGAATAATTAAATGCAACAACAACGTTAGTAATCAACTGTAAAGTTTCATTTTTGTGATAGATAAATATAAAATTACTATTAATCTACATTTTTACAAGGAGAGAGGGAAATGCCTAATGCACACTTGTAGGAGTCCACACTTACAAGAAGTGTGGGGTTTGCACCCATTTAAACCCCAGAACCCTTTCTTCCTATGTGGAAGTTCACATTAAATGGAAGTGAAAACACACAAAAACACAATAAAAAATTATCAACATTTTATTGGCCTAAAAACAGAATAAGTTTTGTAAACTTCTGTCTAACTCGACTCAAGTGTATCTTCTCATTCACAATTTTTGAATAATGATGCAACCTGATATTAAAGTATTTTCTGGAAATAGCTTCCAGTAACCACAAAAAATGGTTGTTCTCTGGCTCTTGGTCTAAAAAATGATGACCCAATGAATGGAAGACATTTCTATTTACACACATTTTAAACACATTGTAAACAAGCTGCCTCAGCAAGTTCTTTTCTTGGGGAATATTCCCATTGCACATAACATTTCTAAAAACCACCTCACAATATCTACTAATTGTCACAACATCATCTGACGGTGTCAGTAACCCACCTCTATTCTTTATATCAAATAAAGTAGAAGTGGATGCACGTGGGTGAGTGAGTGCTTCTATACAGTCCTCACATTTCATAGCAGCCCGTAAGTGGCGCACAACATAACCACTAATGTACTCTACCACATCCCACACTATGTCTGTTGTTGTTGTCATTGATGAAAGCATGGGCTCATCACTAGCAACTGCACTTTTTTCTTCAAAATCCACCAGCATCCTAGCAGTAGGAAGTGATGCATTTATGAGCTCCTCAGGTGTTTTCTTTTTTGAGACACAAAGTATATTTATTTTGTCTAGAGGAAGGCTATTTCCTGTCCGAGCTTCATACAATTCTGAATGGACGAGAATTTTTCTAAAAGCACAGGTGAACTGCTGAGCTGTAGGCTTATTATTATGTCCCCCATGTGAACGTACATAACAAAAAAATCTCTCCAAATGGTCTTGGCTGAATCTGTATGAAGCCAAGTATCGAACAGGAGTTGCTGATTCCCCCACAAGTATATCATATAGTTTCATGATACTTTCAATACATGTCAAAAATCCTGCTGCTTGACAAAGTTCACTATTTGAGCACATTTCTGTTTCAGCTGTCTCAAAACTATTTTCAATATTCAGTATAGAAGAGGAGGATTCTTGTAAGGGCACAGCACGATTCCGTTTTAGTGGTCTTCTAACCTACAAATACAAAGTCAACATATCAGTACTATTGTAATAATATTTATCTGCCTACTGTTTTATTATGTGATGTTAATGCCTAATTGCTCCTCAGCTAAATTCTAATAATCTAGGTCATGCAATTTGAAAGTTTTAGCTTCATGGCAGAAGTACGTAAAAACAAATGCACAGTAAAGGATGTGATATTTAAAAGGAACTCATTATTGGATATAATTACACACCTTTTGTTCTTGTGACAGCAAGTATTTTGGGTAGGCAGAGAAAACTGATGGTACTACACCAGTCCTAACACACACACAAGAAAGAGATGTGCGGTCCATGTCTGCTTCTCTGAAGTGAGCTGAGCAAATGGTGCTGTGTTTCGTCGGTGTCCAGTCTTTTCTGCGAACAGCCCTCGCCCATTTTCCTTTCAGGATAGGATCCTTGGGAAAACTAAAAAAGAATATGCCATCAGAAGTTAGTAATGAGTACAACTGATAATCATAAACTCACTAGACATTTCAGTAAATATGCTTCTGTTTAACTTACGTATGGAATGTTATTCCAGATATTCTTTTCGTAGATTTATTACTGCAACCAAACGCAACACATGAAGGCATTGCCGCACGAATACAGTACTCCTGTCTGCCACTCAAACACAAAATTATATACTTTCCGAATCGGTCCAGATAACAAGACAAACCAACAAACTGCTACAGCAACAAGATTTGCATGTGTTTGCATGGCCAGGAGGGTCCTACCAATATGGCCGTCGCGCGAAAATTGATGCTCATTTGTCGGCTTCATTTCGTCGCTGCTGGGGGCTGCTCTATGTGTAGAACTCTTTGTGTGGACGCGGCCTCGCTGGCCTCTTTCCGCATTTCTCGTTGCACATTTCTAGAAACACATTCCTCGGTGTATACTGCGATTTTTGTAGGAAGAGCTCTCAAGGCCACTCAAATCCCATCTTCGCGATGGAATATGTCACGGCATTTCGTGTCATTCACAGTCGTTCCGCTAGATTTCGCACGATCGCGACCGTATGAAGCAGTGCTTGCGATCATGCGACTTCTACCGGCAAGACCGAGAAAAGACGCCAAATGCCGTGACATATTCCATCGCGAAGGTGGGATTTGAGTGGCCTTGAGAGCTCTTCCTACAAAAATCGCAGTATAGTCTGTTGCGGGCCTTAAGTCCCTTGTTTCGATTTTCCACATTTCTCGTCGTACATTTCTGGAAACACATTCCTCGGCGTAGTCTGTTGCGGGCTTTAAAGTTTATTGTAATATTTTTCTCAATTATAATAATTACTACAATTTTCTAAAATATTTTTAAAAACCGACAGTTCATAAAAATATACGGAGTCACTTCTACTCGAATAGCTCAGAGGCCCGAAATTCGTTGGTACTTTTCATATCCGATGAAAGGGCAGGTGAATCCACATGTTTTATACTTTTCCTTTTCTTTTAAATTAACACCTTAGCATCATCGCTGAGGTCGTGATATGTACTTTGAATGATTTTCCAAATGAAAAGATAGTGACCTGATGTATGTCTGATAGAATACTGCTTCTTTAAATTAAATTTGTGAATAAGATGCGCAGCCAGTATCTAAACAAACCGAAAGAATACAAAAATTGTTGTAAATAGCAAACGTGATATGAAATACAAACCACGGCAACCGCATAATACAGCCAAAATCTTACTATTTCGCTATGAATAGTTAATGCTCACAGCAGAGGTTGCCATCCAGCACTTTCCCGCCACACGTTGTGACATCATTCTGGACCAGTATATACTCTTTGTTCTGGACATCCCTATAGCTTTGAGTACGTGGTGTTGGCTCGTCGTTATAGAGATGTCCAGAATGACGTCACGATTAGCGGGGAAATTGGTTGGCAACAGCTGCTGTGTGCGTAAGCGTGTACTAAATTATTTCCAAGTTTTTGACTGTATTATTCGGTTGTCGTGGTGAGTGTGTCTTATCACATTTATTATTTACAATATTTGCTTTCTTTCGATTTATTTAGGTTCCGGCAGCAAATTTCCTCGACAAATTGGATTTATAAAAGCACTATTTCATCAACAACACGTCAAATCACTACCTTTTCTTTTTGAAAACGGTTCGAAGTAAATATGATTACTCTGGTAAATATTATCATGACCTTAGCGAGCCCGTCTGACAGAAGTTATAAGTGAATACACTGTCAACTTGAGAACCGCGGCAATTGCGTTTCACAATCATATTAGTAATCACTAAAAGTTACAAGTGAATGCCCAGGGGCCCATTTCACAAAGGTTACAAGTATTAGTAATCACAAGTACTCGCAAAGATTTTGCAACACTTGTGGATACTACTGAATGTCCTGTAGAATGCCCACAAGTGAATTACCCCAAGACCATCTTCAATTCTCCAACAACTAAAGATGGTCTTGATTACCCACAATGCAATTCTATTCCCTGCTCCTTTGAGAAAATGTTGAGATCTGAGATGGTCCTTTGTTTCGCTTCTGGACAGTAAATGTAACTTAACTCTCTGCACTCAAGAAAATGTGCGCAAGTGTACTCTCTCAACATGCATCATATTTGACTCGTTATACACGATTGTAATTGTACGTAACTCAATAAAGTATGATTATTATTTGAAATAAAATGCGCGTTTTTGGCTTCCTTGGAATTGAGTAGACTGTCTGCCTTGTATTTCCATTTCCGTCTCGCGTCGTTGTCTTTTGGTTTTGCGTGCGTATGTTTCGTTGTCTCTGGTGTTGTTTGCGCATCCAACAAATTTTAGAAAGAAAAAAAAGAAAGCCTGTGTAAGATTCTCATCTATTGTTTGTTGACCTTCAAAAAGCATTCTCATTGGCAAACTTTTAGAACAAATATGTAATTTTAAATTAATTAACACCATAACGAAAACGTACAAAGACAGTAAAGGTGTTGGGAAAATAAACGGACAAGTATCTTATGACATAATTTCTAAAGGATGCTGTATGTCACCAACTCCTTTTAACAAGTTCATTGCTGAAGCACTGAAAGAATGGAGGAGGAAATGCAGTGTAATGGGAATGCAAATTGAAGAATCAACACTGGGTGTTCTACTCTTCGCAGATAATGTAGTCATAATGGCTGAGAATGAGCAGGATATTAACTATATGTTGAATAGAGGAAGAGAGAGAGAAAGAGAAGGAAAGAGATGAAGAGAGAGAGAGAAATTTTGAAAATTTAGAGGTTTCAATGATAATTAGATTTGCACCCTTTGTAAACATCGATCTATTCAAGCAAACATTTTGAAGAACCAATTTTTGAAAAAAATTCAAAAATGACATTACGGCTTCACCTTAAGTACCCCTGAAAATTAAAATATCAATTTCAAACATCAGGACTGATCAGGGAATATCTATTTTGGAAAAATTCTGTGAACAGTTTAAGTGCTAGTGATTACAAATGCTTTGCGAAAAATCACCTTTTCAGGATTAAGAAACTACAACATGTGAATCTTGGGTACACTAGGTATTTATGTAGAGGCCAGATAAATCTATTTCACTTAAAAGAGTTATTCTATTAAAAAATAAGCACTTTTCCTAGCAACATTACATTACTTTCTGTATCTACATAGTAGTGTACAAGGAAGCAAATATAATATAAAAATAATTTAACTATTAATGTTGTTTAAAACATAAGTGCAATTTAATCACACTCATTTCTTTGCTAGTGCTATTACAGCTAGCTTAAGAGTGGTACATACTTCAAGTGGTTCGCAAGTGGTAAACCCAGAGAGTAAACAAAAAGCCTTAATTCTCATTCTCATTGAAGACAGAAAAGCTGATTGAATCATCACTCCCTCCCACATGAAGCAGGCAGAGGAACAACTGATATTTATTGTCACCAGCCAATGTGCCATAATAATTGAAGTGTGTTTGAAACTAAATTAAACGTTAAAGAAAGAGGATTTAAAACTAATTTTGCAATAAGACTTTTAACTGAGCAATTCACTTAGAATTATCATTAGGGACCTAGCCTTTCCCCCTCAAGAAGAAAGGCTCTACCTAAACCCTGTTTTATAAATAACTATTACATTATGAATGGCAATGAACTTTGCAAAGGCCCTTGTAATGTGTGAGATGTATATCACAGCCAGGCAAAACATTCAGCAGTAGAGGTGAAAAGTAGAGTAAGACTATTCAATTACATCACTAAATAAACATTAATTTTACTGTTGAGGAGATGAGCTGTTTGAAACCTGGACCTCAAGGCAGAAGCAGAACAAGATAGTTGTGTCTTCCCTTGAAGATATACTCTCACCAAATTACATTAAAGCTGATATATTAATTATCTACAATGTAAATGCTTACAAAACAACAATGAGATCTCAATAATCCCAATATGTGGTGATATCTGACATTCTCTGTCATGTTTAATAATGTTTTTGACTGAGCCTGGAACAGGTTAGTCTGTTTGCGAATCAATCTACAGGTAAAGATGACCACACAAGTTTTTACGAAGCTTGGCATTGACCTAAAATACTACAACATAAGTATACACAAAAAATAAATATTAGTTGAAAGTTACAAGTGGCATCGATATCCAATTAATGAAATGAGAAAAACTGCTATGGCATATATTTTTGGGGAAGTAACTTGTTGTAAATCAAATATAGTCAATGGTAAATGTATTTAATCTTCAAGTTCAAGAGAAACACAAATCATTTTACAACAAATGTGGTTTCAATGTTAATTTACCATCACAGAAATCAACATTTCCTTTTGAAACTGAAGTGTCGAATAAATGGAAATTTCAAGCACTAGGGACAACAGCACAAATGATCCATAAGGCAGGGTTCCAGGTTCAATATACATCAAATCATTGTATACATGAAAGGTATTCATACATGTTTATGCGAAACAATATTATTTTAATTTTTTTTTATTGTAAGCCCAAAACTATTACAGTTTCCTAAAACCCAATACAGTAAGTTTTCCACACCCAGCCCTATGGACTAAGTATTTTTGATCAAATCAATACAAGCAACAAGATCTAAACACAGAAAATTTCTAAGACACAGAATGCTAATATGTTTTAGGCTTTTAAGATAAAGTAAGACTACATCTACTTTGGTTATAGACAATACAATTAATATTTTTATGTATTTATTTGTGCAAAAGAATATACAAATTGAGTGGCGTGAGGAAATAGTAACAACTATTTGTGCTATTAGGAACAAAACTATTTCATTCATATATTAATTCATTGTAACATATTTCTTACGCAAGTAAACAAAGATAATTATTAGTTATTCTGCACCAATAAACATGTATGAGTATAGCACAATAAGTTCCCTCTTTTCCCACACCTCCCAATTTCTCTTCTGTTTTCCTGCTTCTCTCTCAATACCTTCAAAAAAATATTTGGTAATTACCTCTTTACCACTTCAGACTTCAACTGCACATCCAACCTATTTACCTCTCAGTGGCTGTTAGTATGAATCCAATACCTTTCCCTTGAAGTAAATTGCTTTAAATGACTGTCATTTAATACTCATAAAAGGGAATTCATCAAGCAGTAATGAATAAAAATACTGTTTTCACATCAATTAAGTATCATCCTTAACTTCACATACTAAAAAATAAAAAAAATTAAACATTTTCACATTAAACATTGAAACTTCAGAAGGCAAAAAAAAAACAAGCATACAATATAGTTCAACTAAATAAATTTACTTCTGCACATATAACATCTGATGTATTTAATGGATATAATACCATTACTTTAGAATGTGATGAAAAATGCATAGAAATGTCTTATGTTCTGAACAGATGCACACAACTAAAGCAAAAGATTGCAACCATTCTTAGAATACATGATTACACATGAATGGGTATTATTTTAACAAGAACACTTTAAATACCACTCTGCATATCGTAGCACCTTATACAGTGGAAAAGACTTCCACAGACCTTGTAGTATTTTAACTTTCTGCCATTCATTAAACCTCTCTTCTTAGAAAGGTCCGATAAAAATTCATTTGCATTGATGGTAATTTTTTTACTTCTCAATTCATTTGCAAGCCACCTCTGGAATGCACCTTTCAAAAAATAACTTGTGCAATGAAAAAAAAATTATAAACAAATGCAGAGCATTACGCTGACTAACATTATAAAACTGAATAATGTCGTTAAGGAATATTATCAAAGAATCATGACTTCATATAACACTCCTTGCGTTAAATGTACAAAAAACATTCTTTAAATTATTCACTGAAAAATTTTCTCAGGAGAATAAAGTTCATGACACATGTGCATCATTTTCCTGGTTATGTTAAAGAGAATGAAATTAATATTTGTCTTCATACATGTATGATTATTTCGAGAAAACTTTCAATTATAAATCATCTGTTTTTATTAAAAATATATGTCCGTCACCTACACAGGAGAATTTCAGGCATATCACTTAAATTTACAATTACCATGTGGTTTTTATATTTCTACTTTTTTTTTTTCTTTCTTTCAATAATCATTACAATTATTACTCTCTGAAAGTGAACTACTTTCAAGTATCTTAAAGGAAAAATCACATCCCTTACAAACCAGCACCATTGTATACAAATGCAGACCACAGTGATATCACACACTGAATTTGCTTTTTTTCTCATTAGCAATTTTTTATAGAGAAGAGAACTGTTAATTCTATTAATTAGAATTGCTACAAAGAAGAATTGTGTTTCAGTAGCGTAAGCCTTCATACATAAAATGTATGAAGTTAAAAATGAAATATTTAAGTTCATTTTAAAATCCTTAAAAAATAAAAACAATTCAATAACGAAATTCTGCAAATAAAAAAAAAACTTTTAAAGCTAAATGCTTGTACACAGTGGCATGGCACTTCAAATAGAATCAACAATTACAGAAAACCATTTATAAACATACTCAAGAGATTTCCAATTTAAACATTGATAATGGGAAAATAATTTTATCACATTTAATAATCGCTGGAAGAGGTCAGACACTAAGTAGCAAGGGAGTAGATTTTCTGTAATATTGATTGTAATTCTAATAGTGCCACTTCAGTCATATTCCATTTTGTTTTGATGAGTAAAAACAAAAAATTATAATGTAATATTATCTTCATAACAACATACATAATCAAAATAACTATTATTCAATATATTATTGTCCAATTTTCCATATAAAACGAGTATGAGTTGATACATTTACATCAAAATCATGCACACACTAGAAACTCATGTTCTGAATATCATACCTTTGAGAATTACTTTTGTACAAACAATTGAAATAAAAAAACATTGTTAGAACAGAAAATAAATGTAATATTTTTTCCACTTTAACACAATTTTGCTGCAAGACTTCAATTCAATAAAACATTTTCAAGTCTGTACAGCAAGTTTCAATTTCAAGACTTTCAATAATTTTTTTTTGTATCTCTGCCTGTTCTCCACCTTCCAATTAGAGCAATAAAATTCAACTGTTTAGGATTAAGTGTCTTCAAGTAGATGTTAGGCAAGATGAACTTCAACAAAATTTTAGGTCATGGAGGAAATGAAATGAGATTTCCACAGATCTAGTTACCCACCCACTATTGACATTTTTAATCCATTCCAGGTCCTACCAGAATATAAGTGAATAATTACCTGCATGTTTAAAATAATCCATTCCACAAGTTCAACATGATTCAAAATATCCTTCATTGGCTTGCAAAATGTAATGAAAGAAGTACACAATGAAACAACATTCCTTCCTCTCACTCAAGAAACATAAAATACATTATATCATTCTATTAACTTAATTTTTTCACTGAACATTCCCTGTATCAAGCAACAGATCATAGAATTCTCATCAGCAGAATCAACCAGCAACAGGATCTCTCAATATAATAAACCAATAGGGAAATAGAATGCGCTTAGTAACTTATGTTCAATTAAAACTTAAATGGCAAACTGACCATCCAATTTTATTTTGACTATTATCTACAACATGGTACACAGCAGTCGTACCTTTAACTTTCTTTCTCTCCCGCTAATATCCCATTCTAACATTTACGACCAATGTCACATGACTAACGCTTACGTCGGCAAACACGTTTGTGCTCTTTTTGCCAGTGCAGCTGCTGACACTCAATGCTACAATATGCTGTGTTCCAACAGCAATGATAAATTGCTTCACATTCGCAATTATAGCACTGAAAAAAAAAAGAAGTAGATTAAGATTAGTTTCTCAAAGAGAGTTTGCAAACAAAAATTAAATGTTTTGCCTCTACTAAATGCTTTGTTTCTACTTTCTCAGTGAGTGATAATGACATTATCTAATATGTAGGCATTGAGTATTCAAATGAGTATTTCATTCATTTGGAGTGTTATGTCTACTAAATAGAGCACTTACACAATTAAAAAAAAAACTGTTTATTTCTATTGTGCCCAAGTATATATTATTGAGAATAAACCGACTAAACTAAAAGTAATGAATTGCATTTCTTGTGAATTGTATTTATTTATTTCTGTATGTCTCAGATTTGTTAACATACATTTTGTGGAATTTTTGAGACATTTCTTTAGTTAATAAAATAGGTTATATTTATAAAAAAATTTAAAAATTTTAAGATATTAATAGTTTTTGTAAATGACCATTTTTATATTAAATTTATAATTAATGATACATATCAAATACATTTGTACATATTGTAGCAAATTGATAATGTAAAAATCAATTTGCAACAATTTGCAAGGATTTATCAATAGACATTGGATTTTTGATAAATTTCTCTTTTACTAGTTTGTGATAAAAAATATAAGGAAGAAAACAAAATTGGAAAAAATTGAAGTAAAATATGGCAGAGTAAATTCAGAGAGATAAGATTATGAGAACCGCCAACCCTACACCTACAATTCAGTGACACGAAATAAATTTTGCCTCTCTCACCAGTCTATATTTTTGACATGAATTTTTACTTAATTTTGACATATTTAAAGGTTTTATTCATGATCTTCTTGACAAGAGCATCAGAATTGTAAAAAAAATTCTTAATAGTAATGCAAAATGACTTGGATCTATTTCCATTCATTTTTAACCTGATATCTATTTAAAAGTCTTTCAAACTAACCAATGTTAGATGAGGGTATTTGAACAACCAAATATCAATTACAGGAATCAAATAGTACCTGGGGCAATTAACAGTTCATAATATTGTATGAATATGTATATAATTTGATCCACATTCAAACAAAACCGAAATTTACAAAAATTACTCCTTCCACCAATAACTACACCCAAAATAATAAAAATCAAAATGCACCCAACAACAACTTGAGGTCGCTGAAATGAGAATTCTGAGAAAAATTACAAATGACACTCTACTGAATAAGGAAAGAAATAGAAACATCTGGGAAGTGTACAAAATTAAGTCTATTACAGAATGGGAAGCAGACCAAAGAAAGGAATGGAACAATCATATTGAGAGAATGGAGGAGAAGAGAACTGCGAGGATTGCTAGAGATGAAAGGCCAAGGGGAAGAAGAGAAGTTGGTAGACCAAGGAGAAGAAGAATTATAATTCTTGGAAAGAAAACAAGTCTTAGACTTTTTAAGAAGAAGCAGAATTGAAGAAGCAGAAGAGGCAGAAGAAGAAGAAAATATGAAAATAAATAAGATAAATTATTTCAGGTTCTTTTTTAACTATACAAGAGAAAATAATATCAGGCCATATTAGTCACAAGAGAAATGAATCTTTCCATGCATATGCTTTTGATAGATTGATAAGCGATTCCAGGCATCACAACTGTTAAGGCCATTAGTTCCATAAGTGTAACTGCCAAGGCCATTAGTCCCCAAAGCATCGTTTGTTGTTTTTCTTTCACAGGAGGTGAGACTGATTTTCCCCCACTGAATGGTGAGATCCAGTGTTGATTTACATTGGCTTACAGGGTTTTCCCCAACCAGGTCCACCACATTTCCCACCAAGGGGCCACTGCCCCAATTGGGATAAGCTCTATGCTCCCGATTGGTCTCCCAAAAAGTGTGGCAGTGTAGTGTGTGTAAGTTTGTGTGCAAGTAAGGGGTGAGGATAGGACAAAGAAAAGGAAGAAAAGATTGCACCTGGACAATGGTCCGTTTGCTAGGGAACTGCTCTGGCGTTCACCTGATATTGATCAGAGAAATCATGGAAAACTACCAATCAGAGCTGCTGGCCGCTAGAATTCTCAAGGCGATATATACTTTTGACTTACCCATTGCTTCTTCTTAATTTCTGAAATGTTTTGCTTATGTTTTTCAGCTAATTGTTTCATTTCTTCCACATGATGTTCCTCAGCAGAACGAAGAGCCGCAGTGACAGCCCTTTGCTTTTCTGCCTCAAATTCACGACGCATCTACATGAAACACAAGTTGTTAGATTAAAAATCTAGGGAAAATAATAATAATAATAATAATAATAATAATAATAATAATAATGAAAGATATTCAATGTGTATTTTATACATGTATTTTACTTTATCCTTACAAGAAATTTAAAGAAAAAATTTGGAGCAGTTTTTGAGAAAATTTTGAAAATGTCCAAGGGGCTTAGGCATCCCTAAATTTTGAGGAAAGGTTTTCAAAATCGCGGTGCCTCGCGTGGACACAGATCAACCAGGAAATATCCAATTTGGAAATCGCACATATGGTTTAGGCGCCATTGTTGTTCATAGAATGACGAACGGACATTTTGAACGGACACTTTTTTGGTATCAGGGGACCCCAAAACTTGTATTCCTGTTAAAATCGCAAAAAAAATTTTCTGCAGCATTACATAACTTTCCCTATACTACGTATATTACTCCATATATACATACGCATACAGGGAAGTAAAAATTCCTTATGTTCAAATTTTCTATTTTGAGGTGTTGGGAACTAAACTGTCTGGTTTAGTAGTTAAGTTAAGTACTTGCAAAATCTAAATACCTAAAATCAAATCCCTCTAAGGACAAAAATTGTGGTAGACTGGAAACACTTGTTCAACTGGTGTCTTAATATTACATAACTGTTACAAATATTGAAAAAAAAAATTGGGCTGTTATTGTCCCACTTGTATTTCTTCTCATTGATCGCAAATTCATTAACAGATTTCACAAAGTGCATTTACAAAAGGTATTTTTTTATTTAACAAGATTTTGAATTAATAAATAACTTAATAGAAAATTAGAAGAAAAACAAACATTTCCACGACAAGGTTTTACTTTTATAAGGAAATACCTTTTCCACTGTCTCCTTAGTGGCTTTCTCTATATCCTTTGAGCTAGTTTTTCTCTCATATCCTTTCATCAGTCGAGGATGAGTCTGCACCATGATAGAACGTGTTCGAGGCTCCTGGCATGATGATGACACCATGTCCTCCTGCGATAAACCATCTTTCTGCAAATTATAAATCATTAGGATTAAACGTCTTGAAACCATATCTCTGTAACAAAATAATTTGTATGGAATATTTGCAACATAGAGGAATTATTTCAGTATTTTATATACCTTATTATCTGCTTTAGCTTTGCTTGTTGATGATATAGAGCTTTCTTCATCTTGAGATACTTCACCTTCAGATTCAGCTTTTATCTTTACTTTTGGTTCCTCATCATCATCTTCATCTTCATCATCATCCTCAGTTTCTTCTTTCTCTACCTTTATAGGCTTTGGTTTAGTCTCTTCTTCTGGTTCACTTTCCTAGTAAACAAATGTACAAGCAAACCATCTATTATGAGCAACAGAGCAAGTTTTCATAATGAAATGAAAATGATGCAATAGATGAATTCAAATCACAATTCTTGGGTTTGACTGTAAGAAACCAAAACCCTCCTTTCCTTGAGAAGTTGTGCACTTGTATTTCAAAAAAATAAATAAAACATCTATATTCTCAATCAACGAATTTGCATAAATTTTTTTACACCCAGAAAGATTTACCATTATTTTGCTATGGCAGCTTCAGTGTTGATAAATATTACGAACAGCAATGTTATTTAAAATTAGCTTATAAAAGGGTTACAGGAAGCACAATATAATCAATATTCACCAAACATGTATAGGAAAACAATTCATAAATTCAGACTCAATTTCATATTAAATAAGAGTAAAAGCTTACCACAGTTTTGAACATGTTGAGCTCATATTTACTTTTTTCATGACTATACCAATTAGCAGAGAAAAAAGAAGAGACAGAACAATGGAAAACAAAAAGGATATTCATCAGTTATAGTATACGACTGCAAATATGAAACAAGGCAGTTATATCAAAAAACATTCCACACAAAATTATGGTATAAAGACTAGCAGTTCAGGTCTCAGTATCCTAACATCCACGGTTTGCAGGAACGTAGTAAAAATCACACAAATATTGCATTTTTCTTAATTTACATCAAATTCTACACATATTTTGTTTTAATTACAAATAATGGCCCAAACTTTGTTTTACGAATTATTTTGTGTATCTTTTTATATTTATTTTCTTTACATTATGTGTAATCAAGTTATTTTTGTTTTTTGTGTTCTTTATTTTTCTTCTTTTTTTCAAGTGTTCCCAATTAGGAACATATTTCAACAGATAATCTTTCTTAATTTTGGGAGGGGGGGGGTGTCATACCAAGGTATGTTCCTCATATCACTCGATGCTTAAGTTTCTCAGCCGTTCTCAGGAATTGTCTAAACATTAATAAATTAAATTTGCTTACCAAAACCAACACAAACAAGGACACACAACATGCACCCTGACAGACCAACATCCAAAAAAGATCTGTGTACACATACTCATGTACATTAATAACAAACAAGACACACACAATACAAGTGCAACACACACCCATTCAGCCACAAAATATTAAAATCATAACTCCATGTAACAAAAAAAAAACCTTTTGCTTGTTTAAGTGAATTTTAAGCTTGTTTTGGATGAATTAGGTATCAACTAAACTACATTAGGTATTCCTACTTTTATATGTTTCGTCACTTTTTATAACCAATTACACATTATATGTTTCACATTCACATTATTGATGAATAATGGCATCTTCTCACTGTTGTAAGCGTAATCCAGACTGTTTTTGTTATGTGTGTGGCATTTTCCTTGGATCGAAAGCAGTAAAGCCTAGAATAAAGGATCCTAACATCTTCTGCCTAGCATACAGTTCATATTTTGCTATGCCTGTGGAACCCAAGACAAGAACTGGGCACCATATACCGTATGTGGATGTTGCAGATCCACTCTCGAGGCCTGGTATATAAGAGAAAACAGAAAAATGAAATTTGATGTGTCAAGTATTTGGCGAGAACGAAAAGATCACCTCTCCAACTAAAAATTCATGACTCAGAACATGGAATATGGAAATAGAGAAGGCCCTAAATGGAAAGAAAAAACATATAAAGAATATTTACAAAAGAAACAGATGAATCTGCAGCAAACTATAAAAAGGAACGTAATTAGGCTCGTAAAATAGTAAGACAAGCCCACCAACAATCCTGGGACAAATTAATATCCAACGTAGAAAACGACATAGACACGAAATAGCTTATAAATTAATATGCAGAGGAAAAGGGTGAAAGATTCCATCAGGACTTACAATTGTTTGAAAGAAGGTACCAGGGACAGTATAATGAGGGAATGCTTGATGATTATATCTGGGGATCGATCAGAGAGAGTGATGTAACATACAAGAGGAAATGTAGAAAGACAACACATTTTTAAGCACACTGTACGTGATATATGAATATTTTCATGTACTATAATATTTTTGTCATATATATTTTCTTCTTCTACTTCTTACTTTTATTTTAGGCTAGAGCCTGTTTCTTTACAAAGGATACTTAATTAAAATTTTAAAAAACCTGATACATTACATTTATGTAGTTATATTTATAAATTGGCACTATATTCATGCTGTGTTGTTTCACAAAATGTCTTTCCACCTAGTTCTTGGGCATCCTACTCTTCTCCTTCCTTCCGGTCTTCTATCTTTAGTCACTTTCACCAGTCTGTCTTCTTCCATTCTGTCTATATGGTCATTCCATTTCTTTCTTCTTTCTCGAACCCAGTCTGAGATTACATCTATTTGGCAAGTTTGTCTTATATTAATATTAGGTTCTTTATCCCTTAGCGTTTTATTTGTAATTTTTCTCAACACGCGCATTTCCGACACTTCCATCATTTGGCATATTTTTTTTTGAGTCTGCGTAACTTCGCCTGCGGTTATTGCTGGGTGGATCGAGTAGCTCAGCAATGCCGTTGCCGGTCCCAAGCCCGGATAAAGGAGGAGAGTTCCCGAGTGAGGCCAGCGACCTGCCCGGGGTAAAAAGGATAGAAATGCTCATAGAACAAAGGATAAGCCTCGAAGACTCATATATTTTCTGTATTTGCATTTTTCCAAACGTTGTATTTTACAATTTCTTTTGTTTTGTTTCATGGGTATATGTAAACAAGTATTCATTGTTTCAAATATATGTATTTTCCTCAAATTAAGAAAATCGATGCCATTTCCCTAAAAACAATTTCCCATATGAAAAATTGTGTTTACATAGTGTTTTGAAACATACTGCATCAGAAACAACAAAAAAATTAACTTAAACAAAATTTTGTTGCATGGTGTAATGAACAGAATAAAGAGTATAAAGCAGCTAAGCAGCAGCAAACAAGGAATAAAAGTTGGCAGTAAGACACGCTTTCTGTGAAGCCATGGAATTGGCGAATGTTTTGAAACAAATTATATGCATCAAGTAAGATGTCAAGACCACAGAGCAACTAGAAGTATGATAGCTTGAAGAAAAGTAAGACAAAAAGGTAAAAAAAATAAAATAAAATAAAATTAATAATAATAATAATAAAAATAAATAAATAAAAAAAATAATAAAAAAAAAGATAATATCCTGGAGTATGATATTAAAATTAAATATTACATCAACAAATTTCTCATCAAAAAAAATATGACCAATATAATGAAGCATTTGCTGGCAAAACAAAATCCTTAAATGAACACAAAAGCAGTAATGCCTTACAGGTTCACTTTCTTCCTCTTCACTCGATTCAAGATTAGTGGTGAAGTCATTTGTCTCTTTTTTGAGTTTTTCAAGTAATTCCTGGTGCCTTCTCAATTCCTCACAAGCTTTATTCCATGATGAAGTTCTTTTAACCTGCAAACATAATGCAAAAAATGATAATGAAGGAAGCATTAATATACCATATTTTCGAGAATTATTTTCTTGAAAAAAGCTTGGAACTGTTGCATTGTGTTTTTAATTATTCAAAGAACAACAATGATTCCTGTCAATTAATTATACAACAGTCATTCCTAATTCAATTATTCACAAATTACAGATGCAGCTTTACATTTTACTTTGTTCTCCACATTACACAATACTTCAAAGTTAACTTCCACGAAAATGCTGGCAACCTATTCTGATTTTAATCACACATTTTAAAATTTGTCGTCCCAATTCTCTGCATCTACTTTCTTATCATACAGTACATGCTCACGTAGTAAAAAAAAGTAATTTTCGACAGCAAATCTTTGAAAATGTTTTCAGTCAGAAAGCACACTGATACCCAAAAATTGGTAGACAGCAACACGGTTGGTCCATCTCATCCTTCGTCAATGCTAGTGCATTGAATATTTAGACAATTTTGTCCAAAATGGACATTGATCAGAACAAACTCACCCTTTTGGTTTGAAATGATGCATTGATTTTTGTGGGTACTATACAAGAAACTTCAACATTTTCAAAATGGTTCAAAAACATCAGAAAGAATATTTTTCACAACCAAAATCAGTTTTAATTGCTCCCAGAAGTTCAACACTACAACTCCAAATTTGTTTCATTCACAATGCTGTCTATTCAAGGTGTTAGAGTGGACTTATTCTCTTTAGAATGGTATAATTACTAAACACTGTTATTTCATTCTTGGAACTCTTGTAATCGCCAGCACCCGAGTCAAAACAAACTGAATCATGGACTGAAAAATTTGTTTTTTCAGAGATCAGGATCAAGCATATTACAGGATTCCTTGAGGCCGAGAAGAAAGAAAGTAACAATAAAAGAAGTCCAAGAATTGTGACTGATATTTTCTGGCTTCCTCCAAATAGTTCTTAAGACAGTACAAGAAAAACCAACCTGGAGTGTATGGATGTTTACAGAAATTGGTCGAATGTGAGCCTTTTCAATCAAGGCTCTTTGATGATGAGCTCCAAAGAAACGTACATCATACTGGTCGCCATCAATTTTAATAACCTTCAAAATAAGTATTAAATTAATAAGTTGCATACACACATTCCAAGAGATATGCACATACGTACACAATTTGAAGGTTTAAAATTCAATATCTTTTTGGTATCTAATTAATTGTCATAAATGAAACCTTGTTATTAATACTGACCCTTTCTTAATAGGATACAAAGTTCCAGTAATTTAAAGCAAATGTGGGTGACAATTAATTTTATTATCTGGACACCATACAACAAAATGTACTCATTATTTGTGTAACAACAATTTCTAGATATAAGTGCACATGAGAAGACTTTTTTCAGTTTAAATATACTGTACCTTGGCTGGCCAATATGGAAAACCTTTCTGTTTGGCATAGACAAGCTGATGAGGTGGTCGGCATGGATAGCAAAACCAATGTTTGTCTTTCTTTTCATTGGACACTCTATAGCAATCTCGACATTGCTGAATCTCTTGCAAATCATATATACAATCTCTAAGCATTTGACGTGCCATATCAGCAAGAATGCTATGTACTAAAAGTAAGAAATATTCATTTTTAAAAAGTAGCCACAATATGTCATATTACAGCTACATTACAACATTATTATCACAGGAATGAAAGAAAAAGTTAATAGAAGAGGGAGAGAACCATGCCTTCAATAAAACAAGAACAGAATTTCATTATCTGTAACAATCCGTTAAGTACATTTACTATATACAGTAAAATCTGTCTAAACCGGAACCTGTACAAGCCGGAAACCTGCCTTTAACGGAAAATTTCTCCAGCCCGTGAAGTTAAATGGCATTTTTACACGGCATAAAACGGAATCTGTCCAACGCGGAAACGGAACGGTTTTTCATGTCCTGCACGGCGAAAAACCTTCATAAAACGGAATTTCTGTTAATTTAATGCAGTTCGCAGAGAGACGGGATATACTCTATTAGAATGAATGCATCTGCAGACGGTTTTAATATCTCTGTCCATGTTATGTGTTTCACACGCGGCCGTACAGTGAAGGAAATGGGCTCCTGCTGTTATCGTAGAATTCGAACTTGAGGTCATCTGTCTCTCACGGCGTAGGCTGTTGGGGAATTCCCTCTCTCCCGACACTCTAAGCGTGGGTAGGTGTAAGGGCATGGCTTCAATTTACGCGTCACCCTGCCTCGTGTTGGCAATAGCAACCCCTTGACCAGAGCCGAATTGCTCAAAGCCATGCGAGGGTGTCAGATAGACCTATACCACGATTTTTCTAACTTTGCCTCTCAAGGCCTATTCTTCACAATGAAAATCACGGTATTTCGCGTCTTTCTCAGTCGTGCCGCTAGATATCGCATGATCGCGACCGTATCAAGCAGCGCATGCGATCATGCCACTTCTAGAGGCACGACCGGGAAAGACGCGAAATGCCGTGTGATACTCCACAGGGGCTTGAGACGCAGAGCTAGAAAAATCGCAGTGTAGTACTCTGGGCTGTGACGCATTGTATGCTGAAAGAGTCTGCGAGAAGATCGGGTGCAGCCACTAGCCAGTGAGGTGATGTGTTTTTATGAGTTTCACAACCAGTTAGACAATGATTGAAAAAAACAACAACATAAAACTCTACATATTAAAATGTTTCAACTTAGGAAAACAACTGAAAAGGTAAGAGAGAAACCCAAAACACAAAAATTCTAGGTTAATGTTGAAAAAAGTAACATTATTTAAATAAACAAGTCGTGAAATATTTTTTTTACCTAATTGTCAGAAATAAATATGTTTAATATTCATTTATTGGTGATTTCTTCCATAAATGTTTGTATACGTTTTGTAATTGTAATAAAGTAATGTTACTAGTTTCAGGACGGAAATATCGACATAAAAAGTGTCATAAACGGACAATCCTGCCTAAAACGGAAACCTCCCTAAACCGGAATTTTTTTTTGTCCCAATCGTTTCCGGTTTAGACAGATTTTACTGTATTTGTAACAGTTGAACAAAAATAATTTAGTTATGTTTAGTAAGATAAGGTAAGAGGATGAGCAATCCATTATTCTCAAATCATGACATGAAAATAAAGAGGATATCACTGCAATGGTACTGGTATTAAAGGAACAGTGTGGCAAAAGAAACCATAGATAAAAGAAATAACAAATGAAAAAAAATGCTAAACAGGTAATGAAAAAGGTCAAAAAGATAAGAAATGGAAATCCAAGCAATCCAAGAGTAAAAATCCAAGAAAATAAGGAAAGTTACATAGTACATGTATATAGAGACTAGAATTACCTCCATGATAGATGACTACATTATGGACTATAGTCTGAGCATCAGCCTGAAACTCTTCCAAATGTCTGTACTTGTTATTGGAGGCCTTCTCCTCCATTGTTTGCAAGTCCATAGGTCTATATATCAAATAATTCACTCGCCATTTCTCCGATTCATCATTAACAGATTTTCCATTGGCATCACTACGACGCTGCTGTAACTGAGTCTGTGCCATGGAACGGTCAGAGAGATAGGCATTTTTCATTATGACCTGCCTTTCAGTAATAGTTGCGGGCAGCTAAAAAAGAGAATTAGTTTATTAACCAGGATAACACATGGACAACACAAATGTGAATGAAAAGCCTTAACAAGGTCATGTCTAAACTCAAAAAAAATGAAGCAGCTCTCTTACTTAAGTCTCTCCAACATATAAAGAATCACAGCTATATTTTGTGAAAGAATCCATCCACTCGAGTATTAGCCAACTGGATAAAATTTGAAATAACATTAGAACTTATTAAAATATTATTTTCAAACATTAAATTATAAGCATATTTCAATAATTCTGAACAGAAACTCCAGATAAAGTAGTCTACTCAGAATGAAGGGACGTTTAGAGCACCTCTTAAGCATTTTATTTTCTCTGAGCTTGTAAAGGAACTCTCGGCACCTCTTCCCTAGCTCAACATTGTCAATGGATCTATCCTTTTCCATTTTAATGCTTTATGCTTCCATTTGAATGGTTTAAATCATCATCAACAACTTCGAGGATTGAGCCTCTTAAGTCTGTTCCGTCTCCTTAGAATTAGCCATCTCTTCAGAGGTCTTCCTAATGACCTTCTTCCTTCTGGATCGTATTGTTTGATGGATTTTGTCATTCTTGTGTGTGGCATTTGTTCAACATTCCACCTTAGTTGGCACTGTTTTATTATATCTAAATATATATTCATCTTCAATTCTGATCTAATATCATAATTTCTTTTTTTATCCATCAATGTATAGCTGGCTACACAACTTAAAAATTTCATTTCGCTGGCTTCAATTCTATTTTCATCTCTCTTCTTTAGACCTGAATTTTCTGTTTCACAGAGCACAACTGGAAGCGTCATCACCTTATAGAACTTTAAAAGGGAGTCTTTCTGAATTTTAGCTTCCCAGTGTCCAGTGTATAGTTCTCCAGAAGATATGAAATTTATTTAGTTTGTTTTCTATTTCTTAACTTATTCCATAGGTTACGTTAAGTATTTAAAGGTATTGACTTGTTCAATGATTTGAACATTGATCACAGTTTTTACTCAAAGGCTGTGATCCTTTAAATGCCATTCTTTATTTTGTAGTAGAAATACTTAAATTAAAAGGACCAACAATTTTATTAAATAAACCAAGGTGTTAGACAAGATTGACCACTTTTGCCCATTCTTTTTAATATTTATATAGACGAAGTAACCAAAAAGTGGTAGCAAACAATAAAACATTTTAAAATTAATGACACCAATTTTACGACAGTACTCTTTACAAACGACCATGTAATTTTCTCTCAAAATGAAAATGAACTACAAGAAGCCACCTTTAAAGGTGGAAAATTACATGGTCGTCTGCTTGAAATGTGCCATGTTTCTGAGAATTTTCTCACCTTGAAAAGCACTAGATATGAAAGATAAAATGATATTGTAATAGTTCCATCTATTGATGACATTGAGAACTACAATTACAAGAGAAAACTACAGCAAAGATAGTACGGCAACAATTCAAAATGTACATTACGTGTGCCATCCACAGGCAAGGCCAGGACTGTGGAGGATAAGAAGAGATCTTGTTCTTTAAAATCATCGTAATCATGATTTTTGTCACTATCATCATTCTCTTTACATTTAATCACCCTTTTTCTTTCTTTTAGGACCTCCTCTGACTTTTTAAGCTCCCCTGAAAATTTTGCGAGTTGAATTCGCATTCTCTCTCTCCTCAGACGTCATCTAAGAACATTCCTTTCAATGACACCAGATTGTCTTCCTGCCACGCTCTTTCTGTGATCACTCAATTCTTCAACAAAATATACATCACTTCATGTTCACGCGACTGTGTCTGAACTCTATCGTAAACTCTAACATCACAGATTCTTGGATAACGCAGGAGAAAGTGTGAAGATCTTGCTATGAAAACAATTGTTTTTATCATTCTGCCCTTATGGCTGCATGTAGATTGTGAATTATCAATATGCATATTGTTTTCATTGCCATGTCTTGGAAAACTCAGATCTGCACTCACCGTATATTGAACTGATAGTCTGTATAGCCTTGTCAATCAGCTCACTGTATAACAAAATCTCAGTAACAATTTTTATTTGTCACCTTGTGCTTCACTCATTACAACCATTTCTCTTTATTGCCCAACCAACTCTCTTTATTGCCCATTCAAAAATTGTCCAGCAAATTTGTAGTGGATGCCAAGGATATGACCAAGAATATAATTTCATATTAAAGATTCATGTGATATTTTTATCTTTGCAGCTTATTATGTCATCATTTAATACTTACTAACTGACTAGGCAGGGAATATAAGACAGTCCTCTATCTTCCAAATGAGATATTTAGAAAAGAAACTCTTCTTATACGATAAATACGATACATTATTACATATATTCAATACGAAATCAGTGAAGACATACTTTTAAATATTTATACTTTCAAAAATTTTCTTTTATTATTATATTTACTTATTTAAGGTTCCTTTTCAACTGCTGTGTTCGAATAGTGACCACTAATTTAACATTGGTTTTATAACTTTGCGGTAACGGTAGTGTAACATATATAGACACACAAAACTCCACGCCTGGGGTTGGAATGAAACCCAACATCCTTCAAGCCAAGATAGCCACAGCCCTTCAACCTTAGTGACCTCAGCTATCCAGGCAGACAATTTTATTTTTGAGTTTGAAATGACTGAATGTTTAAAAGGATATTCTTTATTAATTAGGACCAGATTTGGATTTCATTCATCCTTTGCCACAATATGAACTTCAGGAAGCATTAGCTCATGAATTCGAATGGCCAATGTAAGAGAACGCATGTAGGGATGTGCTGAATACAAAAATAAGACATAGACTAGCCTGTGCAATTAAATGAGTCCAACCAACAATAAATTTCCATTGCTTTGTACAGTAAAATAAGATTTCACTAACGTAACATCTTAAGTATACTACATGTGTTCCAATTTTCCATTTGCTTTAGTAGTTTGTCAAATCAATACACTGCTAATTTTTAGGGATAAGTATTTATTCACAACTCCACTGTATACTTATCTCATTTCCTACTGTATTTCAAAAGCTCAGCCTATTTCTCATTATATTACACCTCACTTACCCAAACTAATCTCCAATGCCATAGATTATGACAGCAAAAAAAGAGTTGTGAAAACTTACATTTGTTATGTTGAGAACGGTTTTCATCAAATGAAGACTGTATTCCTCTGCTGGTCCCAATAATAAAGAACTGCCATTTAAAAATTACTAAGATCCAATTCAATGCAAGATTTCATAGCACAGTTAATTCTTACTTACTCGCTCTTTGAGGCGAACACAAGTGAAACCCAATAGATGATTCAATTGTCTCCTCTTTATTTTAAATTTGTTGTCTTTATCACCACATACATGCTGTGAATAAAATAAGAAAAAAACAACAGAATTTAAATACATGTTACTAATTTCTGATTTTATTACTATATTATATTATTCCAGATAACATAGGATAGGTTATACAATGCAAGATGACATTTATAAACGAACTTACTTTGCACACACCACATACAAATGTGTTCTTCACATCTTCCTCAGGCAATTCTTCTTTCTTAATACACGCCAAATGATAAACACGATGGCATGAAGTACAACAAATGACATCTCCTCCACGATGACATTCAAAACAGTACCAGTCATGTTGATCTTTTTCAAGCTATGAATTCAAAAAATTGAGTGTGAAGATTAGAAAAATTTGTTTTATAGTTAAAATGTAAACCTATTATAACATTTTAGTGATGACAAAATAAAAAAAATTAATTAACTTACTTTATCTTGAGGAAGTCTGTATCCTTCTTGTTCCACACCTATTTTGGACCCTTTGTAACCAACCCTCTTTATCAAGCGGAGAAGGCCATCACGGACACAGTGGTTCAATTGCCTACGAACCTCATCTGAAATTAAACCCAAAGTTGACATAAAAATGACATATTGCAACAAATTTGTTAGATGAGTAATTTAGAATACACTTTTTAACACCTAATTGATTAATCAAAAAGTTAATCAAACAATACAAGAAATAACAAACAAAACAAAAATTCTACAATTATCAGTAACTAGCAAATCTTTTTTTTATTTGTTGTACAAGTAACATAATTTTGTAATCCAGAGTATCACATCTTCCCTGTGTAGTACCCAGGATATACAAACCTTCTTTAACTCCATGAATACGAGACATGTAGCGGCTAATACGAGTGACATTTGGCACTTGTCTCTGACAACGGATCACTTTGATAGCATCCCATAACTGTTGTGTTGTTTGGGGACACGACACTCTGCGCCGTGTCATAGCAGAAAATAGCCTATAATTAAAATACATAATTATTCAATGCAATAACTTTTCTCTTTTTGGTATATCTAAACAACTCTTTAGTTACATTACCAACTGCTTCCCATTGATATTTGCTTTTGCATACTGGTAATTTGTTTACCTTATCTTGAATTGAGTATTATGTGAAGCATGATCTGTAGGTGCATAACACTAATAATAACCTTATAAGAGTATTGCTCAAATATTTATCAGATTGTTTATCATTCATATTAGCTTGATTTATAGCATCTACAGAATAACTTTAGCTCCTTTCTCATTTAAAGTAACAAAAATAAATTTTCAACATTTGGAAATGCAATACAACTCTAACAAAATTGTTCTAATTTAATTATTTCGAACTATTGAGTTGTGTAACTTCTTGAAACACTTTTCCATAATAAAACTACATAATGTTGGGAGATCATGCCCATCATTTATTCAAAATTTCTTTTCTAAATGGCAGAAAACGTTTGGTTGGGTGTCTCTAGTTCCTTTTTGGATTTCATGAACTCATACCACAGTAAGAAGAAGATCCAGGACTGTAATCCCATAGCCTATAAATGTTTATTGAGGAGTATTTAAGGGCTCACAGCAGGGTGGCCACTCGTTACTTTAAACATATTTCCCTAACTTTCTCCAGTTTTCCAGAGCTTCTTTTTTCACTCATAAGATTTGTAGGGTTTATCATGCTACTTTTTAAAAAATCTTTAAAGAAAACCAGGTACTTAATTTGTCAGCCCTCTGATTTCACTGTGCAACAACCAAATAAAAAAATCTCAACAAAGACAAATTAAGTCATTTTTTCTGGACTAATTTTTTAAAGAAAATTATCTAGTTATATAACCATCTCAAAATTCTCTCCGACTTCAAACAATTCTTCTACAAATTCCTGCCCTTTCTCTAACTTTTCAGGAACAATGAAATTCTCTGATTTTCCCCAGTTTTCCATGTTTTTCAGAAAGTGGCCACCCTGCAAAAAAAGTGCCGAGTCCAAAAATAATTCATATTTACATTTCATACACACAACAAAGACAGAGGTAGTGTACCGCAGCACTCGGTACATGCCTCTGTACACCAACATGTATACACAGTCAACAGGGTTCGCATAATGAACAGAGATGGATGGAGGTTCCAGCATCAAAGCGGTATGCAAGTACGCATGCACCAACCCTTACCCGTTCCCTTTGACCTGAGTCGCCAAGCACAGCAAACTTAGTTTGGTGTCCAGTTTAAAACAGAGAAGGCCAGTGAAGAAGAAAAAGAATGAATATGACTTATGAACGAGAGCACAAGAATGGAAGATGGAGAAAGAAATATATGAGGGCTTCCTTTGCATCCCTCCTTCAGGATATGTGGACCCACCCACCTCAATGGGCCTATTTGTTGAACTTGATTTAAGGTGAAGTAATTTATGACCAAAATAAATCTTCCAAAACAAAACATCAGAAGCATAGATTCCCAGTGAAAGTGTTTTTGTAATTTTTTGATTTTGTCCCCGCTTGTATATCGCCACAACTCAAGCATTTCCAATATTCAAAGCACTCTAGTCGACTGAGGATGTTAGTGTTGCTAATGAACAGAAAAGAGACAAAAAAAGAGATTTTTCTTGGGCATTATTCAGTGCTCTTAGGCATCAACCATAAATTAGAGAAATCGACAAGAAACTGCTCTGCAGACATGAAGCGTTTCCCAACAAGATGACAATAAAAATGTTCTTTATCTACTCGAGGTGAAGTCTGTGATTTTTACTCCCAGTTTCAAGTGACCAGATCTTAAAAACCAAAAAACGGGACACTGTGACATTACCATGTCTAAACAACAGGATATGTTACTAAAAGACAGTAATATTTCACAAGTTCCAACCACAACTGTCTTCTATGAGTGTCAAAAATCAAATGAATTTCACATGAATGACACGATAGTTCATTTTCCCTTCCTAGAGCCACCACTGTATCTCTCTTTTCTTGATTTCAATAGTATGTGAAACACACTTGTTACGTAGTAGATGAGTGTATGATCTACTCACACTTCATATTTACTTTCCTGCCTTCGTAAGAGAGAAAGTTATGTTATCCTATGCTTGAAAACAGTGAATTTTAGCCAGAAAAACTCTTATAGCTAGGGTATCTTCTTAGATACCTTCTTTGGACACCCAAAGGACATTTTTCTCACATTCTCTGGATTTTTCGGCTTCCTGATGCTAGAAATAAAACCACCATACACTTATTACTATTATATAAGCCTAAATGCCATGTATGGCCAGGATGGCCGTGGTCACTAAATGGTGAACTTGGACCAGGTCTTCGGAAGTAAGCTTCGCCAGTTCGAATCTTGGTCAGGGGAGTATTATTTGTTACAATTCTGTTGTCACAGGAAATGATTGAGAATTCCAGACTTTTTTGAAAATCATTTGAAGCCATCCGATTTACAAATATTGATAATTACAGTACATTAACTAGAAGTGTCTGTATATAATTTTCAACTTACTAACAATTTTTCACATCTCTTCTTGGATTTGTAAAAAGTATGTGTCATCATATCGATTGTTTTCCTATCACGCATTTACCATTTTATGGCTCTGTTAGGATTCATCTTACGGCTGTTTGACCCATACGGTGCTTGTGGATGTGTTGTGATATAAGTACCGGCATGTTAACTTTAAGGATCTGATTTTGGGCCTTGGAGCGGAAAAACATTTTCTAGTTGAAAACACTTGCTGCTTTATGAAGAAGTATAAGATTGCAGAGCATTTAGAAACAATGTAATAAAGCATGTCCTTTGGCAGCATCATTACTTGAATTTGAATTTCAATGAGAAAGCAATAAATATATCTATGCTGGAATTTTTTATACCATGACAAAATTATTTTTTTTATGAATTTGGCATTAGCCTTTTTATGCCTCTGCCCGAGTTCGACCCAAATGGCACTTGTTTGTCATAGTGGTATGAGTACCAGCTCATTGACTCTGAAGATCTGAGTTCGGGCTGTGGAATGGAAAAAGAATTTGCTGGTTGAAATCACTTTTGCTGGCTTATGCAGTAGGGTAATAGCATTTAGAACCATTTAGAATCTGTGCGAGAAAGTAACTGCTTTGGTAGCACCATTGGTTTGTAACCTAATGCAAACCCAACAGAATACATTATGATAAATTTTCTTTGAAAGCAATCCAGGACAGAGACTCAAAGAAAGAGACAAAATACATTTGGAATTGTAGCACAATTGCTCCAAACTAATTGTAATTGGCACAAATACAAAATTCACATCCATCAAAAACAAGAACTAGAGGAGCGCCAACACCACATACTTTCTTGTATGATTCGAAAGATACGTAATACTGAAATATTGTAATTTCTGCCATGCTGAAAACTCAACTTAAAATCTGAAAAAGTCCAATTCAAACAAAGCGCCTATAATGCATATTTGCGCTTATTTCGATAGTAAGGAGCAGTAGCCATATCTAACTTTTACAAATGAAACAAATTTCATAAGATTATCTGTTGACAAATTCAAAATTTTTCAATTTTCGAAAATTCAGCCTTAACCATAAACATCGAACCTATGCCACCTTTCAAAGCATGTTATACTCTAATCCAACAATAAATTTACAGAAAAAATGTGGAGCAATTTTTGAGAAAATTTTGAAAATGTCCCAAGAGCTTCATGTAAAGTACCCCCAAAAATTAATTCATGTTTTTCAAAATCGCAGAGCTTCGACTCACCAGATAGACAGGTCTCTTCAATTTCGAATGAATCGTACGCATGTGGCGCTAGTGTTGTTCACAGACAATGGGCGGGCGGGGCGGGCGGGGCGGGGCGGGGCGGGGCGGGGCGGGCGGGGCGTGGCGGGCGGGGCGGGGCGGGCGGAGCAGACTCTTTCGAGAAACTTTGTATTACACGGACGGACGGACGGACGGAAACTTTGTATTGGACGGACGGAAACTTTGTATTGGACGGACGGGCGGACGGACAGACTGCCAGACAGACTGACGGACAGACAGACTGACGGACAGACAGACAGACTGACGGACAGACAGACAGACTGACGGACAGACAGACTGACGGACGGACAGACGGACGGACCGACGGACGGACAGACTGACAGACGGACGGACAGACTGACAGACGGACGGACAGACTGACGGACGGACAGACTGACAGACGGACAGACTGACAGACGGACGGACAGACGGACGGACAGACTGACAGACGGACGGACAGACTGACACACGGACGGACAGACTGACACACGGACGGCGGGCGGGGCGGGGTGGGCGGGCGGGCGGGGCGGGGCGGGCGGGGCGGGCGGGGCGGGGCGGGCGGGCGGGGCGGGGCGGGCGGGGCGGGGCGGGCGGGGCGGGCGGGGCGGGGCGGGGCGGGCGGGCGGGCGGGCGGGGCGGTGCGGGGCGGTGCGGGGCGGGGCGGGGCGGGGCGGGGTGGGGGCGGGGCGGGGTGGGGCGGGGCGGGCGGGGCGGGCGGGGCGAGCGGGGCGGGGCGAGCGGGGCGGGCGGGGCGGGCGTTGCGGGCGGGGCGGGCGGGGCGGGGCGGGGCGGGGCGGGGCGGGGCGGGCGGGCGGAGCAGACTCTTTCGAGAAACTTTGTATTACATTATTTAAAGCACGTGTATTCAATAATATAATAATGTGAACCCGCTAATATAAATATTAACGACGTGAGAGAATTAAAAAAATTACATTTCGTAATTATTGAAGAAAAGAAAGGATAGAACAATTGAGCGTTTATATCTCATAAAGTACTTTTGACACTATCCCAAAAGTTTAAAGAAAAAATTGGAGCTGTTTTTGGGAAAATCTTGATTTTCTTTTTTTAATTACACATATTGCACGCGAACTACTATTTTTTCAACAAAAAAAAATAATAATAAAAAAATTACGTGATCTTAATGAAAGAACTCACTATGGAGAACAAATTTTATTTGAAGGAAAAATCTCTATTTTCAATTTTGTAGTTAGAGGAAGACGCCATATAAAATTCAAACTTTGGAAATTTTCGAAAATTCAGAGTTAACCTCGAAAATCGGACCTACGCCTCCTTTATAATATTATTTTTCTATATTTTACAAGAAATTTAAAGAAAAAAATTGGAACCATTTTTGAGAAGTTTGAAAATGTTCCTGGGACTTCATGTAAAGTAACTCCAAATCTTTTTTGATCATTTATTTCCTGTTCAATTACAATATAATTTTTCAGGAGTTTGAAGAGAAGAATTTACAAATAACATTTTGGAAAGATACCAGAGCTTTAAAATTTGGTAAATTATGTTTTTACAAATTTTGAAAATTAGTATGGTAAATAAGCCAATACATAAAAAATAAACTAATTGAAATGAGTAAGGGATATAATAAAAGTTAGAAAGGATAGTTAGAGATTAAATATAGAACAACTGAATTAAACTAAATAAAGATGGATATTTAGGGAGGGCGAAAAATGTCTTTGGGAAAGTGTGAACGAATGCGAAGAGCAGAATAATTTTCACCTAGTGTAAAGCGCTGAGATGCAGGAGAAAGGAATGATGTATTAAATGTTGAGTTTGTTTAATTATAAACGTTTTAATGGATACCCCAAATCTTGATTTTGTTTTCGAAACCGCAGCGCCTCGGGTCGAGGCCGATCAACTGGAGAATATTCATTTTGGAAAAAAATCCTACTTATAGTTTAGGCCAAGGGTGGCCAACAAGTCGATCGCAAGGCCAATTTGGGTCGATTTTCCGCAGCATTACATAACTCTTCCCTACACTACGTGTATTACTCCGTATATGCGTATGTATACGGGGAAGTTAAAACCTTGCGCTACCTCAAACCCCGCCCAAGGCGCGTTTTAAGCTTCCGGCCACCTGTTCAGTGGCGAGGCTGCGGGTAGACACAGAGTTGGCGCCCGGAAAGCTGGCTGAGAGGGGAAGCAAGGGATGGTGTGAATGGGGGAGGGCGAAGTGGATGGGAGGTAGACCGGCGATGAGAGCTTGGGGCAAAAGGGATGGGAGAGGGGGTGGATGAGACTGTGACAGAGGAGATGATGGAACTGTGGTGGGAGGGAATGGGTAAGGGCAGATGGGACGTTGGTGGGGAGAACGGGGGCAGTAGTATGGGGACAGAGGGGCGAAGGGAGTGAACGTGTACGGGGTTACGGGGCCGGAGACGGGGAGCGAAGGATCACGGGAACTTGATGAGGGCAATCGTAAGACGTGCAGAAAAAAACAGGGAAAATGCGATAGTTCACAAACGGCACAAACGAACGAAATGAATACGAACAGAGGTGAAGATTCAATGGGGAGGGAGTGAATGGTTATCGTACATGTACTGTTGTAACAGAAACTGTTGACAAGAAATTCCTGCTTGAGCATCCTCTTCCAACTATATGGGTGATACTGGTTATAAAGTTTGTCCCATAGGTAAATAGCACATTTAACAAAAATGGAAATTTTTAAGAATATTTTTTAAATTATAGTCTTCTGCTAAGCCAACTGTGTCATGTTCATTAAAAAAATCAATAGATGCTGCTATCTGTTCTGAGTAACTGTACCTGGTCTAGAAACAGCCCACATACACCACCAGGTCTTTGACACAATGCAAGTGGCACTCCCAGTCATGCTTTGACAAAGCAATGACTAGCACAGAAGTGAATTTTTGCATTCATTTATGTACTTCAGAAAACAGGTACTGTTGTCTTAATACTTGCTTGAAGAGAGTATTTCAAATTATTGTGGAATGTAGACAGTACAACTTGAAATATTCATTCTCTATTTTATTTCAGACTCATATTTGACTACTGCATTCTCCTCAAAAATGGATATGAAAACTGAACTGTATCACTGGACAGGAAGTGCTCAACTACTTACTGGACTGATTGCAAGTTTTTATGTAGTTCTTTTGCGAATGAGGAAAGGTACCTCAAAATTCTTTATTTTGCCTATATCAGATAGTTTGGTTACAATCGCTGTAGGATTAGCTTTCGTTATAACAAGTTATAATTTGAAAAATAACCAAACTTGTTTCTATATTACTTTTCTGGACATATCGCTTGTATTAACACCTTTAATTAATTCCTTTATGTCAATAGTTGCTTATGTCTTGCAGAATTACAATATTGAAAAAAATTCTCTGCCTCAAAAGAGTAATCAAAATTATATCAAGTACATTGCAAGTTTGTGTTTTCAATGGGTAATTCCTATTCTAGTTTGCCTCACAATTTATTTAAGTAGCAATGATGAAAAACAATTATATATAAATCAAAATTGTACCATATGTGAATCATTTATTTCTGAAAATGACACTACACACTGCTGTACATTGAGGGTGCAGAACGATTTAGATGAGATTGAATTTGATTTTACATCAACGAATCATTCTTCAGTTATTCAATCATTAGAAGATAATAAAAAAAGTTAACTAATTCAATTTTGGAAAAAATTTATCGAATTGTGAAAGAATCAATAGTGTCTGAAAATAATACTGGAAACTTAAATTCCATGTTGTCTGCTCCAATTTTGACTGATGGAGTAGTTTACAGACAAAGCAACACAACTAACAACAGTGAAGAAGAATCTGATTTCTATGAAGAAACAATGGATATTTTCACATCAAACCAAAATTCTCAAGAATTCACAACAATGCAGAACATGTTCAGCATATCAGAAGCAAATTATGACAATGAAGATGGCTCAACAGCTTCAGGTACAGAACCATCTTCATACCCTTCATCCACAAGTAAAGATCTACAGCTTATAAACCCACCTTCTACCTCTACTTCACCTGTAGAAAATAATCAAGAAATTATTTCTCAAGTAACCACTGAAAATATAAGTTATTATGATGTTCAGATGTTTCAAGAAAACTACACCAAACCTCAAAATATGATTTTTCACACCAAAACTCAAAATGACTCTTTCAACTCCTCATGGCCATTTACTGCTATTCAAGAAGAATGTAGAGTGTGTCACAAGGCAGATGCATTTATTAGCGCATGTTTTCTGGTAATATTATTTTTATGCTGTTGTATTCCTGTGGCCCTGGGAATGAGAACATACATGTCTGTCAATAAGAAAATTGCTTCAACTCTAAAGATACACAGAATGCAAGATGCTGAATGTGATGCACAATTAAGCCACAGAAACATTCAAATTCTGCAGGCAACAAACAAAATGCTTTACTTTTTGCTTATTGCAAGCATATTATTTTGGAGTCCTCAGTTGGTCAACATTTTACTTAACTTTTGGTTGTGTTTCAATTTCCCTACTTGGATAAAAATTCTATTGTTCTTTGTAAGTCAACTATTTGAAATAGTTCGTTGCTTTGTCAATATTCAGTTTCTGCATTTCCTAACCAAATCTGAACAAAATGCAGGATTATTAGGCAAAAATCAGGCTGCAGTATCACCCACACAAGTTGCTGAACATAAGAACACACCATTCTTCCAAAAAGTGAAAGATACTACTTTCGCTACGGAAATTCAAGGTGTAGATAGTAAAAGTTTGCACAGTAACAATTAACATTATTCTCAAAGATTACAATATCTTGTAAATCTTATTAATAAAAAACTTATTTATAATATCATATCGAAAAAAACATTGTATTTTTTTTATGCACTAATATTTCTGGTTAAAAACTTTGTTGTTAATCTCTAATAACTTTTCAGAGTTGCAGGTATTAAAGTCAATAAACTATCTTCATTTCCTTAACAATTCTTATACACATTATATTAAAATTTTGACTATTTATTACTAACAGTACAATATTTGTCTTCTTTTTTAACATTGAAACCAATATTACCTTCACAGTAAGTATGGTGGTTTCAATAGGCCTCGAGTCATAACAAACAATTATTACAGTACTCCAGTTAACCCAGCAACGGATGTGTTGGGTCGGTGAACCCCACAACGTTCTAAAAACTTCAGCCTATCACGTACAGATAACACCAGAAGCCTGTTCATCTCTCTACCTTTATTTTATTTTCAAATGAAACATTCAGTGTGATAGTTATTGTCGTATAGGTTGTATATGCGATTATATGCATAATGCTTGGTCTCTCAGACCCAACCCTTCCATTCGTGTAACCTTAATCGAGTAGGTACATATTCATATTTTAAGAATTATTTATTATTGGTATATAGACTATTATGTTATTTCTGTATAATATTACTTATAACTACAGTCAAATTAAACTGTAATGTCAGAAATGACAAAAACTTTCCGGTAGAATGACAAGCAAGTTATTAAGGAGGCCTCTTTGTGCTCCATCTTAAATTTACCCAATATTTTTTTAATAAGATTAAAAAATACATAATATATAAACAAAAAGGTTTCTTTTATATCTAACTAAAATAATGAAGTCCTCTAACAATAATATTAACAAAATATTTTCTCTGTAATTCTTGTTTTTTAACCCGGACTATCTGTCTTTTAACTCAGACCCAGCCCATCTGTTTGTTACACATTTTTTCACCCATCTTTTGCTGGGTTAAATACATGGATGTTTGAAAGAAAGAAAGAAAGAAAGAAAAAAAAAATCACCCACATATTTTAAAAATGAATATTAATATCTGCAATTTATGGACCCAATAAATGAAGTTTGTTCTTATTTTAATACTACATACACTCGATAGAAAATGTAATTTTAAATACTAAGAAAGGCAAGCATGAACATTAATGTAGAATTGTTTGACTGAATAATATCTTGTTAACTTCTGAACAAAATGAAGATGACAGTATGTTTGTATTAAAGGGATGTTAATTAACATTTATTTGTTTTATTGATACCTTTCTCTTTTAGGGCCCACAGTTCCTTAGTCCAAGCTCCTTCCATTTCACACCACATTTGATGTATACTTCTATTGTTCGTATCAATTAGCTCTATTCTCTACTTTTCATTTTAATTTTTTCCCCTTTTAATTGATAAATGCACTTGTATGAATCTACATCCAGTATATTTTGTAAATTCATAATATATCATAATATAACATAAAAATCGATGACAGAATACCAAGCAGTCGTAACTGAACTCTGAAAGCCCCTTAGAACATGCATCTTTAAAACCTTTTAGTATATCAAGTGAAACAAGCTTAAGTAGAGCATTCTAAACATTGTAACAAATTTTCAAAAACATTGTGAAATGCATTTGATATAAAGTGGTGGTATAAGGGCATACAAAAATCACACTTGGAATAAGAAGAATTCTGGATGTCACTGACACCTAATAGTCCCTACTTGAAATCAGCACAATCAACTTTGAATCTGTCATTCTCACGCAGAGTTAAGTTCTGTGCAATTTTTATATTAGTGTCTTATCTTCCCCTCACTGAAAAAAAAGGGCCATTGACTCTCAACCACAAACCTATGGTTAAGTGTCTTCCAGTTGTGACGATTGATTTATACATTGTGGCAATAATCAGAGAGTATATGGCAATAATCGCCATAGATGACGTGCTGGTAGTTGATTGTCAAGCTAACCAACCGACGAAGGTTGGGAAATACGCGATTCTTATAACCATCAGTTGACTCCATCATCGATTCTTATAACCATCAGTTGATTGGTTCCCGCAACCACGGGGTTCTCAACGCCTCCTCAACGCTTCAGAGATGGTTGAGTTGACCAAGTCTGAATGAAAAGCAAACTCTTTCTGAGAAGAAAATGTACCTTTGTAAAATATCTCAAACATAGCAGAATGAATAGAAAATGAAAAACAAATTTAAAAAAACAAACAAACAAAACAAACAATTAGAAAAAAAAAAAACAAAAGATACCAACTTCTAAACTAGTGGTGCTACAACAACTCAATTTTTTAATTTTATATCTAACATTTGTGTAATATATCAATGCAACATATCCTACCATTTCTTCAGCCATCTCATGAAAAACACTTCAGTAAAAGAAGTGAGGAAAATTAAAATTTGCAATTGTTGATATTTCAGAGATTTTAAAGAATATCAAGACTGAAAACAGATTTTTAAGTGCACTTTGCTGTACTCACAGAAAAAAGTTTAAAAGTGCTGGATATCATGAAATCAAACCCTGTCCTTCAAATTGTGAAGCAATGAATACCATTAGCCTATCAGCACATCTGCCAACAGATCTCTTTTCAAAGGTAATATGAAGAAAGACAATATTTATACTTGAAAGCTTTAAAGATTTTGACAAACTTTGTGCGAGATTATTTGAAGGATTTGTGTACGCTAAAATGAATGCCATTAACATGTAGAAACAAGTTTCAATTAGTATTTTGTAATAATTAAACCAACTTCAACTTTTAAAGATTTTAGAATTAATTGATTATTTATGATTTTCACAAAAAAGCATTCATGTTTATTTACATTCAACATAAACATTAACAAAATATAAGTTCTCTGAAAACACTTTATAAAAACATTTAGCTTTTTAATATACTCAAAGGATTTTAAAACTAAAAATTAAGGGGTCATGACTATCTCAAAGGTTGGCGAGCACAGATGTAGGAAGTAATATAATGAGCGAGGATTTAAAAACAAAGACTAAGTTTGCTGAAAGGTCAGGGTAAGCAAGGTTTTTCCAGGTCTCTAAGTGAGCTAGTTACGACAGAGCCCACTGAAAAGAACATTTAACGGTAAAGTCCAAAACATACGATACTGAAATTTTACAAACATAAGGCAGTCCCTTGAGCCTCCTTGGAAGAGTAACCTGGATTAGGATTTCTCAAAGCTGTACCACAATTCATGAAACCGAGATGAGATTTTTTAGGTCATCTCAAAAGTAACAAAAAGAAAAATTGAAAAACCTGAACCTAAACAATCCTTGGAATTTATAATCCAAACAAATATGAAGAAAATATAAATAAATGGAAAGACCGTGAAATAAGAATGAATTTCATGATTATATATATACTCACACACTCTTCATAAAATGATTAAGAATAGGAAATCTATTATTTCCAAGACTATGGTGAATTCATTATTAGCAAATAACAAGTTTTGTAGAACTTTGCACATTCAATAGAAACTTTTACCAAGTAATAAAATGGTCAGGCTGAATTGCATTGCCAAACTACTGAACTTTCTTTGAGACAATTTCATTCCAATTGAACTGTAAGTCCAGAATCACTACAAAGATATAACAAATTGAAAACATTATTTCTGGTCAAACATGTATTATATTAAGCAAAGTGTAGACTGGGGTTTACCGTATATTTTTAAAATATAAAATTCTTGATACAATGCAATCCAGGAAGATCATGTGAATAAACAATTCTATACAAGGTCCAAATGTATGGTCTATACTTGTTAATTTACACCTATAGAAAGGAATTGCATAGAATATAATTTCAATTATGGTTTATGTAAATGTGTACTAAATTAGGAAGCATACACTAAATCGCAAATTAAAGTGACAAAACTAACCTACTGCAGACTGTTTAAGTACCTCTCGATCTAATACGGTATCTACAAGATCCCTGATTTCTTATTACCCTGCTTGTTGGTACTATTAAACAAAACAAGGTGAAGTTCAATTGAAATTGAAGTTACAAATAAAACTTACTGTTTAACATCCAAAATTAATCCTAGTATAAAACAGTGTTTAATTACAATAAACCACTGAAGAATAAATGTCTTAATTGGCTAAAACATTCATCATAAATTCTGAGTATTTCTTTGAAAAATTATTTTCTACAATAGTTTTATTTCACACCACTGAAAAATTCAAGACATATTTCAGCAAAAATAAAAATTAAATTGAAAAAAAAAGGGATTTTTGGAAATTCCTTCATGCACCTTAATTCAAACTTCACTTGTTGAAATTTCACAGAGAAATCTTTTCAATTTTATTTATTCACTAACTGACACTGCCCCCCCCCTCCCTGCTACCTCATTTCCTATTTATCACAATTGGCTATTAGACACAAAAGGGAATGAATTCTATCTATACTGTATGCCCACCTTCCCTATCCTGCCCCAAAACCTATCCTACCCAGGCCCACCTTGCCCCTCCTCCCTCTGCCCTGCTGAATTCACTGCTATGGCCAACTGAAAACAGATGAATTGTTGCATTCTCCTAGTATTGTTACTGAAAGTTTTCTAACTTTTAAAATGAGTCTAATGGAAGTCACACTGTTATAATTAATCAAAAATTGTACGGACTTTCCGAAAAGTGTAATTCGTTTTAGTCCACTGTTTTTGAGATAATGGTGAAAAAATGAAAAAGTTCACACAATTTCAGGTCAGAATAAATCTTTAATTTGTATTTTTAAAGAATTCTTAATATAACAGGAAATAATGATTAAGAAAAAAGTGGCCAAAATTAAGCCCAACAAAATTCTCTACCTCTCAATAAAAACCCCTTCAAAATAGGTAATAATAATTATAAAAAACTGAATGGTGTTTAATAGCACATAAATAAACATAATGGGATTATAAAAAGACAGACTATTGAAATTACCCAACACTCCGATTTTATTTAGATTATTTATTGAGGGTTTAGGGTTCTCCAATTACCAAAGTCATTGAGGCTCATGAGATATGATCTAAAGAATTGATGACAACAATAATGATGATGGTCAAACAGTGAAACGACACAGGGAAAACAGAACCCCCGAGGAAACCTCCTGAGAGTTTGCCTCGTCCACTAGTAATTCCATATGGATTGGCCCGAAAAGAAACTAGGAACCAACCAGTCAAAGGTCCATACACTAATCATTACACCAACTTTCTGCACAATATTTATATTTACATTTACACAAGTACTGTTGCAAGGCATAATTTCCATTGCTATCTCACAAATAAATTTCATGCTAGTTATTTTCTATAAAATATAGTGCAGGAATAGTCTGTATTAGTATGTTATGGTAGCATAAGAGAATGAAATCATGCACACAACAGACGATGCAAAACTGTCAAAGTATCACGTTAACAAATGCTATTTAAAGGGCGTTTTTTTTCCAGCTGTCATGGTAAATTACTACTTTGAAGTGATTATATAATCAATTGAAAAAGGAAACATTACAATTTTAATAAAAAGTGAATTAGACATTTAAATTACAGTACCTGTCATTACTCCCAAAAAATTACTTTGATAATTTTATTCTACTTACTTTTTATTCATGTTGATGTTTTTCTCCGGGTTCACTTTTGAATTAATTTATTCATACCACTATCACAAATATTCCTTCAAAACCACATCAGAAAAATACAGAGACCTCTGTGACCACATAAAACATCCTTAACTGCAAAACAAAATACCAAAAATTGAATTAAGGTCCTGCTAAAATAACATTTTAGGTGAAGTCCCAGAACAATAATATAAATCGCGTAGGTACACGACTATTAGTATACAAAAAATGTTCAGGACATTTATTGGCTTAAATCTGGCATCTTATTTCCTTTGATTGCACACGGTATCGCAAAAGTGTACGCACGTTTCTACCTGCTACAAAATCAATAAGTATTTAACTACCCGACACGTCACGAACTTATAACCAAAAATTTAGTGAAGTGAAAGTGGTTAACATTTACGTCCATCAAAGCCCAAGAAAACGACCGGAACAAAGCATTTACCTTTTCTTGTTTACCTTCCTCGTAAGAAATGACACATGCAAATGCTTTGATTTTTGGTAACCAATATTACAAAAATGTAGAATCCTTCTTTCCTGCAGATCTATCCTATTTATTCAAAAGCATCTTCAATCTATGCGAAACGCAGTCTTACGAAAATTTCCGTCAATATCTTCACATAATGGAAAAATGGATGACAAGACGCAGTCCAAAACACGTGCAAAGAAAGATATATTTCCTTAAGCGCGTTCTAAAGTTTTCACGAGTATGTAACGTATATACTCGCGTTATTCCGTAATGAACTCTTATTCATTCAGAGGTTCATATTATTTCACATACCATGTGCATAAAATTACATCAAACACTGAACGAATAAACGAAGGAGCACATCTTCATTTATAAGCAGCTTTGACAAGAAACCTCGAGTACCATAGGAAGTGACCAACATCGCCATCATTGCCTTCATCAAATGCATTGACCACAATCAGTAGCAGGTAGTACGTATAATAGTTACATAAACAAAATATTCTAAGTACTCAGCAAAATGACGTAGGTATTATTTGGCGAGGATAAGTTTGCACTTAGCACTTTAGGACAAAGTTCGTAAGAAATTGTAGCAATTTCATTATTTTACCGTGGGTCAAAACATGACCTTATGATCAGCTTTTGATTTACTATGAAGAAAGAAACGCGTTCAGTTATAAGGCAAGACTATTTGACAAACCACTCGTGGCGAAGGTAACTTTTAGAATAATAATATTTTTTTCAATATAAAATGTAACATTTTAGTCAATAATTAATCCCCTTACAACACTTAAATTAGATGTTTATTAGGATTGTTTGAAAATTTCTTGATAATTTCGTTTTCTGGCCATTTGTTAAATATAAACAGAAAACAACTAAAAATATAAATAAAAACTCGTGTAGAGTTCGTCGGAATAACTCAACTAAATGGTCCGCCTATTTTAAATATTGTTTTCGAAGCACGTAGCTTATGCTCAAATAGGCAGGGCCAGATTTACAGTAGTGGGGGTCCCCTGGGCAAACATTTGGTGGGGAACTCTCAGGATAAAGATAAAAAAACGCTCTAAAGCTATTTATTGTTATTAATTATTGGTAACCGGATAACACTTGCATTTAACCGCGTTAAAGAGGCCCTTTCCTTGCAGAAAGTGAAAGGAAAATTGTCAAACTTATTTTTGTCACAATAAGTTATTGCTGTTTAAAATGGTGAGATCGTTGAGGTATTTGAGCCAAAATCATTTGCAATCTTTTTTTACTCTACTTTCAATTTTGAAAACGATCTTTCAGTAGTGCAATTAGTTATCAATAAAAGATCATTTTTCAAAATAATTTCCACATTAGGTCCGTATGTTCTTGGCTGAAATATCCATTTTCTGCTGCAAATCATTTGCAAACTCCTGCGCAATCAACAAGCCCAATCTCAATATTTCCGACATGTTTATGTAAATTTGAGTTCACAAGTTTGCGTCTTCAATCAATTGTTCTGGTCCAAATGCCAGAGACTAGCCAAGAATCCAAAACGTGTAGAGACCAATTCATATGCTGAAGTCTGAACGATGTTATGAACTGATCAATTACGAGGAGGGATGTTTTGTCTATATATGCCAAATTATGAGGAAAGGTAAAAATAACACTAATTAATGAGGCAATTTTAGGTATTAAACTAAAATATTGAACCAGAAAATGTCATAGATATTTGGAAATGCAAAATTCGGGTTAAAAATTGAGTATCACTATAGAATAAAACGAGGGTACGGAATCAGCAGACAACACCGATTATATCCAAATGCCGGTGTATGGTATGTTTTTAAAAAATGTTATTTTTGTTTTCTCAATTACGAATATTAGCTATCTCATTATTCGCCAATCACTGACATGGAAACAACATATCTATGCGAGTGATTTGCCGATAACTACGTAATTGTCTAAGGGGAAAACAATGATAAATTGTATATTTATAAAATCTTTACCATAGAGTATGTAGAGATGAGCTTCGTTGACTGATGTGCATAGTCTGGCTCTACCTGATGTAACGTTGCAATGGAGAAAGAGACCTGATCCGACCGAGAATGGTATTTGCTGAGAAGCGATACCTCCGGTTCTTACACAAAATATCTCATGCCCTCTCTTTTCCAACTATCTCATATCCTCCAGTTGTAATTCTAAAGATACTTTTATCACCACATTATGCTGTCCACGCAAACTTAGAATGCAAATCTCCGACAGCGATATACTGTATAATTTTTACGCGCTGGCGTAAACCTTACGCGCTGGCGCTAGATCGGCGGTCAATGTAAAGATAGTTTGCTACGTCATAAATTCATTGTAAAATGCACTGAAGAGCCAAGAAAACTGCTTCAGCGATGCGTATTGAATTAAAGAGATCTGGAACCAATCAGAATCAGGCCTCCGGTCGGCAAAGACTATATAGGACAACCAGAGTCTGGTTAGATCGGCTACTGCTGTATATATCATGATTTAAGTAGGTTAGTAGGTTATCATGATTTAAGTGAATTTGAACGTGGTTTTATAGTCGGTGCAAGAGAGATGGGGCATAGAATCTCCGAGGTCGCGATGAAATTTGGATTTTCCTGTACGATTTCACGAGAGTACTGTGAATATCGGGAATTCGGTAAAACATCAAACCTCCGGCACCGCTGCGGTCACAAAAAATCGTGCAAGAACGGGACCGACGACAACCGAGGAGAATTATTACACGTGGCAGAAGTGCAATCCTTCTACAAAATCAATGCTGGGCCATCAACAAATCTCAGCGTGCGAACCTTTCAACGAGACATTATCGATATGGAGTTTCGGAACTGAAGGCCCACTCGTGTACCCTTGATGACTGAACGACACAAAGCTTTACGCCTCGCCTGAGCCCGTCAACACCGGTATTGGACTGATGAGATAATGACTGGAAACACGTTGCCTGGTCTGACGAGTCTGGTTTCTCATTGTTTCGGACGAATGGACGTGTATGAGTATGGCGACAACCTTATGAATCCAAAGACCCTGCATGTCAACAGGTGGAGGAGGATCTGTGATGGTATGGAGCATGTGCAGTTGGAGTGATATGGGAACCCTTATACGTCTAGATACGGCTCTGACAGGTGACACGTACGTAAGCATCCTGTCTGAACACCTGCACCCATTCATGTCCATTGTGCATCCCGACGGACTTGGGTAATTTCAGCAGGACAATGCGACAGCTCACACGTCCAGAATTGCTACAGTTGCACCAGGAACACTCTGTATTTAAACACTCCCACTGGCCACCAAAATCAGACCCAGCCATGAACATTATTGAGCTATACTGCGATTTTTGTAGGAAGAGCTCTCAAGATAACTCAAATCCCATCTTCGCGATGGAATATGTCACGGCATTTCGTATCATTCACAGTCGTTCCGCTAGATTTCGCAAGATCGCGACCGTATGAAGCAGTGCTTGCGATCATGCGACTTCTACCGGCAAGACCGAGAAAAGACGCGAAATGCTGTGACATATTCCATCGCGAAGATGGGATTTGTGTTATCTTCAGAGCTCTTCGTACAAAAATCGCAGTATATCTGGGATGCCTTCAGACGTGCTGTTCAGAAGATATCTCCACCCCTTCGTACTCTTACGAGTTTATGGACAGCCAAGACTTTCTGCGCTACTAACATTTTAGCTATTATTTGAAAATGTCCAATTCAACCAAGATGCGAACAACTCATTGTTTCCATCGCAGATTTGTCAGATCTGTGTGAATTCTACAACTGCATAAAAATATAATACAAACATTTTGTAAACTTGTATTGGAAAAATAAGCCTGATACCTAGGACAATATAGAAATGCATTTCATAAGGCCATGATTAGAGAGGAGTATTCTAAAACTCACTGCAAATGGTACAGAATTTGGTGCGAAAATTAAATATTTTCATGCAAATATCAACATAAATTTGACAATTATAACTCCTTTTCATAGTTACATCAAGTCACAACAATGACACGTAATTCACAGAAATTCACGAGCGCGAAACGGAATTCCTTCTCATAATTTTCAACACCATAATCATATTCAAGAAGTAATTGCACGCCAGAAATAACAGTTACTGAATGCCCTAAATTTATTTCACCAGCCGAAATTATTAAATATCTTTCACTAGCAACCCCGAAAATATCAAGAGGCCATGACCTAATATCAACATTTTTATTAAAACCTTCCTTTAAAAGTAATAGTACATATTACAACAATATTTAACGCCACCTTGAGACAAACGTACTTCCCTGATAAATGGAAACATGCTCACATTATTCCCATTCTAAAGGCTGGGAAAGCACAAAATGATCTTATGAGTATTCCTCTAATGTGTATGTACTCAAGGTATTTGTATACTTTGAAATTTGTCTAGATATGTTTCACTAACTTGCAATCTTTCTATTTCAGTTCATCATCTCTTGCAACCATATGTTAAGACATTATTCAAATCAAACTAGTTGTGTGCACCGAAATTGTTACTTACTTGTATTGTGCCACCATCCTCATTGAGGTTTACCTGGATTTACTCAATCGCTTAAGGCGCATGCCGGGATGGTCCCTTTGTTTGCAGTCCCAGAAATAAATGTAGCGTAAATCGTTGGCTTACGGGTGAGATATGTCGGGTCGGTTTTTCAGGTCTTGGGAATATTCTAAATGGTTAACATTTCCTACATTTTTAAAATTTCCAATTTTCTAGGTTGGGAAATACTTTTATATTGTAAACATTTTCCCAAAACTGAATTGATCTTTTCCACGTTTTAATTATATTTTTTCATAAATAGATTGATAATACATTCTTTTATTATTGCCAATTTTCTTATTATTACTATTATGAAATACACGTAAAATCATTTCACCATTGTCTTTCAATGTTCTCCGTTTCTCTTAGAACCTGAACTTTTGACTTGATGTGTTTTCGCCTGTATGCTGACGAGATTCCCTCCCTTTCTAGTTTCCATTTAGGAGTATTTCATAATACATACGCAATCGTAGATTTTACTAAAACCTCTTTGAAACAATTGGAAGTACATGTTAATACTTCCCGATTTAAACAATCTCTTTCAAATTATCTTCAATATGTAACTTGCCTAGTCACAGAAAGATAATTTCTCTAAATTTTGAGTAAAATCTCGTAGTGTTTAACTTTATATATTTGGGATTAATTTTTAAATTACATCCCTAACTTGAAATTGATAACTTTAAACATACAAATGCTGTGACAGTATTCCTCCTCCACCAACTCTTTCCTCCCTCACTTTCATTCCTGTCTTCTATGTGAGAAAACTTTCACCCAAATTGCGTACGTATTTTTCATTGATTAACCTCCTTCTATTATTCACTAATGTAATAAAATTTTGAAATTGGTTAGGCGGAAGAGCAGGCTAAATGGCCTGAGCCTCGCCACAAATAAAGGCATTTATTTATTTATTAAGGATTCCATGACCACAAACATACTGCCGCAGTTTTTCTAGATGTAGCAAAAGCTTTCGATACCGTGACACCCAGGATTAATTTTCAAATTACGCAGTTTAGGTACTCCATTATATCTCTCACGCATCATTGAAAATCTTCTTTAAAAGCGAACTTTTTCTGTACGTCTCCCTGGAGCTCTCTCCGCACCTTTCACCATCAAAGCAGGAGTACCCCAAGGCTCTACCCCCTCCCCCACTTTATTTAACGTTTACACATCGGATATACCAATCACTCAAAACACTGCAATAGCACTATTTGCCGATGATACAGTACTTTATTTCTCTAATAGTAATTTCGTATCTGCCGTGAAAGATTTGCAACATCACCTCACTTTATTCTTCAGCTGGGCCAAAAAATGGCACATTCAAATAAATCCAAATAAAAGCCAGGCAAAAATATTCACCCTCCGCAGACCAGACGTCCCCCCAAATCTCACATACCAAAAAACAAAATATAACATCCTTAGTCTATGCTGTGGACCACGTTTATTTCAACCGGTACTTCCATCATTCCTTCCAATTTCATCTTCCGCCAAAATTCTTTCAGACTCTCCCAATGTTTTTCTTTTCTCTCTTCTGTCCAGGTGGCTCCAGTCTTTTTTAGGTTTCGGACGGACGTTTTGCTTTCAATTGATTTTTCGGTATCAAGGAAATATTCTTTTAAAATATTAAAGAACAGTAAAACCTTGTCGTAAATGGCTATTTTTATTGCAAAATTTGGAGCCGTTTTAAAAAAAATGCGTTTAAGCGTCACTAAAAATGCGAGATTTGAAACGTATTAACTGACAAAAACAACAGTGTTTACAAATTGCTCGTAATGTGCGTATTAAAGGTGTGAGATCTATCAAAAAGTTACATTTGTGTAATTTTTGAAAAAACAGAAACTTCCCTAAATTGAACTTTATGTCATATTAAAGAGTGTAATTAGCACTACCCGTTAGAAAAGTTTGAAGAAAAAATATGGAGCCATTTATGAGGATTGGAGCCATTATTATGAATTAATCTGGCTATTGTTAGTCTGAAAATTCAAAATATGACAGCCGGGAGAATCAATTCAAATTCCAAAGAAAATCAATAAACTTGGTATTTTCATGAACAAATATTTCATTTCCGAAACCCTTTTTTGTTTATCACGACATTTAGAATAATCTTCATGTGGCAGTCTTAAGCCCAAGGCACTAGTTCATATGAAATGCTAAAAATGACGATTCGAGCATTCCAGGAGATTCAATATTTTTCATAAATGTTGGATGTGTTCATCATTTACGTTTACGCCGTTGTGTACCGTGGCTATCATTTTGAACAAAACTGAATTTTCAATAAGTTCATTTAAAATATTTATTAAACAGAACCTACAAACATGTTATCCTATTAACGTATTCTAGTGTAAGCCACGCAATGCTTTCCTTAGAGAATATTACTCCGTTAACGCGGAGAAACGAGGAAATGCTCCGCGCAGGAGACGCCGCCGTCTCGTGTCGTAGAGACCGGTTTGAATTTCGCGGCCCGGAAGTGATTTTTAAACTCAATTTTCTCAAAGACAATTTTTTTTTTTTCGGGAAAACTGGACCTGCCATTTTTCATGTCGTGCAACACAGATTTTGGGGTATTTTTTTGTAACGGGAGCTTCTGGACAGTGCATATAGTGATCTTCGGCATGGAACTAATTAATTAAACTCATATATCTCACAATTACTATGGTTGTATTTCTTCCCACTTCGTAACCCCCTTCCCGCTCTTCCGGTCACTCTGATCATTTCTCACGTGAAAACCTCTCCTACGTGAATTACGCTCGTCAGCATTCGCATAGGAAGGGACGTCACAGTACATTTAGTACTATCTCTATCAAAAGTTAAAAGAAAAATTTGGAGCCGTTTTTGAGAAAATCTTGTTTTTGTAATTTTTTAAAATTGCACATATTCCACGCAATATTGCGTGAAAATTACTAAAATTTTCAAAAATATGTACATGATCTTAATAAAAGAACTCACTTTGGAGAACAAAATTTCTTTTGAGGAAAAGTCTCTATCCTCAATTTTTAAGTTGTAGGAAGATGCCGAAAAAAATTCAAACTTTTGCAATTTTCGAAAATTTAGAGTTAACCGTGGGAATCGGACCTAAGTCACCTTCATAAGTGTATTTTACTCTATTCTTACAATAAATATAAAGAATAAACTTGGAGTCGTTTTTGAGAAAATTTCGAAAATGTCCGGGGGGGGGGGGCTTCATGTAAAAAATCCTCAAATTTTCTTAAAAACGACTTCTAATTTTTCAAATAAAATTGTCATTTTATTTGAAACGAGGATCTATTCTAAAATTAATATATCCGTTCTATTGTCGGGAAACCGAAAAATTAAGAAAATGTCAAAACTAGTGGTGCTACAAAATGGCCCCGACTTTCCCGTATTAGTTTTCTATTTCCTTGTATCTCGACCAGTTATTCGGACTTGCCACATACTCTTGCCAGCTCCCATCTATCGCCGCACAAAGTACATGTTTTTGACATTTCATTATTTTTTCGGTTTCCTAATAGTAAAACGGAAATGTTATTTTAAAAATATTAAAGAACAGTAAAACCTTGTTCTAAATGGCTATACTTCGTATATCATATGTCTAGGTTGCATTCAAAAGTAGTTTCCCCTTTCCAATAAACAATAAGATAGTTCATCCTTTCTTGTAAAATTTACCCGGACAGTTTTTCTTACTTCAGAAAGAGGACATGTCCTGAGAAAAGAGGATATGTCTTAATCCTAAATTTTCATAAAAATGTCCACTTTTGAAAATACTGCATACTCCTTTTAATAATCATACTAATATTACATTTCGTAGATAAACGTTAATAGGGGCCCAGGAGACACTTGTATTTTAATCTGATAACGAAACTGAGCCTCTAGGATGGCTCAAGGGCAGCGTACCAGCTTCCCGTGGTCGTTTCCCGGACAAGACAAAAAATAGTTGTAGCTTTCCTTGAAAATCATCTCAGTTTCTGTAGCTGTGTGAGGAAGAAAAGCTCATGCAGGCGGAGTTAGCTAATTACGTTGAAGGAAGTACGTTATGTTCGCCACATAACGCTCTTACCCCCCAAGCGCGAGAATTAAACTCGGCCCAGGTGTGTAGTACACCGTTAGCTAGCCGGCGAAGTCGGACAATAGATCCAAAATGCCAAATTATGGAAGTCCGACGCTTGGGAGTCCCCGACCGACCCGAGACAATGATAGCGGGCACACGACTACGGCAATACACGGCAGCTGATTCAGCGCCAGCCGATGTTAAAACAGGACGAGCTAAAGCAGCGCCCTCCAGAGGGCACTGGCTGTAGCACGGCAAACCGAACTCTATAGTTGCCAAAAGAAATACTGACCTGCTCAAGATGAATACATTTCATATAACATACATATACAAAACTGGTTATAGTTTTTTTAAGAGGGCCCTGGATAAAATAAGAAAAGTTGTGTTGCAATAAATTTTATAACCAAACTAATCTCAGTTTCGAAAAGTTGGGGAAAAAAACCTAATCATGTTGTCATGTCTTTCTCTAACATAAAATCAAATGTTACCCGCGTGTCAGAATCGTCAGAATTACCAACTGCAGATACCTAAGAGATGAATGCAGAAACAACTATCCAGATTCTTTTTTCAAATATTTACCGTCTAAAAAATTGGCACGGGGGAATTTTAAGCCGTTATTATTATTATTGCAAGGTATATCGACATATCGACACATGTAAACCTTCTTCTGTTCACTTAATAATCAGAATGGCATTTCAAACATCTCTCATGTGCAAACCCATGAGGAGTGCAAGGAGGGCTCTGGGGTATTGGAGGGCTCTTGGAACAACCTGATCAGCTTATGAAAATAGGTGAGCGAATGTAAATAATTGTGAGATTTCCCGAACTGTTATTTTCACCTTACGACCAAGTTTTCAATCGTGTGAACTAGGGCAAAGTTTAACCGGAATTTAATTCTTACTTTCAGAATTTTCGCGAACGAGTCAACATCTTTTTCATGTAGGTCCTATTACATGACGTTCTCATATCATTTCCGAGATACATAGGCTCGAGTAAAGATTTGCCAAAATATTTCACAACTAGTAGAGAATTGAATGATTTTGTGTACAAGAATATTAAGGTATGTGTATGATGGTACTACTTGAAATTACGTGTTCTTTTTGCGTTGGTGTAGTTTTTAAAACTTGTTGCTGGTAATAATTGATCATTTTAATTTTCAGAGAAATGCAGAAACGACTACTTGTTGCTTTTGATTTTGACCATACAATTGTGGATGATAATACTGATATTGTGGTCCGGGAAATGCTTCCACAAGAAAAAATATCATCAGAAATAAGTGATTTGTATAGCTCAGATGGTTGGACAGCATATATGGGAAAGATCTTTGAGCTTTTGCACCAAAATGGCATATCGCGTGAGGAAATACAAACTACTGTTCGTGACATACCTATAACGCCTGGTTTTGACAATCTTTTGAAGTTTCTTATTGATAAAGATTGTGAAACAATCATCATATCAGATTCAAATTCAGAATTTATAAAAGATTGGTTAAAAGGAGCATCCCTTGACCACACCATTAGGTCAGTGTTCACAAATCCTGCCCAGTACGATTCAGAAGGATGTTTACATATAGATATGTATCACATTCAAGATTGGTGTCAGCTGAGCACAAAAAATTTGTGCAAGGGACATATACTTGAAAATTATGTTAACAACAGAAAGAAAGAAGGAATTAATTTTGCACGGACTGTATATGTTGGTGATGGAAAGAATGATTTGTGTCCGTGTCTTAAGCTTTCTGCAAATGACCTTGCGTTTCCTCGAAAAGGTTATGCTTTGATGAAATATATTTATGAACATCCAGTAAAAGCAGCAATCCATCCGTGGAATACAGGAGAAGATATTATTGGTGTTATTTCAAAATTAATGTGAATGATTTTACTTGAAAATATTTTGAATTTAGAAAATAAGTTATGACTTTTTGAACATTTCATGTTGATGGCTTCAAATGAAATATGTGACGTGATGAAATTTATTCTGTCAAATTTATTTTTCTCAAATGTATTTTTAATTTGTAACATCATTATTGTCTGTAATTATTTTCTGTCTTATTAACAGTAAAAGACAATCTTAATGTTACGTGTAATAAGCTTTAAATATGTATTTGGATTCAGTTGCTTGAATTTTGTATTTTGACTTCAGTTGACTATTGTACATATATTGACTATTAAAATATTGATTTTCAATATTGGCCATGACTAGAAATGACTTTCAAGAAAATAATGAAAAGGAAAGGAGAATGTGTAATGCATATTATATCTTTAAACTTTTATTAAAATATTGCATCACAGAAAACAGTCCTGAATTAATCAGGGGTTCCAGGACGAGTATGTTCAGAAGCACATTTAAAATATTAAAGTAAGTTTCCCTTGCACTTTCATTAATATGCACTAATGTTGCATTTGAATGAAACACTGTACGTTTTGCACGTATACTTTTTTCACATTTATAGGTTTTGTAAGCCCTGGATAAATTCCTACACTTTACATTCTAAATTATTTCAGATATACGTTTTACGTTTTTTACTTTTCACGTTTAAAACAACGTCCCTTTAAGACTGTATAACGTCCATATGATATCTATATAGTTGTCCAATAAGTGAGAACGTTTACGTTATTGTAGAGGAGACCACAGGATTTTGAATTCAGTATTCAGGCAATTTCGTCGCTACGCAGGGCGTTTCTTCTGGCTTCAACTCTATTTTGGACAAAACTACAGGATGAAAAAATACGAGCGCTAGTGTCATTTTTACATAAAGTTCAACAGTTGCACGATAAGAAATTTGCGAATTTAAAGGAAACAACTGAAACTCGGGGGGGGGGGGTCAGATATTTAGGCCCGTGTCTTACGAGCGTTGTGTTGACGCGCGTCACCCAACGCTGATGGCGTCAGCTGCATTGAGGCCTGCGCACACTAGTCACTTCACGCGCGTCGTAAATTAACACTACCATATGCGAAAAAGCACAAAGCGCTCTTGGCGACGTGCGTTGTTACCAATGCGCGATATCTTGCCTCACAGCTTGAGCGTCTTGCTCGAGATGTGGACACAACGCACGTCGCCAAGAGCGGTCGTGTGCCGTTTCGCGTAAGATATTGTTAATCTACGACGCACGTTAAACAAGTCGTGTGCGCAGGCATCGTCTACGCAGCTGACGTCACCAGCGTTAGGTGACGCGCATCAACGCAACGCTGATGTGTCACAGGCCTAAAGTACTGGCTGCATAAAGTGCGAAATAGTGCTATCCTTTCCACCGTGCTGCTTGCCTTCCAAGTAACAAGTAATGTACTTCAGCTTCCGGGTCAATGACCGGTAACAAGTAATGTACTTCTGCTCTACTACCGATCACTATGCGCACGTTTTGTGGAGCTCACCCTTTGTTAGTAATGGTGGGAGTAGAGTAAGTGGATGTTACTATTTTGTTAGCAATACAAAAAATAAAACCTGCAATTTGTTTACCAGTTCAAATAAGTTTTCTGTAATTCGGAAGCGAAAATGGGTAGTTTTCAAAAGTTGCTAACTTCAATTTTTTTTATAACTTTTATTCATCATTCAATTATTTATAGTTAAAATGTTGAGACAAGATTGTGGAACTCAAGAAAATGTGTGCAGATAATACTTCTCCCCTGGATATCACTTAACACAGTTTGTACTGTTCTTTGACTAAATAAAAAGTAACATAGGTAGCAGGTCCAAGAATGGGTGCACCAATGTAAAAATATTGAGTTTTTGTTTTACTCATAATATTCAATTTCAGTAACGTGTTTTTCTCACTTATACATTCCCCTGAAAGAAGTTTCAGTCCCCTGAAAGAAGTATAAGTGAAATTTTACTGTATTATTCTCACTGAATAAATTAAAGTTGTTAAAATATTACTTAAATTACTCAGGATAATTGTTTATCTTTCAATATTAATATATTTCAAGAATATAATTAGAATATTGCTAAATATTTCAATGTGACATCCATTAAAATTTAACTGCAAAATACATTTCTTTCATGTTCAGTGATAAAACTGGAATATTTTTAGGGTTGCTAAGGGTGGTGTCCAGTTAACTTGATGTTTTCTTATAAAGATTTTTTCATTAAAGATGAATTTTAATTTATTTTATTTTTTGATAGTTCTAACATAATCAATTGGGATTTTGTATTACGTATGTAACTGTAAAAATTACAGTTTTTTAAGTTATGGGCATCTGAGGTTAGCCAATACTCCATTTGTCCATAAGATGCACCACTGTCAATGTTACTTGTTGGCTAAGATGGAACTCCTTGTGATGGCCTGTTTCCCTGGTGTATGTTTAGGTCACAGCACAGGAAGTGTAATGAAGATTTACAATTCTCCATCTTGACATTCTAAGGGGAGTTTAACAATCAAAAGTACATTTCTTGAAAATGCTAATTGAGCTGTGTTGTTTGACTATAAATTGTGGTGCTAATATTTCCAATTTTCTTGTAGTGCTGAGGATGAATTTTGTCTGCTAATTAACAAATATTTTATATATTGAAATAATTATGATAATTTACACTGTCTTAGGCGAGAGTGCACTTCTGCTTAGGGGCCCAACCTCAGAAGGGTCCCAATAAATTTTCAAACAAAATTAATAAATTTCGAATGTAAGAAACACAATTTTTAATTATTTTATTACACATACAGCTTTTTAAATGTATTACTTGCCCCAGACATTTAGAGACCTAGCAGCTTGGTGTTTGGATGCAACTTGTCTCCTGCACCAACACACTCACCTGTTGATGAAAAACAAATTTGATTTCAAGTGCTTGGTATCTCTCAGGACATCCAGACTCCCATTCTTCATGTGTAATAATAATTATAATGGCCTAGTAAAAATAATAAAAATGTAATAAAATTAATAGGTTTAAGTGGTCTTCGTTGCATTAAGAAGAGTTTCACAGCATGTCCTCCTCCATGTCCTGATGATGTCAAAATGATAAGTTTTTGTGTGAAGCATGAAGCCGAAGGGCAGATCTACACTATTGTACTTTCATATTGAATATACTTTTTCTTGACAAATTGCTGTGGACCTGAACAAGTTGCTCTGTTTTTTAACACATGGGGGGGGGGACTGTGATAAGGGATTCATTGTGATAATGGATCCATTGTGGTAATGGATGATAAACTTTGAGAGAAGGATGGAATAGATTGCACTCTGCCTCTTGAATGAAAATGGAGTCGTTTTAATGTAACTCCTCGCGTAATAGTAATTAACTCCTCATTTAATATAACTCCTCCTTGAATCATTTTAATTTTACTCTTACAAGCTCTGTTGGTGAAAAGAGGGAGCAGCAGACTATCAAGTCTAAATCTTGAGTGTTGAATTGTTGTAGCGGAGAGGGAGAGCCAGCAGCTTATTGACTCATGCAGAGCAAGCAGTTGTAATCATTATTCCTCACTGTATACACTAGATGAAAATAATAATAATCATAATCATAATAATAAATATAATTTATAACCATTTTAAACTAAATAAAACTTATTTTACTGCAACTTGAATTATTTCTTTGTTTCGAATTCATGTCTGACCGCATGAATAAATTGTCTCTATTTTCTGTAAAACCACGTCACTTTATTTTATATTATCACAGATGAACTTCAAAAGCAAGGAGTACTAATGAAAAAGTAAAAAAAGGTACTTTTGTTGTATTCTAACCTGAAGTATTTATTTTCGCTACACAGAAATGATGAATGTCCAGAAATAAATATACGTTAAAAAAAGTTCAATTGAAACATTTATTGTATGTGTGTGGGTGCGCTACACATGAGGGATAATATACACATAAGGTTAACATTAAAGCAGAGTCCAAAGACACTACAAACAAACTTTGCTATTTTTATTGTACCATTAATGAGTTTAGACATCACTCTCATTTTCATGAAAAACAGTTTTGAAATAAATGTGTTTTTAGAACACAGAAATGGAAACACTTAATTTTTAATAAGAGGTAAACAAATTTTCATACGCTAGATTAGGAGATACCGTAGAAAATTACGTGAAAAATACACTTTCTTACAACACCTTACATAACTTCATATAATATCAAATTTTCTTATAACTAACACCATTTGCAGTCTTAGAAAATGCTCCTGACCTGATTTAAAAGATGTCTTTTAAGACAATTATTCATCAGATCACATTACAGATTAGTGCTAAATACAACTGTCCTGTAATATGCTATTACTTGTATTTTTTTTATGCTTTCACATTCAGAAAAGGTTTTCAGAACCATTTCTCTATGAATGTTCCCAACAATTTCTATGCATTTTATTCTGTACATTTCAGCAATGACTGTCCATTCATGGACAGAGCCAAATGTACAGTTCATTTTGTATTCATGATGCAATGACTAGTAGGCAAGCCACTCTAGTACAACTGACCAGTTTCAACAGTGAACCCTCTGGTTTTATATAAATATTGACCGTTAAAGTAGCTGTCTTAACTTTATCCTTCATTCTGTCAGTAATGCACTTTGGAGCAGCTTGAGAGAAGAGGTGATCAGCAGACCATGTTTTGCTATTTAATTTCCTCAACATATGTTGCTGGAAATATGCCTACAACACCATTCAGTTCACCCAGCCACCAGCCATCAGCTTGTTTCTCATGAATGTTTATAATGTCGCCTGAAAATTTCAACATATTGAGTAATTTGCAATCTTAGCAAGTATAGCTGAATCTTAATATAGATTTTCATTCTTACCAGGTCTCAAATTCAATTCATCATATAGATTTGCAGCATATTCATAGAGAGCTCGACAACGCCCTCCTGTCACTGGAGGGGTTTCATTACATTCTGAAATGACTGGGTAAGTCATAACACTACTTTGGTAGTCTTTCTCACTTCCTTGGCTTGAGAATTCATCTACATTGGAGTCAGAAAACAACAATTTATAATTTGGTTACTTTGCAAACAAAGTAAATGACCAATTGTTATGTGTAAAACTATTTTAATTTTCAGAAAGTAAAATTTGTATGCAACAAATTTAACTACAAAATCATATACACTAAATACAATTGAGACTGAGCATACTGATTTAAAAAAGAAATAGGTTGATAAAAATTAGCTGAACCACACACCAAAGTCGCTGTCAGGTTGAACAGAATTTCCATCCCCTGCTCCTCTATCAGTCCAGTCAGGAGAGTCTCCAGCCAACTGATCAAGAGATTCTTTTCTTACCCATGGTGGAACCTTGAAAAGAAACAAAAATAAGACTGTATTATTTAATTTAAAATTTGTTTATATTCTGCAGAAATCAATGTTTCTTTTCGTTGAGCTTTTAATTTGTTATTTAGTTAAAAATTCCAAATTAGTCAGTGGTATTATTTTTTAACATACTAAGTTACCTATAGAAACTTAATATAAGAGTTACATAAATCCAGATTTCATGATTGTATGCATAAATTACTCTTTAGTAAAAATTACCTGAATATAAACTGTACTTACTTTGAGAACACTTTGTTGTAAACCTTGTTTGTCTCGTGTAACTTGAATATGTGGCGCTAAAGGATGGCTCCCTCGTGGCCTACCATCTATTTCAGCTAGTGCACTGTGTACTTTGTAACGTGCTGCTTCAAGATAGGTAAGCATTGAACGCATCTGTGAAACAAATATGTGAAAATAAGACAGACCTTAAATTTAAAGAATTCTCTCTGTGCATAAATTCATTGAGATATGGCAAGGTATTTAATACATAGAACTTGCATCCTTATCTTGTAGAATTTATTTGTATTATTTAATATGTCATAGATAAAATGAAATAGGTTTTTTTTTTCTAGTTCCATAAAATTAAGGATGAAGGTGAAGATGTCAATAAAGATAATCAACTAATATTGGCAATCAATTTTACTCACATGGTGAAGTTTCTCTGAAAGGTTTTGCTGAGAATCTTCAGCTCCAAAATTTGGAGTTTGCTGTAGAGCTCTGGCCAAACTTTCAACTCCTTGTTTTCCTCTTCTCTCTCGTTCTAGGTCTTGTCTGATTAATTGCAGTATTTTAACTAGTGCCTAAAAATATTTCAAACGAAATTTGAAAAGTTAGCAAGATGAAATAATGATTTAATTTGTAATTAAGTATATATTTTACCCACAGTTAAATCAAATGTTTCAAAAAGAATAAACAAAATTAAATTTTCTCTTTTATTGTTTAGGGTAATCTAACAATATACTGTATACAAAAAGTTTGAACTTACTTGTCTTCTCCTTTCTCGATTCATTGCAAGTGTTATGTGTTCTGCATAGAAGTCAGGTAACAGTTGTTCAGGAATGGGTTGACCTGTGCCTTTTATGGACACAACAGTTTGGATATCTCGAGCAACATCACAGTTCTGAATTGGCTCAACCAACTTTTCTGCACTCTGAATATTAAAAGAACGTTAAAGAGCATTATTCATATTATATTTACATTATAATAAGGAATAATAAACTTTAATATTTTTATGTTCAAGACTTCTATGGTCTTATTGATTCACAATGAAATACTTTATCCATTGAGGCTTGCTAGTGAGGGCTAGAGTGAATTTTCAGTTACCAGCATTTAATTATTTTTTATATTTTCTTTGTTTGGAATAAAATTTTTCACTGTTACATCCCCCTCATTGTTCTCACCTCCTCTCCCATAGGTTGGTCAATCTTAAGATATACCAATCGAAATTTATTACATAAAATTAATTTTTTAAAAGTTTTTTCTACAAGCATGTTTTGTATGAGAAAACTACATTAAAGAAACCAAAAGGGGAAACATAAACAGAAATAAATATTCTGTCTAGAAAATAAACAACAACATTTACAGATGAACAAGTTTTATTTATTTCTTTTGAACAGTGGGAGGCTTTGGCTCAATTTGTTCTTCATTTCATCACAGAAACCTGTAGTATTATAGGCAAAATTGTTACCTGAATAAGTTTGGGGCCCATATCCTGCAAGTGATTCAGATAGCAGGCTGCCAAATCCTTCAGCTGCTGCAATCTCTCCTCCTCCAGAGCTTGGAAGCAGTGGCTTCCTCTGATTACAGCTGTTTCCCACTCCAACCTATGAAAACAATTATTTTGACCAACATTAATATATGAGAAAGAAATGGAATAGCAATTTGGTGTATAATGATGATATGAATTGAATCAAGATTAATTCAATGATTACCTTGCTCTTTCTGCACGGATACAAAAGGTGTAGTATTCTACATCTGCTTTCTTGACATGCTCTTCAGCTTTTCTTCTCTTTGATTCCAACTGAAAAATATGTACGAGTCTTGAAATTTATTCAAAATAAAATGCTTCCAAGAACAAAATAGTAAAATGTTTTTCTGACTTCAAATACTCATACAAAAACCAAAACATTTACATATAACTGTTTTAGTCTATGTTTAAGAATCTAATAAAAAATAAATTAATTAAATTACCAAATCCATTATTTCGAAGAGCAATAAAAAAAGAAACAACAGTTGTGTTAGCATTGGGCCATTATAACCCATCTGTTTAACCAACATTCTTATCAAAGTACAAGAAATTCTACAGGTCTAAATATTAAGTTATAGGGTCTAAGCACTTTCATTGAATTTTAATTTTGGTAACTTACTTTGGCACATTCTTTATCTGAAACTTGTTTATGATTGTGATGTAATGCATGAGCTGAACCAGTGTTTCTTCCAAGCCTCACATCCAAAGATACATCTTGCAACTTCTCATTCTCTCTAGCACTCAGGAAGCTTTGTTTTTTACTCTTTGCTTCAGCAGTGCGCCACTCAGCTAAACTCTTGGCTGTCTTATCCACCACTGATTCAACTGATTTTCTTATGCGATGTTGCGATTCCAAAACTTGTCTCAATGGTTTAACAACTTCTTCACTTAATGCTGCAGCAAAGGCTCTGTAAGCAAGAAAATTAATCTGAGGAACATTGTAATTTACTGAGAAGAAGTGTATGAGAAAGAGTTAAAAATGTTCTTTCCAGTTTTTTAAACTACACAGCTTAAAAGTTCTAAAATTTGCAGAAATATTAAGTTGAGTTTATTGAGTTTAAAACATTTTCCTAACACAGTTAAAAAGAACAACAATCCTTTAAATGTACAAGAGATATAAAATAATACTCATAGAAACATTCATATTCATAAATGTCTCAAATTTGCTATTATTCAAGGGTACTTAAGCTAAAATTATTTGTAAATTTGATAACAAGAACCTTTATTGTAATTGTTGATATTACTATAAAATTAGTTTTTTTGGCAGATTGCTTTAAGCACTTAACAGAAACTACCTGTGTGCTTCACTTTGTGCTTCCATCTGAGCTCCTGCACGCTGCCATGCTTGATTCACAGAACCTACAGAATCTTTAGATGCCTTCAGAAGTTTGCCAGACAATTTGCTCAGAGTTTTGGCATACTGAGTTTCTGCTTCTGACCTGAAATGTGAAGTAATGAGCACACCTGAAGCAGTTATAAAAACAAAAACAAAAATTGAATGTTAATAAGTAATGCATTTTTAATGAAAAAATGTATGAATTATAAATTAAAAATTATAAACATTGGCAAAATGATTAATTATGACAATTTTAATTAATATAAATTATTTTAAATTTATTGGAAAACTAACATTTTTCCTTTTTTTCAATTTTCATTTCTTTGTGGGTTCTGACTAGCAGAAAAATAATCATCTTCAATTTCTGGAATCTTCTTCATTAGATAATTTAAAAAATTAGGGAATTCTCTTTAGATAATTATATGTTACTAACTACTCAGTAACCAAAGTGCTTTTTGGTTGTGAAAGAAGTGCGAAAAGATGATGTCTGATGAATGAAATAGTTAGGTTTTATTTTGTAAATTTTCTGATACTAAAAGCATTCAATTTATAAAGAAAACATTCATTCAATAATTTACAAATGTTTCCGGCTCAACTACTATAGTCATTATAATCCCGTTTGTATGGTGCTTGATATAGCCCGAGAGGTGGTGGGTTTCTCCCCTGGCAGAACCTGCGATCCTGTGCCGACCTATACGGCGGCTTGCGGGATTTTCTCCTCCAGGTAATTCAGTCAGTGGACTACCGTCCCATTCGGGACAAGCTTAGGCTCCCAACTGGCCTGCCGACATGTGTGGTAGAGTGACGCAAGTAAGTATAAGACGGAGGCACAAGGATGATGAAGCATAGATCACGTGCGGTCCATGGCCAGTACAAGATTGCATCGGCAATCGCCTGGTACTGATCGGAGAAACCATGGAGAACTACCGATCAGGGCAGCTGGTCGCTAGAATTCTCCTTCAGATAGTGTCATTCGACCTAGCTCCGTATAGTGGGTGGCCAAAACACAATCAAGACAAAATATTCATTGTTTTTGTAATTTTGCTGTTTAATTCATGCAGTTTAACTATTAATGGTTAGTTTCACGTTCATATATTTTGTAACTTTACTAACGTTAACAACACTGTCCAACATGCCATTTAAATTCTTCAATGGGCATCTTTATGCAGCGTGTTTACAAGACAAGCGCGGTTGCTGATGGAAGCAAGTTGTAAATGTTTGTTTTGTTCGGAATTGATATTCAGGCAAGCAAGTGCTTTCATGTTGTCATACTACAGTGAGGATCTTAATAATTTACTACCGGCAAAGGTGGTTCTGGGCATCAACTGATGTCACTGCAGTGCCTCTGGAGGTCTAACGGTTCGAGACCCGACGGTGGCAGAATTTTCGACACTAGCTTGAGAGCTGGGTCGCTGGAGTTTTCCGTGGTTTCTCCGATCAACATCAGGTGAATGCCGTGTCAATACCCTAACAAACAGGTCACGGACCGCGCGCGAACTTTCCATCCTCTTCCTTGCCCTGTCATCCCACTTACTTACACACACATACACTTACATTTACGTAAACTGCACTACCGCACATGTCGGGAGCTTAGAGCTTGTCCCGGCTAGGGCGGTGCCACTCTGGAGAGGAAAATCACCCAAGCCGACGTAGGTCGGCGCCGGATCTCGCCGGCTAGCGGGAGATCAATGCCGCATCCCTCGACAAAACAACGCACTCACTACACTTCCGGGACTAATGACCTTAGCAGTTGAAGCGCCCGGAATCATCAATCATTTAATAATTTACTCAACGATTTCTTGCTATTAAACGATTTAATGCTATTTTATACTAATATAAAAGTATTGAAAATATTATATGTCTGTGCCTCTAGTTATATATAGAGTTCCATAATGTTTTTCTAAATTTCCACTTTTGAAGATACTGATAGGTATCACAGAAGACTTAAGCACATTCCTTTCACTTTAGTAAATAAAAACTCCCAATCATAATTCAAATGTAAGTTTTTGATTTCTTTGCAACACTAATTAAGTTTATACGTGAACACCACAAACAATTTTGCAACACTGTTCAATGATTAATTTGCCAGGTCCACCTTATTGCTATATAAGTGACTCATAGTTTATTAAACTCCACACTTGAAAACAAAAAACACTAATCACTACTTGCCGTTCACATCAGCTAAGAAAAAACGTTGCCCACCATCATAAATTACATTCAGCACTTGTTATGGTTATATAAAGGAGAATACAGAATCGTAACACTGCTAACTCTCCTTCCCGTGACGACTGTTCCTGGGAATCGCCGAAAATTTTGCGTTGCTTCTTAATAATGAGCGTATTAATTTTTAAAAATTGCAGACAACAGACATTATTGATTTTCGTTAACTTGAGAATAATTAAATCTACAATTTGTACTCTATTCATTGAATGTAGGAAATTAAAACATTTGCCTAGTATCCTATTGTCTAACATTCTATACTCTTTCGGAATAGCGGTAATCTCTAAATAACGGGTATTTACTTTCACCCAAAGTCTGACGACCCATCGAACAGTTCCATTAATTATTTTTTCATCCCGATCTATTGAAAAGATTTTCGTGATCGACTAGTTGATACCAGACCCTCATGTTCCCTAATGTTCCACTGCATATTCTTCCGCATGTCCATATGACCCCACATTCCCCAAGTATTCTTCCACAGATTTTCTCATGTGCTTCGCACATGCTCAACGCAAGTTACGGCACATTTTAATCTTGAAATTAAACTCAAAATAAAAAAAAATATTTCAGTGCTTTTCCTTACGAAAAATACATTTTTAAATGTTACGACGACAGATAGTGCAATGGCGGATGGAACGAGAAGTTCTGAACAGCGAGAGTATCCAGAGGAGCAAAAATACCAAAAAATGCAATACAGAAGGATCCAAAATTTTAGCAAAAAATATCAATCTCCCACAATAGGACATTTTAGATTATTGTTTTAAAAGTGAAAATACCTTCACTCTGGAACCCAACTTCCACTATCTGGCAATCCGTTTTACGGGATGAGTGAACATTTCAAAAACACAGAACGTCCAAAACAGTCGCATTTTGTAAGCGACAGTACAAGAAACGTAATTAGCGTTTAGGGACGCGAAAACTCTGTTTCAAGGCCCTGGGACGCACCGTTCCGAGTTACGTACGATAATGAAGTTTGTAGCAGTGTAATGGAATACATGGGGTTGTACACGCGTCAGCTTTTTCCACTTAAATATTATCTGGAAACGTATGTTTGTTTGTTTTTTACTTTGAATCTCTTTGGTGTAGGATTGCGGGATAATTACTAGAGCTCTGCAATCAGGCGAAAACAACCGCTCGAGACTCTCGGGCTCCGCGCCGACGCTCGGCGAAGGGTGGGGGACCTTGCTTGGGGGGAAGAGATAGCTGTTTAACGGACATTTCGACCGGCCGCCTTGCGGCTCCCGCCGAGACGCGAGAGTCGCCGAGCGCCCGGGCGCTCGAGCGTCTCGAGCGCTCGAGCGCTCGGCCGCTCGGCCAAGCGCCGGACTGCACAGTAGCTTCGCCCCTCAATGCATGTACGGGATATAAAGTCGCCGCATGTAGTGATCGCAACACTTTCAATTCATTTTAATCGAAAGAAAATACAATTTCAATTAAACGATTAATTTGTTGAAAAGTAACAATTTATCGATTGACTGGAAATAATTTTATAGAGACAAACAATACATTTTTTGAAAGAATTAAGGCAAACAAAGACTCTGAAAATAAATTTTTATTGTTTTTCTATATTTATAGTGCTTGAGGGAAGATAATTCGTTGCGTACCAATTGTAATGTCATTGAAGTTTCTTACAAACCCGAATATAAGGCATATTTATTAAATACAATGAATATTTGGTCATAATTTCACGAGTATATAAGAAAAAAGCATATGCTAAACAAAAATGAGGTGGGTACTATTTTCCTTGCATCAAAACGTCTTGTCATTGGGCGTAGTAATTTATTGTGAAATAGTTTATGTAAGCCGACATGGCCTTAGTATTTGTCGACTCAGTCGGCGGCCAAACAACAGCGGTCACGGCACATCAGCCTATTCAACTCAATAATTCAAAATACATTATTTACTATTATATACACACGTTTAACAATATTTTCAATTCGTCAAAAGTATGTATACATGAAATGATGCATATAAAGTTTTATATGTACGAGTACAATGTTTTTCAATTATTCCATTATTTTTCGTTTCAATACAAGATAAGCGATTAAATGTAATTAAAAAATCGTAAAAGCTGAAATTGTGAATCATTGACTTCTGTGGAGTAGTATTGAAGCTCCACGAGACCCCTTCCTTCGGGTGAACAGCGTGGCAGGAAGCGATAACAAAGGTTGTGCGAGGTGACTCGGTGGCTCCCACGCAGCGCGCCATCGCCGTTGCGACGAAATTTCCAGGAAAGGACAGGAAGCAGTTGAAAGAGAAGGGTCGAGATATGTGCACAAAGCTTTCCTCGTAAGATATTGAGAAGCTCGCAAGATTATAAATAAAACTAAAAGTACAATGAGCTCAAAATAATGCTGAGGTGACTGAGGCAACCCGCACGCCTACTGCCGGATTAAGAAACCAAGACCTGCGTATCAAATGCCTGAAAATTACAACAACAGCAACAACAAAAATATTTGGAAAAAGACGGCAAAAATACAAAATTGGAAGGGAAAGGTACTAATATATTTCATTGCACTTGCATCTAAATTTAGCAGAGCATTTGTATTTGCTCCATATTGCACCATATAAAATGAAGGAAAATTAATAATTTTATGTTCATTAGAATAAAATAGGCAATTTCCGAAGCATCCGATACCTAGTCATTACAAAGAACGGAATTTATCTCTAAAACTTTTGAGTGCCTTTTCTTTGAAGTCACAGGCAGAACTGCAATAGATCCACTTGAGGTTCTCCCGTGCGTCCGAGGAGTCGATTTTTAAAGCTTTTTATTCTTTTTTTATACAATTTATTAAAATTATTTATTACAATTAAAATTAAAATTATTTATTACAATTTATTAAAATTATTTTATTAAAATTTATTATTTGAAAATTAATATTAAAATTCCTCTATATTTTAAATTTTGAAAAAACGAAATTATTGGTCATTTATTTTAAAAACCATTCAATACTCCTTCCTTTTCCTGAAACTTGGCATTAGATATTTACTGCGACGTGTCGGCCGATTGTTACGTGGCGCAGTTCCCGTGAACGGTGTCCGCGGGTTGTCGAGTCTCGGCCGGTTGCAGAGACCGGCCGAGTCTCGGGCGGTCGCCGGCTCCCGGGAGTCCGCAACCGGCTGCGAAGGACAGTCGAGCGCGTGGTCTCGAGAGAAGAGAGGCGGGCGAGCGCTGGTCGGTAAAAATCGCGGAGAATGCAGACCTCTAATAATTACCTATCCTATTGTATAAATTATTTTTTTCCATAGTGAATTGTGTATAAAGGGGATACGAAATATTATGTATTTAATGGTGCCACAAAATGGCACAGAGTTTCTCGTCGAATTGGAGGTCTTAGAGAATTGGAAGTTAGTTTCCAATTCTCGTGAGTGTGGGAGAGCTTTTGATTTTTGCCCCACCCTCCTCCCAGCTGCTATCTAAGGGTTCCTGAAAGACCTACCGGGGTCTCTGATTGTCTCTATCGCACCTCTGGGGACATTCCATTTGAAGAGCACCTTCGCGCATTGTGTAAGCCAATGTCGGCCTTTATATATTTGCCTGGTATTCCTTGGTTCCATCTCGGTGCCTGCACAATTGCTCTGGGTATAGGAATTTAGTTCTCAATAAAAGATATTGTACACAATGGTCTGTCAGACAAAACATTATGGAAGAATTAAGCGATAGTTGTAATTCAGGAGGGACTCCGAATGCTCCTCACCTTACGAACATACCTTTCGCAGGTTTCGAACCCGCAGCCTTAATGTCCGCGTACTTCCGCTCACATTCCTCAAATCCCTGTGTCACGAATCCGACTTACTTGATCGTACTAGTATATGTAAACAGGTGATGATTATGTAACATAATCTATATCTAAATAAAAGATAATGTGCATATGTGTGTCGCACATAGGCGCAAGAACTACTCAACCGATTTCGCTGACATTTTCATACTTTGTTCTTATTAGTAATGGGAGAGTTTAAAGAGCGATCTGAATTAAATTGGGCGTGTAAGGGCATTGATGATTTATTCGTTAATGACGACTCAAGCGCCCCTGAACTCTACGCAACCCGCCACACAGTCAAGGTTGAAACGCGTCTTAATTGCTTACAAGTATTCTGTGATTGTGAAATATCTGTCGGAATTAATTCTTGAATCTCGGACAAATCAAATTTCTCCAAGCTAGTGCCATAGCGAACGCATGCCCAAATTTGAGGGAGAACGTATTAACAATAGGATACTTGACAACCATGTCCAAACCAGGACATAGAACAAACTCATATTTGCGAGAAACTCTTTAATCTATTAAATTTTTGCACTGCGTAAAACATGATTAACTATCACGTGGCCAGTTGTGTGTGATACACTAATATAGCGACCATTGCCGGGTCCACTGGTAATATATACATCTATTTATATAATTGAAACTGACTTTCTATTTATATGCTCTTCAATTTGTTTTGTACAATTAAATATAAATATGAATTACTTTTACACTCTATTCTAGCAATAAATTTAAGGGATAATTTGTTGCCATTTTTGAGAAATTTTGTAACTGCGAGAAAGTAACAATCAATTGGTTGAAATCTTTTCTCATGTATTTTAACCAAAAACAAGATAGAAATTTAATATAGTGGTTATAAAATCCTAAAAAATAATTATAAGAAATATATATTTAGCACTCGGTACTTTTATTACAGTGCACTACAGGACAGCGTCCTCACTATAAAAGTGGCACATCGTACGTATATGATTTAACATTATTTTTCAACAAATTTTTATCCGAGCGGTAATTAGATTAGTCTAAAAAAAGTGCAGGATCCTTGGATCCCTACGCTAATGAATTAATATATTGTACTTATTATTTCTCAGAAAACTAAATTCAACTTTAGAAGCATTCTACTTGTATAAGAGAAAATGTATTTCATTTTCACAAGTATTAACGAACTAACCTTTCTTGAAGAATAGCGCTAAGGTCTTTGCAGAAATCACCACCTTGTTTGATGTACCTCCGCAATTCTTCGAAACCATTTTGACCCTGAAACATAAGAAAAATTAATAGTTTTTCATAATTGTGTTAGATAGGTAAATAAGGAAGGTGTGATTTTATTAAAAGGGCATTAATTATATCATGGGGTTAATTACATCACATGAAATTTCCTAGAGTCTGCATGCAGAAATAATCTTCAGTTATTCAAATAAAAAAATTAACTAAAAATAAGAACGTATTTTATTAGGATTGCATATTCCACGCTGATTTTTTCCAAGGCATTTCTGATCCTTGAAACAAGAAAATTGAAAAAAAATCCTCAAGAAAACTGGGAGGGTGTTCCATTAATCATTTTAATGTTTACACTTGGACATGTAGTGTATTTAACAGAGATTTTTCAACTATAAAAAACAAAAAATCAACTTGTTTAAGCAACATTTAACTGAAGAAATTTGTGAAAACGAGTTCCCTTTAACTTGAACTGCTATATTGCTTTTCTCTCAGCATCTGAAGACCTCTCATTAGAATAATTTCCAAGATGCTTTTAGACTAAACAAGGTTCTATTATTTTCCAATTATTTGGGAATGAACTTGGAAAGTAGCGTTGGTGGGTGTGCCAGGGGAGTAGTGCACGTAAAAAGCTCAACTCATGATATTATTCATGAAATGATTGTTATCCACCATTCAGTTCCACCATCATTGCATTTTCCCTATTGGGTGTCAAACTGAAATCCAACAACAGTACCTTCTCTTCGCCTTTGTATTTTAAGTTGTATTGCTCAATCGTCATTCAAGAGTCTATTAGCTGTAGAGTAGGAAGGGTTGATCTTACCCAAGTCGGGCTGTCGCCTGTCAATAATTAAGAACTTGTCATATGCTGAAATTCTTTCTCAGACAAATATGAGAAGATCACCTGTACAGATATAGGTGATCTCATCAATCAAATTATTAATTTCTTCGCGATTCCTTTGCGGCTGGAGAATCATGGGCGTGGTGAAGCCTTGTATTCTAACTTCTCTGAGTACCTGTCATCAAAAATATTTTAAAAGTGTCAGTCGTATGATTTTAGGCGATGCTCGAAAGCAACATGAATTTCGATGGCCATGGAGGAAAGAAATTTTCACTGATCGACGGCAACACTTTTTAGTGATCTCATTTTGACATGATAAAGAATGTCCCTAAATTACGTAACAAATCAATGTGTGAAGTAATAATTTGCGAACATCATATGATCTCTCCCTCCCCCCTCTCAACACCCTCCTTCCGGGGGCAAGCAAGCAAAATAAGCGGTTGCTTACTCCGCGCCCCGAAAAACATAGTCCAAAAGTGTTGAAAAAAAGTCACAAAATGTATATGTATCAGTAAAATAATTGTTAATCAAATAGTCTACTAGAAACTAAAGATTTATCTGCATTTGAAGAGGAGAAATTAACAATATATTGAAGTAAAAGAATAATACATGTTCAATCTGTATAAAGTTTGCTATATATTTACTTTCGTACACAAAGTTATTACATTATAGTTAGCACGTTTTAAATTATATTTTTTGTCAATCTGCAGATTTTTTCCCTGGAGATGGGTCCCAACGCAAATGTTTGTGTTTCGAGGACCCGCAGAACCCAAGACTATTTCACAGTGTAGCCGAAATGTCGAGTGTTCGCTACCAGAGCGAAATCGTCTGACGTACGACTGGAGAACTAGGGGCGTGGTAAAGCCTTGTGTTTACTTCATACGAGAAACACCTGAAAGTAACACTTGGAATCGACAGAACATTCCTGAATCGACGAACCCGACAGAACGAAACGAAACAGATCCTCATCCGACAGCCGATGTTTACGGAAACCATGGGAAAAGGACGTTCGGGTCTACTGTGACTATTTCCGGTACTAGCACGGGATTAAACTATTTCAGCACATGAGACCAAAACGTCCGACGCCATCCGATCGACATTTCGGCCAAATCTGGCTCCACGGTGACCGCCGCAGAGAGGCGGCCCTGCTTCCCTCCCTCGCAGCTTTGCTAGAGTCCCTAGACACAGAGAGTAGCGCATTCCATTGTTCCACCGATCCGGCATTTCATATCCAATTGTCAGGAGAATTGGAACTGTGTGATATTCTGTGCGTTGAGAATCATCAATCTATTCCAAACCAAGATTAATAGTCTTGAAAATCTCCATAATGTCACCAATTGTTTTAATTTCCTTTCAGCTCCTAATTGCTGCCAGGCGGGGTTCTCTAGTGAGAGGATATTAAATGGCGGCGGTTGCGCTACTCTCTCTATCTAGGGAATCTAAGCTCTGCCGGAGCAGAGCGCTCGCGCCGGGCACCTTGGGCACTTTGCGGGAGCGGCGGCGGCGGCTGCGCGCGCGCCGGAACAGCCCGTGGTCGTCGTCGGTGTCGTCGCGCACCACGATGTAGCACGCGCGAGCGCCCTGCATGGCGCCGCCGCTCTCTTCTTCGCTCCTGCCGCTGTTGTTGGTAGTGGTGGTGATGGGGGTGGCAAGGGTGGCGGGCTTCGTCGAGCTGCCGCCTGCCGCCCGCGCTGGGCTGGTGGCGATGTCGCTTCTCTCGGTGTATCCAGTGAAGGTCGCGGGACTGTAAGTTAACGTCGGATCTCTCGGTCAGCGACCGGCCCTTTGTGCGTGCTCTCGAGAATGCGCTGCTGAGCGTTTTGTGTTGGTAATTTCTGCGGCGTGTTGGCTAGTTCACCCACGACGCGATTCGTGAAAGTTTCGGCATATTCGACGAAGTTTGCGAATGAGAAATACAAATGAGGTTATCGTTAGAAACAAGCAATTGAAATTGTTTTAGATGAAAAAAGGATTTAGAAAGAAATGATCTTAGATACCGTGTCAATTTACATGGTTACATTACAATAACATGCACGGGATAAATTACAGACGTTAAATCATTGTGATTAAAAAATGCACTTTCAACATTAGCGTAATGTCTTTCGAAGTATAAGAAAAACCAATCCATAGAAATAAAAAAAGGTTCTTTTTTCCTAAATTCTCTTGCTTACTCTTACTCATTCTCTTGGATTGTCACCCGTCTATCCCCTTTAGTTAAGTCTGACTATATTTGAAATTTACGTTGTTGTCAGTTTCCGATAACATTCTATCACATGCGAATGGTATAGCATCCCTATAATATTATACAATTAAATAATCAATTGATATATTACGTATATTTCCAAAATTACTGAAACTAAATGCAGAGAGTAAAATTTCGAAGAGTGTATGCTAGTTGGGTTCTTTAAAATTCGCGACTATTTTAGCTAGCGCAAGAAGACAAACAAAGAAGTTATAACAAAAAAGCTTTCTGCAAGGCGAACGTTTTTCGCCACGCGCAGATGCTCGACCTCTTTCTCCAAGGAGACGCGAGATGTGGGATCCTGGGTAGAGGTCGCAGAGGCTTTTTAACTACGAGCTAATGGTTGCAAAGTTATTAAGCTGCAGCGAAACGGAACATAAACTGCAAGGTTGTCAGTTTACTTCCCCATATTTTCACGAGAGATTTAGGCACAGGGAAAGAAAGTAGAACGAATTCATACTTTGTCAAGTTGAGCATTTCTGTGTTGTGAAGAACACGATCCAGAAATAGACCAAGTAATTCAATCTCCAACCAGGAAAGACATTTCGACTTGAGTCGGGCGTCAAAGAAACAAGTTTAGAATGCCTGTAAGAACGCTTCAGATTTTTAGCACATCCGCCTAAAGTCGCCGGAGACTCAACAGTGTTTAGAAACTGAAGTCTAAGGGTGCACATTAAATTACAACCTTGGGACCACAGCATTTTCCGAAAAGCACCCTGTGGCAGAAAATATACAGGATGGTTCAACATAGTTGTTACAAACTTCTAAGTCATTTAAGGGTGATCGTCTATAATTTTTTGCCAATGATTATGAGGTGAGAAATCTCATTTATTGAGGTTAAAACATTTGCCTATCAATCTGGCACGCAAATGTTATATATTTAACACATAGTAATCGATTTCCGACAATAAGTTCACTTTCAAACAGTGCTCATCTTCAAATCTTCTATGTGGACTATTACTTTGCAATGTTTATTCTGAATCTTCCTGAATTGTTTGGAAACCTGTCTCTACGGCACCGGCAATGCTGATCTTGCACACGTGCTTGGTTGACTGCTTCATTGTTTGTTAGTGATTCCGGGTGCGTCAACTATTAGAGTTATTAGTGCCGTAAGTTTAAGGCATGTTTTATTCGGAAGATGGCGGTGGTCTTCCTCCGCTTGATGCCGAGATCCGGCGCCGACCTACCATCGGCTAGCACGGTTTTCTTCAACAAGGTATCTCCCATCAGCGGGGCACCGCCCCAGCCGCGACAAGCTCTAAGCTCCCGAACGGTATCCGGCATGTGTGGTAGTGTAGTGCATGTTATTGTGTGTGCAAGGGGAGACGATAGGACAAGGGAGAGGTAAGAAAGATCTTGCGCGGTCCGTTGCGTTTGTTAGGGAACTGATCAGGCATTTGCCTGATGTTGATCGAAGAAACCACGGACAACTACTGATCAGAGAAGCCGGCCGCTAGAATTCTCCTCCGGACAGCGACTGAATTCGACCTAGGTGACGAGCTAGTGTCGAAAATCCTGCCACCATCGGGACTCAAACCCAGGACCTCCCGGTCAGCGGGACTACAGTGACATCAGTTGATGCCCTAAGCCATCTCTCCCAGTACAAATGTTTGATGACATATCACTACGCATTTAGGAGATGGAAGTTACTTGCGTGGAGAACAGAGATTGATAACAAGCAGATTATATCCCGTAAGTCAGTAGAAATTAATTTTTTGTACAACGTTTTAGCCGAATATTCAGTAAAACTACTAAAAAAGGTTTTTCTATAACTTAGTACGCAAAACTTTCACGTGTGTTTTTGATATTTTATGTAAACCACTGATGATTGGAAAATTTGATAATATTGTTTTTTAAAAATGTGTATGTTTATTTACTTTTTGGCAAAATCGTATATCCAATAGGAGCTTTCAGTCTGTATTCGGAACAAAGCCAAGAAATTAGTTCATATTCAAAATTCAAACAAAAAAATCTATAACCAAAATTCAGAAAAACTATACTAAAGTGACTTGACAAAGGCGTGGCACCGGAATATCGCCCTCAGACAGAGTGTGCTTGAGCAAAACTTTTCGTAAGGTGACCCAATAAAAGTGTCTCAGTAGTAATGAAAAGGGTAGGAATTTTGACCGTCTCGAGTGGCCCGCTCCACCACTGTGCGGAGGCGGCGTGGGAAGAGGGCGCCACGTGCGTAGCAGCCGGGCCACATGGTGCGTCGCCCCGCCCAGCCCCGCCACTCCCTCGGAGCATCGTCGCCTACCGTCACGCACCAGCTCCGGTATACCTGGAGTTGTTTGTCACATAGTACTGTCATCCAAAATTTACATGTTCAATTTCTACCCTATTCGTAAATAAAGAAGGGAGAATCTAACGTAGATCTCGTTATGAGCGGAGTGCAATGTTCATTTGTTCTCTGCCATCAGTTCGAGCTCTGTTTGCACAGATAGTCCCAAAATTAGCGTAAGAAATGTGAACCGTAGAATTGGTTAGGGGTTGAAGTGTTCAACTTGATATTTACCCATTCAATTTCATTTTAAAATATTTACAGAATGCAACTCCTTTGTATCTCTCGATAACAATTCATTTTTTTAAGACGTTGTCTCCAAAGATAATTGGTAAGATGATGCGCTTCTCCGCGGAAGATTTTTTTCCCCTAAGACCGCCTTCTCGACTATATTATTGCTATGAAATTCGCTTGCCAGATCCTCAACAAACCGGTAATGATTAAAACACCGTGAGTCTGAAATTGACTAGTCTAAATGACTGAAACCCTGTCAAAACCTTAATAAAATCGTTGTATCCGCTTTCACGTGCCGAACATTCAGTTGCGACAAAGTGACTGCGTTCCTTCTACTTTTGGGATTTACTTTCAGCCAAATTTCACGCGTTTAAAATGACATATACTAAAATACGAAAATGTCCGTTCAAAATCAAAATACGGAAGCATGCAAATATTGTCTGCATCACTGGTATCAAAGGAGTATAAACGTCAATCTATTGAGAAAACCACGCAAGTAAAAAATCTCATATTTTACAATAGACACAAAAAAATGTTTCGTTTTGTAACTTTTTACGGAGAGCCAGCCATTTTGTAAGTGTATATACTTCTTTAATGGGTTATAACTTAAATTACTCGTACTGGTATTTCATTAAATTAAAAATTAAATTAAAACAATAACAGAGGTTTTCTCTCTCACGGTGGCATCAAATTAATTGGTTTAATTTTCTCCTCTAGAGGCTAAAACTGTCTTTTTTTGTTATTTTAGCATTAAATGTACGTGGAAATAAATATTTGCCACTTCAATTGTAATAAAACGAACATTTTTGACTTGTATAGTTTTCACACTGTAGATAGAACGACGATAAGTAAGTTTAGACACCTCAAGCTATGACTGCGAATTCCGATACATGTTTACTGGGAAAAATAAATCCTCGGAACTTAGACGTTTTGCTAATTGCCAGGATAAACTGGGATTAGTCTAAAGTAAGTACGTTGAAAAGTGAATGAAATCATTAACGTTATACAAGTTAAATGTTATGATAAATTCAAATCATATTCCTTTTCATAATAACTAGACGTAAAGAGTGGCCGATTAAATTTTCGGTCACTCTTTACACCTGTAACCGAGTGAAGACTCGCCAATCCAACCATAGTAGAATATCCGTTTATTTTCTCCCGGCGACTTCCTCAAAAGCGCCTACACTGTCTGAATGCAACCCGCATGACACAAGAGTGTTGCTAAATCTCAAAGAAAGCCTAGCTTGCGCCTTTTCTGATTTATTTATTTCAACGGCAATTACATCGAAGACGAAGTCAGCTGTAATATGTACAAACTTTTAATACAATATCAAGTGGTCGGTACCTGTGATAGCTCTTCATTTCCAGACTCACAGGATTGCTAATTACATTATTGAAAGTGAGAACATTCGCCATTGTGGTTCGGAAAAATGTTTATTTGTAATGAGAAAGTATATAATAAAACTCAGTTAAATGCGAATGGTATTTATAAGTTCCAATATTGACGTCTTATACCTTTAATACTGTTGTAACCAGAACTTTTCCAATAAAATGGAAATAATTTGATTCAATAGTAACAAACCTCCGAGTTCTATGAAGGGATAATAGTGTCCACGGTCTAATGACAATTCCTCGTCTTAAAATAGTTTTATTTAAGAATTCATTTTGTATGTAAACCGAACGTCAAAGTTTTCTCTTTTCGCCGGTCTAGTTTCTCGAAATAAGAGAGAATTTTGATAGTCGGGCAAGGAGCTCCAACAACAAAAATACGTCAGGCGTAAGTAACTCAAAACAAAAATAGATATCTAATCGCCAATATGCAGAACGTGCAGAACTTTCTCCTTTATTGCTTATTGAGTGGAAAAGAATGCGGGAGTATTTAGTTTTTCCTGACGCATCAAATGCTTTGTTCATTAGACTCGTTCGTTAGACCCGAGCACTTCAGAGCAAGGGGAGGGGAGTGTTTGAACAAAGGTGGCGGGGTTGGCAGAATTTTTCCTTTTCAGGTGTTTCCCACAGCAAATAACGTCACAGATGGGACGAGCTTTAAGACCCGTAGGTGAGGTAATGAGGGGCATGTAAGTATGAATATGTGTATGCCATGGAAAAGAAGGGAAAGGATAAGACAGGTAAGATTGCGCGCGGTCCGTGGACCATTTAATAGACTACCTATTGCTCTGACATTCCCGTGGTATTGATCGGAAAAACCTCGGATTGGACCGTGATATTGATCGAAAAAACTAGCGATCAGAACAGCCGGACAACAGAATTCTCCTCCAGGTAGCGGCTGAATTTACGTAGCTATTTAACAAGTGCCGAAAATTCTTCACTGTCGGGACTCGAATATTAGTATCTCCCGGTCACAAACACTGCCAGAACGATTGTGGTTTACTGAGCCATTTTAGTCGGAGTGTGGAAAAGACAAACGTGATCAGGGAAAGAAAAGATGGCATTGTCGCATCACTTGTCGCGCACGTGTTGTTTATTGTAAATGCTATACTCGAGAAATGTATGTTCGGGTATCACTAGACGCAGGAAAACTCTACAGAGCTGGAGACCGACTCGGCAGCACTTCCTTCCGAAGTCAGCACGTGCCACGCGCGCCTGCAAGTTCGCCTCTCGCATAGGCAATGCGACGGCGCAGAGCCGTAGGCTCCGCCGCGGTGAACGACCTGTGACACCGCGTCGCTGTCGCGGCTTTCTGCCGCTCGTTGGCGTCGCGTCGCGTCGTGTGGCTCACAGCCGCTGTCCTCGCAGCGTCGTCGCCGCGGCATGAACCGGAAGCGGCGAGCCCCGCCCTCACACTGTCTCCGCTCCTATCTGCCAGGCCCTGCCAAGCCACACTCCGCCTCGCCACGATCCGCACCTCCCCCCCCCCCCACGATCCACCTTTTCTCGTCATGCTCCGCACGGTCCCGCCACGATCCACACCGCCCCCCCACGATCCGCTCTTTCTCGTCACGCTCCGTACTGCTCCGCCACACTCTGCTCTTCCCCGCCACGCTCCGCATTGCCACGCTCCGCACCGCCCCCCCCATGATCCGCTATTTCTCGTCACGCTCCGCACTGCCCCGCCACGATTAGCACTGCCCCGTCACTCTCCGCACTGCCCCGCTACGCTCCGCAGTGCCCCGCCACGATCCGCACTGCCCCGCTACGCTCCGCACTGCCCCGCGACGCTCCGCACTGCCCCGTCACGCTCCGCAGTGCCCCGCCACGATCCGCACTGCCCCGCCACGCTCCGCACTGCCCCGCTACGCTCCGCACTGCCCCGCTACGCTCCGCACTGCCCCGCTACGCTCCGCACTGCCCCGCTACGCTCCGCACTGCCCCGTCACTCTCCGCACTGCTCCGCTCCGCTCCGCACTGCCCCGCTCCGCAGTGCCCCGCTCCGCTCCGCACTGCCCCGCTCCGCTCCGCATTGCCCCGCTACGCTCCGCCCCATTCCTACCACGATCCCCACCATCCCCGCCTCGCTCCCTCCTCCCCACCCCGCTTATATCTTCCCCGCCACGCTCCCCCAGCCCCGCCCCCGCGCCGGCACTTGCTCCGGTGCGCCTGCCCTGGCGCTCGTCGCGCTCGCTGCCTTTTTTGCCGGGGTTTTATGATTGCTGCGGTCGCTGTGCCGTGTCGCCGGACGTGCACCACAGCACCGCGGGAAGAGGGGGCACCTATCTGGCAGGAGCGCAGGTGTGCTAGGGGAATCACAGGTACATCTGCAGAGCAGGTGAATCAGCGCTTTCACGTTCTATCTTTTTTGCAACAATGTGGCACTGGATAACAGGACACAAATAAGTACTTCGAAAATACTAGCTTAGCATGGAATCTCCGATGCTTTAAACAGTTTTAAAATTTCCATATGAAATTATTTGATATTTTTAGTTAGACTAGTAGAGTACGAGAAATTGGTCATTTCCCCATAAACAGACCGAGACACGTGGAATGGCACCTTGTTTCTACCATATGGTGGACCTCAAGGGGTCTAACCATGAGTGACGGACAGACGGACGGTCACAATGATTACTATAAGTAGGATTTACAAGATGTTCTTGGATGACAACCAATTCGCACATTTTTTAAGAGGAAATGTAATAATCTCATATGGCATTTAAGAAATTTGATATATTGCGTTCGGCGTTTCCTTCATATCAACGTCAGTTAATTATAATTAATGTAAATAATTAATAATAATGTAAATAATAAATAATTAAATAAATAATAATTGTAAATAATTATTTACAGTGAAAATAAGCAACATTTTAAACTGGTAATAGCTGTTCAAGAATCTTTGGGCGATGAATATGGATATGGAATAATTCAAAGTTTTTTTTATAATTTCAATATTAGAGGCGAGAAAGTAGAAGGTTTTGCAATAAACGTGGTAATACCCCGACGTAATACAGCGTTCTAGAAATCACCCAGTGTACCAGGAAAGGGAAGAAAATCCAATATCCGTATCGATGCCGTAATAATCTCCCGAGCAGTTCTACACTCCACGGCTCGCCATCACACATTTTGGAAACCGTCTAGACCAAAATTCTGAAGCCGTCTGCAGAGAACGTCGAGTCAAATAGCCGGGTCATCGTTCCGTGACACAACGTAACAGCGTCGGCCACCCGATGAACCATTCAGGCGCCGATTTCGATTTCGCCTGCTCCACCTCAGCCTCCGCGCCTGCGGCCACGCTGCTGCAGCGCGCGTTCCGCGTTGAAAAAAGCGTCCGCCCGCGCAACAAAGAAACAGCCGTTTTCCCAGGCAACCAATCGACCAATCGACGGCGACCGTGTGGAACGAGAAGCGACCGAGTGCAGGTGCTGCGAGGGAAACTTCGTTGGAAAGGAGCGGGCGCAGTCTCTTCTTCCACAAGGTGTCCGGAAATTTACAACGATATGTATCGGGAAGATGTGCACAAGTGCAGAGGAGAAACTGATATAATGCATGTTCTTATTTACTTGTGAAGAAAGTGGGTTCACAGCACATTACTGTGAGAGTATCCCGTGACTCGTTCCACGAATGTTCCCCGTCGTCATGTGATCTTATTTATCAACCGCTCCTCAAATTATTGCCTCATCCCAGGAAAAGTGAAAATTCAGGTAATCATAAATGATAAATCTTTACTCTCTAGTCCATACAACGATTAAGCTTCGAAAATTGCCGTAAAAACGAGAAATTAAGTATCTTTTGACATGTGAAACAAAGGGAGAGGCATTTCGTGATAATGAAGATCACAGACGTTCTCAAAAAAAGTAAAGATACCGTGAAACAGCTTCATCATGCCTTTTTTATGTATAATAAACACTTGAAGAGATTTTCACCTAATGTTCATGTGAACATAAAACTATATTACAATACATTTAGGAGCCCAAAATCAGTTGCAATGAGTGCGAGAACGTTTTAAGAGCTCTTTTTCTCAATTATAAGGTTCTACAGAAGCCAAGGATTTCCCTAAAAGTAACCATGAATAGATGTGAAAAATAAATAAACCGACAAAGTGAAAAAACTTTACATTCTCGAAAATTGAAAACGAACAAAGTAAATTATCACACTATGTGTTTTCATTATGTCCCGTAGTGCTCATAATGAATTATTAATGGTAATTCATAATGATAATATTAATAATAGTCTAGGAAGATATTTCCTATTGTTGTTATTATTATTGTTATTATTATTATTATTATTATTATTATTATTATTATTTCAAAAGAATTGCAAGGACAAAAGGGTTGAGAAAAGCGATTTTAGAGAAACAGCGGCAGACAACTCTGTCAGATAAACCCCGTGAAATACCAATGATGTATCATAAGATGAACTGTTGCAGAACATGTTACATGTAGCCAACGAAAAGGCACCGTGGGAACACGCCAGCATTTAACTTATTAAATCAATCGTTTGAAGTTTCGATTTCACAGAACTGTTAAGTAACACACCAACACTGCAGAGTATATATGCAACGCATTATCGAGAGACCATACACAGCAAATACGGCAATCTTAATATAATTACAAATTAAGTTGTTTGAATGAGAGCAGTCTCATCCCAAATGTTCATGCATTTTCGGCATCGTGCAGAAGCTCCAACCTTTTCATAACATGCATGAGAATTCTGTGGTCATGGGGTAAAAGTTCGTAAGTCAAAGATCTTAGTTTGGAGAAAACAAAGTTTAGATTATTAAGCCAACGCTTCTTCCTATGCTAAACGCTATTTCCCAACGCTTTTTTTCTCGTTAAGGAGAAAATTGAATTAGGTCGTTTGATTAAAGTAAAATATAGGTACTTAACTTATAGTTACAGTACTTAACCCCCCCCCCAAAAAAAACTGACTTAGGAACTGTTACCCTGTGTCCACAGAATTAACATATTTTCATGCGATTGTTCCTCCATTTGTAGATTGATAAACAGCATCGCCTGGGCTGAGAGTCTACTAGAATCAATGCGTATTAAACCTCGGGAATCAAGCGTGCAGAGGGTTGAGTAACGAGCAAAGGAAACCCACGCGCCGTGCCGTGCCGTGCCGTGCCGTGCCGGGCCGGACGGGTTGGGCAGATTTCCTTGCGAGAGGAGTCGCGACGCACGTAACCTTTCCCCGTCCGCCCGCGGGCGCTGCGTTTCCCAATGCAGCCGGCCGGCTGACCTGAGCGGAGCAACCAAGCCTACCTGTCCATCTGCCGTTGCCAGCGGTGCCAACATCGTCGCGAGTAACCACCATTTCATGATATAAAAGGTCTTAATAATAAGTGAAGTCGAGGCAGAGAATCATGAAAGGGGGGAAAAAGAAAAAAAAAATCTAGAGAGTAATCAACCCGTTCGTCAAAACTTTTCATGTTTTTTTTCTTCATTTTATTGTGTGTGTCAGAGAGACAGACATAGACAGGGATAGACAGAGGGAGACAGAGAGACAGGCAGAGACAGAGAGACGGAGGCAGACAGAGAGACAGAGGCAGACAGAGACAGAGGCAGAGAGAGTGTAGGAGCGACGTAGTGTACCTTGACACACGACGCACTAACTCCATTACTATCTATAATGTCGCAACTGAAGGGAATGTAGAACAGTGCCCATTTCAAACGCGGACTCAACATCGAGGACACAAGTGTTAAATGAATTGAACTGCTCTTATTTGATCTAAATGAGATTGGACGCACACTTCCCAATACGAAAGCAATTCATTCTGCGGTTTCAGACAGAATGCATTACTTTGCATATTAAGACAAATGTGTTAATAGTAGCATTATGTTGTTGAGTTTTTGCAAATTTGTCTTAAAGGGAAAATCCTGATAATATATATTTCCTACTTTATTTCTTCAAAGTACTTATTTAAAACTTATTTTAGACTAAACTCGGGTTAAGTCGTTATACCTTGAGTATAACGACTCTCCTCATCATATAATATCCTGGATTAGCTCATTGAATACCTTTCTCTTTCTAAAATATAATTAAATTACGGAAATTACTGAGAAAGCGGAGCGAGTATGTTTTTTTCTGAGAACAAGATTTTAGCTACATCCGCTTTTACGGACGTTTTTAGAAAACAATTAAACTTTCAATGCATTTAGAACAGTTCCAAGAAGTATAAGAAATATTATTTTGTCTTTTGATCACAAATTTTGAAGTCGGCTATTTGCAGTGTGTAATCTGAAATATACTAAATACTACACCCGTAGTTTTGAAATTCGGTGCACACAATACTATGAAATATCTAGACAAAAGAATTGAAACTGTGGTGCAAAGAATGAGCTGAAGTTCTCTGAAGACAATTGATGAAAGAATTACTTCAATTTTTATTCGCCTTCTCTATTAAAATGCAACGTAAAGCGCTAAGTCCAAATCCTTCATTCTGAGAAGAGGAAACATGATTGTTCCGACCAAAACAAAAAGTTAATAGGTGTTGTAATTGACACACAAATTCGATTAATTGTCATTTCTTTTAGCGAGCACTGTGACAAGATTGAAACATATAAAATGACATATTGCAAATAGCTTAGTTTTGATCCTACATATGTTCATGTGTAAACGTATGGGAAATTGATCTACATCCAACTTACAACTGCCAGACACGAAAGAATAGCCTGTTATCTAGCGCGACTCCCCAGCGTTCGTCTACTTTTTCACCACCTGTTTAATGACAGTTCCGACCTTCGGAAGAGCTGGCACCGCTGGACGACAACACGTTACTCACCGCGTTTCCGGGCGCGGGGGCCAGCACGCGCGGCGTGTTTCCTTATCGGAAGACCCGAGCGGCGCGGGGCGGGGCGGCGCCGGCGAGCGGGAACAGCGGCGGCGGCGGGCAGCGGTCGCGGGTCGTCTGCCCGGCTGCCCGCCACCGCCACCGCCGCGCGTCAACGGCCCCGCCGCGCCGCCCAATGGCCACGCGCAGGCCACGCGCGACCACTTGAGCCCGCGGCCCCGCGCCTCGCCTTCGAACCGCGCAACGGCGCGCGCGGATCGGTTGCGCCGCAGATTGGAATCGAGCCGTTGGCCCCGCCGCCGCCGCCGCCGCCGACGCAAGCGGCTTTATGTAATGAATCCGTTGGCGGCTCAGCGCTCGTCCCGCGGGTAGACGCTGCGCCAATTTCCTCTCGTTTGATTGCTGACTCAGCGATGGAAGAGTCAACTCTTTACTGCTTGTAGAATTTTGACCTAATCCGTTGGTGAAGGTTTTATTAATGAGCCGAAACAATTCAATATGAGAAATTGTAATAATATAGTGCGATTTTTCTAACTCTGCGCCTCAAGTCCCTATGGCCGCGATGGAATATCACACGACATTTCGCGTCTTTCTCCATCGTGCTGCTAGGAGTCGCATCGTCGCAAGGACTGCTTGATACGGACGCGATCATGCGATATCTGGCGGTACGACTTGGGAACGTCGCGAAATATCGTGACATATTCCATCGTGAAGGTGGGACTCGAGGGTCAAAGTTAGAAAAATTGCAGTTTAGCTTTTGATATCAAAAACTTTTACGACTTCAATACATCAACGATGTTCAAGGAATGACGGAAGAGCTGAATGTACAAAAATGTCAGCGTAGTTTTCCAAGAGAAACATTTTTAATCTGGCGGTGGATTGAAAAAAGATATTATGTGGGCCGAATGAAGTTGTAAAATCAAACTCTGTCCAATGCGCAGGATGAGCGACACCTGCCCAGCTGCAGCCCAGGCGACGCGTCGCTGAAGCGACAGCAAGGTTCGACCTCGCTGCGACGCGGCGGGGCGTGGCGGGACGTGTCCGCCCGCCACGTCGCGCCGCATCGTGCCACATCCCGTCCCGCCCCGCCCCCACACGGCGCAGGGACGAGCACCTCGCACCTTGCCCTCCCACGCCCTCCGGCGTTCTCGTCCTCGGGCCGGCGACCGGCCACACCTTCACCGCTTCTCGCCACCAGGCCACACCGCTGGCGAAGACCTCTTCGACTCGCAGCACCACTCCACTCGACGACGCCGTACGGCACAAATAGAACGCACCACCTACGCGCACACGCGTGCACAGCGACGAACGACACACGAGACGAGACGCACGCGGGCAGCACCGTGGCCGTCGGCCGACTGACTGCCGGCGGCGGCGGGCAGCGGTCGCACGCAACGCCGGCGGCGGCGGTGGGGGCGGCGGTGGCGGCTGCCCGTGACGGCCGCGCGGCGCGAACAATGGCTTCCCACACGTTGCCACACGGCGCGCGCCCGCGCGCTCGCTGCGGCGCTGCGGAGGCGGCGGTGGAGGCGGCGGCGCTTCCGATGGTTCCCGCGGAGCTTCCTGCGACCGCCACCGCTCCCGCCCCCGCCGCTGGCGCACGCGCGGTTTCACCCGCGGAAGAAGCAGAAGAAGAAAGCGCCGGGGGGGCAATTAGCGCGGAGGTCGCGCGAATCGTCGGGCGGTGGCGCGCCGATGGCTCGCGAGCGCGCGCGCGCGCGTGCGCATGCGCGTGGAAGGCGCGTGCGGGGGCGGGCCGGGGCGGGGAGGCGCTTTCCACTGGGTGAACCTCGGGGAGACGCACGGTGAGCACGCACGAACAACTCGCGGAAGGACGGAAGGAAGCGACGCGAGGCGAGGCAAGGCGCCGGGTTCGAAACGTGCAAGAAAATTATCTCTCGTTAATTGCTTTCGTTTACGTGGTGAGACTCGCGCTGTTAGGACTCTTCCGCTAGACCAATTAATTCGAAATGCGCGATGCGTCGGCGATTGGAAGACTGCCTGCAAGGCTGCAACGCGTCGTTGCGCTCTTCTCTAGTTTCCGTGAATGCACTTTTCAAAAGGGGTTCGGTGCATGATTTCAGCGCCACGGAAAATGTGATACAATTTTTATCGAACGATCAATAATGATATTAGTGCGAGGAAATTTAAATGAATCGGTGGCTTTTACACGAAATTTTTTGTTGGAATATGTTGTCAGTGGTGTCTGGTAACCATCTTTGGACTAGGTGTCAGTGATACTTCTTTTCCTTCTTCATGAGTAATGGCTAAATAAATCATGTTTGAAATAAAGTCATTTGCATTGTAATTTTGTTTTTTATTACTGATTATGCAATAAGGTTCAAGAGTACAGAAAAAATTGTATTTGTTTTCTTTTTAAACACATGACTGCAGTACAGGTAGTAGTGAGAAATATGTTACATACATATAAATAAAAGAGATTGATTACAGATTAATGTCTCTACCACACTCTTCTCTCAACACACAAGTCCAAACTTCCACTATTTATTTCTAATCATTGTTCTTATTATACCACAAAATTTGTTATATATTATGTTTTGCGATCATGTTTTCTTTATAATATACTGAAAGTTTACTTTAAAAGGAGGAAGTCTATACGAAACTAAACCGTATTCGAAAATCAGACGTAAAGCTCAATTCTTCCCATAAAATAGGCTATCGAGAGCTAACGGCCGAAAAGATAAAAGAGAAATACCCCGTTAAAGATGTTATGAAACACATGCAACCGTGCTGCCAAGGAAAGGAAATACTAATACTACTACTACTAATAATAATAATATTTCTCCCTCTCTCTCAGGTCCCCAACAATCTGCTTTAATCGCAGAGTAAACATAATACTGTGGAACAATCCAGAAATATTTTATTCATTTTACGTTTCAGAAGAAATTGGACGAAGTCCACACATTGTTTCAATTCAACGTTGCTTATTTTCTGGAATCGACGTTTTTGCAATCCTCTAATAAGAAGAATTTAAAAGAAAGTGAGTTATGTTGTAAGAAGAGTGACACACGTATTTGGAATTTGGGTTAAACATATAATTCCTCTTAACCTACGTTTGCGCTATGAAAGCTGATTTACGACACATTTAAAATGACTAGCATGAAAAATTTCGAATGTTCAGTTTCACTGCTTTTTATCAATTCACTTGAAAAATATAAATCAAATATGACATCACTTTGATTTATTTACTAAGTAGCTGAAGTAACCTATGGTCACCCGAGTATTTATTTTTGCTCCTCCCCCGATTGACCTCGAGCTGCCTCGCCTGGCAACGACTAGCAGAAACGCCAAGCCTGTTTCGATTTTCTAGACATAGAAATTTCGTGTTGTAACCAAATTTGATGTAAAATTTTCGCACCGTAAACCCTTCTATATTCTTTTTCCCATCTTATTTAAAAGCGTTTGTGCAAACTTGAGAGCAAGCGCTCAAGTGGTTCAAACAATACAGTGGAACGTACTACATAGATATCTACGTTTTTGTACCGAAGTATTGTTTTGATTCGAATCTTTTGAAGGTAGGAATGATGCAAACGAATATTATATCCAGCAAAACATATAATGAGTCATAAACATTGATTACATATATTAATTACATACCAATTGGACCAGCAAGTTTTCTGTCCATCATTTCCTTGAACTATAAAACTAGCCATTATAGCGTAGACGCAAGTCTTTCTAGCACGATGAGCACAAGAAATAACGTGTCGTATTACGAGAAAGATTTATGAGCATACAATAACATCGTTAACAAGTAGGATGGAGCCGTGAACACATCCTTTACGCATGAAAAAGAGTGCCGCTGATGTCCGTGTCCTTGCATGGAATAAAAGAGTTTGGAACGGTTGCAGAAACATCATGAGAGACAAGCAATGAAAAACTGCTCTTGTAACAATACAGTATTTTTTAAATTCAAACTCACTAAAACAGTTATTTCACATCCAGGCATCAAATTTAAATTAATATACATATTTAAAAACACGAAGGGTTGGCGTTTAGAAAGATATTTGAGCGTTCTACTAAAGCAATAGCTTTAAAATGCTATGTATAAGAAAAATGCTTTTATATAGAAAATGCTTCTTATATATAGAAATGCTTATATAAAGAATGCTTATATATAAGAAAAAAATATTATTTTATTCTATCTAACACAAAATTGCAATTTAATAATTGATTGTTCACCAGGTATTTTATAATCTCCAAACCATAGAAAAATGAACAAAATCATGAGAGCAATCTCTCACATCAAGATTGACATAAAATAGAATATGTGACAATTCCAAGAAGGGTAATGTTTAATAGCACATTTGTGACCATTTTCCCCATTATGAAACTGAATAAAAGAGATTAACGAGCAAACTTCTTTAACGATATGTTACGGACAATCGTAAGATAATCATGGGTATTGGTTAAATAGAATGCAAAGTGCTTTATATTTTTATACGATTTCGTAAACGACTCTGTTCTCTTGTCAGAAATTAGAACAGAAAATAATCATGATATTTTAAGAACAATATGTCTTTGCTTCGAGAGAACCGTCTTATTCAATTAAACATTGTTAATAAAAAATTGTTTATTGCTGTCATCATCTAACAAAAACAATTCAGTATCAAAATTTTGTGTTTAGCAGAACACTACATTTGTGATTACATCGTAGCAAAGCGAATTACATTATAAGCCCTACAAGCAATTATAATACTTGGTGTCGAAATCTAATATGTATAATTTGTTGTAGTTTCATATTTCGCCCTGTCATATACCGAGAACAAACATTTGCAATATAATACAAAAGACAATATTACTTGAACTGTATATGACCGTCATGTTCTTGCCGACTGCTCTTTAAATTTACGCGCTATCTTTCGAATTGCGCATTCTAATTGGTGGTCCCCACTCTTAGATTGGGTCTCATCCCCACCCTTCATCGATTTTCTCATTTGCACCCGAGTTGCCCGCACGCAGCTCCTGAGGTCAGTGAAAGTGCAAAATGCTGTGCAGGTCTGTCCTATACAGTTTAAGAGTCAGTAGTGACATTAGTAAACAACATCAATTATTCATTACAATTCCTTTAAATTTCATATTTTAATTTTCTTTTGGTTTAATTTTGCTTGTTATTTGAAAGTTACAATGTATCTCCTTTCAACAGATACTTGATTTCCGCAGGGTTTTTTTCTTTCTTGACTAGGACCAGTCATTGCCCAACAACAGGTTTCTGCTGCCAGAATCCACCGGCCTATATTCTCCATTTACTGTCCCTCACACAAAAAAACAATAAAAAAGAACGTCACGAATCTCCTGGAGGACAGGGCCCCTCAGCAAACGGAGAATGTTTTTCATCAAGAAAACTACACCTTTTTGAGAAGGAACCACCACCTCCGGTGGGGAGGGGGAGTTGTTTTCCCTGTGACTCGTTCGCGAGCGAGCCCGCGCGGTGCCGCCCCGAGCGTCATTCTCCGTATTTGGGCGCGCGGGCGCTGGACGCAACGCGTTGTGCAACGCCCGCGCCCCTGCGCTGCGCTGCGCTGCCGTCACGTGGTCTGCGCCGCGGATTGAACAGTGGGCGGCGTGTGGCGGCGGAAGTGCACAGTGGGTTGTATTGGCATCTGAGCGCAAGGCGCACCCGACACAAACGACACTTGGCAATCGGTGGTAAAAACGTGATATGGGTTATGAATCCCGGGCATCAAATTTGGAAGACTGAAAATGTTTCAGTGATACTGCGGTGTAAATCAAAACACCAAATGCACTTTTCAACTTAGAAATGAGGTATTACTTTTAAATTGAAGTATTACACTGCCTGAGATTAAAGAGATAAAACTTGAAATAGTTTTTTTTAAGCTTATGTGAACATACTATTTAATTACAAATGGAGTAATTGAAGTAATGCTTATTAAATTATTCGAATCTCTGGTTATTGTTTCTTCCTAAATATTAAAGACATTACCCGACTAAAAATGCTATGATTTATTGCAGCATTCCTCTAAGATTACACTAAGAGTGGTATACATTATTACGTGCTTTTCCTAATTTCGTAAAATTTAAAGAAAATAGAAGAAACGACTATGACTTCAAATAAAATGAATTCATAAAATCAAGACATAATAAACTATTTTACATACTAGTGTTTTATATTTTTCAACACGCACAAGAATATGCTGATTAAGAATACACATGCGTAATTTTTTTTAAAAACAGAACCAATCATAAAACATTTTCCTCTGATGTATTTGTGAATATCTCATTACCACAAAAAAATGAAATTACTTCTCCAATACCCAGCAGATAGTTTTCAACCGTTATTTGACATTAAATAATAAAGGAAATTTCTTGTACTCTACATTTTGAACATGTTAGTTTCATAATTCTCTTCTGCAAAGAATGCTTGAGTGCTAAGTATTTTCACATTTGCCTAGATTAAAACATCCATAATTAACTTGCTCTAATATTAAGGTATTAAACTTATTCATGTCTTTTAATGTTTCAGCAAGGTCATTATTCTTGCCCGAAACACTCCTGCATCACAAATTTGGACCGTTAACTCGACTCTCCAAAGCGCTGCTTATGTGCGCCTGGGCCCAGCGGGCGGGGGCGGCGCGCTGGCTCTTTATGTGCGTGCCGGGGCTCCCCGCGAGGCGATGCCCGCTGCCGCGCTGCCTTTCCCTGCAGGGGGCCAGGGTGGATGGAGGGAGGAGGAGGGGAGAGGGAGGCGGCGCGCCGGGGCTGTTGCAACGAGGTCCTCGGGCAAATATTTTTATAGGCTCTTACTGCTTTATGGGCCGACCCGTGTAGCGCGGAGCACAACGCGGCGGTAGCCCCTTGCCGACGAAGTGTGGGGCGACGGGGCGTACTCAGCGGGAGACGTGGTGGAACAATGTGGAATACCATTCATATCGTCTCGCTATCGGCTGTTAAGCTCTCAAAAATTCACATTCAATGTTAGGAAATTATATTATATATCTAATTCTAATTTTAAAATAGTTTGTGCTTATGTTCAAACAGGAGAAGTCAAAGACATTTACTTTAGCTTACAAATGAAATTGCAACGACGTGTTGTCCTGGTGTTTTCTTCTTCGACTTTTCCTCCATTTGTATACTCATGCATAAGCCGTTTTCCGCTTTCAGCGAATACGTCACATACGGGAAATCCCCGAGGGATGAGTCGTGCGGTCAGGTAGCATCATTTGTGAAGTTTAATCCTGTTGAAGTAGTGTAAGATATATTACTGTAATTTCCAGCATTGATGGTACTTCCTTCAACGTCGAGGTAAGACTATATTTTTTTATAAAACCTAAAAGAAATCGTTCTCATACTTGGGGATGCATCTCACAGAGATATGTTTTTTAAATATGGGTGCCTCTAGGAATCTCATAACAGGTGGAAATCTACTAAGTAAGGACAAAAATCAATGACCATTCAATGTTACATAAAATATCAACTTGTGAAATGGTAAAATTACTCCAGGTCTTCTACAAGCCTTGAATGGTTGGTGGGTGAAAATATTTATCGTAACTTTAAAGAGAAATGAAATGTCTCCTAACCGTTTAACCACTATCGTATGTTTTTTAAATATTCATTTTCTCTTCTGCTATTACATCGGAAAGTTTTTTAATCATGATATCAATTTTGAATCATGATTTTTAAGAGTAATTATATGGCGACTTCAATCTGTCGATCTAGGGTAGTTTGATTTACTTTGCTTTGCAGGTTACAATGCCCACATTTGAAATAGAAGAACATCGCTACCTAAACCCTCAAAGTTCCTGATCTAGTATTTTTCATCTTGTAGAACTATAATAGGTTTGATGTTGACAAAAACTGAAGTAGTGTTGAGCACAGAGTTGCACGGTCGATGGTGAAAACCAAGATTGTGAACCTCTACAGGCTTGGTAAGAGGGATTCATATAATTCATAAAAAGAAGAGTGGGTTGAAAAAAAGCTAGACGAGTCCACAACATTTCCTAAGACCACTACAATGGGGAGATAATTAAAAAATGGGAACCTCTTCGAAAGATCTCTTTGGGGAACATCTTTAGAAACAATTTTCTATACCTATTTCTTAACAATTTTGCGGGTATCTTCTTTAGAAATCAATGTATTAAAATCAACGAAGTATTTATGCAAAAAATTGTTGTTTTAAAAAGTTGGACAATATTTTAAATTAAAATATACATTTTTAAATAAACCGTGAATTCAAGATATGCTTATTTGCACAAAATTCGATTTAAAAATCCTAAAACAAAATGTGACCAAGGTTTGGGTACTTTTCTCTGTATGAATTTACTCGCACAACTCGAATTCAAGATATCAAGACACTATTTGTCTCTAAGATTTTAAAAATGATGCTCTAAGAATTTAGGTTGTTAGCAAAAATAGCCGTGTTTTGTAAACAATACACGGCTAGTTTTGCAAGACCTTCAAGCAATAACAGTACAACATTTCACAAAAATGTGAATCAAAAGAGTTTCGAAAATCTTTCCAGTTAATATACACTTTGAATACCAAATTGATATAGTTAGCTCGTTAAGTTAGTAACATTACAAGCAGTTTCATGAATATTCATTTCAGTTGATGCCAAATATGTTTCTACAGGAAGAATTTTAATCTCCAGTAAAACATTATGTAGGAAGGCAACTGTTATTGACAATGGGTATGGTGACTCTGATAATGAAGTATGTGAGGTCACTGAAATGACGTAAAAACACACATGCCCTTCAAGGAAATCGCAAGAGCACCACTTCCTTCCATTTCCTGATCACGGCGTCACTTACATCTACCCACGCGCTCTCAGGTTTTGTGCGCGCGTTTAAGTCTCCGACCGGAGATGTGGCTCAGGGCATTAACTGATGCCACTGCAGTGCCTCTGAACGGGAGGTCATAGGTTCGAGTCTCGACGGTGGCAGGATTTTCGACTCTGGCAAGATAGCTAGGTCGAGATCTGTCGCTGTCTAGAGGAGAATTCTACCGTGCGGCAGCTCTGATCGGTAGTTTTCCACGGTTTCTCCGATCAATACCACGAAAATGCCGGAGCAATACCTGACCAAACGGGCCACGGGCTGCGCGCGATTTTTTACTTCGCATTCCTTGTTCTTTCTTATCCCTTACTTATTTACACTAACATGCACTACACCACCACACATGCCGGGAGACCAGTCGGGAGCTTAGAGCTTGTCCCGGTGGGAGATACCTGGTTGGGGAAATTCCCGGTAGCCTACGGTAAGTCGGCGCCGAATCTCACCATCCACCTGGGTAAGATCAGCGCCACTTTCCGCCATAAAACTTGCACTAAACTTATGGGACTATTGTTGTTAGCCGTTGACGCGCCCGTAATCACTTATCAACCAACCAACCAACCAACCAAAGTCTCCGAGAGGTTGCGAGTGCACCACGCCCAGTAGTGCATGCGCATACTGTGCGGTGACGAGAACGGAGCGTAGAGACTGCGGTGACGCGATACGATACAGATCTATGGAAATCACGCGTCCGGACTGCGCAGCGCCAAGCGGAGCAGGTTTCCTAAACCAGCGGAGCTCGCGGGGGCCTGCCGGCGACGCGTTGCGACACTGGGCGGCGGCGGCGACCAGTAAATCGCCTGTCGCCGAAACAGACGCTTCCGTGACGCACGGAGAAAACGCCCTTTCCAAATAGAAGCACGGCTATAATGCCCTATACTTTACGCGTTTCTCGCTTGGGATCCGACGAAAGGACGCGAATACTTGCCACAAAATCTCCGTGACGGGAACTTACGAAATCTGTTGGGTTGCGTAGAAGCTGCTATCTTGACGATGCTGAATGTGAAATTTAGAAAACAGAAGACTGCTTGAAGTTGACTCCTCAGCTGCGAATGTTATTGCGAATTAAGGTGTACTGGTGGGGGTCGTGAATAGAGTAACATTCAATTTAGAAGCAATTTACGGTAACATGACCAAATGTATGGTTTGCGTAAGAAACCTGAACGTCTAATCTCCGAACTGCACTCATTCACGTCGCTGAGACGAGTCGCCTTCCCTATCCTACGCGGCTAAATAGTTAGCTATTCTCGCAGCATTGTTCACGCTCTTCGCGCTCTGAACTCGACAAAAGGACACAAATACTTATAAGAACCCTATGACAGGAATTTATGAAATCTTTAAGACTGTATATCCAGGCGATGCTGCTCCTCGCATTTCGAAAACGCAATATCGTAGTTAACTGACGCTGCAGCTATGTAGGCGATTCAAGGAAAATACTCCATACGTTTGATAATTATTAGTGAAAAACCTAACGAGCAAGTCTTATATTCCTGCTGTTTAGGAACAGACATTTCACATATAAAAGATCGAGACTTAAAATTCAACGTTTTGAACATTAATACTGGAGAATTAAAAGAACTGTCATCAACAAAACAGGAAAGGATACCAGAATAAAATTGTATAAAGTAATGGCGACACCAACGCTAATGTACGGAAGCGAAAGTTAGGTCCCCTCCTAAAAGGAAGTCAAACAGACAAATACAAACTGCAGAAATGAGATTCCTCAGAGGAGTTAAAAGCTGTTCCATACTAGATAAGAATTTAGAATATAAAGAGCAGAACTGAACATATTTATTATCGGAGAAAGAGTGGCTAAAAATGAGAGAAAATAGGAAGATATCTAACAAATAGAGAAGTACAGGTTGTCCAATACATAGAAATTACAAAGCCAGAAGAAAGATGTTAGAAGACCTTTGAAAAGACAGGAAGAACTGTGTGTGATGTCGGAATAGGCATCACCTACATCGGGAAGTGAACAAGAAAGAAGAAGAAGAACTAGCAGAAGTATGGCTCCTTTAAAAATACCGTTTACTGGCCGGGTTTATGACGAAAAAATGAGTTCATTTTGCATTATTCGGCCACAAAATTGAGGTGACGAAAAAGAGGAAACTGAGCGCTTGTGTTTGAATTACCTAGTTCTGAGAGAGCGAAAAAAGAATGCTCTCCCCATTAGAGGCACATTATATCACCAACTTTTTCGGGCTCTCTTGCCATCAGAGTAAATGACGCACATAGTTTTGCTGTTTCCAAAAGCCTCAGCAACCATGCGCGGAGGAGGGACAACCCAGATGATGATGAGTTAAGTCGGGGATGCAGGCCTCAGATCAAAGTATACTTGTCGCCAGCAACGTACGAGTACATCATGACGAAGCATTGCCTCACGGATGAGTGCTCATAGTACATCCGATGATAAAATAAAGATGCAAAACTCAGGAGGTAGATTCAGGATAACTCTCCAGATCGTCACTATCTGAACGGAAGGACAGAATCCTCGTGGTATATGGAAGATTAGGTGGAGGTCGTGGCCTGTTTTCTGTGTTTGAACTTTCTCCTAATTAAATTGGGGAAACCACATCTGTCATCAAAGTCTTTGAATTAAGGAAAGCTTTTTCCTTGTCCTTATACGACTATTTTGACAGTATAGTGTCAAGTATCTGCTGAGGCAGTTACCTCCTATTTTCACGACACTCGATATCTTTGAAAATTTGAAGACAAATATATGTATGAATATATCTGCTTCGTTTGCATTTCCCGCATATGTTCAAATCCTGCATATCGCTAATTTCAATTATACACAATTGGCAAGTTTTCAAACTGGTAATTTTCTAGTTTTTACACATTTTTAAACATGACTTTAACGTATAGTGTTCTTAAACAATACTGTCTTCTTCAAAATTCACATGTTTTGTAAATTCGCATTTTGGATTATGCAAGTTGCATTGGTGGTGCATTACTTGTAACTTCTAGGTTGTAGTAAATTCACATTAGTAGCTGTAATGCGATATTTTTTTAGGTCAATGCCGAAGTATCTTCGAATTTTATTTCGTTTCAATTGCAATCAGATTAATCACATTATTGGAATTAATGGAAAGGAAAACTTCCTATATTGGGAATTATTGAGTAACAGGTTCCTTTCTCCTTTTACAACAGTTATAAATTGAAGATATCGGCAAAGTTATAAATCGAACATCGTTTCCCAGTTCTGCAATTCTACCATAAACACCCACTTTCTCCGCATCATCCATCAATTTCTCCGTCCGTGAACAGAGTTTGTGAATGTCTGTAACTATCTCACCTGGTGAGCATTACAGAATTTTATTTCTTAATTTCTTGTTTTAAGAGACGATATCACTGTTCAGAACTCGTCGGGCTACATTCCCAGTTTACCCAGCAGTTCACAACTGCCTCTACGTAACACACACACATAAGTAGCTAGTCAACTTTCTCGTTGGCGATGTTTGAAAATGAATTCCGTTTGATAATGTTCAGCAAATTCCCACTATAATAGTCGCAACACCAAAATATTTTCATTAAATAAACTGTAATTGAATGCTCTGTATTACACGGATTTTATATGCCTTAATGAAAATGTTAAAAAGTATCATTTATTGGCTATCAGCGACATGATTATTAAGAAATTCAAACATTTTGTTGTAGGATTTAATCAATCAGTTTATTTAACTAAATCCTACAATTTTAAATTAAACGGTATTTTGAACATCAAGCAATTTGGCGATTTATAAAAGGATCCCAAAGAATCCTGCCACAGGTTTACTAGCATGTCAAAGCACGCGTTATCAACCTGACAGAATGTGATTCCAGCGCAAACGTACGAAATTCCGTCATGTTTTATGCAACAATTCTACCACAACGGAATCTCCGACAGACGTTTGCAAGTCATGCACTTCACCTTCCTTGAGAACCTACGCGCCCTTGCGCGATGAGCAGCGTAGGAGCCTCTGACGTGAGAGGTGCTCCTCTCTCCCTGACGCCTGGCCGCAACATTTCCCCTTAATCTCGAACCACAGTCAATGCTATCCTCCTCCTCACTTCCCTTGCGAATCCAATGGCAGCCCCACTGCACAGTGGGACAAAAGAACACCGACTGCGCACACAGCACTTCAGCCAAAAATTATTATGAATTCCATTCTTATGTTTCACAAGTTTGTGTACAGTGAATATTTATTTACATCATGTACCTTATAGTAATATTTTTCTCTTACACAATAAAATTCAGTACAAAAAGGTACCCTTTGAATTGGATTCCTTTATTGTACGTTTCATAATAAATGAAATGCATTTTAAGAATTTATCGACGTCTTATTTCAATTACTGCTACAAAACCGAACACCATTAATTATCTAGGTATTTATTACCAAAAAGGAAAAATTCTGGAGACAACTCCTTAACAAGAGTGTTTTATTTCCCATTGACACTATATTTTGGTGTGACATCGAAATACTTAGAGATCTGTTCTGCTCGTACGTCCATCCACAGACCCTGCGTTCACGTCCCCATCCCACCCTTCGGAGGTTGGATTTCGCGCGCGAGGTGAGCTCTACCACTGAAAGTGGTGGTTGCCACCCGCCACAATCCTTCACATGTTCAAGTGATTAATTTGCACTAATGATACCTGAAGCAGACCACAATGCTCATTGTCGGGTCACTTCGTTCACGATCTCTACTTACTCTAATCTGATACGAAATATGAAAAACTGAAGTATTAACATTTGTAGATAACAACGGTATTTACTGCCGAGTCCAGTCGAAAATTACTGTTTACTCAGGTATAAGACATGGGCCATTTCACTGAAAAAATACTGTATTAGTTCTAGGGGAATTGTAGAATTGCATGCTGATTTTGATATTAATTTATATTTATTATTATTATTATTATTATTGTTATTATTATTAATATTATTATTCCTCTAATTCACGACTAAAGATGTTATGAGTCGGTTGAATATAAAATATACTCGGGATTGCTTACTAAGGAGCAGATTAAGGGACTGCGGTGCCTGTTCAATACTTTACGTAGAATATGTGTTGTTCCCAATAATACAATGCCTTGCACCTCCCAGTCTTCATGAACTGGGAGTTTAGCCAAGTTCTTACACAAAGTTTATGGAACAAATCCCAGAGTTCCGTTAACTACCGGGATAACCTATGCTTTTACACCCCACATTCGGCTGATATCGTTTTCTATACTCTTGTATTTAAGACGGTTTTCTGCCTTCTTGGTTATGATGTTTTGATCGGCACGATACAGCAACATCTACAAGTACCCGTTCTTCTCCAAATTCCGGATAACAATATTCATTTTGTTTTCTGTTATCATGCAATCAGTTTGGATTCGTTGGTCGTACAATATTGTACACAGTTCAAAATACATTACCGTTTTTTGGTGAGTATTTTCAATTAACACTGACTATGATATACAATAATATAAGATTGGGATTCAGAACACTAATTTATCTACTTCCTGTTTCCTTTACACCATTTTACAGCATGCTACTCTTCTACAGTTCTTATTTTATCCATAATGAACCACTAATTTCAGAAAGGTTGTAATGACTGTAAACACGACATCCCAGCAGCACTCGAGACGCACATGAAATTACTACTTTTGACCGCTGCCATCTCAAATACAATGTTAATATGTTCAATGTTTACATTGTTCGTACACATTGTTCACAATGTACACGTTGTTCACAAGTGTTCGTACCACTTGGAGCATGCATTTGACACTTCGTGGGCGGTACAGATCTGCCAGTGGAGGTAACTACACACCCAATTGTGTCTTTTCAAGTATTCGGTCTTTGCTAGAATTGGATAAGCTGAAACGATAACGATATGGTTATAATTTTGATTATAATCATGTAGGTTGATTTCCTACAAATTTTCTTATGATTCTTGCCGTTGAGATGATAGTAACCTTCTGCATAAGCTTCCATAGGTTTTCAGGAAGATTTAATTCCTAGAGACTGATGTATGGTCTTCGGGACTGCTCCAGTACTAGATATTACAATTGGAATGATTTTCACTTTGCCAACATTCCATTGTTGGAGAATAGACGCAGAGATCCACATGCTTCGTCGTCTTTTCGGCGCATTTCAATTGAAGACTGGAAGTGTTCGGAATTGAGACATCGAGAATGTCGACTTGCTTGTTCTTTTTAGAACAATATCAGTTCGATTGCAGATGACAGTTCTGTCAGTGAGAATCGTTCTGTACCAGTACAGTCGATAAGAATGATTCTCCAAAATATTCTCCGGGTTATACACATTATTGTTAATTATAGCTATTATTGAAATTGTTGTAGGCCCTTCCTGTTGATCCCGGTATATGAGTATTACATTTTTTGCCAATCTCACTGTTCATTCCATTATTTGCAATCTTTATAATTGATACCATTCCTTAACGTATCTAATTTTGTGCTGACTTCTACAATTGACGAATTATAACCACAAGGTTTGACAAGCCTTCAACGTTTTTTGATACGGTATGCTCTGATGTAAAGCCAAATGTAAATACTGATTTCAATAATTTTGTATTCCATTGTTTTTATATCAATTTGTATTGTTTATGCCATTGTCAACCGTTTGCATACTAGTGTTGCTTTTGACAAGGCACATGCTGAATGTGCGAAACGTTGAGCTAACAATAAATGTATATAATACAAAAAATTTAATTCCTGGAATCAACACGGTCAATACATATATATGGTCAATGCATATTTAATCGTACCATCCACATATCTAGTATTGTTATTGTTATTAGGTGCGGTCGCCTTTTGGTCATTCCGTGTGATTGCGCTGGTGGCCGCCGCAAGTGGCCGCCCACGGGGCAGGGCGCGGGGGCCGCGGCCTTCGCGGCGCGCGTCTCTCGCCAAACTCGGAGCGGCGCGGCGCAGCCACCTGCGAGTGCGTCGACACCGCGCCCCGCGACGCCTCCGCGCCGGCGCCCACGCGCCCACCGGCTACACACGCGCAGCGCCCTCTCTGCGAGGCGGCCTCGGCCTGCCCTCGCACACGGAATAAACACGCAGAAAAACATGTAACTGAGCTCTAAACGAAGTCACCAGTACGTTTGAATTCATTAACGCTCTTTGGATGGAGGTCGCGGCGAAAATGGAAACAACGGGAACTACGAAGAAATGCGTCTGGCGAGAGTATGACTTTTACGTAGGTCATAACAGAAAAAATGTTAACTGAAACTTGTAGATCTGAAGGAAGGAACTTAACATGCAATGTTTCGTAGAGCGATAAATCCTTTAACAACTGCATTAGCTCAGTGACAATCCTTTTTGCTTCTGCAGCGTCGTTGACCGGAAGTTCTAGGTTTCGGGTCCTGACGGTGGCCGATTCTTGACACTAGCTGTACATGCAGGTCGAATTCAGACAGTTTGGAGCAGATTTCGAGTGACCGGCTGTTCTGATCGGTATAGTTTTTCGTGGCCTTTCCGGTCAATAACAGGTGAATGACTGATCAGTACCTTAATAAATGGAACATGGCGCGCGCTAGCTTCCCTTTCTCATCGTTGACCACCCTCCTTTCTGCTTACACTCATTTACACTTCCACGTACTACACTCGCATGTGTGGGGAGTCCACCCGGAAGCATAGAGCTTGTCCCGGCACGAGCGGTGTCCCGCTGGAGAAATACCTGGAGGAGGAAATCCCCGCAATCCGACGTGTGTGTGTGCTCAGGATCTCATTTTTCAGCAGGGGAAGAACACCACCACCTGCAGGGTTATAACACGCACTACACTTACGAGACTTATGTCCTTATTAGTTGGCGCGCATGGAAATGCTAAATTCTCGCTGATTCCGCAATTCTTGGCTTTTTGACATGACGCGCCCATCGTGGGGCGCATGGCATACCGTTCCATGTCTCATAGCTGTGATTGTGTCATGCCGTTGTTTCAACAGGCAGAAAACTGTTATATCTGTCAGGAACAAATTAAAACGACCCTATCAGTTGTGATCTGTGTCAAACATACTGCTTTCTCACGTCAAACGCGTGTGTTTCTCAACAAATTCTATTCACTGGTTTTACACCTTACATAGAATTCATTTCTTTTTATTACACCCAGTAATGGCAATTCATTGACTGACATATCAAGGATAACGAACTCGTGAGAAACCCGCAGTTCTTTTGCTCTCGATAAAATACTGCTCCCTTCCGAGAGAAATTGTTCTCTACTACCCCGTTTTCAATTATACGCTCGGGATTTATGTGGTAAAGTACAATAGAGAAATGCGACGCCGCGCTGTCAATCCGAGGGGTGTTTCAACAGGCGCAGCTGCAGCTGCGGGCCGGTGCGGCGCGTTGCGGCAGGTGTGGCGCGGCGCGGTGCAGCGCGTCGGGGGAGGGAGACTGCCGTTCCGGTCCCGTTTATGGACGGAGCGTGACAGCCGTAAATAGCCCGAGACAGCCATTACGTGACCTGCAGCCGAGTACCACTAATGCTCGCCAACTTAGCCTTTTCCCCCGCCGGTCACTCCACAAGTCGACAAATGTTGCATTATCATCAATCATATCCTACTGAACGCCATCACGTTTCGCGTCGAGTACTGAAATGAGAGGGTTTCCCGCAGTTCGTTTGGCGCAGACGTGAATCGAGGCAAAAGTTCGCTGCGAGTTCTGGAGTCCACTATGCCCGATGTATCAGCGAACTCCGAGGACCCAACGATCCAGAAGGTAATAAACTTCTGTTTGATGGTAAAAAAAATAGTATAAGGACAAAATTCTAAATATTCTGGATAAGACATTAAACTACTTACATACCCGAGAAAATACAGGAATAATGCAGCTCCACACAAATAAGCAAAGAAGCGTGTTTTACCGTTGAACTTGAAAGCACAAAGAAGCATGCCTAAGATAATTCAGTACAAATGACGATATTTGTTTTACATTAACTGGAGTGGAACATATCTGCAACCTATTACTTGAGAACTCATGTAGATGGTGAGCGAAGTGTCATGGATGTTGAAATATATAGGATACCAACGGGGTAACATAGATACTAGAATGAGGTAATTAGAAAACATGGAAAATTCTTGGTCCCAAGGGACGGTTTTATTCCCCAACGCAATACCCCCAAAAGTTCACATTTCTTGATATCAATTACAAGATATTTATCCCATGTGGAAAAACAAGAAAAACCGACAAATATTTGTATAAAACAATACGAATCGGTTAATCTTACATGTATATGTACTGCCAATCAGTATATACAAGATTTCGAATCATTTAAAACCAAATCTAGAAAAATATTTGTTTTTCGGAGGGAATGAAAAACTTTTATTTCTCTCATCCATTAGCACCACTCTTAGCCCATGGTACCCTATCTAATAATGAAGAGATATCCTGAGCATTGTACCCCTTCTATTTATTTGAGTCTTCAATTATAACACAAGCTACATCCAGACATTTAAAGGTATCACACTAGAAAAGAGTTCCTCGACGAGGATCTTTAAACTCCGCATTTAAGATGCAGCAGGTTTTTCTGACTGGCACAACTCCCTTGGGCTGCGAACGTTCGATGGCATCGCAGCGGCTTCTCTTTATGGCAAATCGCCTGTCCACCGCCGATGGCTGTCCTGTTGGAGAGCGGTCGCCGAGACAAAGGCCGGTCGGCGCGGCGGCGGGGCGGCCTGGAGCAACGCCCTCTGCACGGCAGCGGCCACGGCGACGCAACCCGCCACTCGCCTCGCCCCTCCGCGCCATGCCGCGCCATGTGAGGGAACTAGTCGCGCCCACCACCAGCCCTCGCCCCCAGCCTTGCACGGACACCGCCGCGCCGCGGCGCTCGCTCGCGTCTCCTCCCAACGCAGCGCTCTCTCGTCACGCCGCTTTTTCTCCCGCGGGGCAGGATACTGCCCTTACCGCGTACTCACGCGTTCACGTTGGCCTTTCGCCCATTGGATTCCCCGGAGAAGTTTGTAAGAATTGAACATATTTGATAAACAAGCTTCCGGATGTTTCACAGTCAAAATGCTAGCTTCTTTCCAGATACATTCGTACAATTATCTGCATTTTTTTAAAAGTTTGCCTGTCATTGATGTTCATTATTAAATACGCCTCGGAAAGGTAACCAATGCGTACGTCCATAAACCCTATTGAAGGGCCAAAACGTGAATGTTAATTATCTTCTTGTTGAACATTTTAGCTTAAATGCTGATCTTTCTTATTAACATTAATAATGAAATAATTAAAAGGAGATACAGTAAACACTCGTTAACACGAATTCCAAGGACTGAAATAATCGGTGGTCTGGTTATAAAAAATAGTGTTATTCTATTTTTGTACATATCTTCTTTACTACGTTTTTTTGGTGGGAATCAAATTTTGTTAGTTTCATGACAAATTTCGAGTTAAGTAAATTTGTTCTAACGAGGGATGTACATTGTATATGCAAAATTGCAACTAAATTGCAAGTATATTTTTCACAGTGATCCGACTGTCAATCATGTGTGTGTGTGTGTGTGTGTGTGTGTGTGTGTGTTTCCACAGAAAAAATATGGGAAAGTCATCTATGACTCTTCTCCCACATCCCTCATCCTTTTTGAAAGGACTGCGTATGAAAGACCAAATACATTGGGAAACCGCTCTTACGAACGACTAACGGATACTTCCCGGCTTTGCGGACCACTGCATCTGGGCATTACGGATCATTGATCAAGTCGGGCAAGGCACTTTAATTTTGTCGTCCGGCGTCAAATTGTTTCTTTCTGCCTTTGTTTCTTACCTCTACTTCCCAGGTAATTGAAAATTGCGTAGCAATTGCAAGCTGCCTCACTGAGCGAATAAAATGTCTACGTTACTCTCACGTTGTTCTTGATTTAGCCATTTAGAGATTGCCGTAGGAACATTGTAATTTTACTTTACGCAAGTCATCACCTAAACATCATTATTACAGTGTAGAAATAAAGTGGTCAGTTGAGTCAGTACTAAAAATGAGAAATGCAGGTTTCAAATATTTCACTAAATCTCACTGCCCTATTCAATTATTTTTCATCATTACAAGCCCAATTAAATTGTATGCTTTAATGACAGTAACTCATAACAATATTTCTATAGTAAATTACCAATTGAAAAAACAGCAAAGCAATTTTATTGCAGTAAACGTTGCTCACTTGCAATCTCTTTCAACCTCTGATGGCATGCGTTGTTAAACGGTGGCCTGAATGATGGCACGCCCCACTCGCACTGAAAGAATAGAGAGGATGTGACGACATACTGACGACCCCATAGAAGGCAAACGTTTACTTCGTTGTATGCGGCAAAAGCTTGTTTGGAAACTTCCTGTACTGGATTCGAGCTTCTGACGAAGTCTTTCGACTGCAACCGATTGTAAACTTTCTAAAAGGATGAAAACGTTGAGTATTGTTTGGAAAAAGGAGGCCTCATCTTCCAATGTTCTGAAGCCATTCCCAGGAAACTAAGCATGTTCTTCGTAACGAGCCTCCACGCGTCATTGCGCCGAAATAAAATTGTTTTACTCATTTTGGCAAACTAAAAGGAGGTGGTTAAAACATGGCGATTAATTACGTTTTTGTTCTTTTTGTAGGAAAATTGTGAGAGAGTTCGCAGTAGTCAGGCTTCATTATCGAGAAGAACATTTTTGTTCAAATGAGAGACTTGTTAGAGTGATACATGACTTGAGGGTCAATTTAGTATTATTCACTGAAAACATCTAATTACGCAAACTTTTCACTCTCTATTTACTTTCTAAATTGAGTTGTAATTTAATTACTTCTTTAGTACAGCAATGAAACGCCTCGAAAAAGAGCTAAGACTTACAAATAACTTGTCACGAACCTGGTCTTTAACAGAAAACGCGAAATCCCTAACCTTATGAATTACTGTTAACATTTTTGGTGAATTAGTGACCTAATGAATCTCCTGCGCTTCTCTAGATCACCTTTTTCATTAACAAAGGCCTCCATAATTTATGAACAATTATTGGCATCTTCAGAAGATCCATCAATCCGCGAGCAAAATGTTTGCAAATTGGTTACTGCATTCTCGTCGCAACACGACCAATATATTCTAATTTCAAAAATTGGATTTGATAATCCATTTAAAGGTGGAGCCGAATGAGAGCTAAAGAAATTTGGAAGAGAATGATGATTATCTGCTCAATAACAAAACCTTTGGAAAATAGAGTCCTCCAGTGGTAAGTCCATGTTCGACGAATGTCAGGAATCACATGATCAAAGAAATGGAAGAAATAGTTTCCTGAAGGCAAACGAAAAAACGGGATAATCAGCTTTGAATCGCGAAAATTACATCATAGTAGGAATAGTATATAGAAATATTAGAGATGGTAATTCTATCATTAAAACGTTGTAAAAAAAACAACTGAATAGTAAAAGACGAAAAAATTCAAAGAAGAAGAGTTACAAAAATTACATCTTCCACAACAGTAAATATGAACATCAAAGGCACGCACAAATCCCCGACAATCGTACTCTTTAGTTCCACATACAACACAACATACTAAATATTCGAAAATATTAGAGTGAACTGGTTAAAAAAATTTCTGAATTATTTTTAAAAAACAAGGCCTATTAATGAAAAAAAAATGAAACCCTCAAAATGTTTTTTTTTAAGAAGAAAACTTGAAAAAGGGAAAGCGATGGCACTTCCGCACGATCTCGTCGACTACAAGGGAAATCGGGCTGCTGCTGTTCTGCACGCAAGTGCCCAGGGGCGCAGCGCAAGTGCGTTCATTACTTCTCTTGCGGGTCCTTCGTCGCGCGCTGGTTTCTGAAGGTTAACGAATTGTTTTGACGGGAAAGGATGCGCGTGGGCTGGGTAACTTGTGCTCGCGGAACGACGTATTCGACAACCCACGATTTCCAGAGAACTGACAGCTTTCCCAAAACGGTTAAAGAGGCAAACTACTATGAAATGCGTTGGTTTTCTCATAATGTTTCTCTAAAAAAAATTTAGTAAATTAGATAAGAATGGATTGGAACGAAGTTGAATTCGTTGTGTTACGACTCCCCCTCTTTAGAGAAAAGTTCGACTGGCTGTATCACTAATAACTATGCATAATTTAAAATAATTTATATCATAAATACTTTTCTGTATTTTTGTATGACGTCAATAACATCTTTCATGGGTTGAAGTAATTATAAACATTATACTGTTATTTTTTCTTGTAATTGCTTATTCGTGAAGAGTCAAAACAATAAGTCAGATAAAGAATGTAAAATATATATACACAATCTGTAATACGTAATTATAAAGCTCTTCATATACAAGTGAACAAATGTGACGTTTCTTACAGTATTTTCCCTCTAAAATTCTTTGACCAAAAAATACGGTAAGGTTCTAAATTTTACTCGTAATTAATCGTAGAATAAGTACAATCCCACATTTTGATTTCCTTAAGAGATTCGCAGCAGAAGTTATCGCAAGACTTTAACCGTGTGGATAAAAGTAAGATGGAGAGCGGAATAGTAACATTGTTAACGGCGATATGAGCCGACGCTCGTTATTAGCATCATCAGCATAAAAATTAACACACTGAACTTATTTAATCTTTGAGCTAGTAGATCTTGATTATATAGAAGATATTTTGGTCGTTACGAAACAACATGCCCAGTTTCAGAACAATACAAATACATATGTTTACCAATATTCTCTCTCTATAATACACTATGTATTTATGACGGTTTTTGACAATTTACAAGCAACCATCGATACAAATTCATGTAAGCGAACTACTGGTGGGTAGAGATTTGCTCCCCAGTCTTGCATCAATCATATTTAAAACGAATAAATAGAGGTTGGCAGATTATGACATCAAAAAAGATATCTGCAACACAGATTATAAACACATGTAACTCTGTATCTAAGCGTGCTGGGCCCTTAAAGCCAAGTTTTCGTGTCCCTGAAAGAACCGAATTTTATACGGTCATGAGTTTTGGGGATCGGGTGGATGGGCATATGAGGGACATCTGGAGGACTTCTAGGGTTCGAGTTATGTGAAGCAGTATTCTAAGACCTTTTTGAACCTTCTCTTCATGTTTGGACATTTAGCTCTTTAGGAACAATTACTCTGTAGCATGGGTTCTCCTATACGAAAATTCACTCCAAATGTATGTCAAATTAAATTGTAGGAATAGACAAAAAATAATATTGCAGTGATAAAATTAAAGTGACTAACTGGTTTTGTGTCAACGCTTAGTAATATTGATATGTTCACTCACGCACAATACCGGCGTATAAAGCTGTAATACTCAGTTCAGGGCTTCGCCGTTCTAAGTTGGGATCCAAATTGAGCTACTTTCAGTTTCAAAACACTGATGTATAAGTGTGCAATATTAGCAGAGATCCAGCTAGTGATCATTATTCCTCGAATCTATATACTACTTAAAAGTGAAATATTAAACAAAAACAATAAAAAAAACAGAGCATTCGCATTCAGTGGAGAAAATGGTTCTCAGAATGGCAATTTAACTGTCAATCAAAATGTTTCTGTCATAGCACTGCATATTTTATTCTTTTGCTGCAGATTTAGTAAATACAAAAGGTGGAAAAACGTTTAAAAAACGAAGTTTTCTTGAAACCTTAAGATTCATTAATTGATACTTATTCAAAAATAATGGACCTACCTCTTCATCTTGTTTAATCCTCATGAGTTCCTCTTCCGGCACAAATAATTTCCACACACTCCGCCCAAGGAAAGGAACATTTTGCATTTTTTTTCTCCTAAGGTTCCCAAATTATCTTTCAATCCACACACAATGACAGGTCAACTCCCACTAGGAAGAAACCGCGTTCATATCTGCCCGAACGAATTTCCGCAGCGCACCGCGAGTAGCGAAGGGCGGGTGACGCAGCGGGTCCGGCAGGCGGGCGGCTGCAATCTCGGGCATCTCGTGCAGCGGGGCGGGCCGGAGCGGGCCGGGGCTGGCGGGCGCGCCGCGGGCGACGGGAGAGACTGCCTCGGCCTCGAGGGCGGGCGCCCGAGGTAAGAGGCCACGCGTTAACAGATGTAATTAGACAAAGGCTGCGCAGATCGGCGCGTTGGCCAACGGGCGCCGTGACGCGCCGCGGCGGCCAGTTGCTGGTGCTGGTTGCTCAACGCGAGCCTCCAGGGGGCCTTGCCGAGGGAGCCACGGGGCCCAAGGCCCCGGGCGGTAGCGCCCGCCCGCCTGACAGCACGTCAGCCGATACCCTACTTCCGCTTATTGCAAGCCTGTGAGCCTAGAGCGATTTTTTGAACTTCATACTGCACGTTCTCGTGAATGTGGTGACGGGTCCGTTTGCTGGACTATCACCCTGACTAAGACCCTGAATGTCACTTCTCCAAAAAGCCATTTTTCACAAACTCCACCAATTTTTTTTTTGTTCTTTAGGTCATTAGCGATCACTATTGGATTTAACGTTATGGAACAACTATGCACGAGGCGAGACTCGAACCTTCGACCCCACGTTCTGAGATCACTACGGCACTACTGCCTTAACGATCTCGACCACGGGGCCGTCAGAAAATTGTATTTGGAGGATAGTCTGCTTTTAAAGATCCTGTCTTTAGCAATGAGAAAAATTGCGAGATACTCCAAACAAGACAAGTCCTAGATGTTCCAAGAAATGCAAATGTAGTTAATGGACAATTTATTATTCTTAATGCAAACAAGGAGACAAGAGCATTGGATTCAAGAGAAAACGAAGTCATCTTCACTTCAAATGGTTGGAATGTAATGCACGCATCCATGAAATGGAATTTTCACTCCCCAAATCACTTGAGAACACTTTTAACATTCACTAATATTTCTCGAGAGATTAATATCTAAATCGAAGAAAGGTTACATTTTTTCTTCAGAATGATAATTTATTAATTATGTTATCAACAAAAGCATGTTTATTGTTTCTTGTATACAAAATGTGATATGTACAATTTGACAACTTACAACAGCGTTGTCATTTTTATCGGTTTAACTTCCAGCCTGCGTGCATTTCTACGATTCTGTTCATTTTCTTGCGATGCTCCTCGCTGAACGGGTCAAGTCACGTCGAAACTTGGCACGCCAAAAATTGGTTAACATAATATTAAAGGCAACTAAATTTTCGTTATGGTTACTGTTTTATCGATTTTAGAAATTTTTTAAAGTTCGAATTTCTAGACACCTGATAATAATTATTTCAAGATTCCTTTCATTAAATTTCACTAAACTATTTCCCCCCTCTGGCAAAACAGGTGCCTCGTGGATGGAACCTCGTCATTAAGCGACAGAAACAGCAAACAGAGTTAATCCCCCCCTCATTCATTCACGCGGCTTTCTGGATCCGGCGGCGGCGAAAGTAAGGTCATCGAACTGTCGACGGGAGCTTCACTAACCCGCTGCTTTACTCCGGGGGAAGGCTGTTCGGAACAAACGCGTCTCTCCGGGGAGTAAGGGGCAGCGGGGAGACGGGCGCATTCTTTCCCATCGCTTCCACTCCATTTCGCTTTCTTCCCCGCTGCTGCTGCTGCCTCCCACGCGAGCGCCACGCGCGCGTAATGAGCGGCGGAGAAAGGCCGTGGCCGCGTCACTCGGACGGCGAACGGGCCGAAAGAAGAAATAAAAATACACAAAGGCAAAAAGAAGAAGCTTACCTAAAAATACGTAATGTGCCAAATGTCAAAAATATTCCCTCTCAGAAAAAAAAAATTGCACATAGTGTTTGTGACGACGCACTAAGCATCTGTGTTGAATTCATCACACATATTCGCTTTCATACACTATTACGTCGATTGGTAAACTTCGAAATAAAATATTTGTTCGTATAAATTGACGGGTCGTAGAGTCATAATTTTCAATTTTCGAATTGGAGATTCACCGATTCTCTCCGAGCAATTGTCTTCCCAGTCAGTGTTGTGCTTTCCAATTTCTTCCCATGTGGCAGGATAAACCCTGACTGGGCCAACCTTTTTATTGCATATGGTTCGTCAAATATTAGACGATTTATACTATTTTAAAATTGCATGAGTGTGGCTTAGTTCATTTCTCATACAGTTCTTCAAATATAAATTCGATTATCCATAATATTTCTATTTTAAAAGAAGGAACATTCGATAAAAATACGTTATGATTTACCTTCGCAGGGATCGAGCCAGCTAGAGAGGATTCGGCTTGAAATCCGCTTGTGCCTGACGAGCTGCTGGCGCCCGTCACTGGGACGAGACGCTACAGCAGCGCATTCTGACGCAGAGCGAGCTTTGAAAATATGGATTTAACGTTAATTAAAACACGAGTGCCAGAAATAGATGTACGTAATAAGACTGTAAAAAATAGCGTTGTAAATAAAAAAAGAGACGAGACATTTTGGAATGTACATTGCAAGGGAACTTCAAAGTTTACATAAAGCACGAATAATTGTAACGTCGTAAGGCCGATAAACATCAAATAACATACGTGCCGTAAGTTTGTAATCAGAAGCAATAACTAAAAATTATAGCCAGTCGAATCTGGTGTCTGTGATATCGACCGTGTGTCAGTCAATACTTTTCGTACATCTTCTTACAAGAAAGAAAAAAAAATTCAAAAACATAAATAGCATTTCTTGTTGTAAGTGTACTCATACGCAATCTTTAACTAACACACATTTATTTCGATTGTTCTAACGGACGGAGATCTGTTAAAATCCTTAACGAATGCTGGCCTTTAAAAGTGGTTTTTCTTTAATTTTTTTGGTTAATTTTTGTTGTTGGTTTTGTTAATCTCATGCGCTGTCTCGATATAACTTAACGAGGTCCCTCTTATGAATACGAGTCCCTTCTTTCCCTGGCCTGCCGGTCGGTCGGTCGGGACGTTTGTTTGTGAACGAAAGCGATTCCCAAGTGCTCCTTCGCCCACTGCGCGGCGTGGCAGGGCGGGTGCCGCGCGTGCGTTCCAGTGTTTTCCGCGCGGCCGCCCCCCGAGGATCGCCCGCTGAACTTGCACTTGCGCGCCGCGCCGCCTGGAGAATGGGGGGCGTGGCGGGAAAGCAGCCCGCGCGCCTTGCCCAAGCGCCCGCCGCGCCGCGAGAAGCAAGGTGAAGGACACGCGCCCCCCTCACCTCTGAACTCTCCCGCGCCACGGCTGCTTGTTTTCGGAGTTTCCCTCGGTTTCTGCCCCCTCCCCCGATTTTCACTCGCGAAACTCACGAAAACGTCTGGAAAAATATTTGTCTCTTTCTGTGTAATTTACTCTGAGTTACTCGTAGCTTTACTGTTAGAAAGTAATCAAATTACAAAATAAGAACAACATTATTCGTTTAGCAGAAGACATCTATTTCATAATCACCGGTTTTTATAATAATATATATCTAATATCTCTAATTGAGAAATTGGAGTCCGAATGTCTCTTCAACTTAACTGTTCTAATTACTTACTAGACCTCAGTTTTATGAGATTATTGACGAACCAGATTCATTTGATCGTATTAGTTCTCATCAATTCAGGAACAACAATCGGTTTTATCCTAGAACTTATCAAAACCAAGCTATCTGTAGTTTTTCAAAGTCGCTGATACTTTTCTATCTTATGTGCTATATGTGTGTAATAATAAAGATTTATATTCCCGCGTACTTGAATTCTTGAAGACCCACTCTCCGTTTAATCTCTAATCTTTTCTTCTTTGTCGTATCAACCCTTTCAATTCACAATTCAATCAATAAGTAAATAGAAATTACTATAGAATGTCATCAGAGCAGACATTTAATAAAAAATAACTGGTTTATTTTAAAGTAGTTTCCCTTGAAATAAATAAATATATAAATATATTATGTTTTGGTCAGGCTTAATTTCAATTCTGGAGAAACTACAGGAAGGCACATGACATATCATAACGCACTTGCAGTCTCTATGACGGTATTAAGAAACAACGGCGGGAAAAAGTTAGAACCACCGTCCTTCAAGCATCGTGGTAGTGACGCATTAAACGATAAAGAAGCATTTCAAAAGCACTACCTTCGCATGTTATTTCCTCTGTTCTACAACGGAACAGGTTTCCAGATAGATTATAGATAAATTATCTCTCTCAGCACGATTTCGCATCTCATGACATCATTGTCGCGCAATAACATTGGTATTTTGAATGTCGAAGTTTTTTGAAGAAGCATACTCACAACTAACAACATTACTAAGTTCTTAACACCCCACACGTAAGTTCAACGTAAAAAATACTGCACACGTCACAGAGCTCCTTTTCATTGGTTCGCATGTGACAGCTTGGCAGTGTCGCCCGGAAAGAGAACTTTGAGTGCCCGTCCTCTTCGAAGGCCGACTTGGTTTACAGGGGCGATTTGCGTCGCCTACGTCCATCGCAGGTGTCGCAAATATGTTGGTGGCAGTTGAAGGCGACCTGTGCTCCGCCCAAGTGCTCTGGTAGGACGATGGATGAAGAATATATACTCTCAGTCCCCTCCCTCTCCTATAAACCAGAAAACTGGTTTTGCGAATAAGTTGCTCGTTCAGGAGGAAGTATGCCAGTTACCAGAAGAAAATAACAAGTTGCTCTGGCAGTAACTTTCGAAAGTCGCTCGTACAGTTTTGCGCGTTATATGGAAAGGAGCCCATGTATCATGTATTTGTATTTTCTGTGAATTAATGTATCTCGAAATTTATTATTTTTGAAACTGTCAGTTGTAAAATAACATGATTGAAGTTGGCAAAAAGTCTGTTGTTTTCTCCGATCGACAATTACGAATATTTAAAATTTATGACCAAAATATTCACAAAGTATTCAATTTCCGTGCTTGTAGAAGACAAAAGTCGTTTTGTGCAAAGTGACTTTCAGGCAGGATTCATCGTAGCACCATATTTACAGAACCTTTGCTGACTAAATGAGAATATGCGGAGTGGCAAAGCAAATGCTTTCTAAGTGAACAGTATTATTTTGACTGATTTCTCCATCTGCAAGTCACGACTGCTAGAAGAGCTATTGCGCTTTACTGGCTTCTCAAGGATGTTCAACATCGATAGAGATGAAGGACAAATGCGGATTAAAGTGGTACAATGAAATCTGTGAACTGAAACATAATATTAAGCATTGCAATTCCGAATATTTGACGCCCCATCATCAAAGACGGAGCATGCTTGCAATAAAGTGAAACGCGCCGTGAAATCGAGAAAAGAGAAGCGTTGTTGTGACGTATCAGGCCCTCCACAGGTCTGAGGCATCGATGAATAAGAGTACCCTTTTTACCTAATGAAAAGGCATGGAAATGCCGTTACTCGTGATTAGAAAAGTGACCTTCAATTTAGACTACGGCTCATCATGATTGAAAGATATTCAAGACGCGAAGAAATATAAACCTTGTTTGAAATTTCTTTTCCGGAGGTTAAGTGTGGAATTTACTACATTGATACTTGAACATGCAGACATGTCTCATGCATGCAGTCTCACAAGGACTATGCTGGCTTTATATTGTAATATTGTAAAGTCGAACGAGTCAAAACAAAGTTATGTATTTATGTTATTAATGTCAATACTACGGTGAGGTTTTGAATTTCATCAGTTTCACTCAGAAACTTGAGACGATGAAAGACACTGACGGAAGCACATTGCGTGCCCCAAGGCCTACTCAAACTGGAAAAAGTTCCTCGTGGGTTTGAGTGCGTATAAATGTAATTTAGTAAATTTTTGGCCTAAAACATATCACTACTCACTTCACACAATTGATTTTATGCCTGTCAATCACACTTATAAATCACTTTCAAATCATGACATTATTCGAGTGAAAAACGCTTTTGAGTTGTGGACAGACCTCGTAGGGCGTTACGATAGATTTACATAGGGCATAAATTCAATATAATCAAAGACTTTACTGCAGAGTCAAGTTTCTCAAAATTAGCAACACTCCACTTCATTTTTTTCAAAAATAAAAGAAACTCTTGTTCCCTTGATGCAAATCACTATTGCAACAACAAGAATTATAAAAGCATCGATTCATACAAGAGTGTTGGAAGCGGGGATATTTAGCTAACATTCGTCATCTTTAGCTTGTCAACTGACAGCGTGGACTTTTTACAACCTTCACTGCGCCCGTCCCTAGACGACTCCCATTCCCTCCTGTGGTTCCAGAGCCGTTCCGACGAGTCGCGGCGGCGGAACAGAGAGACAAAAAGGTGGCGGCGGCGACGGGGACAACGACAACGACGACGACGACGACGGACGACGACGACGACCGGAAGAAGTGTCTCAGGGAATCAGCTGATGCAACTGCAGTGTTTCTGGTCGGTAGGACCTAGGTTCGAGACTCGACGGTGGCATGATTTTCGACACTGTGTAGATACGTATGTCAAGTTCTGTCGCTGTCTGAGGAGAATTCTAGCGCCCGGCTGCTCTGATCGGTAGTTTTCCGTGTTTTCTTCAATTCCAGGCGAATGCCGAAGCAGTACCCTAACAAACTGGCCACGGATCGCGCTCGATCTTTCTTCCTGTTCCTTGTCCTATCCCTTACTTACATACGGTTACATGCACTACACTTCCACACATGCCGGAAGACCGGTCGGGAGCTTAGAGCTTCTCATGGCTTGGGCGGTGCCCACTGGTGGGACATACTAAGTACCAACCAAGACACCAAGTCTTGGTTGGGAAATCCCCGGTAGCCGATGGTAGATCGGCGCTGGAACTCACCATCCAGCAGGGGAAGATCCGCAATCTCCTGCGATAAAACATGCAGTTAACTACGGGACTAATGACCTTAGCAGTTGACGCGCCTGGAATCACTAATCAACAAACCAATCGACGACTACTGCCGGCTGCAAGTGGTAATTGCCGCACACCTCACCTTCCCATCGGCATCCTGTTCCACGTACCACCTACCCCACCCGCCCCGCCATACACTAGTCCGAACTACGTGCATACGGAAAACATAAATGAAATTAAGTCCTGTTCTCTAAAATCTATTTCTCTCTTTGGAAGGTAAAGGACGAGTGAATGTTTCACGACGTAATAATTATTTTTAGGAGACGGACAACCAATTGTTTTTATCAGAGTAATTCGCAGGTCTTCAGACGGCCGATAGGCAAGTCATATGTGTATTCCTCCACATAGAATAAAGGGAATCATGCAAGTGGGAAATAAAACTTTTGTAATATGCTTAGAATATGTGCTACACTGCAAAGAGTCATTTAGAGATCTTTCACCTCGATAATGAACGATGAAAGTAACACAATCTGCGAAAAAGTGAAAGGGGGCCTTGTTATTTTTATTTTCATTTATACGTAATTTTACATTTAGCCATTTTGAGCGTGGAATACACGCTTTAAAATCGCTCAAAATGTGCTCTGCTTGCTTCTGTTCCGTGTAGTCACTGTTCGCTCCAACCCGCCCCGCACCTCGTGAGCGCGCGGGTGGGGGTGGGGGCGGAGGAACAACCACAGAGGGGGCCGCGCGGGCAGGAAACAGGGGCAACGATCGGGGTCACGCGGGTGGCCGCAGCAGCGCGCCGCACCGCGCGCACGTCGGAACTGAAGCCCTGCCTCGCTGCACCGCCCCCTGCCGGTGTCATCCTGCGTGCATCGACAGTGCTAGCCGGCCCCTCAGCGCGCCTGGCGGTAGGTTCCGCAAATGACCGACTCCGCAGACCGTATCGGAGTGGACCGTGAATATCTAAACTTACGGCACTCCACGGGATAGCCTTTATTGCTGAGGAGAATTGGTAGGTACGTGACAATTCAACAAGAACGTGATACGTGCCATTCCCAAGAAACACACTGTCTCGGTGGGCAAAATAAAAAGTAATTTGGTGTATTTAACAACTTCTAACAATATGCTCACAATAAGAAAAATAGCGTCCGTCGACTGCTCTTTATTTCGATCTCCAGTGGAAATAAAATACGAGAAAGCCGATCCGGTGGGCGAGATCGCTAAGCCAATAATGCTGTAGCGATCTCCGACCGAAGGATCGCGGGTTCGAGTCCCGCCTCAGCTAAGGTTGTATTTGAGTTAAATAATAATAATAATAATAATAATAATAATAATAATAATAATAACATGCGAGAAAGGAAAAGCATAATAAGGGTTAAACGATACATATAATCAAGTAAAACATTCGGATAATTGACGTTATTTTTTGGTATATTCCGCGTATAAATACTCGTACACCTCAATACGGGCAAAGATCAAAGAACGAAATTCGATGTATTCGATTGGCAGGGCTCCAATTATGTTCATTTTGTAGATTTGACATAAGCTCAGCAACTAAAAATCTTTAACTATTTTATTCTTTCCTTTTATAAGAATAGATCGTGCATTTTATATTTAAGCCCACTTCAAGAAAGAGAAGACAATTTTGTGGTTAGTGTTTTATTTTAGTATTGGAATATACGATTGGTATTTTAACTTACCTAAGAACATATCTCTTTAGCATTATCGAATTCGGACAGAGTACTGTACTAGCAAAAGTATTTATGCAAAAGAATATAATTCTTGCCAGCAAAAATTATGTAATGATTTTCATCATACTCCTGATGTTCTAGTGTCTACCCTTGCAAAACGACTACATGATACTAATTTAGAATTTAGTAACGTGAACGGACAAGAAAGATTTATAAAGTTGCCTCTACTCTCTGCGCAGCGATTACTCTTAATATGAGACCTGTTTTCTCAAGCTCATCGATAACGTCCATCAATTCTTCTAATGTTGCTTTCTAAAAGTGTCGGAACATCCGTCAGTCAGCAGACAATCGAGGTCAGTTATTCGTGATCTTGCTAATACGTGCTCGACTTTGAACTGACAGATTTGCGGATCATCCATTTCTGAATTGCTTGAATTAAAACTTATTATTCAAGTTTTCTGAATTAACTTATCTTGATGCAACAACAAATGTCTTTGTCTTTATGCAAAAAAAGTCGTTTAAAAGAACTTGCTCGCCCTTTTTCAATGCACATTTTTAGAATCTTCCTTAGTTTGTGAGTGCTCAGTTTGCCATTTGTTCAGGTAGCTGCGTTTCAATTTTCTAAGTGACAATTCCAGAACGTAGATCCTTCGAAAATTCCATTGACGCTTCATAAAAAAGATTGATCTGCTCATATTTCCAATTCTCATAGCTCTTTCGAAGTACTTCCAATAAAATATTACGTTTGCAGAGCAATATATCAGATTATAATACAGTAGTTGACTTACGCTTCAAAATATGTGGTTAATTAACTTCTCCATCAATGTGTGTTGGATTCCAAATAGTTATATCATCGAAGGTCATTCTCGATGTGAAGATTTGTTTCGAAATTTTCAAAATGCACTTATATTACATGTCAAGAACAACCGAAAATCAATAGCAAAATTAGATATTTGACTCAACAAGATTTTGTCATACATCTAACCACATTCTAAAATATTCGCTTTCTATGTTTGTTTTTTTACTTACAACAGCCCTGGTATTCGTTCCGCTAGCTTTCGCACTCCACTTACCTGAAACAAAATACAGATACATAAGACATGGAATTGGAGATGTATTAAGAACGATGTTCATTTATGCGTGTGAAAGGATAATAAAATGAGTAAAAGTTTTTTGTGACGTGTGGTGAAATTGTAACGGAAGTTTCAAGGACTGAACCAGTACCTGATTGCCGGTTTTGAATTCACCATTAAAAGACATTCCCTGGTTGAGAAAATTCTGCATTTTGAACAATATTCATTTGAAGTGAGTGAACTTGAAATTGTCAGATAAATTAATCCTTATGGTTCTGGGATAGCTACCTTATTGACAATTTTTGGAACTCATTACAATTATTAGATCCTTCATTATCATTTAGTAAGTTATATTTTAAAGGACTCTAATAATACAGCATTTATAATTGCCTCTAGAAGTGCAAATATTCGCAATATCAGAAGCTCCAATAGCCTGATACCATGGTCAATTAATAGGAGTTGTGCAAGCCGCATCCTAGGGAAACCCCTACCGGCCCTAGGCCCAATTATGACATTGTCCAGTTTTGCCTCAATGAATTTAAAGGGATAACCACATTCCCTGCAATGTAGGATTAATGGATTTAAAAAATGTGTTACCCAAAGTTAGGTCTCGAAACCAAATGATTAAAAAAATATTACCAAAAATGAGTGCCGCTGAGAACCAAACATGAAACAGAATAAACGTTGTACCATTGTTCTTTGTGCTTGACAATTGGGTCTCAGTAGAGGCAGCGTTGCCACGCTTAACTGCCCTTGCCTTGTGCTCGCTACATAAGCATTCGCGGGAAATCTAAAGCGAATATCAGATTTCATACCTACACTTTTGATTTTTTCAGTCTGATACCTAAACAATATCGGCACTGGATGATGATGTTAAATTTTGATTTTTGGCGTCTTAAATCCGTGGCAAACGCGCTGGGCTGGGACTGCCACTCTATCCCTTCGTTTTTCATTTCGAGTTGGTGGCAACAAGAGTATATTAAGTCACTGGAAAACTGCTGCTATTGAGTGTCACCAGGAAACCACTGTCAGCTTTATCACATGCCCCTCAAACGCCAAGAATTTTGATATAACTATAGATAAAAACAATTTTTGACAACTTTTGAGGGAGGAAATTAAAACTGAATCAAAACAAAAGCATAGTTTGGTCGAAAAAATGTTCTGGGAACTGCTTCATACTCCTAGACAGAAAAGTACGTGGCAATAAAAATTCCATTGCCGGTTCTTTGATTGCACGTAGAGGCATAAGGGCATTAACATACGTCCCTCAAGTGTGGTCTATGACAAAAATACATGATTCAATGTTGAAATGATGCCAGAGGCACTTAGAGAGAAAATATCTTCATAAAATACAAGAAGTAAAATCAGTTAAGACGAAATCAGAGGTAAAACGAATATACAAGATGCAGGGTTCACGATCGTATATGACAAGGGGGGAGACCACGACACGTCAAGACCCACCCGGATGGACGAATTCTGCGGCGTCCTTAGATCCAATGAATGGTTGTCAAAGGCAAGAGCGCGAGCAGAAACGATGCGCAGATATGTTTAGGAAGAAAGTGGGTACAACGTGGTCTCGATAGGCGAAGGGCAATTAATAATTTAAAAAAATAAATGTTATGCTCTATTCTGTTAAAATATCAATTAAAAAACTTAAAATTAGTAAACACTTGTTTTTAAGTAAATATTAAATTGTTTGTAAATTTACTTATTGAAACTATTCTAAGTGTAACTGTTGTATAAGTTTACTTCGTTAAACGAAATTATGGGTTTACCAATTCACTTCCCCGCTTCAGCGGGAGACCTCAGCCCTAAAGGGGCCCCGACAGACTATATTTCGGTTTTTCTTTGTTGGCGCCTCGGGGTGTGTCATCAAAATGGAATATCTCACGGTATTTTGCGTCGTTCTCGGTTGTGCTGCTAGGAGTCTCGTGATCGCCAGCACTGCTCGGTACTGTCGCGATCATGCGACTCCTAGCGGCACAACCGAGAACGACGCGAAATACCGTGAGACACTGGATTTTGATGACCCACCCCCACGCGCCAAGAAAGAAAAACCGAAGTATAATTAATCAATAAATAAACGAGTAAATAAATAAATAATGTTTCTCATTGCGAATAATCCCCCGCAAGCGCATCCCTAACACCAAGAGAAGCCGCCGGACCTCGGAGCGTCTCTTTCCGGCTGGGCGCTTGCCGGAGCCACGTCGCGTCGCGGTGGGAACCGTGACACATCGCCGGCGATCAACGGCCGCCGCGCCGCGCCACCGGCACCGGCACCAGCAGCAGCCGTGGGAATCTGGCTGTGAGGCAGGCCGCGGTTCGCGCCCGCGCCGGGGCAGCCCCCGCCCGCAAGGGGCAACGAACAGGCGCCCGCCGCACCGTTCCGGGCGATCTGTCACCGCTCCGCCGATGGCGCTTTCTCAGGCGGCAGCTGGCGCCCTCTGCGGCGAAGTTGGCAGCGACAGCGCATCACTAAAGTCGGCGCAGCGTCAGAAAATTGAGGACCGGCAACTAAGTCGTGTAAAGGAATGTTAGGGTCAAGGGGCGGCACGGTCGATATTGAGGATTGAAGACGTCCAAAGGAGATTGTACGAGACTTCCCCTCCCCCCTCCCGGAAAAAATAATCAAGTTGACACGAGCCTACTATTGTTTTTAAGTAATCCCGAATTGTTTGGTCAGGAGAGTGCCTACGCCGATCTGAATACAGTACTTCCCTTTTGACCTGAGAAATAAAGCAATTGAAGTCCAGCGTAGAGTGTGTTCCGGTTGGGTGACCAGGAACAGTGGAAGCGTCTACAGCTAATGGAGTTTCTGATTAGTGATGTTTCACGGTTTTCTTCTTAATTGAGTGAGTTATAATATCATAATTCTCTCCGACCCACTCAACTCTCATTATGTTTGTAGGCATTTTCCATTTGCTTGGAACAGCGGAACACGATATTACGCTCCTCATCTTTACGTATCTGTACCAAAGAAAAAGAAATTAAACAAACATCATATAGGAAAATGAGCTGATGCGAGAAATTCATCAATCGTATTTTGAGGTGGCACAATGAACCAAATTTCAATGGCTCCCAATGAGTTTCGGAATATCCCGCAAGTTATGGCGACGGCTAGTCATTTAACCTATCAGTACCAAAAGTATGGTCATGGGAATCTATCATGGATTCGAACGTGACAGAAGAAACAAATGAGAATAATAGAACGAGGTGCACGCCGATCAGAAGAACTAGTCTGTCAAAACAGTAGCATGTTGGATGGCCCCAACCACTCTATTGACCACTACTATTAAAATGTCTGCTTCATGTAAAATAATATTATTTAACAGGTACCTATGCACAAGATATTGCAATTTATCGTATAAAATGACTTACTTCATTTGTAACCATACACTTTATAATTTATTAAACTATATCAATTTTGCTAATGACATTTTTATTGTGACTATGTCACACTATTCTTTCAAGATTCCCTCACTTGGAATCAGTGCCGGCGCTAGGAATGGGCAGTCCGGGCGATCCCCAGGGGCCCCGCAAGTCAAGGGGCCGAAGGTATGAGAAAAAATAAGTAAAAAATTGAAAAAGAAATTAGTACTGGAGAAAATCGTTATCGTAACTTTATAAGTCGTGGTACAGTAGTCTATTTCATAAAATGTTCAATTAAATGTTTACCTTAAATTATAGCCATTACTAACGTAGTACTTAATGACAGGAATTAGATGACACTAACTCGAAAATAGGTTGTACAGAAATTCATATTTATTATTTCCCGTGTTAACTAGTGATTGTGTTGAACACTAGCTAAACAGTGTTTTAAGAGCACCTTTTTTTGTGTTTTAAGCTCACCGTGGAAATAGTTTTACTTGGCCACTAAGTATTTTTACTTAAAACTACTTAAAACTTAATTTAATATATATTACCCGAAACTTTTTCTAGCTTAAACGTACTTTTTGTTATTTCTTGAAATAAAAAAAATAAGTCACGTAGTTTCTTGATACAACTTTCGTATATTAATTTTTTCTAACGAGGGTGGCTACTTTTCAGCATGGCCCCAGGCACAAAATTGTCCAGCCCCGGCACTAGTTGGGATTGTGAACTCCCTGTGCTTAAGAGCACGTGCCGACACTGCCTCTGTCGATGTTGACTATACTCCAATTTAATTAGACTGACTTCTGACGTACGCCATTACGTCAGAAAACGCTGCTTGGAGCTGGAATGCTCTTATCCAATCGAGAGCTTCGTCACGATGTGATTTTTGGTACTGAAGATCTCGATTGGACAACCGCTTTGCAAGTCAGTCTAAATAAATCGGAGAATAACTTAAAAGGAAAGAATCGAGAACATAACGTAAGAGCGACAAGCGTACGTATGCTGCTCGGAATGACGCGGCAAGCGCAGCGCCCCACGCGGCGGCGCGGTGCGGGCTCCGACCGGTGGCGCCGCCGCGGCCGCGGCCGCCGCGCGCACCTGGAAGCGCGTCGTCTCGGCGCGGGCGGCGCGGCGCGGCGTGGCGCGGCGCAGCGGGGCGGGGCGGGGCGGGGCGGGGGCTTCTTCGGGGAAGCTGCGGCTGCGGAGGAGCGTCTGGAGCCGCCGGCGCAGCCGGAACTGCCGGCCGCCCGCGCCGGAAAGGAGGACACTGGAACGCACCCTCCCCCCGCCCGCGCCACCACGTCTGCGGCGCGGCGGCGGCGGCGGCGAGATGAAGGGGCCGCGTGGTTACATCACGCGTGACCTTGCGCCGCGCGCAAGGTGTCCGCGGCGCAACGCCCGCCGCCGACGCGACAAGACGGCGCTATTTAAACACGCGCGCGAATGTTGGCTTCGGGTGCTTTATTCGTTTTGCTGCTTCTGAATGGTTGTTATTATGCGAATTTGTCCTCGGGTGTCGATGGTGATAGATTGCGTGCTCTCTGAGTCACCTCCTTGACCAGTACTGTAATGCCGGAAGTAGTTGTGCATACTGCATGGAGTATACGTTTTCTAACAGATTATTTCTAAAAACACACAGCAAAACACTGAATTCTTTTTCTCTAAAAGTTAAAATAAACAAAGAAAAATTCAATGTCAGCGGCCTGTAACTGTAAAAACGACAAAACGCCCAATAAAAGAGTGAAATGCATTTTTTGTAGGCAATTAGTTTCTCCTTTCTTTGTAATTATATGTTACGCGTGAAAAAGTAAAAAAACAAACAAAAACAGCTGTGCAGTTAAATAACCATATAATATACGTTGTACGTAACACGGTCACTGCATGATTGCTCTGTCTACACATTCTGAGAACTCCAGATACATGAACTCATAAGTAACTGCATTAACTGGAATCTGCGGGTAGATTTTTAATTTTGGAAATTCGTTTTTCTTTGTAAGATGTCGACGTCCGAATTCCTACAAATCGTAGTTCAAGCACGACCCTGCGCTCGGGAAACTGGCCCCATTTTTCATCGAAAGTGAGCGGAAAACTAGGTGCACTAGAGATACAAAGATTACATTTCTTTCCTGCTAGGACAGTATCTCAGACTTCTTTAATATGCAAATTTCTCACTTTGGGGGATATTTTAAAAATATACGCACATACACATCACTTTTTCCACGAGCGCATTAAATGTCTGATACAGAGAGCTCCAATATGAGCTTGAGTGTTATTTTCCCCAATCATAAAATCGGTTCCTAATGTCGACAGCATACTTTGCAATCGACAGTTAATATCGTTGTAGCCAACCATCTCCATCTATGATGGCATCAAAGGATTCCGTTTCTTCCTGCCAGTCCCCTCGCCTCCGCTCACCGGCTCCATCGGTTCCTTTCTGCCCAACCCGCAGCCTACATCTCCGACAACGCCGGGTATTGCGGATGTGCCCATTTCACGCAAGTGAAATCTCCCGGCCGGCCGCCGCAGCGGTAACAGAGCCTGTGTGTTGCGGCGAGGGCGTTTGCAGAGGTTTCGGTGACGGAGGAAGCGGTGGAGAAGGGCAGTGCAGGCAATACCCGGTTTGAAGTAATTGTGTCCCACGCAACTAAGAAACATTCATAGAAAATACCAAATCCTACCATTAAAGAGTTTGATTGTGCAGTAAAATATAAGCAAATACACAATTGATCTGATACATAAAATCTCCATTACTTGTGGCTATCTACCCATCCAAAATACGTTTCTGTTTCTTGGATTTCACGAATGATTAATTCACAATACTTTATCTCTGATCATCGACATTTAATAAGTAGAGTAAATCAGAAACATAAAACCGACTTAACCCAGGATCCGGGATATAAGCTGATTAATTCCCGAACACGTGACAGAACGTAACTAACTCAATATCCACAAACAGTTTAAATGTGCGCGCCTCCCAGCCTTCATTCCGATCACCGAGTGCGGTAGCACTACAGTGCGAAGTAGCTGTCGTGCGCAGAAGCAGCGCGACCGGTGGCGGCGGGTGCGGCGGTGACGCATTCCAGAGGCGGGCCCCGGCGGCCCACCTGCGCGCGAGCCGAGCGCCGCGCCGTAACCCTGTTACGTGGAGCCTCTTCGGTTATTGCATCCGACCGCGCCTCCTGTTCTCTCGCGACCGGCCTGCCGCCGTGGGCGGGGGCGGGGGACGCTCGCTCGCGGGAAGAAACCACCAGGAAGGTGGAGTTGAACAACCGCTGAAACGAAACGCTGCTGGCGTCATGCCACGAAGCGAGTGCTGTTCCGAAGTTGCACTGCACTTGTCGCTCTTTCTTACGTTTGTATTCAGTGCCTTCTCAAACTTACACAGAAAAAATATAATATGTTCTTTCGTATTTGTATACTGCGTTTTCCCAAACTTTCTCCCACTGAATAATTATAATAATAATAACAACAACAATTGACAAATAACCACGATTTCGAAGGTAATTTCTTTAAATTTGTACGACCCTTCTGGAAGAATACCAGAGGGAAAATTTTGTTTTCCTAATTGTAACAGAGTGGTTTGCCGAAAGAAATTATGCTATTTTCCTATAAAACTGCTTTAATAGGTTTGGGGAGGGAGAAAAATCGGATTTTCCGAATAAGATTCCTCCTTCCAGCCAATCCTTATTCTAACTCTTCTCAGATCTCTTCTCACTTTGAGTACCTTCAAGTAATAATATTCTGGCGAACAGCGCTCAATCAATTCAAAAATAATTTCTGTATTATTGACTTCTGAAAGCGAAGTTACACGATTCTCGAGTTACTTTGACTCATCTAACTGCAACTATTTGCAATAAGAAAAATTGGAGAATCTCTTTCCATTTCCTAAAGAAGCTCCCTTAACGACGAATCCAATTTAGGACGTTGTTTCACGGCGTTTTTGCTAATTTTTACGAAGATTAAAAATGATGATAAACAATTCTAAGACATTCAAACGTGAAATAAATGTGCATTTAACATATGAAATGATCAAACTATAACAGAATTTATGATTCTGAAGGTTCTTTTAAGAGCGTTTTAAGTATCCTTTTGCGGCACCTTTAACTTTTATCAAATTGCCGTTGTAAGTTCAAATCACTGGTTGTAAAATTAAATTTTGCTCTAAATGAGCTTTTTAATGCCGTGTTTACTCTTAAGAACTCTTAGTTTGTCTTCATTGCGAGGAATTTCCTCGTAAACGAGAACGCTGAAGGTGAAATTTTCACGTCATGTCATACTTACTTGACCCTACTGTCGGGTCTGACTGCACACTTGCCGGAAAATTACTCATTTCCTGTACATCGCCTGCACTATCGTACGCATAGTTCGCTAACGAGGAACGTGTCTTCACGTAAAACGAAGGATATCCACTCTCCACAGAATGCGGATGATTTGCAGAGTGTATTTAGATTGGATATTTATTTTGTTGCTGACGATCTTTTCAAAAGTACGACGGCATTTCTTTCTCATATACTGAAAAAAATTGTAATTCATTGAGTTCAAATTGCAAGATAACGGGAGGGAATGCAATTTCAAACGTACTTTATTATCGATTTTACTGCGCAAATGCTATAACACTAGACAAACTATTATACATTTCAGTAAAATTCTAATGGCACAATACTTGCCTGGTATATATTTATGAGTGAAATTTCACAATGTCGATAACGGAAGCGTCTCAGATTGTTCGACGTGCGAATCCTACGCAACAGTGTATTAATTTATAACATATTACACGAATAAACGCATCAACAGTCTATGTTGTGCAGAATGGAACCCCCAATTGGTAATTATATGAAATGAAGGGGAAAGTGGAAAAGAATTGAATTATAGGTAACATTTGCTGCGTATTGTTTGCTTTAGTAATCTACTTTCCGAAGCTTTAATATAGCATGCCGGACAGTGGCGCGAGCTATGCGAGAGAGCTGGGCTAACATACGATTGGAATGAGGGCTGGTATGATAATTAGGAGGTTAATGGGACAGACAACAAGATAGAGCGCCTTCTAGGATGATGAATTGGTAGAACAGAGGTAAATGAGTGGGGATTGCGTAAAGTCTCGACGCATAACATTCAGGATGCAAGCCCGTGGGTTGTGGGACTGATTGTTTCAATGAGTCGTCGGTTTCGAAATGCACACGCAAAGACTCGCGACGCAAAGGGCGACTTCAAATCACGGTCCGTGACAGCAGGTCAAGCGCCATTCGTTCGAAACGCACCGTCACCGCTGCACCACTTGGTCGAGGGGCCTCTTCAGGTTTTCGGCGGAGGCCACCAGAATGGAAAGCGGTGTGACAGGAGCGGACTTCTCGTGATTTTACGGCGACGTGATCACGATGGGGCTTCCAAATGAGGAATCCGCGGACCGGCAAGGCTGTTTTTTTTTCCTTCAGCAGGTGGCAACAGCGAAGAGGGAGACAAGGGACACATGTAGCGCGAAAGAAGTGGCAAAAGAGGGGGAGCAGAGAGGGGTGGGTAGGGGAGAGGTAGGAAGCTGGGCAAGTTAGCACACAACAGGAAGGGAGCCGGGAAGGCTGGAGGAAAAATTGGAGAGCTAGGTACGTTGGCAAGCAAGAGGATGCGAACTGGGAGGCAGGGGGATAGCATCAAATCATCAGCAAGGGACAGTGGGGGAGAGCGAGGGAACTGAGCAGGCTGGCAAGAAAATGTTGGGAGCTTGGTGGGTGGGCAGGCAAAAGGTAGAGGTTGAGCGGGCGAGCGGGCGGGCGGCGCACCAGATGAAGCGAGAGCGCAGAAGGGGGGGAAGGGAGAGGGGAGAGCGGCAAAGAGTAAAGAGACCCTCCGCCGCAGTCGCCGCGGGCGCTGACCCACATCCCGCGCTTCTCTCGGTCAGTGAATGAGCCGCGGAGCGCGCGCCGCAGCCTCCGCCCACTTCCGCCGCCCATTCAGCTGATCGGCGCCGCCGCGATCGCGAGGAGAGCAGATATGGGTCGATATCCTTACTTGCGCATCATCGGGCACACGGTGAGGGGTGCAGACTCCAAGCATCTCATTCTCCTTCAAACCGACGAATTACGAGTGTATATTATTGAAGAACATTTGTATATATATTACACGTTTATTTACAACGAGCATTATATAAGTGAAAACCCCTAGTATTGTTATAATAAGTGAAAATAAAAGTGTAATTAGTGAAAAGACAGATAAAAGGGCCTTTAACGGGGTGGGAATATTTACTTAAAATAGTATAGTTCCTTGTTCCGTTTTCAATTTATTGTTCATGTCGATAAATAATTAATATACTGTTATTTGTTCAACACAGAAGCTTTCTTTTATTTTTTAGGTATAATAATTTTATTTAACTATTATTTCACAACTTTGGCCCATGTTATCCTATGAAGGCATTATGAAGTACAAATCCATGACTTAAAAATTGGTGAATAAAAAAATATTTTGCTGATCTATCAAAAAAACGTTGCGCATATTTAAAAGATAATATTTGAGTATATCACATAAGATAATTTTTTGCGCGACAACTTGAGGGCAAATTTTCAATATTTGGTGTAAATATATTTTGCAGTACGTAGCAAGAAAAACATACATTACATGTTTTATTCTGTAGTGAAATCAAATTATTTTACTGGTCATAAATAAAAGCAGTTCAATGTACGTCATAAAGAATGCATTGCATCTTCTCATAAAGAATAGCATTTAAACTGTAGGATGTCTACAAACTTCTAGGCACTTTTGCCAACGAATACGAAGTGATCCATCTGAAGTCATCCAACGAAGTTATATATATTAGTTAGTTAGTTAATGCCTTATTTTACGTGGCGAGACTCGGGCCATCAGGCCCGCTCTTCCGTCTGACCACGCAAATTTCGCGCTACGCTCCTTTCACCTAGCGGAGAAAGAAGGCATTATCTCGGGCGACGAAACAGGCGATTTGAATTTAGCTCAGAGGCGTCATTTAGGCTTGAGGATCTTTTACATGCAAGTAATCTACGAACATGGGACAGCCGGCTTTACTTCCCCTCCGAAGGAAGGCGTACGAAGGATTTTTTCGCCCTTAAAAATCCACGGCTTCGATCGGGTTTGAACCCGCGAAGTCCGGTACGCTAACCGTCACACCATCGAATCCGCATATATGTGACAATGGAACATCATTATACATGATGTTTGGCAGATCAGTTCTGTGCAATCAACAGTCCGTGTATCTGAAGAACATTAGCAACAGTGAGTTATTTAACAATCAGGGGCAAATATTACAGTATGTAATTTCGTTAAATGAAATTTCGCACGACATACTCATTAACAAAAAGTTATCTTCGACCTCTCTACTTGTCTAGAAGTTTTGTAACGCTTATTCTAAGACATTCTGTATAAAAAGCGCGCCTTCTTTTCAAGGAAGGAGACATAATATAGTTTTTCCCTTTGGCGAGATAGTAACGAAAAAGCGTACGATTTCCAGAGTAAAATAGATAACATTCACTCATGAAAATTAACAATCAAAAGACTTAATATTCTTGGATGTTACTATGACTCGCGAATATTTTTTTCTCTCTTATACAATACGTTATTATTATGAATATTTCAGTTGAATACGAAGAGGAAACAGATGTATGGAGCTCCAGTTCTTTGCTTTCAATGTTGGTTCTCGTCGTGGGAGCAGAACAAATTTCTAAAACGATTCGTGATGTTGCCTGAATGGAGTTGAGTTGGAGCCGCATCTGCAGAATCACTCGCCGCCTGCGCGGCTAGACGTCCACTTCGCCGAGTGCGTACGTCCAGGGAGCATGGCGAAGCGCTTTCCCTCTCACCGCAAAATACTTGTTTGAAAATTAAAATTATTGCCACAAAAAATTGTGGTAATTTCCACACATTTTAAAGCTCAAACTGCAGTGCTCTCTTTCACGAAAAAACAGAAGAATGATGATACGAATTCACGGGACAATCCGACGCATATCTTTCCGCAGGATCTGGGTCAGAGACGCACATTGCGGTTCTAGCGCGCGCATGGGCAAAGGGCTGAGGAGCTAGTGATGACTAATTTTATCCAACCATCGATACATATCGATATTTAGATACATCACCAAAAAAGGTTTTCGATGTCGATGATCTTCATCAACAAAAAACATAAATGTTAAAATCATCGATTTCTTTAACGAAAAAAACATCACCTGTTTTGTGCCCATTCCATTTTAATTATTTTCTCAACCTATTCCCATTTAATTTTGTATTTAAATGAGTTATATTTATAGGTACAAACAAATGTAAAATAATATTTATCGAATATAAAGAAGGAAACTTTATCTCTGGCCTTTACATCCGCCCATGAAAAACACAGTTTATTTTGTTAAAATTACAATAGAATGAGACATCCTTGAAACCTCCCCACTCCCCAAATAACCATAAATATATCAAAATATCTTCGTCCGGGGACAACTGTGGACTGTTTGTTGGTCAGTGGCAATTCACAAAGAAAAAAAAATAGTATTTTGAAATTGGTATTCACATAATGAGAATTTTTAAACAAAATCGACGTTTCTGAAAAAAATATATCAATGTGAAGAAAACTCGAACACAAAACATCGATGTTAATAAATCGATATTTCTGATCGAGAATAACGATGTTTTAATTTTTTTTTTCGTGCATCCCTATGCGGAGCCGCTAGCGTCGGCGCGGCGTCCGCTTCATGGAGTGCGTCGTGGGAGGGAGCGCAGCCAAGCGCTTTCCCTCTCACCGCTGAATACTAAGCGGCAGGCACCGGCGAGTATTGCACGACTGTCAATAACACCACGATGCTCAAGAACGTACGGAATGTGGGTTGAAAAAAGAAATCATTTTCACCGCAGCAGGAAAAGTATGAAATGACTCGACACGCACGACTTAACACGGCAATGTAATTCGTGAATATTTTCTCTTTTGTTCAGAGAGTGGCGAGAACTTTTCAGAGGATACAACGTTCCACAAAACTAATGTTTCACTAAAGAAAGAAGTTTTAATAATCACCTAGAAGCTATGCGATGTTCTGTGTAAAATATTAATATTGACTATCTGATTAAATATTCTATATCGACTATAAATTATCTGAAATATATTTAATCAACGTACCTCATTCAAGTTAATTACTTTTCCTCCATTTTCAGAAGTGCAACAGAAAATACGTTTGATCAATTCTATAAATAAACGAAACGAAGTTTGGCACTTCAAACCCGTGATAGCATCTGATATTCTTCGCCCAACGATGCCTACATCATCTCACCCAAATCTTCAGGAGCAAGCGTTGATTTCTAGTTATCGAACTTAATACTAATGCAATTCGTTTTCCAGTTCTCAAATTATTTCCTTAAATGTCAGTTTTCGCACATCATTACTTATTTGAGATTCTAAAAGGACAATAATAGTATAAAAAAGTATTGTGTGCATATCACGTTCATTTCAAAACTAATTCTATGTACTAGATTAGCACGTTTATAAAATTATATTTAACGAGAAAACACAAGTGTAAATGTCACAAGTGCTCATCTCAACGTGCAATTCTTCAGAGTGGGACGAATGAGTTTGTTTGTCGTCGAATGAGAAATCCCAATTCACCTCTCGGTTTGTCCCTTTCGCTTTTGACGTGCACCGCCGTGGCGAGTGTACAACCGTCCGCTTGGATAAGGAAGCAACGAGAAAATGTCAGAAACAGCGTATTTGTCTTCCCAGTGACTCCGCCGCAACACGCGCGCCGTTATGCGCCTTTTTTACGGCTCGCGAACTGCGCCTCTTCCTACTCGCCCGTCGCGCAATCTCAGCCACCCAGGCGAAGACGCTGCGTCGCGTGCGTGCGTGCGTTACAGTAAACGGAAGGCGGCGGAGCGCTTCTCTGCACTGCACTCAGCACTCATGTTGCAACGGACGGGATGCCGGCGAAACGCGCAGGGACGACTTCGTCAACAACAGGTCTCTCTGATTAATACCGGTTCTTAGATAAAATGTAAGCAAGTTAACAGTCAGATTTTTGAGGTACCAGGGACGTGATTTAAAAAACAATAACAGTAGTTTGAATAAATCACAAACAAAACGAATGACTTTTACCAATATGCGAGAAGCAGAAGTATCTCCACGAGTGACTGGCAATTTATCATCTCGTCATTTTACAACGAAATACTGCAAAAAACTAATTTTGATACCAAAATGCAGGCTATCAACTTTTCTACCCATACCCATCATATTACTGCCAGCTACCAATTTTCTTCTATTCGATGTTCCGTGAATTGCCACCGTTTGCAGTCACGTGTCTCTTCGCTTCATTTCAAACCCGTCATAGTTGTCCTTGTCCTTTTCGTTGACCCAAATTACCGTCGCCGTTCGCGATGTGATTTATGCCATAAAGAACACTCATCGTTTTTTTCCCATCTCCTTCTCGGCGCCAATTGTTCACATTCCTCTCTTCCCTTGCACCTTCGCCATATTCTTATTAAACATTCGCACCTTCCTTTTCCTCGGTCCTGGCGCAACCACATTCACACTTTTATCCTTGGCGCCACCCGAGTTCGTCTCGAAGCCCAACCGCCACGTCCGCTCCTCTCTCCTCCGAGGAGCGGCGCACACTGGGCTGAACTGGATCAAAATACGCGCATTGAAAGAAAAAACAAAATTCTCAGAAATGGAAATTATTGTGAGTATAAATGCTATTTATGAGTCACTGAATCCAATTGCAAGTTTTAAATCTCATTTGATTGCGAAATTTACAAGAAAACGCATTCAAACGAAGCATTTTCTCAATAAAATTAATCTCTGTGTTGTTTAATTGGGAAATTAAAGTCTCACTTCAAAAGACTATCACTTCTTTGGACCTCAAAGGGCCCGACAAGGATTTACAGAAAAAAAAATTGTTAATTTAAGCATCTATGTTTCAGGCTTAATGTAGCTGCGGCTACCGGCGGCCGTGAAAATGCCTTTGGAATCTCCGTCAAAACAGCGCGAAAATAATTATTAAAAATTAGAGTGGTGCCATGTGTCATTTACATTTTTTACATAAATTAGTTATTTTAGATCTAAAATAAAATATCTGTAGCCCGCAACAACAACTTGAACGCGTTATTTTGACAGAATTACACGTGAAATTCAACGCGCGCGTTCAGACCATTTCAGACCGTTTCAGCCCACTGTGCGGCGCCGCTAGGGCGTCTCGCCTCGTCGGCGCGTCAAAGGCGACGCGGCGCGCCGCGGCGTGGCGGAGCGCGAACATTGCCTTCTCCGCGCTCTCCCTCCCTGGCGGCGGCGGCGGCGGCGGCGGCGGCGGCGGCGGCGGCGGCGGCGGCGGCGGCGGCGGCGGCGGCGGCGGCGGCGGCGGCGGCGGCGGCGGCGGCGGCGGCGGCGGCGAGTGGCAACACGCGAAGAGAGCCTGCCGTTCGCCAATTGTTATCCTGACGATCATCCGTCTCCGAGATGACACACCTCTCGCCTGCTATCAATCAATATTATGAGTCCATCAATAATTCGACGACGCTCTTACTCATATGCAATATTAGCTGAGATATTCATTTTATTCTGTGCAAGTTGTAAAATATTATTTTTGAGAAGCCGAAGTTTGAAAAAACGTTTTGGTTTTGCTATGGCTGTATAATGAGTAGATAGTAAATATGTATTCTTTCTCGCTAAACACGAAAAAGTTGTGTTTTAAATTTAAATGAATAATCCTGTTTGCCCATTGTTTGTTTTAAGTTGCTGAGAATGTATGACTATTACGCTATTACTATTTTTCAAAAGTTACCAACACTCCTACTAGCTCATTATTTACATTTACATCTACGAGATACGAACATTGAGTATGGAGTGTCACACTGCACGATCATAGAGTATTGAATGGCAGTTTTCTTTAATGTATTTGCGCAGATGATGCAGAAAAAGGTGGGGTCGGGGGTGGGGGAAGGGGGCGCCGGGGGCGCAGGCGTCTGCGGCTGCGCCGCGCGCGGCGCCCGGGGCGGCGCGCGGCGCGGCGGGCGGTCCGTGTCCCGGCCTCCGACGATAAATTATCCTGTCCGCGTTCCCCGCCACACACGATCTCTCCTCCCGTTTGCTCGCATGTAGCGCACCTCTCCGCTCGCATTAAGCCATTATTCCTCTCCTCGAAAACGAGAATAGCGGGGAAGTCACGCTACAACTTTAAGTGTACGCGATTCTTGCCAGAAATCCCACTTTTGCGGTCAATGCTGTCTTCTTTTTATGATGCATCTTGGCAGACACTGCTCTCTAATATGCACTTTCAACTAGCCATTATACATATGTTTTTTGGACGGTACATTTGACTTTCATCGTTCAGCCTTCACAGGTGAACCAATTTCAAGTGAACAACAAATAATCAACCTATCAGAATAGTGGTAGATACTTTTAAAGTCAATCTTCCCAATGCTTCAGATTGATGGGAAAATTAGGGGATTTTAAAACCAACTTTTTTGTTCAAATACAACTGAATGTAATTTCCAGCACACACGTAGTCAAGAATGAATTCTATCTCATTATAGAGCATTTTACAGAAATTTGTACTTCAGAAGTTCACACTGACAATCTTTCTTTTTTGTATTTACTTAAAAATGAGATACGTTGAAGGATATTCTTAAACAGACATAAATCTTTCTATTTAATTCGATAACTTAAGAAATTAAAAGCGATCAACATATACCGCGCCCCCACCAGATCTACTGCCATGATGTTCAACGACGCGAAACCCTGACGAAGTCTAATGAGGCGACTCCTTCACCATATAAAATATCCCAAGCACCTGCAGTCTATAAATCTTACCTGGTGCACGCCAGTTATAAAATGGGAATTACAAGGATATTAACCAAAATCCACACATCTCTCAACACACACACACACACAAACACATCGGTAGATCACATAAAAGTTATTAACACATCCTTCCTCTGTTACCGTCACTCTGCGGCATCCAATCAGACCAGTCCCCTGCCGACATGAAACTGCGACACCCGAGGCGGGGAACATTACGATCCGGAGCCCAACGAGTGGGTTGTAACGCAATTTGTAGCGATAACGTTCGAAACCTGCATTGACAGCACAAGACCGCTTTTTAGGGAGGGGCTGTTCCGAAACTTTTTCGTCGAGGCGGCTCAAAAGACCGGGCGGCGGCGGCAGTGGAGCGTGGAGCGGCCGAGCGATCACGAAGCGATTATACAACGGCCCCGCGGGCGGCGATGGCAGCGGCGGCGACGCGGCGCGGCGCGCAGCGCGAGCGGAGATACAAAGGGGCGCGGGCCGCTTTCTAAGCAATCTGCGACAGCGCCCAGCAACAACTTATTTCTTTCCGCTCTGAAAGGATACGAAACATTTCTTTCATCTGATTGACAGCAACTGAATATTAATTACTTTGTGGTGAGTTGTTATACTGATTTATCTTTGAGTCCCTAAAATGTTCAATCGTGTAGCAGTTCGAGTATATATTTGAGATTCACGAACTATAAAATAATATTGATTTGATAATTTTAATACACGCTTACTTTCTCAAAGCTGCATTTGAATTCATTTTGAATATTATTATCACGAACGTGGTATGTTTCACGGGATACAGAAAGACTCCACTCTCCCTTCCGTTGGTACCTGCCTACATTAACAGAGACTACTAAACAAAGCGACATGTAGTACGTCTCTAAAACATTAAAGAGGTAAGAAAACATCCTAAAATATTACTCCTCACTCACACTCAAGCTGTGGAAACATTTACGGCAAACACATGCGCGGAAAACACATGGTAAAAGAATTAAAGGAATTGGAAGATTGACGAGGAAATAATTATTCACATTTTCCTATTAAACAGTTCTGAATAGCTACTGTGAAAGTGTTTTCAAGTAGCAGCTACATACTATATCTTACGGTCGTCTTGATCTAGATTTGATTTCCGAACAATTTGTACCTCTCATTTTTCTTTCTGTCAAAGAAGATCGAGCGTTAAAGAGAATTCTCTGATCATGGTAGCGATAGTGGTAGCCGAGAAAGGAACAATAAATTACAGAGATAGCGAAATGATACCAAACTACTCAGGAATCACTTTTTCGAAAGGCAATGACCCTTTGCGTTCAATTGCTTTTATCGTTCAGGACAGCTCGTATATTTTGCGGTAAGAAGATAAGCAATGCCAAAAGATTTATTATTACCTCACTGAGGGAAGGCGTAGAAATAGTTATTTTTACTAATAAAATTGAGGACGTAACAATTTTACAGATAATTTTAATGATTGCCACTGGCTTAATGGTCTCTAAGCCAATTGGTCATAAAGTATTAATGTTTCTGTGTTAATAGTGGCGTTTAAAACAAGTCGTACCTTTCAAATAAGGCATAAAATTGACATTAATAGTAAGTAATGAGTTTTCACGATTGTTCAGTAAGGAGAATAAGAAATATTCTCGTTTCTTGACATGTGTCAGCAAAACGAAGAATTGAATTTGTTACTACCAAATTTTGAATCGACATTTTTCAATACTCCATGCTATAAAATTGACTGTACGTATTCCATTTCTATATAAAGAGAACAGGCGACCTAATATTCGCCCAAACAACACAGATATTCAACTTTCCCTTACATTTGGGTTTTCTTAGAAGAGTTACTGTTTGTAAAGAGTGCCCACCACAATTACCTAATAACCTTACACCGCTTTTTCGCCAGTAACTAAGGTGAACGCAAATGCGGAAGGTACTACGACATCACTATTAATTTGTCTTTAGAGCAGCACAAATGAATTCAACAGTTAAGGATCCTACGCAATCCACTTCGTGTGGCGGTTGCGACTGGTGACACTGTCGCCATCGCCGCTTTTCCACACACGTAATAATAAAGTTTCAAAAAGTTTCTATCGTGAACACCAACATAGTGACTGATGTGTGCAACAATCCTCACACCGCGAAATCGCTGTCACTGGCGACAGAGAAAATCCCACACACCCACATTGGGACAGAACTTGAAGCTCGGTTGTTTATGATGCCTGATTGAGAATACACGAAGGGAGGAATTTGGATTTTGGTGCCTGCTGAGGCAACACTTTTGTCGCACACGCTGTGAGTTCTAACATTCAGGTGAATTCGTCACATGCTTAAAAAAAATTACATTTCAGCAGTTTATGTGATACCGTTAACGGTAGTAGTGTGTGCTCAAATATACAGGGAACTTCCGTATATATCCGTACTTGCGTTCAATGTTGATACACACAAACACACACACACACACACACACACACACACACGGACTCAAATATCCATCCTTCCCTCCTTTTCAATCTGCAGCTCCACGGCTGACTTCCAAGATAAACAATGTCCCTAATAAAAGGTATTAGAAGACGTCCCTCTCTGCAGTTCATTTTGCTTTGACCTCCAGCACATCTAAAATCGCCTCGTCTCGATCTTCACATTTTACACTTTAAAAGAAAACACACATTCAAACGTCCAAGCACACTCGGCGATTCAGATGGGAGCAAAGTGCGCGCATCTCGAGGGAGGCGAAGACAAAGCGCTGGCGTAAGAGCAGACTCTTCTCTCTCTCTCCCCCTCCCCTCAACGTACCGCCCGCACGGCCGAAAAAGCAGCAGCGGCCGTGGAGAGCGGCGCGGCGCGGCGCGAAAGCGAAAGGAGACGCACGCCCACGCACCCGGCCGCCCTCCGGTCCTCCGGCCTCCGCCTCCATCTGCGTCGCCCCTCACGCTGCCGTCCACTTCGCGGCTTGCTTAAGCTATTGCGGAGAAACATGTGTTGGGAAATACACGAGTTCTATTGTGAAGTAAAAATCGCACCTCGATTTTTGAGAAAACGATACATGACGTTATGAAATAAGATTTTTACAACTCGCGAGCGTATAATTAATGTTCAATAATATCCGTTTTTTTAAAAAATCGAGTTCTGCCTAGCTTCACTTTAAGATCTCTAATAACTTACTCTATGTACATTAAAATACTCTAACTTACTTTAAATACTATATACAAACTTATAAAAAAAGAAGAAATCAATCACGAAAAATTCTTGATAGCGAAGTATAACCCCCTTTTAATGTTCATCACCTTTGCCATTGAGATGAAAGTAGACTTAGGCTCCATTCTGAGGGGAGAAATAATTCTGAAAAATTAAGAAGTGGAGGATCAAAATTTGTCTCTTTAAAATTTCTCGAATTAGATTTAACCTACACATGCGTTGAGACGAACCTTTTCAATGATTTTTTTTCACTTTTGTGGAATTATGAATGTCGAAAACTCGCTCTTTTCAAAGTTTACAAACTTGTTTTTAATTTTTTTTATTCGCAGCCCGAAAAAAGATTTACACGACGCGGAGAAGACTATTGTAAGTTAAGGAAAACATTCTTATCCTAATGGCTAGTTCCTTTTACTTTATTGGATCTTTTAATGACAGTATTAGGAAGATGATTTCAATATATTTAGAACACCATGGATAATGCACAATAATCCAATTCGTTTCATATTGGCTTCCATATCACACACACACACACACACACACACACACACACACACAAAATCAAAACACTTGTACTTTTCTTGGAATTCGAACCAGTAACCCTCAATCTTCCCAACCATTGCCCATTCCCAGCTTCCTTTCGCAACTATTGCCACTGGTCTGCACTACGCACAGATCGGCAAAATAGTTCGTACTATAATGATTTATGTTACCTCCTTCGACGCGGATTGGCACAGTGCGCCTCCGGCTGCACCTGGCGGCGAGCGGCTTTTACAGTTAACGCTCAGCGTGTGGAGCCGCAGGCGGCGTGGCGATCGCTCCCAAGGACGCCGAGATTCAAACAAGCCAGTAACCGGCGCGCGGCGTCCGGCAGAGTCCGCCTCCGCCCCCGCCCCCGCCCCCGCCGCCGCCTCCGCCCCCGCCTTCGCCCCTGCGCCCGCGCCGCGCCGCCGGAGCATCCCGGCCCGCTCCGCGATGCCCATCGCGCGGGAAGTTATGACGGCGCGGAGCGGCTGCGTGATAAAGCGCGGCCGCTCTTGCCAGACGCGTCTTGCGTAGAATGGCCTCCAACGTGCGCTACCCTCATTATCCGCTGTAAAAGTCAATTGGCTCGCAGCGACGAGTCCGACCGAAAGCTTGCCGCAGGGAGGTTCTACTTTGTTCTTCATCAAATGGTGTTCATGGAAGATTTAAATTATCAAAAATATTGTGACTTCTTCCAAGATTAGACAAATAGTATGTAGCTATACAATTACTTTCTTCAAACACAGAAACTGTATTCCATTAGGAGCCGGTCGCGAAATTCTGCACCCTAAGTTAGAAAAAAGTAACTTATTTAAAATTCAATGAAACTTCACACGTTTTTAAAATATTAGTTGAGTTATTTTTCAAAAATAATTAATGATGTCATATATAAGTCCGGGATAGAATCTTATGAATTTCAACATTCATTTCATGTTTAAAGTTAATAATATTACCACACAAATTGTGCGCGAACTTTTCATTTTCCGTCACCTGCCACCTCCTTCACTTCTTCACAGTTGTGGAAATCCCCCTCCTCCTAAAATACATTTTTATGACTCCGAATTGTTTTTACGTTTGTTTTGGTAGAAACATTCTATAATTTATAATACACAAGTAAGTTGATCGTCACACCGGTTGTCTCACACATCTCATTAAAAAGATTCGGTAAATTCTTGAGAAAAAAACACAACAAACAAAAACAAATAAGATATACGATTTATATGTACTACATATTTAGAAATGCCCCGACAACTTTGCAGACACATGAAAAGAAACAAGAAATAAATATAAAGTGTACTCTTTACGCCGTCGTTTCAAGCATCTAAACATTGCGAGGTTATTGTATAGCTTTGCATTTGCATTTGCTGTGCTCCCGCTCGGCAGAGTGCTTATGCAGAAAGCTTTTCAAACAGGCAAAGGAAGACAAAATCAACCATAACATCCCATTACGATACCCAGCTTCGTTGCCAGCCACGGTGTTATTCGCTTAACAGTGTATTCCATGCAGCGTAGCCGCAAGGTGGGTTTATAACAGTAGCACATCTAGAACCTGTTACAAGACACACTGAAAATAATTTTCCTAAAGGGAAGAAGCTATTTTACGTTGACTCTGTAATACAACTGTTTAATTTGTTTTTTTACTTATTTATGATCGCTTTTCAACTTCTAAGGTCATATAGCGAACATTAAGTAGCATTCTGGGTAACAGTAACAATAAACTGACACACACAAACATCCATGTCCCGGGCGGGATTCGAACTTGCGACCCTTCAGGCCGAGGAAGCTATGGTGTTTACTATTTTGTATTTATTGAAAACATGAAATATTGCATGAAACAAATAAAACTTAGATATCACTTTGATGAGTATTCAGAGCGCCCCAGGAGTTTAAGTAGCAGTTAATTCAGAGTTGTTGTATGCACGCATCATTTGAGCAATGGTTCTTAAAGAAAGAACGGTCAAATTTATTGCACCTATCCTGTTTCCCATTAACCCTTTAATCGCCCACGTGATAAGATATGCGTTATTATGATTATTCATAAGATAACATCCAAAACAAGCGGGGTAAACATTTGGCAATTTAGTAGTTCTACTGACCTCGTGAGCTTTTAGTCCCTGCCTAATTTGTTTGGAATAAACAACGGGAACTTTTTTTACTTAGCAAGGACAAAACTACACGTTTTATTTTACATTATTAGCAGACACGGAAACAAAGAAAACGGAAGCTGCTTTCCTGAATCGTGCCCCAATCGCGAATACGGAAGAAACACTTTCTCTGAACCTAGATGGTGAATCACTGTAGGTCAGTGCAGATGACCATACCGGATGACGCGGCAGGCGCAGAGAAGGTCTTCGTCATTTCATGACTAACATTCACAGCGCACCTCTCATCGCACCGTTTGCCTTCTTGATTATGCCTCGGTGAACGGGAACAATTTGAACGGAAAAGCTGTCGTCCGGTACGTATTTATCACAGAACAATACCCTTTTCTTTTAGTTTTATCTTTCAGCAGTATCAAACTTCTCCGTTATTTTTCAAGACCCATTTAGAAACGCGGTGTGAATGACACGCGGTCATGACGGTTCCGATGGACAGCTATTTTCCTTTTGAATTTCCGTACAGTTACTACAGCAGTAGAAAGTTCTTGAGACTAAGTTAAAACACATGTTGCGTGAAAGGAGTTGCTGCCGTACGATAATGGATATCCGCGTAAAACGTTAGCTTAAAACGATAAGCATACAAACTCCTCATTCTTCACTACAAGCGTTAAAAGGACAGTCATTGCTTCAGAAAAGCTGTGATCTAGACGGGACACAAAGTGGTTTCCAATACACGTGTGATAATCGACGTGTTGGTGCTTAACACGATTGACAATATGTCGGAGGTCTTAGATCACCTTCATAGATATGCTTGTGTGTGCATTTAATTTAATGAATTTTAATGTTAATCGACACCGGTATTATTTACCTGCAAGAAATATGATCTACAGGTAGATAATTTTACCTGTAATATCTCTAATACGTTAAATTTGTTCGGTAATTCATAGGAGCTGATAATATTGAAATTGTTCTTACTTGTTCATGAAATTCTAAACGAACGAGCCAAATGACGGTGCCTTGTTACGAAGGATCGTAAAATACACTCCAGAACTGAAAGACAAGTTCGCAGAAAACACAGCCATTTTTTATATTGCTAATAAAAACTGTGATAGAACTGTCAATGAGCTCAAACAAGATTGAAAATTATAACTTTTCGAATATAAAAAAAAAATCAACATTTCGGGCAGACAGGCATAGAACCAGTATAAGGAAAAAGAAATTGGAGAAAAAATATCAAATAAGCGCAGGTGAAATTCCACTCGTTCTTTTAGTTAATGAGTGAAATTTCAACAGGAAAAAAAATTCGAAAGTGACCTTACACAGATCTCAACAGCATTTTCACCTCTCTTATCCAATTATCAAAACAACTTCAGAAAACATTTTGAAAAAATCACACCAATTAAAAAATAAACTATCTATTTCCATGTCTTCGTTGCATATTTGTCCAACACCTGACGTTTTGCCTCTCGTCGCCGCATTGTGCTGGGCGAGTGTTGCTGCGGCGTGTCCTAATGGGAAAAGGGCGTGCCCAGCCTTGAGGGTGGGCGGCGCATTGCACTTGGCTGCTCTCCAGCCTCCCCCTGCAGCGGACGCGCGCGCACCGGAACGGCTCCTGCTCGCCGGACGCACGCCACAGGGACAAGCGCACGCGACCCCCCCTCCCCAACGCGGCCTTTTAATCCTTATTAGGGAGTTTTTGCACGTCTAAGCGGGCAGCAATCGACTGCAATCTCGATCTTCTGGGCATTTGCAGAGACACAAAAGCAATGCGAATCGTGAACTGCGCGTGCGCAGAAAATCGATGCTTTCGATTGCTTTAACGTTCGAAGTGTGCAAAAACTACCAATTAACAGTTCATTACGGCAGGAATTAGCGTTGGAAATTATTTTGTTTACATGCAAGTTTAATGTAATTGGTTAAAAATTATAGCAATTCTAATTTTAATTCTTGTCATAAATAACCATCCATTGGGGGTCCATTGAAACTGATTTTTCACTTCGGGAAATCTGTCCTACATTTTTAATCCAATCGACTTTTTATGTCAAAATTGTATGTTAGTGAAACCTTTCTCTTTAAGATATCTGAGGATTTTTAAAAGAAACAACGAATTTCGATAGGAAAGTAATTATTCTTCTACACCATGTATTTATTGCGTCCTGCCAGGGTAAAAGTCAAAAAGTTACTACTTTCTCATTTTCTGCAAACCTAAACTACAGGGCAAATATAAACAAAGTATATACACCCAAAATAAACTATGATGAGACTTTATACACTATCAAAACTTGTTTTTCATACACGTATCAAACTCATTCTTTAAAAGCTTTCAAAACAGTTGTTTGAAAATTAGAATTATTCCACAAACAATTCTGGTAATTGGAACATTTTTTAAAAAGCTCAAACTGCAGTGCTATTTTTTTTCCAGAAAATAGAGGAATGATGATACGTATTCACGGGACATCCGATGCGTATTTCCCGCAGGATCTGGGTCAGAGACGCACATTGCGGTTCTCTCGCGCGCGGGCAAGGGCTGCGGGGCCGCTAGCGAACCGGCTGGCCACCTGCGCCCGGCCGGCCGCCCTTTGGCCGCGGAGACGGACCGGCTCCGGCGCGACCGGTGGGTGAGCCGGCGGAAAGCCAGACGCCGCGCGACGGTGGCGGTGGTTGGTGAGAAATCGCTGTGCGCGACGAGTCTCCGGAGAAACGACCCGTCGCGTCGCGTCGTCGGCCGACGGTCACGTTTTCTCGCGTGTGTTTGTGCGCTTTTCAAAAGTCACAGAGAGAGCCGGGATTCCACGGTCAACTTGCCATAAAGCACGTTTATGTTCCAAGGCTAATACTACGAAGCTTCTGTTGTAAGTACGTAATAGCAGTGAAAGGTATTGGATCTTATCCTAAACACCGAGAAAGCCTTTTTATATTCCGTCAGAGGACATGTAATCCGTTATATTCGTCTTTAAAATACATTTCATACACCCAACTACAACTGTAGTTAGAAATTAAGAACAGATAATTCATCAAAGCCTTACTTCCTCCTAAGAGTTTCAGGTAGTTTATGTTGAAAGTACACATTGTCAAATTTGGCACGACGTCAGTAGAATCTACGATCTGAACTGTACAAAACTGCCAACATTCTACTGCAACCTAGACAAATCTCAAGAAAACAATTGATAACACATAAACAAAATAAGTAAACAACTGCAATGTAGTTCCTCCAAGTTCGTAACATTTCCAAAGATTGTTTATAAACTGCCGGATAATATTAAGGCAGATTACAGGTTTGATCAAAAAAGAAATGACGAACGAAACTTGACTACTTGAACATCGCAACTTGTTTTGTTACATATTTGTAAATGCAAATTAACTACGCTGAAGAATGAATTAACACATCCGATAAAACAATCTCCGCAAGAACTTTGTTCCCATGCGACTTCACGACTACGCTCAACGAGGTGCACCACGAAGTATCAACAGCATCCAGCGAAAGGTGCGTCTTTCTCCTCCGGAACGCAACTCTCCACCTGGCGGCGGAGAAATAATCTCGCGGGGCGGCGGGAGGGGGTGCAGCGGCGAATGCGGCGAGGTCGCGGACGCGGGCGGCGCGACCTCCGCCCCCGATGCCGCAACACCCACTACCGCGGCCCAAGGGCGCCGCCGCCACCGCCGTCGCCGCCGCGCAGGGAAGAGCCCCTGCGTTTTTATTGCGCGCGGGGAAGAGCCGCTGCGTTTTTGTTGCGCGCGGGGAAGACCGCTGCGATTTTGTTGCCGCGCCCCGCCCCTCCCCCCCTTCCTTCTATCCCGCGGCCAGTGAATCTGGAAGCCCCCGACAAGTGCCCGCCCGTCGCACAGCGAGCGGCTGAAGGCGGCTCCACACATTACCTTGATTGACTGAGAGGTGTTTACCAATCGTACATAAAAGAATCAAGTTATTAGTCCCGAAAGTGTAGTGCAAGTGCGAGGTGGCTGTTATCTATCCCAGCTGTATTGCAAGATCTGACGCCGACCTACACATAACGGGAGAGGTGGCTCAGGGCATCAATTGATGTCACTGCAGTGGATCCGACCGGGAGGTCCTAGTTCGAGTGTCGACGGTGGTAGGATTTTCTATACTAGCTTAACAGTTACACCTACACGCATTACTTGAACAGACATACCGGGAGACCGGTCGGGAGCTTAGAGCTTCTCCCGGCTGGGGCGTTGCCTCGCTGGTGGGAGATACCTGGTTGAGGGGAAAACCCATTAGTCGGTGCCGAGTCTCCCCGTCGAAGTGGGGAAGAGCACCGCCACCTCCCGCGATACATGCATTACACTTATGGGACTAATGACAGTTGACACGCCTGGAATCACCAATAATAAATCCGACCTACGTGGACTTCGTCGTCGGTTTGCGTATACGTCCCTTAACTAGATACCTCCCACCAGCGGCGCACCTAGCAGCCGGGACGAGCTGTAAGCTCCCGATTGCTCTCATGACATATGTGGGGTAGTGTAGTGCATGTAAGTGCAGATCCACACATTCCGCATTTGCCGAGAAGTGATCTATTGCTCGTCCAATCTCGAGCAGGTGATGTGCTCGGGGAATATTCGCTTCCTTTGACTTCCCGCCACACACCCGGGTAGAGCAATCACCGAATGTTCGTTGCTCGCTAAATACCAATCAACTCATCCCCGTTAACTGGGATTCGGCGATCGCTCGCTCGCTCACTCGCTCGCCACTCGCCGAATACCCTGAGGATGAGCGAAACGACTCACAAACCCAACTACACAAACATGATATTGTAGTATCGTCTGAATTGGTGTTGAAGCGAGAAAGGAGCGCTGAGTGTGATAATAGTGGAATGTTTTTTATACTGGAGCTGTATTTCCACAACCAAAGACAACAAAATATTTTTTCTTCCTCTCATCCGAGCGTATCATTTCCTTTACATGATATTAATCTCACAAGAACCGATTGTTTTTAGAGGTTTTATTCCAAAATTTTGTTTGAAACACTATTTCATTTTTTGATAAAAATTATTTCAATTTAGAATAACAAAATGTTAACATTATTAGAAATGATCAACCCAAATAGTACGAGCAAGTACAAATCAGTGTATTTCGATTTTTTGTAATTTTGTAATAAATCGGACAGGACATTGGATTTCGAAGTTAACATTCTCAAAACATGTAAATTAACATCGCAGTATGGTTTATTAAAATAACACATACTTAAAGTTATTATATCATTCCTTGGTTTTGTTCGTGTTGAATCTCTTCGCAATGCCGCCGAAGGAGCGAAGTGCGTGATTAACGCGAATCCAGGGACTACTCGGAGTGAAGCGGTCAGCGCGCGCCTTTCCTTTCTCGGAACGAGGGTTCAAGGATCCCTGGGTAGCGGTGGTTTCGTGTGGAGATCGTATATTAATGTTTTCCACCTTGCAACCACTTTTATTCTTTGTATGATTTGCTCCCTCCAACCCCACCCACACTTTCCACCTCCGCCAACCTCTTTAGGTTGAGAGGCACGAGGAGCGCAAGATCTATCACAATTTTTCCTACACAACACACCAAGACCAGATCGCCGATAAAGTACACATGCAGTGAATAGAAGTTAATTAAAACAGTGCGATTTGTAATTGCTTCGTTACAAATTATAACGTTCAATACAAACTTGTTGTTCGTGGATTCTACATAGGTTTACGTATGGATGAATACTGGCTTTTTACTGTTGAAACTTTTGGGTTGCTTTAACTGAACGTGTTTCAAAACTATTCAGACATTGACTATTTTAATGCATATTCAAGAATCTATATTACTGATTTTCAATGTGTGCAAAAATTGAAAGAAAACTGTAGCCTCCGGCCATGTGAGAGATGTCTATATTTTAGTTAGACAACCAAAGGTCAAAAGAAATTCAAAAACAATGAAACAGATTCAGTTTTGATTGAAATATGAAAATATTTGATTGTGTTATTCCACCTATTTCATTCTTCAGGTACTGATCGAATTCTTAAACTCGGTGTATAAGAATACCATATAGCTAATGTCATGTGACGGCAAGGCTCCAAGGAAGAAGTAGCCTCCCATTAAATATTTGATGTTCATGGTAATGAAACAACCTTTTTGCTATTTTTGGTATTAAAGAACTACTGTAGTAGATATACACTCTAGCTTTTTTTTCCGTATTCGTGAATACTGTTTTTCTTCAAGTATTTAATTTATTGTAGTGTATACAAGATGTTATTCTTGAGCACTGTGCATGCTACTTTTGGAAATTCCATTTTATGTGGTTTTGTCCAGCAGTGTGGTTACAGTGGCAGACCACTAGACTATATTTTATTGTTACTGATCGTCAAGGTTTCCGCTTTTTAATGCTTCTCAAACTCTTCCTTCACATATTTACATTCTTCTATTCCATTTTACGTCTACGAATACATTCTACACGTACGGTGACTGCTGAAGAATCAATTACACGAAGTGGTGAACGGCGCACCTTCCAGTGAGTGCGGAGGAAGGGAGGCGGCGGCAGCCGAGTGTTTAACTCTCATGAACCGAGCGCCTCCCACTTCGCACGCCGTGCTCCAGTCCATGACGGCAGGCCGTGTTAGAGGAGTGAGTAAACGGGCGGAGGTGCGAAATGAGCGATGACAGAGTCTATTAAAACCTCAAAGGTAAAGAAAGTGAATACGAGACTTTACAGCAGCGTTGTCAAGATCGATGCCACCAGCGGGAGTCCGTGACACGAGTGCCACGACGAAATCGCCCCTCCACGCAGTTCATCACCCCGCCACCAGAGACAACGCCATCCATCTTGTAAAACGGCGGGGTTACTAATAGTTTCCTCTCCCGACACTAGTTGCGCAGAGAAGCTCGTGGCATGCTACGGTGCCACGAGGCATGCCACTGCCACCAGTAGAAGACCATGACACCACTGCTTTATAGTATAATATGTTTTCGACCATTCCACGTTAGCTTGTCACCCATTTCTGGACAGATATTGAAGAGATTTACCCTATCTTATCAGAATGTGTAAGTAAAACTGCATAACAATGTTTAAGACTCCTCTGGAAATGGAAACAGTTACAGTATTAATCACAAAGTTGAAGCCGGTAATAAAAAAAAGCCAGAAATGTTTGACTTTCCGGATACCAAGATATTGTTATTTTCGACAACAAATTAAATCAGCCTGGATATTTATAGTTTAATAACGCCAAGTACATTTTAATGTAAGGTCACAGACGCCGCTCCCTGAAATTGCCGAACGCTTTTGGAGGAGACCCCAACCCTCCCTCTTTGTGACCCCTGGAAAGAAGAGGGCGACCTCCAAGGACCTCAGCACACACCAATCGCTCGCTGCGCCTATCTCTCGCTCAAATCGAGCACGCGTCGGCCAAACGAGGTATCCGTTTTTACGGTTCTCCTCTTAATGATACGTTCCGAGTTGAATAACGCCTGTTAGTTAATACATATTATTACGACTTTCAACCGCCGGCATCTGAACGGCCCTTAACGGACGCCGCGTGGAAACAGATTCCCTTCGGCCGACGCGACGGTCCGTTTCCTCGGACTCTCCCAAGGCCCCCAAGGGGGAAATTGCCCAGGGGGGCGTGTGAACAGCTCCGGACGCACAGGCGCCTCCTTGACAAAACAAAGCCACGCACGCGCCGCACTTCGCGCCTTTCTTTTTCTGAAGCATAACGGACGGCTCGGAGGTCCGGCCTCGGCTCCTTCCAGCGTTCTTTCCCACAATTGATTTTGCTTTTTTTGCTTTCACTTTCCGTGAAGTTATTTCCAGATGATCCCTGGCATCATCCTGGACTGTTTCATTCAATAGCTTCCTAATCACACAAGATATTCTTTCTAGTGCAACAAGTTTCGCATGCTATTCTCCTGTTCTCCATACGCAAATGTTCCGCCCATTGTGGTCTTTTTAATTTCACACCTTTCTCAAGTCGAAAGTTAGTGAAATACGTGACCTATGTGTCTGTGACTGTTGTCTGTGTGGGTCTCTCTCATAAGAGAAGTAACGAACATTTCGTGTTCAAATTGCGCTGTATCTGTAAATATAAAACTCGTGTGTGATATATTAATGGCATTTTCGATACAATACCTATTTAAAAATCTTCCACTAATTTTCTAAACAAAATTAAAAATTAAGGAATGATTGTTAAATACACTCCCAAATCTGTTTGTAATTAAGACGACTTGTTTTCACTTGTTCTTTTTATTCGTGCACTTTACACATGCACCATTTTGCAGTTAATGAGTTTACGCTAAAACTTTAAAGGTAATTTCTTAAAACTTTCAGCGTTTTCAATTCACAGAAAATATTGTGGGGAAAAAGTAACAGCAGAAAATTCTTTAGAATTATATTTTTGACAAGATTATAGAAGACATCATAAATGATAATTCCTACGCATCCCAAACAATACAATTGAATTTTTTAGTATGTATATTTTTTCAAATCGCATATGTTGAACCTCTAATTGCAAAACAATTACTGTTAACTTTTTTTTCTTTTCTTTTTTCCATTTTTTTCGATCCACTTGCTCTAGGGTAAGTTGATGAGGCTGCTGATTGATCCAAAAAATAATGTAGAAGAGGGATGAAAAAATCTAGTGTATTGAGTCCAAATATTCTTCTATTTTAATTTTCAACTACCGTCTTAGTTTACAATATGTTACAAAATTAAGTTCTGTCATATTAAAATAAGTTTACAGTTTTTCCAAATTCATGTCCAGAAGATGTAAATTTTTCAATCTGATGTTTAGAACTTTAAAAGTTTCTAATTTAATGACAAAAGTTCTCTGAAGGGATCAAAATTATTTTGACGAAACGTCAGAAAATAAGAAAAACAAATTATAACATATGACTAGCATTTTCGAATGCTGAGTTTTCATTAGACACGATCCACTGGTCGTTTTAATTTCTCTTGTACACATGCCAAAATGTATTGGTATTTCACCGCCATCACATCCGAAAAGGGCGTGCTGCGTGCCGTGCCTTCTTGGGTCTGTTGGGGTCGGTGGGTCCACGGGTCAACGGGGTCCGCGGGGTCGGCGGGGTGACGCGTGGGGCGGCCGGCCGCCTGCGCAGGTGCCCTGATGGAGTGCAAACGCGCACCCGCCCAGCTGCAAGCGCGCGGAGTGGTGTCTGTTCCGCGCCGCTTGAAGCGGCTGCAAAAACTCTATTACTTCCTCAATAGCCGCCTTAAGCGCTCTCGCGATGTTTGATAATTGCCGTATTAGCCGTATGCTCGTTTTCATAGCAGAGACTTTAAGAAGGGAAAAAGAGTTGCGCGATAATTTTAACGTTTTCACTCGTCTTGAGTTCGATCGACACACTTACAAAGAGTAATGGTAATAGTAGCAATCAAACACGATATTGCACAATTACTGTATTTCTGTTATGCTTCTGCTTCCTTATTATAGCTAAAATATGCAATCACCACTACGAAAAAGGATTTAAGGAATATATATTTTTCTACGAGTAGATACTACTTTTCTTACATTACGGAACACAAAATTCAATTGAACTATCAATTCCATTCACTCCTCTTATTATCACTCTTAGTAAAAAATAATAAGTAGCGCACAACCTATAACATAAAATATTCTATTGTAGCCTAGATAAGTTTTATTTTGAGAAGTCCATTCGTGGCCTAATCCTGGGACTTATTTTCGCTTAACTCATTAGCTTAAATGCTCCAAAACTTCCCCCCTGATTTCAACAATTCCAAAATATCCACTCCCCCATATTTTTATTTTACGCTAATCATAATCACTTATTTGCCTCCTCCCGACCATATATTTCTAACGTAACTTCGTCGCCATGATTCGCTCCCAACATTTGTGCGAGCGTGTCGTGCGTGTCTGTCAACGCAAGTTTTTGCCATCCATCGGTCTCGAACACGAGGGCCGACAGCACCGCAAGCGCTCCGCCTAAGCTCGCGGAAGCCCCGTGCATGTCGGTCGCCGCGTCCGCGCGGTGGAGAGCAAATAAACCGTAGCGGTGGCGGTGGCCGCCCCCGGCGGGTTGACCCCTCGGCGCCGTGGGCGGCGCGGCGCTGCGCGGCGCGGCGCGGCGCGGCGTGGGCAGCGGGCACGTGCGCGCATGGACCTCCCTGCCCGCGCCCGCGCTCAACCACTGCCCTGCACAGTGGGCCCCACGAAGACTCCAAAATCAAACAGAAGGCTACACGTTTTTGAGATAGCGAACCTCGTTTCATTAATAGATTAATGTTTACGGACACGTGAACTGCAACACGTCAAGTTCAAGAGACCTGTTAGTATAGAGCAGTGGTGTCAAAAGTCTACTGGTGGCAGTGGCACACGTCATAGCACCGTAGCATGCTACGAGCTTCTCTGCGCAAGTAGCGTCGGGAAAGGAAACTATTAGTAACCCCGCCGTTTTACAATTGGAATGGTGTTGTCTCTGGTGGGGAGTGATGAACTAGGTGAAGGGGTGATTTCGTCGTGGCACTCGTGCCGCGGACTCCCGCTCATCGTATCGACCTTGACAACACTGGTATAGAGAATGTTTTGTATCCTGGGAGTTGGTGGTGTTCCTCCTCCGAAGGATAGTGAGATTCGGCGCCGACTTACGCGTCGGCTTGCGGGGGATTCCTCTCCACGATCTGCGGGGGATCTCCCCGGCGAGCCACCGACCCAGTCGGGATAAGCTCTAAGCTCTCGCAGTGCATGTAAGTGTGTTTTTTTGAAAGGGGAAAAGACAGGACAAGGTAAAGGAAGGAAAGATAGCGCGCGGTCTGTCGTCCATTTGTTAGGGTACCACCGACCAGAACAGCCTGCCGCTAGAATTTTCTTCCAGGCTGCGACCGAATTCGGCCTAACTATTTAGCAAGTGTTGAAAATCTGCCATTCGCTAGGGATTCGAAGCCTAGGACCTGCCAGTCAGAGCCGCTGCAGAGGCAGCGGCAATGCTTGCGCTGAGCTAAACTCGGCCGGCGCGCACCTCGGTAGGAAACGCTTTGCTTACTGACCTCTCAATATCTAGAAGGTGAGTTAGATCCCGGATGAGTTTCGTGAATTTTCGGGGGCTGAAAAAATCAAAAGTGGCCATGTCATATTTCAGACCCCGGTTAAATTAAATCTCGGTTTAGTGGTGAAATGTCGTTGGCATTTAAAATTAAATGATCACAGGTGTTGTCATTGCCAACAATGTTATTTATTTTAAGAGCAGCTTTCGATGGCTTAGCCATCATCATCAGTTTTCTGCTGTCTGGAAGCCGTCTGGTAGTCGTTTCGTGGCTTCCAGACAGCAGAAAACTGATGATGGCTAAGCCATCGAAAGCTGCTCTTAAAATAAATAACATTGTTGGCAATGACAACACCTGTGATCATTTAAATTAAATCTTCCGACAATTCAGCTTCCAAAGTAAAGTATCTCCAAAAAACACAACTTTTCATGAAGAGAAAGCATTTGCATCCAGTCTTACAGTTCAAGATTAAATTCAACAGTTTTTGGATAAGTTTAAAAAAGGAGAAACTCAATTATTGAACATAATATTTGGCAGTATGATTAAGAAGCATCTAAAAAAATATTGATTCGAAAACGAACTAAAATGGAGATGCATCATTTTGGAAATAAGCACTCCATTTTCGATCATTACAAATATCGTATTCGCTTAGCGGAGCTGGCCACAAACAATGGGAAAATATTGCTGAGAACTTTACTGTGACAATCCTTAGAAGATAATATGGGACTCAAAATTGGGCGACACTGAGAACCAATTGGCGTCAAAAAGAAAATCCAACGCAATTTCAGCCCATGACGGGAGTGGGCCATTGGATCAGGTTTGGAATAGCCCGGATATTACAAAGAAGCAAACCAACAAATTTTCTGTGACATATTTAAAAAAGAAAATAAGTAAGAATGTTTTGGGCACGACCAAATAATGTTCCGATTCCGGGTGGCTTCCAATCCGGCTTCCAATCTGAGCAATCGCTACACATTTTCTGTGAAAGAAACGAATTTCGGAAATAAATAAAAAAACAATAATGTGTACCAAAAATAAATAAGAGTTAGGTACAATAACATTAATAAATATCTTGTCACATTAAATTTTTCAGAAGTGTCTGTATCTTCAACCTCCATTTTTATCATGAGAATGCTGTTATATCACTGGTGACAACATTTCCCATTCATACTTAAACATTGATTATGGATTCGAAAAAAACTTATCCGACTTTTTTACAAAGAAATATAATTTTCTTTCAAATATTTGGCGTTGACTTTTACCATTCCCTGAGCTGGAAATTCCGTTACTTATAAATCTCCATCTCCTTAATTAAATCACTCCTTACTTAAAAGAAGGACTTACTTAGGGGAGCGTTACACCTAAAAAAAATCATTTATTTAATTACCCTGTATTTCGTCGCGCGCCGCTCCTCCCTCATTAGGGACCAGTGCGCGGCGGTCGGCCGGCGCTTCCGCCCGGGGACTGGTTCGCGCCGCCCGCGCCCGCGCGGGTATTTTTGCTGCGACTCCCGCTACGCGGGGCGAAGGCAGCGCTGGCAGTCGGTCGGTCGCCTCACTGGAACCTGCTTCGGACTCCGTAACAGCGACCCTCAACTTGTGCCTTTGCGGATTCCCAGAAAAAACAACTCCATGTTCTGAAGTAACCCAAATATTTTTAGAAATATTAACAAACTTGAGCACTCGTGAAAACTATCGTTAACTTCCAACAAAACTCACTGAAATGATCATTCCGAGGCATTATAAGCTGACGCTCCAGTTCATATGGAGACTAAAGTAAACATTTATTATTTTCGACAATGTAACTTTCAAAGGGATGTAATACAGCTGCTATTTACATTGCCCAGAGATGCTATTTCTTTACATCCGGAAGCAAAACAATAGAATAAATAAAGAACTGCGACCATCCTAGGGGAAAAGTATGAAGTCATGATAATGCTTACAGAAACGAACACTCTTTGTACCAGAGACTACCGTTAAACTCAATTACCAGGTTTTCAAGGCGTGACTTCTGTGGTTTTAAACAGACCTTTCGCGCCTAACACGAGTAGCAGGGAGAGAAGTGTGTAAACAACGCGCCCCTGAGTTCTACAGTTCAAGAGGAACAAATGTTCGCTCTCAATGCTGAGGCCGAGGGCGGCGGCGAGGGCGGCGGCGAGGGCGGCGGCGAGGGCGGCGGCGAGGGCGGCGGCGAGGGCGGCGGCGAGGGCGGCGGCGAGGGCGGCGGCGAGGGCGGCGGCGAGGGCGGCGGCGAGGGCGGCGGCGAGGGCGGCGGCGAGGGCGGCGGCGAGGGCGGCGGCGAGGGCGGCGGCGAGGGCGGCGGCGAGGGCGGCGGCGAGGGCGGCGGCGAGGGCGGCGGCGAGGGCGGCGGCGAGGGCGGCGGCGAGGGCGGCGGCGAGGGCGGCGGCGAGGGCGGCGGCGAGGGCGGCGGCGAGGGCGGCGGCGAGGGCGGCGGCGAGGGCGGCGGCGAGGGCGGCGGCGAGGGCGGCGGCGAGGGCGGCGGCGAGGGCGGTGGCGCGGGCGAAAGCCGGGAGTCTCGTGCGCCAACGCAGCGCTTCTGGACATGACGCCGCGAGAAGGCCATTCGTAGTGTTTGCTGAAAGTTGCCACTTTTTAGACATTTCTCTTTCTGGCGGTGGGAACGTGAAAGGTCGTCAACTTTGGGGTCAGGAGCTGCGGAAGACCTGACAAGCCTCACGAGCCGACGCACGTACAGAAATATAAAATACTACATATGGGAACCATGAAATCTTCAAAATACGTCTTGTTTTAACAGACATACCTCTACCAACCATTCAATTTATGTATGCTTAAACTGGTGGGTGAAGTATGTGAAAATGAAATGGAGATTCACAATCAGAGGCGCAAATTTAAATCAAGATTTTGATACATGCGCTTCTTCCTTATTGAGATATTTCCCTTCAAGGAATATTTCATGAAAGCGAAATGTTCTTTTTCTCCCAATTATTACCGTCATAACTAGAGCTAATTATCGAATGAGAAAAAAAAACTCACTTCGCCCATCTCTCCGACACGGAAAGTTGGTTCCCATCCACGCGGGACAGTCCGTAATGGGACGACGCAGCCGATTTCGCTCAAGTGGACAAATGCACACGAACTTCCGCAATTGACGTCTCATCCCGACGCGGCGGCTGCCCTCGCGATTCCACGCATCCGGCGCCGGCGGGGAAGAGGTCGAGGAGAAGCTTTGAAGGCAACGGAGCGGGGGCGGGAACTGTCACCCGGAACAATACACGTCCGGAAGAAGAAATGCTTTAGGTATGCAGCCGGTGAGAGACGAGTGAAAAGGTGGACGTCTAAAGGTAGCGAAGGGTGAGAAATACCAATGGGATACAAGGCAGAGACTGTTTTAAAGTGACAGGGAAAACGATGTCAAAGAAATTAGTCGGCAAAAAGCAGTAAATGCAGAAAGAACAGAGGGAGAAAATTAATTGAAGGGAGAAAATTAATTGGAAACGGGGAACTACAGCTTGAGTGAAGGTGTCAATTCAGAGTACAACGAATTGTATTGTAATTGTATTCGAAATATATTCCAAGTCATGTAGCAACGCATAGCTCTCTCACCTGATTTTGACACACATGGTTCTGACTCCTGCAGTGGAGCGTACTCCCTTTTCACAGCGTTTATTTAATAGTTCCATAGCAAAATCAATGAAATTTAGAGGAAAAGTTCCGTTCTGAAAAGGCAGGTGTCGCCTATTCAAAATCTAATGTAAATTATTTTACAGGGTCAAAACTATCAGCACCACGAACGCGATCCATGTACACACCAATAGTAAATACATTACTTCGGTAATAGGGATGCTTTACGAATTATCATTTCCACTTTTCGAAAAGTTATGAATAACATTAATTCGCCGAACACGTGAGACAATAGCAGCTCAAACGTTAGAAAACAGACAGGAAACGTAGCTGAACTCGCCACTTTGGCATCGACATTTCGTCGATGTGCCTGATCTCGTAGTCACGAGCCATTCAAAGAGACGTGCCCATTGATGCTGAGGCGGTCGGGGCGGGGGTGAAGGCGGCGGGCGAGGCAGAGGCGGTTGGCGGTGGCGGTCGGAGGTCGCAGGCCTCGCCGCCCGCCCGCCATTGGACCACTTGACTTCGCAATTGCCGTCGGTCAAGTGGCGGCGGAGCTAAGGGCGCGACCGCCGCGCCGCCGCGGCCTCCCAACTGACAAATCGCACCACTCCGGGGCAACCGACGCGGCGCGGCGCGGCGCGGCCAGGCGGCACGGCTCATTCAGTTTTCAGGAAAAGTCAGCCTCCCCTCCAGTTCTCAGTCTCTAATGAAATAATAGTTTTTGCACGTACAATCATCACATTATATAATAACGACAACTTGCCGACCTGAATGGTCGAGGTGGCTACATCGTGTGCCGACTTAGCACCTCGGGCTGAAGGGTCGCGGGTTTGAATCCCGCCGTGGACATGGTTGTTTGTCCCTTATCTTTCATGTATGTGTGTTGTATTGAAGGCCTTGTGAATCTGCTGACCACAGACTTGAGGAGCCCGCACGTGTGTCAGTGTCTGGTGTAACGGTTAATATGTGTCTCCATGAGGGAAATAGTGGGAACCCCGCGCAGATAGTCGAAATCGACATTCCCTGAAGCTGGAAAAAGCCCCCGGTAGAAAAAAGTAATAACGATAATGTCCATGAGTCTGCTGGGTCAATGTTATTTTTGTGAGTCATTTAGCCTTCTGGGACACGATCTTCTATGAATTTCTCAGCTAATGATGTCTATCTAATATTTTCTGTTATTACCATATTAATATTCAACAAAGAAATACGCAAAATTAGCTTGTTTGTTTCAGATTATTATTCTATTAGAAATTCATGAAACTAAATAAATAATGAAATGAATATTTCGAAGGAACATTATTTGTTTAACAATCTTACTGTAATAGTTAATGGGCCCAGTATAGTGTAACTTTTAAAACCAGCCATATCTTTTTCTGCTTTTCTTTATCTTTCATCTTTCCTAATTCGAACGTCAAGATCATACAGGATCAAACGTCATGTTGACGTGATGCGGACAACCTTTGACCTACCCCGCTGTTCTGCGCTGAAAACGCAAGTCAAAGAAAGATCGTGGTGTTCGTCCGTGTCCCGACGGACAGCTGGCAATGAACTTGGAGGTGTCTCTCTTCCGCAAATAATGGGCGCAGGTGGCGCCAGCGCGAGGCCACTGCGGGTCAGCCCGCGCAGGCGCGCGCCGCGCAGGGCGGCGCCTGGAGGAGCGCCAGCGGCCGGCGCGTGGCGCCCAACCGCGGCCAGCCACTGCCACCCACAGCCACGGGAGCACAACGAAGGGCTTTGGTCCACGGCCGATGCCAAACATTCAGACGAGATTCTATTTTGGAACAGAGAGCTCAAGGAAGAGAAGGAATGAAGAGGAGGGGAGGTAGAGGAGCGAGAGAGAACATGGGAGGAGAAGGGATGGAACGTGCGAGGGAGACGCAAAAAGGGGTGAATGGAGAGAGATAATGCGACAGGGAGAGGGTGAGAGAGGGGAGAGAGAGGGAGAAAGAGGAAAGGGAGAGAGGGAGAAAGAGGAAAGGGAGAGAGGGAGAAAGAGGAAAGGGAGAGAGAGGGAGAAAGAGGAAAGGGAGAGAGAGGGAGAAAGAGGAAAGGGAGAGAGGGAGAAAGAGGAAAGGGAGAGAGAGGGAGAAAGAGGAAAGGGAGAGAGAGGGAGAAAGAGGAAAGGGAGAGAGAGGGAGAAAGAGGAAAGGGAGAGAGAGGGAGAAAGAGGAAAGGGAGAGAGAGGGAGAAAGAGGGGGAGAAAGAAAGGGAGAAAGAGAAAAAGAGAGAAATGAAGAAACAGAGGGGTGAAAGAGAGGGAGCAACAGGAAGAGAGTGAAAGAGAAACACGGAGAGTAGGAGAAATAGGAAGAGAGAGAGAGATTAGGAGAAAGGAAGGAAACTGGAACTTCCGGATAAAAGTTGTATCTACCTACCTAGTTTTCTCTTTCTTCAATCATATTCTTCATGTTTGACAATAGATTTTTTAACTTCGCATTAACGACAGACCACCCAGAATACAGCATTTCATCAAGCGGTGACATTCACACATGTTCCCACCCGACCTAAGACATTGCGTTATTTTCCTTTCTCCCGACCTTGCGTCGAAAGTGGCGCTTCGACTGCACGACCACCTTCAGAGAAACGAGTGCAAAAATTACTTCGTCATATGTGAGGGCTCGGCGCCTCAACCCGCGCCGCCCCCGCCTCGCTCGTTAAATCTGGCGACCGCACGGGGCGTCGCGGTTGCGTCATGAGAATAACAGCCACTTGGCGGCCCATTAGCGAGGCAGAGGCCGGTGCGGTGCGGCGGGACGCGGCGGGACGGGACGGGCCAGTCCCGCACCTCCGCGGCTGGCGGGAGAGCGGGCTCGTTTTCCTCCAGGAGCTACGTGAAAATTGTTCCGGTGACCCACTACACTGCGCTGGACGTTTTTCGAGCTCACGTGTCCAGAACACTTAGCACTGCTCTAGAAAATATTCGGAATGAGAATTGTCCTCTAATTCTTCAGGAATTCAACACGCCGTTGTTTCTACCATTTCGAAAATATGCGAAGAAAGCCCTTGCTGGAGATTAAGATTATTGCTTCGGGATAACGAAATGTCTGTTAATCTCAATATACTTTTGTAGCCCATAAAATACATCATTACCTATTACAATACAATTAAACTATATGTACTTTAGTTCTAAATATTGAATAATTCAATAACCAATTTTATCAGAAGGTATAGTATCTGACAATAATGACTTTCACAATATTCGTAATTACATAAAAATATTTAAGTTTTTTTTGTTTAAAATCATATAAAATACCATGTAATCACCTTCATTCAGTAAGAAAGGGTTGTTGCTTTCTTGGGACTGCAATTTTTTATTAACAAAAAGTACTAAGATAAAGGCAGTGATGAGAATATATTTTGGCTACCAATATTTACATTACAATTAAGATGTTTCTAAATTTACAAAATGTTATTTAATTAACAAGGAGTTTATAATGGGTGAAGCGTTATGAAACATTAGGTTTTTGTTTTCACATAAAATACCAATTACAAATATAAATGGAATGGCGTATGTCTACAAACTATTAAATTAATTTACGCACCTAGTTCATGTGCACTCGTAATTTATACTTGGTGTCTCATTCTCTTTCTGAATATCTATCCTGCATTAATTTGAAAATGTTATTCCTTTGTTACCGCAGTAAATTAATAGTTTTTCATTTAAAAGGTTCAAAATAAACGTATGTCATGTTTTTTTCTCTTTAGCATCTTAAAGTTTGCTATGCTAAAAATAATACATGGAAAATGAAACATTTTGAAATCGGTTTTCAGAGAAAGAATCTTGAAATACGTCTTCAAGAAATTTAATGATTACGTCATATATTTAAATATTATTTATGTCTTTTTGTGAATCGCTACGCAATTATTAATTATTCACAGGACCAATTATTCACAGAAGGTGAACTAAATTGATCCCCATGATCGGGTGTGAAATAATTACTGTCCAGTTTATTGAACCAAATGAACGTCGTGGGCTCTTGGCAGTGCTCCGAAACCTCCGTGATGCTGAAGATGATGAAGACATCGTGCTCTAAGACGCACTTTTTAATGGCAGGATGTAATGTTGGTGCCAATTACTACCATTGACCTTATTCTGTACAAGGAAGAAGATGAAGCCAAAATCATTTTACTTATAGTTCAAAGTGTTGTGAAAAACTCTTCCGAATCCGAGTGTGAATTGTTGCTAAATATTTATACACAAATAACTGTTTATTCAGATGTACAGTGACAATGTTTACGCATAAAGAGACGAAACGTTATTGACTAGACTATTTATATCGTTTCTGAAGACATTTATATCCCGCTTAGTTTTATTATGGGTCATTGGTGAACTTGTATCCGATTGTTTTTGTTTTTTTACTCACATCAACAATCTTCGCCCACAGAGCACACCTCCACACTCTCAGGTCACTTACCTGCAAAAAAAGAGAAAGACATATTAATGAAAATGCACGACCTGCGATAGAAAGAACACAGCCAGCACTTTCTCCGCGAACGCCGTGACCTAATGCGCATAGAAACGGACGTAATGCGACATCGCTGTTCTCTCTTCGACAGGCGATGGATGCGGGGACGATCAGACATGCACGGCACGCAACGCGACACCAAAGCGGATTATTGTGCACGCAGCTGCGTTGCGATTAACCAAATCGGCAAACGTCAAGTACAAAGCACTTCCTCCACGGATCATCAATGTTGAGAGGAACAACACAGAGAGAGCACTTCAAAGACACCTGAACACGATGCCTAAATTTTAACTACACATTTCTCAAAAATTTTGACTTTTCAGATGGAAAGAAAACGTTGTAGAGTCTATTACAAGCTAATAAAATGTGACAATTATCAGCAACTTCAACAAATATCCAGTTAATTTCTGTAATATATGTCTTTGGAATTTGGTAGGATATAAACCTATTTTTCTCTCTCGGGTGACATCTCAAAACGGCCACATTTTGATGTAAGTTTGTTGAAATTTAGCCATCGACTGCGAGAGCGCACCTCACTATAACCGAACTAGTCAAATGTACACTCGAAAATAATTAATAATGCGACTTTTCTCGGTTGGGAGATTGAATAGACAACGATCGTTCCGGTACTCGATTAATTTTCGGTTCCATGATCTAGATGAAAACGAAACGACTGGAGCATGAAAAGGGGACGGGAAAGAGCAGGAGAAAGATTACCTTTCTATCCTCTTCCCCAGAGATGAGCGTTTCATTCCACAGGTATTGCGATCTTGTCGCATCACTGGGGACGCAAGTGTTGTTTTATCTCACAGAATGTTTTATTATAAATATATTGAAAGTTTAAACAAAATTATTAAAAATGAGCTTTGAAATGATGGAACATTTGTGACAGTAGCGAGGCTAAGATGTTTCTACTAGTAAATGAAAAATAGGATGATAGTAAATAATTTTTGGTATCTGTGTGTAAAAATATGTCATTGATTTCTCCTCTTTTGAATCTGACTTCAGATCAGTATCAGGAAATGCAAAGACTTTCCTTCTACAACGTATCGCTATCATTTCTTTCACTCAACAGTTCGGAGTGATCATGGAAGTTCGCATTGGAGCGGAGTTGCAAGTGGAGTGTCTTCTCGGGCAAGGATACACACCGAGGGAGAGACGGGCGGCGGATAAAAAAGCAGCGCTGGGAAGGAGGGCGTGTGGGCGGGGTGGCCGCGTAGAGAAGATCGAGCGATCATCGTGACAGCGCGGCGTGCACCGGTGGCAGGGGCGGGGGAGGGTGACGCGACACGATGCGACGCCGCCACCGTGGCAACGCCCACTTCATCGCCGTGACGCCCCCACTGCCTCTGCGCTGCCCCCGTCACTGTCCCGAAGCCCCCTCCGCCGCCGCCCCACCCCCGCCCCTTCCTCCGCCTCCACCGCGCCGCCCCTGCCGCGATGTACTCACCGCCGCCGTGCCGCCATCATCGCCGCAACGCCCCCGCTTCCGTCATGCCGCCCCCACGGCGCCCTCCGCACAGCCCCCATCATCCCCGCAGCGTTATCCCAACCGCGCCATACATAGAGCGCCATCCCCGTCACCGGTGCCCCGCCCCATCCTCCGCCTCCGCCGCGCCGCCCCCACCGCGATGTACCCACCGCCGCCGCGCCGCCCCCATCATCGCCGTGACGCCCCCGCCTCCGTCGCGCCGCCCCCATCACCGTCGCGCTCTCTCGTGGCGCCATCGCCGCCGCGCCGTCCCCGGAACGCCACCCCCGTCCCCCCTCCACCTGCGCCGCCTGCTCCGTCACTGTAGCGACGCTCCTGTCATCGCCGCGACGCCTCCGTCATCACGACGCCCCCGCCACGTCGTAACTGTACCGGCGGCGCCGCCGCCCCGCGAAGCGTCATCTCTCTAGCGGTGCCGCCTGTCGAGCGGTTGCACTGGGCGACGCCGCCGACGCCGCCGACGCCGCCGACGCCGCGCCGTTAGGATCTGCGACCCGTCACAGGAGCCGCGGAGCCTGTGCCCTCCGCGATTTCCCGACTTCGTTTACGAGATTCGCACACCAACGATACTTGTTATTGCATTTTATGGGGACTGTGCATGTTCATTGGATCCAAAAGAGTTATGAAAAGAATACGTGAAATGGAAAACGCGAAAGGAGATGAATTCGTTTACGTACACGAAACCATATTGTATTTCAAAACGGAAATAACTGTATTACTCTTAAGAAATTTGAGACCGGTTCAATTTAACTGTGGAATGTCGCCTTCTCTCTGCAAGTTTGCGAGTTTCATGCACACAACGTATAGCTCATGTATGTTGATGAACAAGTTATGGAAATTACCATTAAGTTGCCTATGATAGTAGCCTAACATAACGAATGATGTCATGGCAAGAAAATATAATTAACAGTTATATGAAAACACGAAAAACAGATGTACAATTCAGAATCTCTTCTCACTACTAGAAGAATTGTCGAGCAAAACATCATTTCACACCTTTCTAAACAACAACAAGTTTCTTTTCACAGAAGGTCCCACTTTTTCTCAAAGTAAACAAATTCGAAGGTCTCCAAGTTTTCGAACACAATAGACTCAAGCTACACATACACAAATACCAATAACAAAATATTAGTCAAATAACAAAATAACAAATTTTTTGACATCTTGGAGGAAGTGTGAATTGTATGGTACATTACATGGTGCACTGGCATAATCATGTCTCACTCAATCGTTTGTTGATAAAATGGACCGATACTACCTACAACATATATGCGTGGTTCTTTCCATACATAACTAATACTGTCATTAGTCATTATATTACTTTGTGGCATAAGAACCATAAAACATTTAATAATGAGCGAACGTTATCTAGGACAATGTGAAGATTAAGAGAAGTTTTCAATATCTTAAATCAACTTAATTTCAATTATTTGTACTAAATTAAAAATCCGACACAATTCTACCAGTCTGATCCTTTCCGGTGTGAGACGCAGGTCAGTCTGAGCAGCGTTGACAGAACAACTCATCAAAAACAGAAAACGAGGAGGATAGCAAGCGACAGCGTAAGAATTGATTCCGGACGCGACAACTACTTAGGTCATTAGCCACGCAAGTGTAGAGCACGTTACAGTCTAGCAGGTGGTACTGTTTCTTCCCCATTAGAAAGTGAGATCCGATGCAGTCTTTCGGGGGTTTCCCCTCCACGTATTTCCCCTCAGTGGGGCCCCGCCCCAGGCGGGAAAAACTCGAAGCAACCGGATGGTCTCCCGACATGAGTGGTAGTGTAGTGAATGTAAAAGTAAGCGTGTGTGCGAGTGTGTGTGTGTGTGAAAGGGAAGAGGGGGTGGGTAAGCATGAGGAAGGGATGATCGCGCATGGTCTGATATTGTTTGATAGGATGTCAGCTGCCGCATTATTTTGTTATTGATCGGAGAAACCTGTTAAAACTACCAATCATAACAAGTGGCTGCTAGAATTCTCCACTAGACAGTGGTTGAATTCAACTCCGCCACTAAAGTTGAAAATCCGCCACCGTCGGCACTCGTCCCCAGAACCTCCCGATCAACGACGCTGCACAACAGTGTGGTCGCATAGCTATACGAACCGTTCCTATGCGAAGGGAAACGGAAGAATGCGCAGAAAGTTCCGATCGCAGCGTATGCATGCGTGGCGGAGGTTGGCACGGGCGCGTAGAAAGCCCGCGGGGCAGAGATGCGTGTCGCGTGCGCCTTGGCCTTCCAGGCTTCCAGCGCCGGCGCCCGCGCCCGCGACATTGTCCGCTGGCCAGCGCCCGCACATGCAAACGGCTTTCTCCTGCGGACGGCGAGCGAAGGTGCGGACGGGTGGAGCGGGGCGGGGCGGCCCGTCGCCTCCGGGCGCGCGCGTGCGTTCGAAATTTCAAGGTGGACGCGTGGTCGCGGCCTCCGGCGTCAAATCGCTGCTCCAAGTGGAAGTCAAGGTACTCATTCCGCACGTGAAATGCTGTTGAGAATTACATGCATTCAGGCTCATTTCTGGAAAGCACCAGAAGATGTCTGATCTCGGGCAGGAAGGATAGATATATTTGTTTCTCACAATTATGCCTCTTTTCGACCAATTTCCTTCGGCTCCTTAAAAAGCACGGGAAAAGTTTATTGAGAAATTTTACAATTTCATCGGGAACCTCGGCCTCACAATCTTTCTAAGAGAAAGGGAAAACAATTATTTTATTTTTCACATAATAAAAAAGCAACAAAATAGACGAATGTCATATTGTTAAAATATAAAATACTAGTTGAAGTTGGAATGTGGGTTCATTCGCCTCAGAAAGATGTCTAGTACATGATCGACTCATCGCGGAATTTGAAGCTACAAGGATATTCTTAAAAGCCTATTTCATCTACCACATACGTTCCTAACGAAGCATGAAGAACGTGCGGTACGTCAGATTTCTTGCGAGAGATTAAATCCGTTATTTCGAAACTGTGAACTTTACTAGATCACTTCGCTCGTAAACTCGTCAGACATTTCGTAACAGCTCACTAAGAAAACATTCACGTACGTTAAGACTTCTAACCGCCCATTAGAGACTAATGGAAATAATAATGGGGATTAATTTGTCATTAGCAAGAGAGTATTTGAAATAAAAAAAGGCAAAAATGTTTTGTTATCATCCATGGAAATATGTGGCCCTAAGGAAATATTAACAAACGTCTTGAGTTATAATTCTGAAGATTCATTAACACTGATTGACAAATAAGATAAACATCGTTAATTACGAACGTAACCATTACGACATCTACACGCCCTCCACAAAAGTTCTATCTTATCTGTCATTACAGAATTTTGCTGTGGTGACGCCCTTTACCAAAACACTAGTGATGTTGCACAAGATATTTCAACTTTGGTATCTCTACAAATGGCCATTACACACACCCTTTCACCACATCATTACTCTGGTATCCGGTCACACCTATTCTTTTTTCATCACGATTCAGGCACATTTTATTAGTTTTGGATTAGAACTATAGAATGTTGGCACATTACATTTTTTTCGATTTTTAAATACCTGTTCGGACCTCAAATAAAGGCGTACGGAAAGAGCACGAATTATTCCCATGAAATGGGTAGTCTCTCAAGAGCGGCACCAACCCATCTCCGAGTGAAAAATAGCATTTGGCCGCCGCGGCGCGCAGGTGGCTGGCCAAGAGTGCGCATGCTGGCGCAGGAGCTTTCTCGGGCTTTCGAGGAAGTTGGAAGACCGCTGCCCGTCGGTGTGTCTGTCTGGCGCGTGCGGGGCGCGAGCGCCGGTGGGTCCGCGTCCGCGGGCAGCGGCGGTAGAAAGCGCGCGCCGCGCCGCCTGCAGAAGGCGTTCGAATTGCCGACGGCGCGGCGCGACGCGACGCGACGCGCGGTTGTAGCAGACGCTCGAGGGGTCGGACGGACGGGTGGGGGCGCGGAGCGGGTCGGGGCGGGGAGAAGCGTAGCGGGCCGTGGGGTGAGGCAGGGAGGAGCGGGGCGGGGCGGGAAGGACAGGGCGGGGGCGGGGAGGGACGGGGCGGAACGGGGAGGGTTGGGGCGGGACGAAACTGGACGGGGCGGGGCAGGAAGGAACGGGACGGGGCGGGGCGGGGTGGGGAGGAGCAGGGCTTGGTGGGGAGAGGCGGGGCGGGGCGGAGCAGAGCGGTGAGAGAGCAGCACAGGAACAGAGCAACTCGCGGGAAACGAGAGAGAAAAGCGTCATTATGAACAATAACACGTTGTATTGCAATTACGTCCTCGAATTATTGCATGGTATATTATATTGTCATGCTTACGGATGGGTGCCTATGAAAGCCGTAGTGCCAATACTATGTAATGATGATGATAACAAATTAATGATACTCGTGGGCGGTTATTTAAGAGGCATGTAAGAGTTACTTTAGAAAAAATAAAAATGTGGTAAAATTAATAAAAAATATGTTCAGAAAAAGTGAGATTATTACCAACGTATCGACAACTGGAATATGAACTATACTTTTACATGAAAATTGCAAAAATAATCCCGCAAAACTCTGTAGACAGTCTGATTACACCTTTATTGCTCATTACATCTTAGATGCATACATTGAAATTTCTAATGTTTCCAAAATGACGGAAGTTATGTCTGGTATTTTGTGTACTGGTATACTTTTAATCTTGCATGCAAGAGAGTTTCGCTTATGAAGAAATACATTGTAGCAATTTTATTGAAAATATCGAGTTCAACTTGCCAGAAGATACGCTTCATTTCAACCAGACCTACAATTTTTCCGAATATTGCCTACATTTTCATTCCAGTCTAATTCTAATATTATTGAGAACGAGTAGTCATCTACCTAGAAGTGATAAGGGCATAATATGAGGCGAGGACTTGTCAAATTAACTTCAGAACAACACAGAGCACCCTTGAGTGGTCAGCCACACGTTTTGCACTGGTGTTGGGAGGAACACCCTGTGGCACAAATTTATTTAGAGTACCTGCCGAACACCAGTACCAGACGAGATGGGGGGAGGGGGGGATGTTCAAAATTACGTATGTGTAACTTTGGTATACATTTCCTACCACATCTTCACTGAGAAAAGTGATAAACTTCGACCACTTACATGGCCAAGAAGATAGTAACATTTATTCTGAGGCTTTCTGCATAATTGATTAACGTTCGCATTAATGAGAACGTTTTTCGCAACCCACTTTTCCCCAAATTTGTGCCACTCCCTTTCTGCTCGCAGTGCAGTCTATGTTAAATCACTTTCGGGCGGGCAGGCGCGCGGAGGGGCGGGTGGGGAGGGGCAGTGTTCCTCAATCGAGAGCTGTCGCGCGCGACGCGGCTGCGAGTGAAAGGCTTTGAGAATTATTGCCGTAGCTTCCCAGAGCAACACTTTCTTCTCTAGGTTTCCCAGCTGCTCGAGATCCCATTGAACGGGGAAGACAGTGTTTTCTGGTCCCAGTGGTGAGAGATGTGGAAACTGATATTCTTCGCATTGAGAAACGATGATTAGAAACCACTTCGTATCTTCCGAAGTTGGGAACGAAAAGGGTGGGACATTGATTACGAGAGCTCTCTTCCAATTGTTTGACTTCTCACTCAAGCACTTCGCGGGAATAGGTGGGCCTGTTAAGGCGTGCCTTCTGCTCGCACGTGTCGTAATGAGTATTTTTTTTCTTGATAAACATGACAGATGGTGGGAGTAAAACATCGGTTGGCGGCGTCGATTCTCATGAATAGTTCCTCGTTCGTATATCGCTATTTCCACCACTTTACGCTTTCACATTGACAAACCTGTCTGAAACAGACGCATCATTACTTTTCTCTGACTGGATGAGCGCAGAAATTGCAAAGTTAGTGTCTGATCCTCCGATTAAGTATGAAAAAATATATGCAATCTGATTTGCAATTCACCATTAAATAACACGTACATATACCCGTTGCTTCTCTAAAAACATAAATATACGGTAATTTATCGTGAAAGAAAATACTAATGCAAGGTAATAAAATCGACATTACCTTCGAGAAATTCTTATACTTTTCACAATTCAATCTTCGTCGTGGACTCACGAAGTGGGCGCATTGTTCGAGAAAGAAACTGACGAAACGTTAAAAACATCCACATTCACTCGAATTCATGCGGCCCTTGCTCGTTTTCGAAAACCAAGATGCGCCCGCGTCCGTCCATGGAGAAATCTCGCCAAGGCCTCCCGCGAGCTGAGAGGGTTGCAGTGAAGTGTCCGGTAGGGGCCGCGGGCGGCATCGCACGCCCCTCGCATGCAGCACGCACGCTCAGCGCCGCGACTCAAGGCGCTTCGGGTATTTTCCCCTTCGATGCAGTTTCCTCAACTGTATCTCTACATGATATATTACGCTCATACGTCGACAGAGCTAGTTGCAGAGGTTTACTTTTCACGAATAATATTGAGCTTTTAGTAAGATAAAATCATAATAATAATATGCTAAATAACTTAAAATAGAGATAATTATTCCTTATTAATTTTATAAAATAAAAATGGTGAATAAAACTAATATTGTCAGTTAGAAAAATATTCTGATCTTTTTTAACTTTCAAATTGTTTCACTTCCTGTATATAATAGGATCGCCTATCCTAACTTAAGAAGTAAGACGTTTCCGAGTACTTTGCAATGGTGCAATGAGAGATTCACTGCAATAGCCGAAAAAATTGAACGAATAAAGGGGATTTACGGTGTACTACCAAAAATGACAGAACCCTGTAACGTAACTAAGTCGCTTCCGAATACTTAGCTATGGTACGATCAGAGATTCACTGCAAGAGTCGAAAAACTGAAGCAATAAACAAGATTTACGGGTATACTACCAAAAATATGACAAAACCCGGTAACGTAATACAAATATGTCAACATGCCCAATATTTCAGTCTTGCCGTCCGGCAAATTCTTTAATTATGACATTTTTCTTATGTCTGTCTAAATGTTCAAAATTCGTTCATCCTTCGCAAGAATCGCACACGTCGAAATTATTTCAATATGCTCAGAGGTTGGTTCGCCAAGATTTCGGCACCTGCTCCTGAGAGATGCTTTCCTTGAAAGCTGAGCTGCCGTCACGCGAGGCGCAGAATCCAGCTCTAGCTCCACGGGAGGCTCGTCTCCGCGAAATTGTGTTTTATGGGCGGCGGCAGTGGCAGACGAGGGACCGCGCGACGCGAGGGGCGGGGTTCCCACGGCAGTTGCCACTCTCCTGGAGCGGTGCGGTAGCGGCGGCGGCAGTTTATGGCCGGGATCGCCTGCGTCGGAGACGGTAGCGTCTTCGCCGCGGTATTTCTCGAACTCTCTCCGCACTTTCCGTGCGTCTCTGGGTTCAGGAATTACGGCACTCTGAGATGAGTCTTCGGATTTTCTTTGCCTTTCACGTCGCGGAGTTCTCTCCACAGGGGAGCGTAAGATATATTTTGACAACGCCGAGTCGACAATGAGTTTCTACAGGCAACAATTCCCTCCTTCATCGCAATAATAACCGTGTCTATGTAATTGAATACAGAGAAAAAAAGAAAACTAAATGAAAGACGCATAATAGAAAGCGATAAAATCAGAACGTAACGTAGGTTAACCGAGCCGTCCCCTACTACTTGCAGACAATTCAGGGGCTACCTTTCTCTAGACTTATGCATCAAGCTGAGCGCTTCAGATTTCAAAGATGAAAGGAGTATTACACTATTACAAACACGGAGAAAAATTGAAGGCATGGAAATTCCGCACTACCATAATCCTCACCAACGACAAATTCGTGAATTATAACAAAATCCAAGAACCAACATATTTACCATGGCAAATCTACAATAAACTACAACTCGATTAGGACTCGGCAGAGAATGCGAGATCCTCCAGATAAAACATTCATGAAAGACAAGGGACAGGCCTGCGCACCCATCCCCAAAGCGAGATAGGAACAGACGTCCCTTCACAGTTAAGCCCCGAGTTGGTACACGCTCTATCAAATCACGAAGTTATTCTACGAGAGGATGTGCGTCCACAGACGAATACCACTCACCACGTCCGCCATGTCGAAGAGGGCCCGCGGCGGAGCGGAGCGCCGCAACGTCACGTGGCCCGAGGTGGCAGCAGCGCGGGGCGCCCGTTGCGTCGGCGTGCGCGCGCGCGTGGCCGGAGGCGCGACGATTACGCCGGACCGTCCGTCCGTCCGTCCGTGCGGACGATGGGAGCGCGACGAGAGCGCTCGAGCGGGGTAGAAACGCGAACGGCTCGCGCCCGCGGGCGCCACCTCCCCCGCCTCCGCCCCCGCCCCCGCCCTGCCTGGCGCTTTCACTCGCGGGCGGGGGATGCGCCGGACCGCTCGCTCGCGACAACGACAACGGGCGGCGGGCGCTCGCGATGCCAATCGCTTCGCTCCGCCCCGCTGCTCTGCGAATTCGCTCCCCTCCCCACCCACCCCACCGCGCTTCTCACTCCGCTCCACCCGAGCGGGAGAAGACTGACGTCAAAAGTTTCCAATACTCAGGACGTAAAATAAGTTACAAAAAAAGTTTAAAACTAATAACAAAATAAAATTGGGTGATGAATGCGCCCATTAAAAAACTGGAAATGTTCCAAATTCTTCTAGCCGAAAACACAGTCGCCCAATTTTGAGTGAGGGTTTTTCGTAATGTTCCGTGAACGCATTACGGGAAGTTTTTAAGCGGCGAACGCATTCGGAATGTTGTTTGTTTGCTTTAATGTTTTGAAACTAATTCGGCACAACAGCATAAGTATTTGGTAAAATAAATAAAATTCACACAAGGAATCCATTTAGGATACCCACGAATTAAGGATATTCAGAATTATTATGCGGCGATGAGTCTTGCGTCGCACTTCGGCTATCTTCACTCCCAAAGGATCTACAATTAAGGCAGAACTGGGCGCGAGGGTCTCTCGGCGTGATGGTTTCTATGTAATTAGTAAGACTTGTGAAATTAAATGATTTCCTCGGCATTTCATGAAAGACGTAATTGACGTTAATAGACGTTGATAAACTCTCCCCCGTAGAAATACAAGGCAACGAGCGGTTTGCACGGCCGAGGTGGTTAGTGCGCGTCCCAACTGAGGGCTTAACTGTTAAGGGGCGTCTGTCCCTATATCGCTTTGGGGATGGGTGCGCAGGCCTGCCTTTGCCTTTCGCGTATGTTTTATCGCGGAGGATCTCGTATTCTCTGCAGAGTCCAAAGCCGAGGAATTTGAGTGAATAGTGCGCGGAATATAGTCCAATACGGAATGTCTCTTTTGGATCATGAAGAGTAAGAGGCTAATTTTAAAAATTGTTTTTCGTTTTTCTGTTCGAATAAACAAAATCAATTGATATCAATTGGAAGTTTATCAACGAATGATCTCTGTTGCGAACCAGTGTTAGAAAATGTATTTATTAAAGAAACTATACTCTCACTATATCATTCCTCCATTTGCTCACACATATCCCAGGTAATACAATATTCATTTTATAATATGCAGTATTTAAATAAACAATATTCACATAATACGTATGGCAATACTACGAAGCTTCGATTCGGATGATACATTTGATGAGTAAGCTAATTTTAAATTTCTAAATTTATATTAAAAGCTATTCAGAATGAACCACCCGTATGGTTGGGCACAGCGAATATCGTCAAAACGATTGAGAAATCAGGATATGGTTTGCACCAAGTGGGAGAAATAACATTTATAATTTTTTGTATGATGTTTCCGGTCAGGATAGTCATGATTCCCGATAGTGTAGTGAATGTTTTATCCCTGGACTTCACGGTGATTCTTTAGTCACAGGAAGGTGAGATTCTGTGCCGTCCCACACATTGGATTGCGAGCGATTTCCCCTTCAGGCATCTCCCCCAGCGGGGCGCCGCCCCAGTCGAAACACATTCTATATTGCGATTTTTCTAACTTTGTCCCACGAGGCCCGTCTTCACGATGGAATATGTCACGATATTTTGCGACGCTCTCAGACGTGCCGCCAGATATCATATGATCGTGACCGTATCAAGTAGTGCTTGCGATCATGCGACTTATAGCGAGATGACGGAGAAAGACGCGAAATGCCGTGTGATATTCCATCGTGACCATAGGGGGCTTGAGGGGCAGAGTTAGAAAAATCGCACTATACGTTCCCCATGAGTCCCTCGACATGTGACGTAGTACAGTGGCGGTAAGTGAAAGTGTAAGGGGAGAAGGCAGGACGAGCAAGAGGAAGGGAAGCGCGCGGTGCATGACCCGTTTGTTAGAGTACTACTCCGGCCGCTAGAATTGTTCACCAGATAGTGGCTGAATTCGACCTAGTTAAAATACCGTACAGCTAGTGACGAAAATCCGCAAGCGTAACTCAAACCCTAGAATCTCACCGTCAGAGTCGCCGTCACCGTCAAAGTCCAGAAACAGCAACAATGCTGATTCTTGAGTTGAATCAGCCAGACGTTTTTTCGTTTATAATATTTGTAAATTTGAAGGTATTGTCTCAACTTTGAATTTTTACATGAAAGCAAATATAATTCTACCAGCATTCTGATGTTCTCAAATAGGGCAGTACAATCATACGTGTTGTTATATTCGAAAAGAAACTGTAGAAAAAATGGTTTCCTTAGAAACAGCTTTCTAGCAGGTAGATAGTGTCCTTCACTGGTGTGACAGCACTTCTCTAGCTCCTGTAGCACTTCTCTAGCATAACGAATAAATTCTTTAAAAATAACTCGGCTACCAAGAAAATAAAACTGGTGTTTATATTCCATAATTGGTTGCATTTATTGTAGAATCAATTACTGAATCAAAAAGCGATCAATCTTACTCTTACTCGGACTGACACATATGTATTATAATGCATATTTAGCAAAATATGTCCATCTGTCTAAATACTACAATATTAACAATACCTACATCATTGCATTCCTCTCTTTGAGAATTTGACTGTGCTGGCGAAAAAATGTAGACTTATATTTAAGAAATCAAAGTTGTGATAGCATTTTCAAAATTACTAATGCTCTAGGTAAGAAAACGAAATGTGTTATTTCCTACATCATCTACATCAACTTGTCTGGAATTGCATTCCGATTTCTGAAACCGTTCAGAAGAGATTTGCTGTTACCAAATTAGGCGGTCCGCTCTATATTCTATAAACAAACAAAATTTGTGCAAGGTAAATAAAGTGTTTTAGAATTTAAAACCATGTTAATTGCAAATCGCGCTTCCAATATCGAAACGTATGCAAATCGTGGAATGAGATTTTGAAATTGTATTCTTTTCCCATGACTTAGTAGATAACCAAAACAATTCAGTATAAACTGAAAACATACCACGCGGAGAAAACATGATAAGAAAGGAAAGTCGCGACAAGATACAGGTTACGATAAGATTGCATTGATTATACTATTTAACAAAGCGTTAGAAGTTTTCCTCTCCAATATTTAAGTGCTCTCGTCTGCACTCTTTACGAAATGTCTCATTAGAATTTTGATAAATTAGCAAATACTTAAGCCAGCTGGCTACTCTAGGCCATGGGGCGTCTACCCGAATGCCAAGGAGGTCGCAAGCTCTTAAAGCTTCCAAAAATCGTCGCTTCGTTTCCTCTCCCAATTACGAACCCCACGAGGAGATATAAGCCCTCTTGATGACCTCGCTTTTGTAAGAGCGAGCCAGTGGTCAGGAAGGTTGAAAGTTTACTTGCTATGAAAACGTAATGCTTTCTTATGATACTTTTAAGCGAGAGGCGATGACTTGAAGCTTTGAGAGAAGACGAAGAGCTAGTTACAAGAGCAAGGAAGCAGGACGTATGCGGTGGAAAAGAAGGTCGTAGACATGTTTTACTTTTTACGTACATGGATTTGAACTTTTTATACACGACGCAAGGGAAAGCGATAATAGTTACATCGTAAATGAAGATTTTGCGTAAATTAATAAGTGTTCAACGAACTTTCATTGCCGTAAAATGAGCTTAACACTTGTCGAAAGTTTCCTCCTCTAAGAGAAAGGTAATATGAAGATGCCAAAAAGTAATCACAAAGCAAAAGACATTAATAGCTTATTAAATCTAAAGTTGATTGTACTGAATAGGAAGACGTGTTAGTAAGTTAGCAATAATATATTATATGGTTTATAAAGTAGAAACTCAGTTTCTATTGTACTTTCTATTGTTGGGTATATGCGAACCAATACTTTTACATTTAGCAAGATGACGAAATAACACGAAATGACCTGATATGTTTGCAATATTTAAGAAACGGACAATATAATTGCTTTTGGAATAATAAAAATGTATTGCCTTATGTTGCTTCATCATGTATCTACATGCATTTACAGAAAACTTTACATTCAATCTTTGGACGATTCTACTGAATGAATTTCATTTATCTGTAAGGTAAGTGTTCAGAGAAAGAAAGAAACAAACAAACAATGAGAGAGAGAGAAGGGGGAGAGAGAGGGAGAGATATTAAATTCAAACACGTGTTATAATACACATTGTATTACGCATCCGATTGTAAACAAGATAGTTCGTATCTACATAACGGAGGTAACATACGTGTGAAATAATTTTCATTTTCTCCCTTAACTTTCTCTCTTCAAATTTACCATTTTTCACGAATGGTTATCGTAAATTTCCCACATTCATTTTCTGTACTTCAAGAAATTTCTTCTGCGCAGTAGTGGGAACAATAAACCTTCCTGTGTTCTTTCAATGATTCTGACCAAGAGTATGGAATCTGCCGATAGTGAACAAATCACGAAAATTAAAAAGAACGAGAAACAAATTTATGACTATGAGAAACGATGAATAATAATAATAATACATAATACTACCAATCAAAGCTGCAAATAAATATATAATTGATGACATTCTCAATCTATAATTGATGCCATACTTAAGTAATATAACTGAGAAACATAGAATTGAGAAAAATAAAATAAAAACATTTTCTGATCACAAGATAAAATATAAATTAGCCACTACGAAAACTGAACAAAAACAGAATTGAAGTGAATCTATTAACATGCGATTAGGGACATTTTGAATAATTAATGAAGCTTTTCATAATTCAAAAACTGACTCATTTTCATTAACTCATTGGGCTTAAACAAAATACAAAACTGAATACACGTAATATGGAAATTTTTACGATTTTGTCCTGTTAGGCCGACTCGTTCATTACCTTAAAGGTGCTTCTCACCTGCCGAGATTACAATAACAAACCAAACGCGACTTTTTGTAATATCTATGCTATTCATAACAGACTTTTCGTGTTAAACGATGTCTGTCACACATGCAAGCCACCTTTAGCGCCCCACTTGCCCGCAGGGAGGGGAAGGCGACAGTGACACTTCGGGGATTAGCACCACCAGAACTCCCAGCGGAGACCGCTAACCGGCCCCCTGAGGCAGGCGAGGGCGCCGGCGGCGGAGGGGGGGGCGGCGGGGGAGGTCGGCGTCGCCGCCGGGGGCGCAGCAGGTGCAGGAGGCGTTGGGGGCGGGGGAGGGGGAGGGGATGAGCGCCGTCGCCCCGGGGGCCGCGGGCCGCGCGACCCACTTGGGCGCCAATTAGCGGGAGAGAGAAACGCCGCCGCCGCTGCCGCCGCACGCACTTTCTGCCGCAGGGTCGCCGGCGAGAGCAGCGAGTCCGCGGCGGAGCGCCAATGTCAAGAGCCCCGCCGCGCCTCCACATCCGGTCTTTCGCGGGGCGCGGGTCCTGCGCGACCAACCAAAATACTGTTCTGTCGCTTCGTAGTGTCGGGAGAGAGCGTTTTACGGTCAATGATTTCACTATCACTTAGTGTTGACGTTTGGTTGCACGACAACATCCTTTGAACGTTGTGTTATCTAAGAGCAGGATTCCTGAAACTCTTGATTCAATTTCATATGAAATCAGGTAATGATTAATCATCAAAATATTTGGAAAGTAGTCTTTAGATCAGTGATTTCATTCTGGAGTTATCGGAAGCAATATTAATACTTAAAACACGGAATTCACAAGGAATAAAAAAAAGTTAAAAGAAACCACCCATCAGTCATATAACACTCGCAATTAGTGTTATTTTGAACACTATTAACATAACGAAGAATTTAGAGAGGAAATTCGGTTTCAGAGTTAAATACGGATCACCTCTCTATTAATGGTGAAATTGACCTTCAACAATCCCACATGTACCAAATTCGGGTGCATGCCTGACAATTAGAATTGTCAATTCACTGAACTCATGGCCATTAACTACTCCTTTCCAGAAAATTTAAACTCAATAGTAAAAATTGATCAAGAGATAGAAAAGTTCACCCACACAACACAAAATTCAATTAAGCAATGTTACTATTCGCGTCATTTTTAATAGCTATTGAACTCGTGTAATGGCATCAACAATAAGTACTTATGAGTTACATAAGTACTAAGAAATCACAGAAATGTCTAGCAGATCAATCAACATTTCAAGCGATCCAGAGAGAGACACTGTCCAAACATCGACAGAACTCCCACCAACATCCTCCACGCCAACAGAATATCCACAGCAGCCAGAGCGCGGTCCCGTCTCATAGCCGTGAAGATGCCGCAAGGAGCGCCGCAAACCGTCGCCCGCGGGCGCGGGACGCAAGGCGGTCAGCGTCCGCGCCGCGGAGAGGGGCCCTTATCCCCGCGGGCAGCGTTTCCGCCCTCCCGCCCCCGCTTCCGGGCCGCGTGCGATTTCTCGGCCGCCCCAGAAGCCGCTGGCACGCAAGGCGCTTCCCGCCTCAAATCGCCTCTCCCGTTTGCCAACTCAGATGCCGGCCCCTGCCACCAGAGCGCCTGGGGGGCGCCCGCCGATTGAAGAGACGTTCCACCGCTCTCAACAGAAACAGAATGCAAGCGCGCATTGAAAAGGCCATTCACAATGAAAACGTTGACACAGAGGTGAGGACATACACATGTACTTTTATCATTACATGTACCGTTCACAATAATCGCCATCGTAATTATGAGCACAGCCACTCTTCGTAATCGAGTCAATAAATACTCGACACAGAAATTGCATGTATATTATTCAACCCGAAGATAAGCGAAATGGACCCAAACGTGTATAGATGATATTTAGGATGCCATGAATGATTCTATGGAGCATTTCATGAGCAATTATGAAAATGGCAAATATTCTCTTTCTAAACGAATCAACAAAACGCTAGAAGTTTTTTTGGATGTTGCTGCGGTATACGATAGTGTGTTGTCCTCAGATTAGGTTAAAGTGAACGTGAAAGCTTGCTGTACGCGAACTTTCAAAATTACGTCTTACATTGAAATTCAATTTTACGTTCAAGTTCATCGGCGTGAATAGTTCCATTTCATAAATGGAACCAAGCTTTTGGGTTTACCTTTAGTTTTCATTTTGAATGAGCCTTAAGAACGACATGCAGCTCTTTTGGCCGAAAGATATTACGATTGAAATATCAAGTTACCACTTTCTCGTACCCGTATTTTTGAACATATATTTTGTTTGAACTTTGAAATGGGACTATTTTTGTAGAATTTACAATATTTGTGAATATTTATTACACAACTACATGTTTAATACTGAACTGGACTGAAATGAACGCACTACGCGTATCCCCGAATGTGTTAAATGACGTAAAAATGTCAATAAAAGTGATATATATATATATACACACACACACACACACACACATCGGCAACATAATCATTGCTCGAAAAGTTAGACGTAAGTATTTATAGATTTTGTCATGCAGATTTAACATGTCAAGTCTGCAAAAGTATAATTAATAGTATCTAATTTATCTCAAGAAACGACTTTAGAATCTATAAATACTTATGTCTAACTTTTCCAGCACTAATTATGTTACCGATTAGAGAAGCTCTCCTAAACAACAATCAACAATAAAAAATGTATCTTGTTTTACAGTCTTTTAATTGAGTAGAGGATGATTTTAGTTCACAAAACTAAACATAATAATAATAATAATAATAATAAACATAATAAAATGTTCTTGAAATTAACATAATTTAGATAACGTTTTAAACGCGGTATAATACCGATAAAAATACAATAAAAGAAGCGATCAAAAAAAGCAACAACTGGAGCCCCATTCTGATGATACAATCTTTTCCCTCAGCCACCTGTAGGAAAACTTTCTTCCTTATGCGTATTCTTCAGTCATGTGCAAGTGATGTGAGACGTTTGGTCACGTCATGTCCGTGATAGTTCTAACATAATTCCAAGAAGTACTCGTAGATGTATCGCTGATTAATCAGATTACTAGATACCCCTGTACATTGAGAAGTTGGTCATCGTAACACCTTTTCTTGCTCTAAAAATTATCCCAACGCATATCAATGATAGTTTTTTCGCACGTGAAAATGAACATTTACATCAGCCGTTGCTAATGTCTAATTTATCTCATTAAAAATAAGTAATGAAGATTCTCTAGAGTTTTCACTTATGTTTCAGCAAGTCAAAAACATACTGCCATAAAGATATACGACGAAAATATTAAATTTAAAACATTTAATTAAGTACATTCTTTTACTCTCTATTCATAGACACTTCAATCACGAAAGAAAAAATATATCCACATTCCACAGTTGCCAGAATGCTTCACATTTACAAGAGGCGTCCGTGAGACAGTTATCTGTCACCTTGATGTGTTTGTTTATGATCATAATCAATCATAATATTGACTTCCAAGAAAGTCTAACTTCCTGTTCTCAGAATATGCTGAATAATCTCTTTCCTTCCAAACGCCGTCGTTTTTCTAGTACCTTCTTTCACTAGTTCGGGAATTTCCAGCAGTTTTCTACTCACTTGAGCCAAGGGTGAAGGGCGACACCCTCATAGATCCGACCTGACTTGAGCCCTTGGAATTTTTAAATACGTCTGTAGCATACACGTACATTACATTATACCAGACGTAAGGTAAATGGTGTCACTTAATATTATTAATAGTAATAATATTAAATGATTAATTCTGGAGAGTAACCAAAATATAATATCTTTTGAAAGCTAACATTTCCAGCTACGACATTTTGGGGTAAATATTTTTCTTGAAAAGATGAATGCAATATGTCTACTTCATATTAAATCTTGGGGGCATAAACTCTTGGTCGAAAAACAAAGGTTAACGCAGATCTTATGCTGAAGTGTAAGTTTCTGAGGCGAAACAAAAATTACCATGCTCACAACTGTAGTTTCTCTACAATAGTATAGTTCCTCGAGTAACCAAGAATCAGTTAATGGAAGTACTCCTATCTTATCTTTCTGACTACATACGGTACATTTAGGAAATGCATTGAAATGGGAATGGCGCAAATACCAGTAAATACCTACAAAGTGTCAATGATCGCTGATCAAGAATATAAGAATCTGAAATATATTGTTTGTTTCCTCTATTAACGAAGAAAGTTGAAATGAATTGAATTGCCTTATTTTATGTGGCGAGACTCAGGCCATGAGGACTGCTTCCGTCTGACCACGCAAATTTCGTGCCGCTCCTTTCCTAGCGGAGAAAGAAGGTATTCCATAGGCGACGAAAGAGGCGATTTTGAATTTAGCTCAGAGGCGTCATTTAGGCTTGAGGATCTTTTACATGCAGTAAATCTACTAACATGGGACAGCAGGGTTTACTTCCCCTCCGAAGGAAGGCGTACGAAGGATTTTTTCGAATCCATGCCTTCGATCGGGTTTGAACCCGCGAATTTGGGTTGTAGTCCGGTACGCTAACCGTTACACCATCGCCGTCACAAAAATAAATAACAAATTTCCATAACTTAGGCAGCATTGAGAGCAATGTAACTACCTAAACTGTGATTGCTGGAAATCTTCGGAACAGGAAAAAGATAAAACACATACTTTCAAAAATATATACACAAATTAGATTGTACCGTATTGAGTAGCAAATTTAATTCTTCAATTTATAACGCAAGGATTGCACAAATGCGAAATAAAAATAAAAGCATACCTGGAAGTGTCTGACTAGGTACGCCAGCTGCATGTCGTACAAACAAATAAACATTGACATACAAATTCAAGAGATTCAACAGGTAGTCAATAAGACGTTTGCTCGTTGGCACTGTGTAGACCCTCGATCTTCTTGTAACGAACGCCACCAATCGCAGAGAACACGGTGCATGCTACCGCTTAACAAAGCACACTGATCTAAACTGCGTCTGCGTAAACGACGCATCTGCTGTCAACCGACCTAAAAGCCTATTGTCGAGATACGAAGGTGCCATTGTATAGATAAGATAAAGAGCTGAATCTGAATGATGCGCCACTCAAATCGGAAGTAACAGATTTTTCTACACCCACGCTCACCCTAAACTCGCAGAGTCCTTGTCTAAGAAATACCATATCAAACCGGGATTTGGTTTCGATGACGAAATGTTGTCGAAACGTGTCGAAGTGCACGGAGGAAAGGTAGCGCGACATATTTTGCGATTCGCACATCCCCCTCCACGGCGCTTATCGGCTTCGGGCTTTTCAGCAGAAACGCTGAAATCCTATTTTGAGCCGCGTGACCGCATGATCTATTTACGACTGGAATTTTATCTAAAAATCAAATGAAAGGAAACTAGTTACACAAATCTGTTTAACCAAGTAATATGGCGGTTTGTGGTTACTTCTACCTCTTTCTTGAAATACTGGCAATTAAAGGATTTCGATTACAAACGACTGACGCAAACACTCAGTGCTAGATAAGTGACATGTGTGTCAGACAGCGGACCCTTAATCCATGTCCAATGAGGTCAATATATTTTCCAAACGGAGAAACCTCGTATTGGGCGCGTACTCGAAACGAACCTGGGCTGCAGGAAATCATACTCCCCACAAGTCGTTTTCACCGAAAGCAGCATTCTCGAAGCCCACTTATCGGAGACGCATTTTCCTTGCCTGCAAGCCGTTTCCCTCCCCTCTTCCGGTCTTTGTGTCCCGATACGGTTCGCGTGTATCGGTAGGATGGAGGCATTCGTCTCGACGGCGTCTAACGAGTGGCGCAACCCACAAATGAGGCGAAGCGCGGCGCGGGCGGCGCCTCCGGCACGGACTGGAGCCGCGTTTTCGTAGAAAGTTGTTTTGCAGCAAATTAAGAAGAGGTCCATCTAATTACATCGATTGAGATATCTGCATCGTTAGTGCGAATGACGGGGAATCAATCGATTGATCTCAGGTTGGAGCCCAGGTCGGTTGCCCTGACCGGTTGCTTTTGGGGATTTCTCTGCAGGTTCAAGGTGACTACCAAGAAAACTGTTCATGTTTAACTAGGTATATCCTAAAGTTTTAACGGGTGATAGCACGGTTCGTTTAATCGATGGATCTAAACGACGGTAAACGTATGAGACCATCGAAATACGCTATTTATAACAACTCGAGAGAGCTTGCACCCCATGCACGAATGGCACATGAACCTGGCGAGTCGGTAGTTAAACTTTCAAAATAAAAAAAAGTTTCCAAAATTATATGAAAACAACAAACACCCTCTTGTGAAGAAGGTGTTCTAATACCAGAACAAAATTTCATCTTTTTCCTGACAATTTTGAGTGACTTTCCTCTTGTTTTTTGGTCTTCTTCTGGACTTTCATGCTTTCTGCACTAAACGTGGCTAGCACGTGAGCCATTACAAATGTGTGTTTGACACTTGGAAAACTGCAAGAAGCATACTGACGGAAACCGCCAAAAAGAGAGCTTCCTGTAGAAAGTTCTAACTTTTTCAGTACTACCACTGATTGGTTTTTACTACGAGGTTACTAGCGTATGATAAACTATCTAATAATAGTTATTTACTAATATTGGTTGGGCAGAATTTATATATTTGTTTTAAATGAATTTTTCATTAAATACATTTAAATACATATGAATTTTAAATAATTTTGTATTTAAACGATATTTTTCAGTTTTTTGGGACATGTTTTGAAGATATATTTAAAGACACAAAATAGGTGTTTTAAAAAAGAAATACTTAAAATGATTTAATAAAAATAAAATTCGTGGATGTATTTTTGTGTACATACATTTTATATATTACATACAAATATTCGAGTATTATAGTTTTTTATTGTTAAGAAATTTGCGTGACTGTCAATTAAAACATTGTTGTTATTGACAATTACAATATGTTTCAATAAAAAGATGTAATAAAATTGTGTTTGCTGTATTTCGACTATTTCTGGTATTTTAAATACGTATGTATTTGGCAAATGAAAACCTAATGTATTTTGGGATGTATTTCAAATACTTATTTACAAAGAATTTTGGCGAGATATTTTAATACAAAATTTAAAGTATTTTGCCACACCATGTTAGTTAGTAGATTAATGGGACGCTTTGAGCATTTTCATATTTAATTACTGCGTTAAAAAAATAGGGTATCATAAAATGTCCAATTCCCCAACAGCAGTCCAAGATACGTCGAATGACAACTCGCTTGTCCCAACCGGAGGACCGGAAGGGGTCTAACCGTGAGTGACCTAGAGACGGACACACGCTATTCGGCTACAGGTACTATTACCAGATATAAGATATTCATATTTAAACGGAGGAACTACGGCCGAAACAGAAGCGTGCGGTTCCGCTTCGCAGTGCACCTGTCGCAGCGGCGGCGGCGGCGGCGCGTGAAGGCAAGGAGGGGCGGCCCCGCCGAATAAACACTCGGGTGAAAAGCCGCCCAGACGGCGCTGACCAGCGAAGGTCGGCGGAGGCCGCGGCGCGGCGCGGCGCGGGGCGACTCGGGTTTCTCCGCGGGCCACCGCCGCCGCACGCACTGGGTCCAAACGACCCACATCCCACGCGCGAAAATAAACGAGCACATCGTAATTAAATAAAACGTGGTTTTACTAAAAGAATCGTTACTGCTTCCAGTCTATGCGTTTGGGAAGTTTTCTGTCGCAATTATTAGGATAATGACAGGCTAAATGACATCGAACCAGGAACCTCTAAAGGATAATGCCAATTCTTCACTAAATTACACTGAAAAGGAGACCACAAAATAAGATCAAACCATTTACGATGTCATTCTGTGCGCAAATAAAAATAAATATTGCTTTCTATGAAATTTCGTAATCTCGTATAATTGAATTAAAGTAGGAAGTAAAGAGAAACATTGAAAGAAGTTCATGAAAATAAATACTAATTCATTTAGATCAGTGGTGCCAAGGTCTACCACTGGTGGTAGTGGCACGCTCCGTAGCACCGTGCCATGCCACGAGCTTCTCTGCGCCACTATCGTCGGGAGAGGAAACTATTAGTAACCCCGCCGTTTTACAATAGGGATGGCTTTGTCTCTGGTGGTGGGGTAACGACCTGCGTGGAGGAGCAATTTCGCCTTGGCACTCGTGCCACGAACTCCCACTCGTGGCATCGACCTTGACAACACTGATTTAGACTGAATTATTATTTCCCTGCTTAATTTATTTACGTAGTATCTGTTTCAGTGAAATGCTTGCTACGAATCCAACAAATTGCGCTGTTTTGGGCGAGGTTCGGCCCAGTGCGCGCCGCCACCTTCTGCCCCAGAGGCACCGCGCGTCTGTCACGCACTCGCCGGCTTTCGGCGCTTGACCTCTGCCGGCGCCGCCAAGCCAGTTTTCTTTCCGTAAACCACCGCTGGACGCGGGCACCCGAGTTGACCGGCTGTGGAGAAACCGGGTCGCCAGAGGAGCGTCGTCATGCGCACACGGGGGCCGAGGGGAAAGACGTAAACATCGGATCCAGTGGCCTCTGTGCTACCTGTCCACAAACATGTCACGAGCACCCCTGAATCTCTCCCGCTTTCCAGTTTTCTCTCACAGAGAATAGATCGTTATTGGAGATCGAAAGAATATTATGTTCTCCACAGTCTTCGCTCTTCACGTTTTCTTTCTAGTCGAGAATACTTTATTAACGGGTAGTTTCCACAGACATTACACTGAAAAACAAATTTTAAAATTTGGCGGTTATCTTGGTATCTAACTCTTCTTCTAAGATAAGTAAAACGTGCTGATTCAAAATATGCAAACCATTTGTCTCTTATCACCCACAGTTGTTTAGATATACTCCTTTTATATATATATAAATATATATATATTATATATAATATAATAAATATATATATTATATATATATAGAACATTTTTGGTACATGGAGTACTAATGAACATGGAATTAGCTTAGAAAATAGTGAGATTGAGTTACATGGCACGCATACTTTATAATAATATATATATATATATATATATATATATATATATATATAGATGTATTATACCTTGAATTATATATATATATAATTCAAGGTATAATACATACATAAAATCTATATACACTGAAAATACTTAATCTAAGGAGTATTTTGCTTGAATTTCTTGGCTATGAATTTGCTATTGTGTGAGCATTTGGCATGTCACGCTGAAATGTCCAGCAGTAGTCGGCTAACATTGCTGCACTCCATTGGCCCTGATACGTTAATCCATCACCTGAGATTTCCTGGTGAAAACCATATTCGTCACTGACTATTAAACGTAGGTTTACGGAGAAGTCAAGATGCGAGTCAAGGAGATGAATACTGCGGGACATGTTGACACCCAGCTTTTTGTAGGCACTGATGCACTTCTTCACAACAGTTACATAGCAGATATTGGTTTTTACTTGCTCAGAAAATTATGTATACAAATTGCAGTTAATGCAATCTGAGCACAAAATTTCGTCTATAACTGTTAACGTCCGAAAATCAAATGGAAATGATTTAGATGTTTTCTTTGGAAATATCTCTTGCAAAGGAAATATTTGAGTCACAAGGACAAGAATAAAATAATAGAGATAAGTAGGGAAGAAAAAATGTTCCACTGACATGAAGTGAATTTGTCTTTCAGAGAGGAAATAAAAATTCCTTAGAATCTGAGCCTAACATATCCTCACGGAATTTCACCAACAGTTGACACTTTTAATAGGCTTCACATATGAAAAGCCGTCCCTAGCAGCGATAGGCCTCGCGAAAGCAAGCTGCAAGGAGGCCTGCATCCCGCTAGGTGTGGAGAGGTCGAAAGGGAAAAGGGGAAATCAAGAAACTGGCTTTGTTTTAGGCGAAAGCAACGCTGAAGTGCGAGAGTTTCGCGAAAAGTAACGACTGGTTCTATGTGAGAAAGCCCCTAAAGAAAGGGACACGTATCAAATGAATTATAATGATTAATCTTAAACACTTTCATGTCACAGAAAGCTTTTAAAATCGTTTTGCAAGCATTGAAAATGCGTACTTAGAAGGAGTCTTCCTCGAGTCAGGCAACACATTGCACTGATGATTATCGAAACGTGAAAAAAGTTTTAAAAATCAACTTTCTGCGTGAGTGATACGACAGTCTTCCATTTCATGATAGTAACGTCATAAACGCGACTACTTTCTAATAAATTCTTGAAAGGAATATTTAACAAATATAACAAAAACGCTTTTGAAATGGTGCTTCAATCGCATCGATGACCGAAAATCACTCGCCATTAGAAACCTAGAGGATATCCTACACAGATCATTATTAGATCACATCTTAAATCACATTGAAAGATTTAATACGTTTTCAAAGTAAGCAAATAATCCTGCACAGATGGGTTGAAAACGTTAATGGACATGGCAAAGTATTATTAGCATAATTTTCAGCGTTCATCTCAATAGTGAATCCAACTTGCTACTTCCTTGGAGTCAGACAAGGGGCTTGCAAGTAGAATTATGTGCTGAGCATTTTGACCCTTGGCCTTGCGACAGAGCAAAGATCGACTCATAAATATAAAAAATCTCTGGTATTTGTGTGTTGAAGTTTGACTTTTCAGTGTTACTTTCACCAAATCACGCAGCCCTCGCTGAAGTTACTAATCTTCTATTCATTAACTCCCTTTTAAATGCATGAAACTGTTACTCTTTTCGTAGATTCTTCTAGCCGACATTCAAATAGACACGAAGGGCTTCGGGAAGTAACAAGATAAGCTACACCCAACCAAAGGAAGCCTCCCTCATTTCGTATATGTTAATACTATCTCTATTTTGGTCGAAGTGTGTCCCATCTTATTGCCACCAGACCTTTATAAAATAAAAAAAATAAAAAAAAGATTGAGTGATTGTTAGGAATTCCGGGCGTGACAACTGAGGTCATTTGTCCCGTGAGTGTAGTATATGTGTTTGCATCGGGATGGGGCAGTGACCTTCCCCCGTCGGATGGAGAGATCCAGCGCCGACCTATCGTCGACTCGCGGGGTTTCCCCAACGAGGCATCTCCCACCAACGGGGCACCGCCCCAGTCGGAACAAGCTCTAAGCCTCCGACCGCTCACCCGGCATGTGAGATAGTGCAGTGCATGTCAGTGTATGTGTGAAGGGGGGGAGAATAAGACAAGGAATGGGAAGGAAAGATCGCGCGCGTTCCGTGGCCCGTTTCTTAGGGTACTGCTCTGGCATTCGCCTGGTGTTGATCGGAGAAACAACGGAAAACTACCGATCAGAGCGTCTGGCCGCTAGAATTCCCCTCCAGATAGCGACTGATCTCGACCTAACTGACAAGCTAGTATCGAAAATCCTGCCGCGCCGTCGGGACTCGAACCTACGTCTTCCCGGTCAGAGGCACTGCAGTGGCGTCAGTTGATGCACTGAGCTACCTCACCCGATATATCAAAAAGAAATATATGTAGTAACAAGATAAGTTGCATTTCCATCCAAATGCAGATATATATTAACATTGTCGAATAATAATAGGTATGGTGTGGCTAATCATGTTATTGCTCAACCACTTCGAATATAATGATAGAAAATTCAATGAGATACATTTTTAAAATTTCCATTCAATATTATATGTAAACAGAAGCAAGAATTGCACAATAACATCAGCTATTTTAAGAATTTCATATAAGTACATTCAATTAAGAAGTAATGTTTGAGAAAATAAATATATCTTTCTTCAGATTAAACTTCAGTATTTTGGAACAATTATCATTAAAAAAGTACAGTTAAATCCAGGGGTATGTCAACTAACGTAATTCACGTTCTGTAAAGCGTTTATTTTTCGATCTAATTAGCAGAGAAACATTCCCTCATTTCCAAGTTTTGTAGATCCGCTTTACGTAATCCAGCGATCCCAAAGCATCATAATCGTCTGAGAGACCTTTTATATCCACGCGGCTCGGTAGCAGAGCGAGCGCAACGGCTCTAAAAATAGCGAACGATCGCGCACGCCGTTTTCCCAATGCCGCCGCCGAGCCGCCTAATAAACTCTCGGGTGCGGAGTGCGGGGTGGCGGAGGTGGGCGAAACCGGCCGGTGCGGCGCGGCGCGTGGACGATGGCACCGCGACGCGATGCGGGCGACGCGCAGCGCCGCGCCGCCCGGGCTCTTTCCGAGCGAAGGTGAACGAGCAGAGCAGCCCACGCGGCACACACTGGGCCGGCACACAAGAGAAAAAGGCCCCACTAATTCTTTCTCTAAATAATACACAAACGAAATATTACTGTTTGGTACAATTTATAAAAAAAAAACATCCACACAAAATCATGTAAGTGTACTATTGCTGGAATTGAAAATACCCCCCCATTGATGGATTTATTGGTGCTTCCGGGCGCATCAACAGCTAAGGTCCGGCAGTCCCGTAAGTGTAGTGTTTTTTATTGCGGGAGGTGTCAGCTCTCCCGCTGGAAAGCAAGGTTCGGCTCCGACATGCCTGTCAGCTAGAGAGTTATCCCCAACCAGTATCTCCCACCGACGAGGCACAGACGGAACAAGCTCTATACTTGGGTTTTTATTTCTTGGCGTGTGAGAGTGTCTTCACGATGGAATAACTCCTGGCATTTCGCGTCTTTCTCGGTCGTGCCGCTACACGTCGTATGATCGCGACCGTATCGAGCAGGGCTGACGATCATGCGACATCTAGCGGTATGACCGAGAAAGATGCGAGAGATGTGAGATATTCCATCGTGAAGATAGGCCCTCATGCGTCAAGAAATAAAAACCCAAGTACAAGCTCCCGATTCGTCTTCCAGCATGTGGTAGGGTAATGAATATGTGTGAAGGTAAGGAGAAAGGATAGGACAAGGAAGGGGAAGGAAAGATCTCGTGTGGTCCATGGCCCGTTTGTTGGGGTTCTGTTCCGGCAATCGCCTGGTATTGATCGCAGAAACCACGGTAAACTACTGATCAGAGCAGCCGGCCGCTAAAATTCTTCTCCAGACAGCGGGTGAATTCCAAAATCCTCCCACCGTCGGGACTTAGACCCTAGGACTTCCCGGTTAGACGCACTGCAGTGACATCGATTAATGCCCTGAGCCATCTAAGCCTCCCCCCCCACACACACACACGAGCTACATCAAACAGATCCAAGACAAAACATTTAGACGTTCGCAGTTTACATAAGAAAACAGCAAGCGCGTATGCAACCCGCAATGTAGATTACATCGCACCATTTTGTAATACTTAGCGCAAATCGTGAGGTGTTCGAAATAAAGCAATTTCTTGCATTTCCCAGTGCTTTGAATTACCTGGGAGTATAGCCAAGTTCTTAGACAAATTTTGCGGAACCGTTGAAGATTTTGTGAATAAATTGGACGATAAATACAAGAATAGATTGAAGGCCCATCGCTCGGCCCTTAGGCTGGGGAAAGGAGAAGGAAGAGACGATTGCGATCCATCTGAAACCTTCTATGATGCTGCTCCGGCGTTCACTTAGAAGTGATCAAGAAAACAAGGAAACCACAGATCACAGTAGACGGACTACAAATTCGATTCCTGAAACAAATGGCTGTTCAAACAAATCATATACAGTTCTGGTGCCCGACGTTTCTGGTACCGAATCCGTGACCATTCACTGGTACGTTTTGACGTTGCCCTTACGGTTGTCGCTTCCGGTGTAGGTGCAATAATAATAATAATAATAATAATAATAATAATAATAATAATAATAATAATAATAAATCAATAATTAAAAGGAAAGGCTCTAGACGAAACCTTCCTCAGACGGAATTTAAAAAAGCTTGATACGGGATTCGTGTTGCCAAACAGCTACGAATAATGAACATTAAGAATAATGTTGAAAGGATAGCGGTACACGCTTCACTACAAAAGACTGCGTATAACCGTGACTCAGGGAGTATCGTCTGATATTCAGAAAGTAGTCACAGCAGTTGCGGACATATGTGTTATTTACAATCCGCGTTATGAATATCGTGTTATAACACGAGACGCCATGTTAGAATTTTGCCAACGTGTGTACCGACATGGTCGATTTCTGCATTATGCCCTTGACTTAATAAAAACACCCAAGTACGAAAACCCCAAAACGTGTTCAAACCTCGTTTGTAGACAAAAGCTTGCATGTCCGCACTGCCCATCAGTTTTGCTGAACGGGGAAGAGGTTTTGAGCAATGTGTCTCACGTTCCGTTCGACATGTTGCAATTTTCGTCATGGCATTGCACGAAAACGATGGATGCAGTAATGCGATGGATGCACAATCATTTGTAATGATTGTGACCTTTTCTTGCACACAGCGTATTCTGAAAATCTCGCAAGAAAATACATATAAATCGCCAATCGATCAAAGCAAAACGTTTTGGAGATACAAGTGAAGCATGAGAGCTCGACAACGAAGGTTCCTAACGTATCATCAAGCCCACCTCAACACTTTTTTATGACACTAATAATTTCTTTAATTTTCACTTCATTCAAAAGTGGCCTAACATTTTTATGTGTAATAATGAATATTCAACTCCCGCTTTTACGGTAATTTCGGCTCACTGCGCGCGGCTGAATTGCACAAGCGCTGACGCAATGAGTGGTCGTCCACCCACTCGCCCGCGCACACGGCCGCGAACCCGGCGCGCGGGAGGAGCGGGGCGGGGCGGGGCGGGGTGGGGAGGGGAGGGGAGGGGCGGGGCGGGGCACAGGTCTCTGGCGGAGAGTAAATCTTGCGCGTCCGCCGCCCGCGCCCGAGTGGCCGAGCGCAAACACTCCCGGGCCTTAGTGCGCGTGCGCACTCCGTTTGCGGCGGCGGCGAAACGAGGCCACTCGGCACCTGGCGTAACCATCATGGTCCTCGGGGGGGGGAGCAGAGAATTAAAGAACTCTGTTAGTTCGCCTTTGGACGATGTAGGTGTAACTAACGACTACCGACTGTGGCACCCTTGATGTAAATAGGAATGGCTAAACTAATACGATTCAAATTAAGTTTTATTTGTTTGTTTGTTTTTTGTTGTTGTTTTTTCGTTCCTAATTTTTATTTTTATTTTTGAGAAATAATAAATTTAAAGTGAACGAATAGAGGCTGTGGGAAGATATTTTTGTTCAGTTTTATAAGAATCTCTTTCATGTAGTTAAGTGAAGCAGAAAGTTATGGAGTCTTGGTGAAATGTACTATTCAAATAAAACGCTAAGCGAGAAAGTTATTGCCATGGTTAATGGAATATTGAAAAACTTCGTATTCTTGAAAATTAAAATACCTTAAAATAGGAACTACATACAAAAATAAGGAGATAGCACAACGATCTATAATATCAAAAATTAGAAAAAGATCGAAATATATGGGGAAAGGACGACGAGTTCGTGACATACTCCCACACACACAGCAAGCACTTGGCTAAAAGACACGAGAAAAGGGAATAATTAATGTGTAAAAAACAGCTGTTATTTGAGAAACTGCGACCAACTGCTCTTTGTAGACCTTGAAATTTCTGTAGTGTCAAGTTTTTAATCAATTTCACAGCGAAGTAATAACATTGACGCAAAGTCATTAATGGGAAGTCTCATAAATCTGCACCCACAAGGAGACTTGTCTACTAACGTAGACAGAGTGCTTGCTGCACAACAATTTTAATAACACGAAACTTGCCACCATACGTATTCTTCAAATATATTTTAATTTGTTTTCTTCGAAATTTGTGCAGTCAGAGAAATTCTAAAGCTACGAATAACCGAACAGTTATTAAATCATTTTAAAAACTGATGCCAACCTGGAACCAAATCCACCCCGTCTGTTTTAAGGTCACGGACGTACTTCAGATTAACCCAATGTCACAATAACTTCTGACTGATAGGTTATTACACGGTTGAGCAACATTTTATTTCCCTCATCGTAATTGTTAAGTTTCTTACACGCGTAAGCGTCATGCGTGGCATCACATGTCACGGTGCCCGCTCCTCCTTAATTGCGCTAGGCGCGGCTTCCGCAGCATTCGGATCCTCCGGTGGAAGAGCGACTGTGATGTGTTCCGACAAACTCGGAACAAATCCCTCCCCAGTTAAAGGATGAGGAAGACGAGATGAAAATGTAATTGAACCAATTGTGTGCGTAAGTTAGCCCTCGGTTGCGTTCCGCTGCATAATTATACTCTAATGTCAAATCTCTCCGGGAAAAGGATTCATTTTTCTTGTCATATTAAAAGCGGAATTAATTCTCATTTCTGGTCGGGGAGAAAGGTGTCAACTGCTCTACGAAAGAAATGAGCGCTTCTAAGCTTATCTGTTATTTTCTTCTTTGGTCCAGCTCTAAAGATAGAAAACAATGTAAAATTCGAACAATACGATACACAAGGAAAAACATCTTAGAACATACTGTTATTTATTTTTGGAGGAAACATCAATACAAAATGTCGTCATTTATTTATTGCATGAAATATCTTGATAATAATTGATATGTAATTTACTCTTACTGTTGATGTATTTATCATAATGCATTTGTTGAGGATTTACATAATAGAATTGATTTTGAAATTAACTCCTATACTTCAAAATACGGTGCACATTTTATCAAAACACCGGACGTCCAGAGCGTTTCTTTACTCCAGATCTGATCCAGTGAGAATTGACCTCGCCGCCATACGCAGTGGCACTGCTCTGTTTCGTTCAGCAGAAGACAGCCTGCAGGCGCTTTCTTCAGGAGAGGGTGGCGCCACCTCCGCCTATGAGTCGACCCCCTCCCTCCGACTCCCTCTTCCGTTCCCCACAGGATGTTTCGCTTACGCAGCACATGTATTGAGTTAAGAGACGAAGGAAGGGCGGAGAGCCTTAAGATGCGGTAGATGCGTTTGCTGCGTGGAAGCTCCGTAGAGATGCTCATATGGAGCGGGAACAACTACGGATGAGAAAATGTAATTATTTTCTACGTCAATTACCGCCATTCAAATAGCACTATTTAGTGTTTTCTGTAATGTGAATGTGCATTGTGAAAAATAATGATAAATAAACGTCATGGAACAAAACAGACTTGCCATCTAAACCTTCAATTAAAATATTTATTTTGTGAAAATTTTCAGAAAATTAAATTTTCTTTACATTATTAGTAATATCTGTCAGGTATTATTAACTGAGAAGCGAACGTTAATTTTTCGGCGACAGCAATATTGAATTTCCTCGTAATTTTCATCTTGAAGGCTGCACGCAGCAAACGCAAAACGTACCTTTCTTTGATTGTAAAGGGTAAAGTTTTTGCGATTCTTACCACAAATGTGCGAAGATATTGAAAACTAAGAAAGTCTAAAGAAAGTGAAGAGTGCAATGCAATAATAACAGGAAACGCATAATATATGGACAATATCCTCGATAATCTTAGTAAGTAAGAGAACGACTCACTGCATGTGATCTCAACGTGGGATCAACATCGTGCAGATGGAGTCAACAACACAGCTGGACGTAGAAGTGGGAATGGGTGCGTAGTAGGGCGCTGGGCACGGCTGCGTGGTTGAGTACCCACACGGAGCGGGGCCGACGCGGCGCGCGTGGGCGTGTGGGCGGGTGGGCGGGTGGGCGTGTGGGCGGGAGGGCGTGTGGGCGTGTGGGCGGGTAGGTGGGTAGGCGGACGTCCGGGCGAAGAGGCCGCTCCTTTTCTCCCGTGCCAGGCGGAGCGCGCCGCAGCCGAGGGCGGCCACCCGGAAGATTGGGCAGCCGCGCCGCAGCCGCCGCCGCCGCCGAGGCGGTAACTCCTATTACCGCAGGCGAGCAGCGAAGGAAGACCGCTAATGGAGGAGGGGGGAGGCAGCGTCCGCCGTCGCCCGTGCGGCTGCGAAGAGGCGTGCCCGGGCGCTTCCTGGTAGAGTCCGTAGATACAGAGTAGCGCCATCTGAACGGCCGCCGCCATTTAATATCCTCTCATCCGATAATCCCGCAGTACAGCATATTTTTTGTATTTGTATTTAGCAGTTACACGTCCTGTAAAGGGCGATTGGCCTCGGCGTCGTTAGATCCCAGGGTTTCTAGTCGGTCACCCAACAAGGAATCCGCGATGTCTTGAATTCGCCTTACTTTTATGACTTAACGTAGTTAACAAATTCATCTAGCAAAGTACGTTTCATGGTCGTGGCCTTTCAGAAGAACCATCCCAGCATTCACCTGGAAGATCGAGGGTAACCACAAAAACCCCTGTCAGGATGGCCTGCATGGAAATTGAACCCGGCCTCCCGAATGCGAAATCAGCGCTCTACGCCCTGAGACGCTTCTCTCGGTACAATCCAGCATGTAGGAGTCGAAAAAACAACTGAAAAGCATTATGGAGGGGCTTCGAGAATATTAATATTGGTTTTGGGTAGACAGGTGGTTTCCGACACTTCAATCACCGCGCAGTTCAATCTATCCTAATAACGAAATTTAAAATGGCGGAATCTGCGGCGCAACGGAATACGCTACTTTCTGAATCTAGGCACTCGTACTTCCTGGGAGAGGTCCGTGGGCAGGAGGACGGGGAGCCAGCAGGGTAGGGCGGAACGGGGCGGGGAGGGGAGGGGAGGGGCGGGGCGGGGCCGCACGAGCGGGACCGAAGCGGAGCAGAATGGCGGGCGTGGGCGTGACTAAAAGCGGGGGAGAGATTTTGTCAGAATGAAGAGCGGCGGCGGGAGAGGCGTGGGTGAGGGGAAGAGACGGTCAAGAGGCGGAGAAGGAACAACCAGGTCCGAGAGAAGGGAGTGGCTGAGACGGGGTCGGGCAGCGGAACGAACGCCGGGTGCAGACGGGCGTGAGGGAGGCGGTGCCCGGGTGGAGAGAGGGGCAGCGATAGGGCTTCAAGACGACGCCACGTCGCCCTTCTCGCCGTCTTCTCTCTTCCCGAAGAAGCCCTTCTTCCGGAGTAGCCTCCGATCACGCTTTGTTCTATTTACGCGTCACTCTTCAAAATTAATGGGCGCATCATTTCATATGTAATTTACGCAATGCGTGACAGAAATTTCAATTTATTTTCTAATTTTATTCTTCGTTACCCAAACGTAATAGAAGATGTTCACGTTTCCTTCATCTTAATAGTATATTGTTTCATTTACATGTCAAATTATAACCCTTTCAATTTAATGATTTATATGGAGCCAGAACATGAACAGGAAAGAACTGATTCATTCATACATAAAGGACTCATTAACTACAGCACTAGAATCAAGGTGAATTTATTGTTTTCAAACTGCACGAAGAGAAAGCGGGTAAAGATCGCACGAATTCAGAAGAACCTTCAACTGCAATTCTAAGAAGAAGTGCAGTACTGTACTGCCATATTCAAAATTCACTTTCAATGCTGAACAAAACATTTATACTTACATGCAATTCAGGTTACATGCAGTACAGATTCTTGCAGACTCCCACTTACCTGAAACAAATTGAGAATTTTTTAAAAAAATGAGCATTGCATCTAATAAATAGATCATACACTAATTAAGATTCTAGGGAAGTTGTACTTGAAGAACAAGAAAGAAGTACTTAAGAACAAGAATTAACGCAAATTACATTATCTTTTAAAAATATTCGTGTACATACTTTCACAAATCGGAATTACCATTATAAGGAAAGTATTTGTGCTTTAATGGTGACAAACACAAATATTCTACTTCCTTAGTACAAAAGGAAAAATCCATCCATAACCAACGCTCGAGAAGCCGTCTGTTATTAGTTTGAAGTAAATACGACAAGCACATCAGATCTAGACGACAAAAATAACCCCTTGAAGGCAAACTTTCCCGAGCAGAAGTAACTTCAGAGAAGCCCAGAAGGCTGCGGAGCGACAGTGGGCGGACAGGCGAGGTCTATCGCAATCGGTCGCGTCGCGTCGCGAAGTTCTTGCGTGCGCACTCCGATCGGCGAACCGGTCTCGCCGGGTTTCGAACCGGGCGCAGACGGACCGCGCGCTCGACCACGCAATCGCTATGATGGGTTGCTCCGCGTCTCCCAGCGGCCGTCAGCTACGGATGGCAAAAAAAAAAACATCCGATGTTTTTAAAACATCTACATTTTCCAACAGAAACATCGATATTATTACATCGATGTTTTAAAACAAATTGCTCATGATATATATATATATATATATATATATATATATATATATATATATATATATATATATATATAATTTACAGTGTATTTTTGTGCGAATTGTTCGCAATTAACAGCCATGCACAGCTGTCACTGTTGTCGACCCCCAGACGACACGAAACCGTTTGCTTTTCGCAAATTTTCTCTTGCGTTATTGCCTTTTTTGATTATTTTTTACATGGTAATATCGTTAAACGGCATTTTGAACCTTAACTATATAGAACATTGAATAGAAAATTAAGATGGCAGTCAAATTTCAGGCAGAATATAAATGAAACTTGACGTGATAAGTATCACATTAGAACCAAGACATTTTACTTCGATGTTTGATCATATTTAAAATATCTAGGCTTTTATCGATGTTTTCATCAACATCGAAAAACTTTCGTTGAAGAATCGTTGTTGCTAAAATTTGCCATCACTGCCGTCAGCGCGGTCTGATCGCGACGCTGCTGCGTTGCCGCTCTCGCTCGCGACCGCGTCCCAGGGCTCGGCCGGTGGCGTTAGAATGCGGGAGGCAAAAACGGGAAGCGACGGCGCACAGCGGGCGTCTGGAAACTGCGGAGTACAGTCAGTGCGAATTCAAAAAACCTGCCTCCGGCTGCCTTTTATGCGATGAAGAATTCATCATAAACAAAGAGTCACACACCACTGCGCTCGACTTCTATCCTCGTGAACGTGGAGTCGATTCTTGACACAGGCTTCCAAACCTCAGGGAGAATCCTGAAAACAATATGACGGCTCTCTAGATTTTAGGTATGCGAAATTCTACGATAGCTAAATAAAACGTGAAAGAGCCAGAAAAGACTATAATAAGTTTTCGAATAACACACAACACTATGCAGCAGCTTGTAAAATCCAGCACAAAGAAAATGGATATATATTTTATTAATCACAATAAACTATTCTTTCTATATCTACCAAGTGGACCCAGAAAAAGTTATAGTAAAATGTTCATTCACAACTAGATGAATTAAACCGGCGGTGGAGGTATTTATTTCTAATTCGTTCTGTCTGGCTCTTTCCCCGCCTCGCCCGGAACAATATCCCGTGAGTTTTCATTAATACAAATTTCAGGTAATATTTTGGAATTATGAACACCCATATTTTTTCTCCTCTTCTCAATAGTATTTATACAAAATCTGAGAACAGTGGTTTAAAAGTTACTTTGAAACAAACTGTTTTTCATATATATTCATTTTTATATAGAAAGATGCAATTCCTTGTTAGTTTCCCTCTTAATTTTAGATCTTAAGATAATGTTTAAAAAATATTTATTCACTTCCACATTACACTTAACAGTACAAAAAATTATTTTTAAGCAGTATACAATTCAAAGTATATGACAAAGACTTGACCGTCAAATTAAAGAGATACAGGCAAGACCTTTTGCAAAAAGCTGAAGCTACTCATTAAAGTAATAAAGGATCGTTGAGCTTTCGAAACACATCTCAGTCGAGAAAGTCAATTCGCGGACGACCTAAATGAGCGTGGAATCAGAATGCAGGTCGTGTTTGCTCCAGTGGACACGTGAGCTGGTCAATCGCAGAATCAGCGGAGATTGTTGTGGCAACGGCGATGGCTATCAAGGGCGGCAACGACAGAGTGGGAGGGGGGTGGAACCAATGGCGACTTTTCCACGGTTACCAATTTAACATGGTTAAAACTTGAATTCCAAACCTTCCTTGCAAAAAGATCTACAGATTTAGGATTTAAAGATTAAAGAAAAAAAAACCTAAATTATATTTTATTCCTATTTAAAATTAAAATATGTATTTTGAAATAACTTGTTTCTCGTTTTAGGAGTTTACGAATTCTAGACATTTCCTTCATGAATAACTGAAATTCAAAACCAAAGCAGTTCTGATACAATATGATGTTACACCTTTTCTAACACCTGTTCACTTGTTCAGAGAAAATACAGTACTCTCAGTACGCACATTAGTACTACATGTGACGTACTCAAAACGAAGCAATTTTGTCGTAATTTCGAAACTAATCTTTAATATCAGCCGCTAAAATCTTCCATCTAGCATTGCATCAAATTATTCAATTTTCGCTTGAATTTAAAACCTGCAAAACACCCACAAATAGCATTTCTGCGTCAGTCGGTCAAATAGTAATCAATCGAACGCAGATCCCTGTAAATGCGGGACAGTCGGCAGCCCCAGACGAAGAGGCGGGGGGATGGTGGGGGTGGGGGCGGGGGCGACGACGGCAGAGACGCCGTCAAGTGCACAGCGTTTGCGGTTTCGTCCCGCGCCTGCCAATTACCGCCCTGCGTACGCGGACGCGCGACTTTCTACCTCGAGGGGCGACCTTGCCAGCCGGCGCTCGGCCATTCCCTCCGCAGCCTAATTTTGTTTTGTTTTCACTCCTACAGTCTTTTACCGTTATTCCAGGCACTTCGCCACGTTACAATTACCCTAACAGGTAATTAAATTATAATTCTGAGGGGAGGGATCCACTAATGACCCACTCTTACGCATGAAGTGTTTCTACGCCATTTCGCACCATTCCTTGACCTCTGCGAAGCCGTTTCGTCGTGAATCCCAAATGCCAAGAATTAGGAGGGAAGGTGAAGCAAAAAACTGAACTGAGGTGAATTAACTTACATTTACATGAAGAATGGGAACGAGCTTTTATAAGTAACTCTTTTTTTATAAACCTTGGTGAACTCCACTCGATTAATCTTCACATCATTAAAATGCACTATATTCATATCTTGTACCATCTTCTCAGGTTATTTTAGAAGTGTTACAGAGATTAATGAAAAACAAAGTGATGTAAAAAGTTAACAATTCTACATTGATTTGCTTTTCAAATTTCAATATGAATTTAGTTCCATTAACCGATAAGAACAGTGTAATAGTGCGTTCCAGTGCTTCAAATTTTCTGAATACCCGTTTTCTTCTTTTCTCAGAGTTCTGGGAAACGAAGCAGAAGTTATGGCTCTAGAAGAGCCAGGAATGCGCAACAGTCACGAAGTTCTGCATGTTAAATAGCTCTGGTGCCTAAAATGAGCGTACAACGGTACCTTGTCCACAGCAGAACCCACTATGGCAACTGTTAGATCCTCGACGTACAGTTGATTCATGAGGATACCTGGAGGGGGTGACAAGAAGGTTTCGAGGACGCACGTTTACGTTCAAATACGTGCCGATCCATAAACACGTTGTAGGACACACTACACCAAAATTACGTAAAAGAGCACACGAGAAATTCGAACGGAAATGATAAAGAAAAGTTAGGTCACGTCTCGCCCACTGATATCAACTGTTGTAAAGGAAAGATGATGCCGAATCGTGCAGGCATGGATTCTCTAAAAAATTAGCAATCTGAACCAAAAATATCAATTTAATTATTTCAATCATTTATTTTCTTTCATATCAATATAAATATTGGATAACATCTTTTTTCATATTTTTTGAAATCATATATTTTGTCATATTAGACCTACATGTTCTACCAGAAACGGTCTTTGTCTACATTAAGCGCAAACATGTCGTTTGCGGGTAGTTGTTCTAGGAATTTAATTTTACTATGCAAGACAAGATCACATTCTACTTCTTATCAACAAAAAAATATGAGTATAGGAATATTGGTTGCTTCATGAAGCTGACTTGACGTAACATTTTTACCGTAGACAAATACCTACTTTCCGATTAGAAGACAAGGTTAGTGGATTAGAAAACCACACAGCGCTTAGTTTTACGAAGCGATTCAACAACGTCCTTAGAAATGTTATCACAAAGGCTTCGTGCAACTGATAATGTGGCACCATGTTGACACAAGTACGACAAACATGGCAATGAGGACAAACTGAGCAGACAAGTTATCTTTGAGGTGGTAAGAACAATGTAGGAGGCGTCTAAAATTTCACTGAAACAGCATTTGAGAAATTAATGTAGTGGATTTGTCCTTTTATAGGTAGACTACATTCTTTAATTTTGGTTGGTACTTTTTTTCTTGCATCGATGAAAAATGTCATTGTCAAGTTTATGCTATCTATAATTAGTACTGCAAAATAATGTTATTGACAGCTCATTGAGAAAACATTAAGTAGAAAAGGGCAACGAAATTGAATAGCATAATTTCAGAGCAAATATTTTTATTGAGAGATGATTGAGAAACAAACCATAATAACATAACGTTTTGTTGTTTGTTACAAAACAATGACATTGGGAATGCAACATGTTTGGTATTATAGAATTTAATTCTCGAATTAAATTGTAAATTGTAGTTCTCCAAATAATGGGAATTACTTCACTACAACGAATCCTTTGGCAAAGCAAAACCAATTCCCCGCGTGGGACGTTCCGTGTGGGAAGAGCGATGTTGCAGCGGGGCCGCGGGGAGCGTGGGCGCGGAGCGGAGCGGAGCGGCTGCCGTCCGCTGGGCGTCGAGGCCTTGGCGACCACCGCCGCCGCCTCCAGATCGACGCCCCCGCGGCGCGCAGACACAACACAGCGGCGGAGGCGGCGCAGCCCAAACACGAGGCGCCGCCGCCGGCCAAACACTACGTCACACCGCGGCCCCGCGCCCCGCTCCCCGCGCAGCTCCGCACGCGACGGGCCAACGGACGTGCGTAGTGCACGGTGAAGAGAAACAAACGGAATCAACAAACAGAGCGGAAGGAATACCTAATACTGTTGATCATGCGACAGAGAAACAAAATTATATTTGTATTCGAAGACGGGCATTATCTAGCTTTATCAGTCATAAAAAGTGTCTGTAGAAAGATAAGCTTTCGATTTCCTTCTTTCCACTTTCACTATTTTGCATGTTATCTCTCCAAAAGATGAACCTCTGGCTTTGAAGCTCCCATTATTCTCACGCCTAATGAAAATGGGGTTGATAAATTAACACGTTTGTGTAAAAGAAAACGTGAATGCTACAAGAAGAAGCTCAAAACGTGAGCCCAAATTCAATTATTTTGACATATTTTCATGCCATGACGCCCGTAGTTCGTATTTTGACATATTTTAGAGTGAATCACAAGTAGTGTTAATTTGTTCACAGATGACCAGACAAAAAACATTTCCCTAAAATTTTAAATAACGTTAAAAATGAAATATCTCATTGGCATATTCTCAATTACGGCCCACAAAGTATCAAATTGTCTTCAGTACCTATTAATAAAAATCTGATTAGAAAAACTTTTGTTTGGTGCGTCACTTATTTCGGTTATTTTTTTTTCTTTCTTTTTCATTTTTTAGTTATTTCATTAAATATTGAGTAATTTCATTTCCGTAGAATTCTCTCTTTTCTTTGTTTTTCCTTTATACGAACTCGTTCTCATGAGTTTAAGATACATTTCGTGTACCTAGTTTTTACTTTCTAATTGTATAATATCTTATATGGACATTACACGTAATATTACGTACGTACAGGACATATATAACGTCCCACATAAATACAGTTTTTTCAGATAAGAAACACTGCATCGCTTCAGAATAATGAATGGTCTGACCAACTTTAGCCCATTTTAAACTCATCGAAATGTAGTCGTTTGTAATGACGTTATGATCTGTGATAATGGTCTGTGCTCTGATAGAAATCTGGGGCTGCCGCGACACCCCTTCCTGTCGGCCGTTGCGAACGCGACCCGCGAGTAGCGCGACCGCCGCCATTTAATATCCTCTCACCCGACAACCCCGTCAGGCGCCAATCAGGAACTGAAGGGAAATTGTAACAATTGGTGGCATTATGAAAATTTTCAAGGATATTAATATCGGTTCACGGTACACTCATGATTCTCAACATACAGAATACTACACTGTTCCAATTCTCCCGTCTACTGGACATAAAATGGCCGGATTGATGGAACAAAGGAATGCGCTACTCTCTGTATCTAGGGACTCTAGACTTGCTAAGGAGCTGCACGGCGGCGTCGCGTTGCTCCCGCGGCGGGCAGCAGCGGGTGCCAGGAGCTCGCCGCTTATGGCTCCGCTGCCCGCCGTAAAAGCGCATTCGAGCGCGCCCGCGCCCGCGCACTCTGTACTTTGCATGTCAGCCGGCAGTTCCCTCCTTTGCTCTCGCTCTCGCCCTCGCCCACTCTCACTGCTTCTCCGATGCGGCGGCGTCGAAACCAAGTGCGTTCTGGAATCTGGGAACAGGAGCATCCTTCGACTGCATTTCTTCTTGCAATGTGAAAGTAGGAAATGCGACTGATAAGAGAGATTCTGATCTAGTTCTGTGACGCTTCGTCACTTCTGGCTGACTTCGTGCTCAAGATCAGATAATTTGTTAACTGCTACCTTCCATACGGCTTTTTGATTCCTCAAGTGGTAAGAATGAATATGAAAGGCGGAAGCGCTTCATAATTTTGACTTAAAATCTTAATACACTTTTATATGTAACTCCAGATGACAAAATACTCCGTAAATATAAAAGGCAGTGCAAAAATAAAAATTTTGCGTTCTACTTCATTCAGTAATTGATGTGCTCATATTTATTTGGTATTCAGAAAATATAAAAAAAAGTGCACATTAATGATTTAGTTCATATAAGGTACAATTTTGTTCAATAATAATTGATAAATTTTGAAAATTATGAACTCTATTTCTTAATTTTTTGAATCGATCTACTAGTAATTTCACGAACAAATATAATTTCCCGATAATTATACAAACTTATATAATTTCTTATTAGAAAGTAAGATTACATTACATTGACAATTTTACTCTTCAATTAATAATATTTACATACATTTCTTATTTTTAATCACGCGATTAAGGCATACATTACATAGCAGGCCGTATGAAATGGAAACTAATTTTTGAAGGACCAATAAACTCGTTCTGTATTGCGTAACTTCTGGTTTTCGTTACTTCATCGCTGAGTAACATGAACCGTGTATCAACCTACATGTGCAAACAACTGCATTTGAATTCTTACATCTCGATGCACCCGCATATTCTGAATTTACTAGCTGTCTGCAAAGAAATGTTACTGTATATTTATTGTAAACAAACAGCTCTTATTTTGCAACTACGACTCTAGCAATTGAAAGTGATTCTTTCAATTTTTTTACGCAAGAAAATAGTTGAAAACCGTTGTGATAAGCAACTAAAAACAAAACAAACTTGAAAACACACAGGTTGCTCCGCCGACCCTCTTAACCCAAAGTGGAGCAGAACGCGACAATCGGAGCGACCAACCCGCAGCACCGGCCGGTCGGGAGTGCAAATCGAGCGATGCGACACGATGCGACGCGGTCTAACGACTTACGCAGCGCGAGATCCGAGGAATGGTGACGCGGAGGCCGCGATTTAGCGACAAAAACCTCGCGTAACACACACACACACACACACACACACACACACACTCGCAGCGTAGGCTCCGCGCCCGCCGCCGTCGCGTCGCGTCGGAGTGACTCACCGGGACGCAGGCCCGGCGCTGGGCGCGCCACCGCATCACCGCTGCGCCCGCCCATGCGCCCGAAGACATTCTGCCGGCCACTGCGCCCCGCCCGGGGCACGCGCCCGCCCTCCGGCCGAGTTTCCCCCGAGCCTCGCCGGAAAACGGCCGTAAGATTGTTTCCTCGGTTTCCAACCGCCTCGCCGCGCGGCGCCGCGCGGGGCAGCGCGGAGCGGAGCGGAGCGGAGCGGCTCCGGAATCGGCCAAATGCACCGAGAAATTTCACTTTCAGTTCGCTCACCTTTTCAGGAAGGAACGCGTAAGTTGTAGGGTGTACTTTACAAACGTGTCGAGTTCGTATGCATGTATGTTAATCATAATTCAAGTTCCTTATTTGTTGTTTTTTTTTATACCACCTTCACTAATGCACTATGAATGGCGGAATGCCACATTTAGACATTTGCGGCTCCCTCTGTGTCGATATTTGTTCACAGGATTGGCAAATAATACCTTTTAAATTCCCTTCATTAACTTAATAAATGGTCATATCAAGCACCCTTTATCTAAAATCAAATTTTTGTACTTATGTTATGACATTTTTCAAACGCGTTAAATATACAAGAAACAGCACGAATCAAATAAAATAGACATCTTCCTCCTTAGCTCATCCTTACAATGCAATGTTTAGAAGGCCGTTCGAATGCTAAGGCTGCCCACAAAAATGAAGACCTGCTTTCCCAACATGGGAACTTAAGAGAATGAAGTGTTAGCCAGCCATTATTCATAGCTTCGCGTATGAGATAAATTAGCATCAATAACTTAGAAAGTGTGTTCCCATACTGCTTCACACTGTCGACTTTGAGTTGAAAGCACTCTCTGAAACCACTTCGCATAATAATTAAGGGTACGCATTCGCGTCTCTTGTTCTTTGGTGACGAAGCATTCCTTGAAGAGCACTTATAAAAAGCAATTCTTTTCTTGCGACGACATTTTCTTACATGTCTTATTTTTTATGAACTTATTCATACTGAGTACTTATAGAGTGTTTTCTGAGAATTTTAGAAGCAAACAATTTAGATGTGCTTATTTGTAATTTGAATAAAGATATTCGAGTAAGGTAATGACGAAATAAACCTAAAATTAAGGCGTTTAAACGGTATCTATAAATACATATTACACCTTTTTAATATACCAGCTCTTATGTGTAGGCATACCTGTTGCCATTAGGTAGTATGAATAAAAAACAAGCATTTGCTCAGAGCACGTCCTCGCGAGCATGAGCATGTGGTTTGAGAATATTCTCTGTCCGATGAGCATCTACTGAATTTCGTATGAATAAAAATTTCCTACAGCGAGGAGCAGATACTTCCTGAGCGTTGAGAATATTCTCACGTTCTGTCTACGCTATCGATGCGATTTTGTTTGGTGTTTATTCTTTGCTTACTATTATGTGAATTCTTTGGAGTATTTACATTCACAATTGAAGACTCCATCTAGGATTTGTTGTGAGTCGAGTCTGTTCAGGGTTGGTGAGCAAACCACGTGCTGACTTCGTTGCCGGTGTGATTATTTGTGTTTGTGTATTGTGTATTGTGTAAGAAATGGAACAAATTACGTCAGAAGTTTTTGCAAATTTTTTAAAAAATCATAAAGTTCTATTTTCGAAAGCGAAAACTCCCATGGCAATGAAGGCGAAAAGCGACGCAATGCGAGAGTTGCAGGGCGAGTTGGCCAGTAGCTGTGGCTGCATTGTAGAATGCAAAGCTATACTAAAGAGAATTAACAACATGAAACAGCGAGTGAAACAGAAAACAGATAGGAAAACCACGGGAAATGTCCCTATAGTTCTGAAGGAATGGGAAAAACTAGTGTTCGATCTCATGGATGGAGAGTTGAATCCATCAATTAACAGAATAGAAGGTAAGTAAAGCATTCAATTAAGTGTAAAGTGAACGAATTATTATATTTTATGTTGCTGAAAGCTTATGTGATATTAATCTTTTTTATGTAGGTGCTGTGGCACTTGGGGTTGAAGGAACCCCTGAAAGTCAGGGTCAGTCTACCGTAATAGAGCTGGACAACTGGTTATTAGGAGAAACAGCAGCCTCCAGCCCTACAGCCATCCCATCAACAAGCAGAAACAGCTCCTCTTCAAGAGGACGGGCTGCTGTAGAGGCTATGGAAACACAGCAGACTCTAGGATTAAGCAACTCTGATTTGCAACGTTTAGTTTTATTAACTCAGTTGAAAGTATTAAATAAGCAGTTGGAGTAAAATTGTGATACTGTGACACTGTAAAATTGAGATTCCTAATTTTCTATTAAAATTTATAAAAAGGTCTGTGTTTTGTGAATAGTTGTTTTGCTTACTCACCTAAAAATGTTTTATTTATTTAACGTCAAAAACAGTTTAAAACTGTGTGTGACGAGCTATGGGGAGAAGTGAAATTTGTGCACGTTTTCATAATTCTGTGATCTCTATCTTAAACCATAATCTAGTCGAATTTTGAATACAGAAAAAAAGAGCGTTTTTTTCCCCAAGTTTTGTTGACAAAAATATTCACTCCTATATAATAAAATATATTTTCAAAGGTAAATTAGCTATGAATTTGTTCCCTTAACCCTAATCATGTTCTTCATGAAAGAATAATACTTTTTGCCGCGACAATATGGAAAACAATAATTTCAATAACTACATTTCCCACTGAAATTCAGAAGACTTGCACAAATAGTGAAGTTATATTTATACCCAGAAGCAAAACAAGGGACCATCTCAGCATTTGCTCAAAGGATCAGGGAAACTGGATGAAAAACCTGATCGAGATTGTGGCCATCAACCCAGAAGCTGTAGTACAGTACTTGTTACAGGTTGTTTAGAATTATACAGTCCAAATGATAAATAATTACATTAACATTAATTTTAACAATGATAGTTATTTTCCTTTTGATGATTTACCTTATACAATGAAGCATTAACATAACAGAAAATAACTTACAAAAGTATTAGTTCTTTAATAATTTATTGCAAAATCAGCAAAACGTATGGTTTGTCACAAATATAACAAAATATATATTTTACAGAAATTCTCTGCAAGGCAAACTTTACAATTGTTATTTGACTTGATAGGTCGTGAAGAAAATACTATAGTTCCTTATTTTATCAGCATCGTTGTGTGTGATGCTTTTTACATTTTTTTGTATAATTGCTATGTGACTGTGAAAAGCTTTTTCAATTACGAATACAGATTGCTATTCTTAAAGTGCCTACATTTAATACGACCCACAATTTAATAATTTTTTTTAGCTTTGATCACTAGTAATTTAGTTAATTTACTGTTATAAATTCCATAAAATATTTAAGGATGCATGGTAAGGTGAATAAAGAATTTCTAGTTGAGAAATTATATAAATGATGTTCATTTTACAGATTTATATTTCCACACCACTTGACACCTGTAAATAAAAAATCACTTTAGAACAATGCAAGACCCATGAAACTCAATTTAACCAATAGAGAACTACAAAGACTAATGTAATTAGCATAGTTAAAAGGGTTTAAAACAACTTACAGGTTAAATTACTGATGCTGGAAAATTATTCGGGCTATTTCTTCCCTTCTTTTGGCACCCAGTACTCTGTAATTATCCATTTCATTTTCCTCATTTTCTTCTGCATTTTCTTCATAGTATTCAGTGAACTGAATACTCTCATCTTTCAAAAATTTACTTATGTTGTGTAACACACAACAGCAAATTATTAAATTTGGCACCTTCCTCAGTGCTAGGCGTATTTTATTTTGTAAAATGGGGAAGCGCTGCTTTAACTGCCCAAAGCACCTTTCTATTATCACACGCTCCTTTGAAAGCACTTTATTAAAATTTCTTTCAGTGGGTGTAGAAGGAGCTCTGTAGGGTGTCATTAAGAAAGGTGCAATGCCATAACCAGCATCTCCTAACAGCAGAGCATTTGCAATGTTGTTTGTCATGACTCTATATACTCCAGAATTTTTCCAAATTCTGGAGTCGTGAACAGCACCAGGCCATGACACATCAATGCTGGTAAACATCTCATCAGCATTGCAAGTAGCTTGCACGTTCAAACTGCAAAATCCTTTTCTATTCACGTATTCGTCTCCGTGAATGGATGGTTTCCTAATTGGAATGTGGGTGCAGTCTATTGCCCCAATAGCTGCAGGAAAATTATATTTCTCCTGCCACTTCAATTTTTCTGCGTTCATTGCCTCCAATGATTGGGGAAATGTAACCCAATTGGGCGCAATTAACAAAATAGCGTTCATAACCTCACTCACAGTTTTTGAAACGGTGGTCTGATGAATACCCAAATCTTCTCCCACTCCAACTTGAAATCCAGGATCACCTACCACCCGCAAAAATACTTTAAGTTTTGTCTCATTCGTCAGAGCACCACCTCTTGTTTCCGTTTTTTCTTCGCCGAAAATTAGTCGGGCAATGTACGTTACATTCACTTCCGAAAATCGGTATAAACTGGTAAAATTTTTCCTCGCCGTGTTTCTTCTTGCTTCGTATACCTTTACGTTACGAACATTCGTCAAGAACTCTGCCATTTCAACTACAACGACAAACGCGCAAAAACCAGAGACCTGTAAGGAAACTACTCAAAACTTGAGGCACCTCAGGACCAGACTCGTAATAACACGAGAAAATGCTTACGAAGAGAGAAAATTCTGGATTTTTATTCATATAGTTGTGAGCATATGCTCTATCGAGCGTAGGAGAGCGAGAATTTTCTCATGTTTGAGAATTTCCTCATTTTGTGAGAATGTTCTCAAAAATTTTATTCATATGCTACGAAGCACATGCTCAAAAAACGCGAGTATATAGCATATGCTCAGTTTTATTCATACCACCTATTGAATTTTATTTCTCCAATTTTCAATCAATCAGTCAGGTTCAGGTTTATGTAAGTCACGAAGCAGGTCGCATTGGAGATTTTGCCTGCCGTAATCCTGCTTCGAGACCTTAAGCATCGTAAGCGTTCCGAGTCCCAAACCCGTAGTTAAGAGCGTCCACACCACCAGCGGAATGAGCTCATTATGGATGACGATAATGATCCCCGATCGACGACGGGGGAAATCGAAAAGTAAAAAGGTGCAAGTTCACGGAACACTTTCCAAAGTATCCCCACGCGCCGTGGGCGGGGCCCAAGCGCGATGGAACGGCGAAGCCCGCGCCCCGCGCCCCGCAGCCCACCCGTGCTCCTCGCGGCCCGCTCCGCGCGGTCGCCGCGAGCGAGGGGCGCCCCGGCCGCCGCGGTGGCCGCATCTGGAAACCGGGTTGCTCTCTCTGCGGCGCGGACGGGTGAGGAGGGGCCGTCAGACCGCAGACGGACGCGCGCGGAGGGGAGGAGGAGCAGGCGTGGTCGAGCAGCCCCCGCACGCCCGGCTCCAGGCGCGGGGTTTGGGGACTGCATTGTCTCCTCGTGAATTAATAAATCTATAGACTATCTGAATCAACGTCGCTACGGTCGTACTGCCAAAGAGCAACCAAAGTCGCTAAGGTTGCAGGGCCATAGCTGCCTCGGCTCGAATGGTCGCGGGTTCGAATCCCGCCTTAGGCATAGGTGTTTGTGGGTGCTCGTGATGTCCTAACGTGTTCCCCTACAGTTGCCCCAATGTAAACAATCACAGTGGTCGCTACTTGACCTAGTAGTTAAAAAGGAACCTTAAAATAATCTATACTAATATTGTGAATTCAGACATGTAACAGACCATCGATACCACAAAATGTATGAATAAGATATGACATTTTTACAGGTTCTCCTTCAGGATTATTGCAGTGTTCTTGCCAAGATTGGTAAAGATTAATGTAACAGAAATGCGGATAGTAAATAATTTAAATAATATATGTTGGTAGATGCACCATAATCATCGCCTGTCGCTAAGAGCAGATTGGTACCTAACATATTCCGGCAGATGCCACTAGCGGTGCAGTAGAACTGGTTGGTCTATGCAATAGATTCGCTAAAGACCAGTAGCAGTGTGTCAGAGTTTTTTAAAATCTAATGGCAATGTTCTGTGAAAAAAAATTATATTAGAATTTGAATCAATTACATTAAAAACAAATAATCTTAAACACCATTGTTTTTTATAAAAAAATCTTTTTCTTCTTTCACAAGCGTTGGATATGAAGAAAGCCTGGTGTTTTGATAATAAGTAAATTAATTAATTAAAAAATATCGATAAATAATACAAATACATAGATGAATGTATGTATGCATTTGATATTTAGGGTCGGATTAATCCAACTTTTGCCAACTAGCGGGGTTCCAGGGTCTAGGCCCTCTCTTTTTAAATATATTATTCACGCCTGGGGATAAGGAAAACATGTGGCAAGCATGACGTATTCCCATCACTTATTTGGTCTGCCTGACTTTTCATTCATCACACAGCGACAGAAACTGACACGATTTGTATTAGAAAGTTATAGTTTCATTTTCTCCCCGGACGAGAATTGAATCCGAGACCCTTTCATAGAGCTTGCAAGCTGTCCATAAGTCACCCGAGAGGTTCAAATAGCTATATAGTAAATAAATAAAAATGAATAATTACAATGTCAGGATGTGTTAGGTTTCTAGCAAGGCATACAAACTACTGGACTTTTATGAGTCGAAAATACGAAGATACAGGTATATAAACAACACTGCTATAAATATTTTTTTAACACATCGTGTGCGAATCACGGTGTCTCGTACTTGTTTTCCGTTTGCGAAACCGCGTATTTTTGCATTCTCAGTAACAGTGGGTGAAACATAACGAAGCGTGCGTGAAATAGTGAAATGTGTGCGAAACATCTTTCGTACATGGCGAGTTAAAGAAAAAGGCAACACGAGCGCGAGGTGACGCGAGATTCGCGCACTAGTTACATAACTTACTGTTCTGGATTCAAGGGCACTTTTATTGTCAAATTAATTTAAGTTTTGTCACTGCGATCTCTCAAGTTTATATAATTTACTAATTATTATTTCAATATAAAACAGATTGCAAATTTACTTTGTTCAGAATTTTAAAAATATGATATAAGTCTATTAAGACGCGTATACGAAACATATTCCAAGGAACTACGTTTTGATTCGGCTATGATCAATTACATTTATAGGCATCTCATTCCGCCCCGTCCCGTCCATCTCGTCCCGCTGCTCTGTGCCCGCCCTAGTTCTGTCCCGCCCAGCCGCACCGTCTCGTAGTTCCTCTCCAGTGCCCCAGTCTCCTCGCAACAGTTGTTTCTATTCAGTGCTCAATGGGTTGCGTAACAAGGACTCTCGATCCACTCTTTGTTCTGATCCATTCATAAATCAAATATGATTCTGCTCTGTTTTAAACAAGTCTAAACCGTTATACCAATCATCCCATTTCTTTTCTGCCGTTAACTATCTTTAAAGCATCAAAAATTTGAAAAGTCGTAAATTTGCTGGGAATAGTTTTTTAACAAGCACCCGAAACAACTTGCGTGACAATGGAAAAAACTATAAAACTAAAGTTATGAACCGATACCAATTTCATACAACACTAAAAATCTTAAGAAGAAAATTAAAAACTTAAAAGTAATTTGTGTTATTATCTGAGACAACTATAAATTAAAATATGTTCAATATTGGAACACTGTTAACATTCGGACATTAAAAATATTATAACAATAAAATATTCAATAAAAAAGGTACCACCGTTAATAGAACCATACCCTTATTTGGTAATAAATAAATGTTCAATGTCATATTAGAAGAAAACAAACGTCAGGATGTAAAAAAAAAGTGTTACGGCAGGAAAGAAATTATGACTGCGGAGACCGGATCCTGTTGCGTGAAGAAATCGAGTGACACAGCTGCTCCTGCGGTTGTGCGTCAATTCCAACGCCCGACGTGCTATCGCCAGAGTTCCCCTGTGGTAAGCCTTTAAATTTTTCGAGGAAATTGCAAACAACAGTACAAAGGTCCCAGAATATGATAATTTGGATGAATGATAGTTAAGAGCATTTCAGTCCGAGCTTCCGCAACGCAGTGATACAATTGCTATTTCTGAATGAGGATGCTTGGAGAGTAAGGAAGTGGCATACATACGCACACACCACACAAATTAGTCACTACTATCATTTCGGTCTCAGAAAAAAAGACGTCACGAGTAAGGAAATATGTCGAGAAACATAAATACACAGTATATTTCGTTATTATTTTAAATATCTTATTATCTCTAAGACAATCTCTAAAGTATAATACATTTGTAAGTTTTTCCATGCATTTTAGGTTAACATAATTTAATTTACAACGCAAAAGGTAGTACATTAACGATAAATAATAGTTTTTGTTTATGTCTGCTTTTGTGACGAAGTCAATTCTTTCAATCCAACATTTTTCACACTTTATTTTGAACAATTCTTTGTTTTCATTTGTCATTGGTATGTTGAAATCGTGAGTTTTAGCCGTAAAATAATAATTTTATAGCAGCATCAACTCGCAGTTGTGAACGAAGTGAGAGTTACAGCAATCCTGATAAGTTATCAGAAAAAACTTTAAAGCATATCTGGATCGGGGGGGATAAAATGGAGACAAAACCACTATAATTTAATAGACAATAGTTTGCAAGATGTTTAGTACTAAATGCTCGCGAGTGCCACTCGAGGGCTCCGCGTGTAGGCGAAGGAGGTGGGTTGCAATTGTCCCCATCTGATTGAATTATGGCAGAGGCGTCACTGAGTGTCGAATGATTTATCAGATCAATTATTGAGGATGAAATGGGGGTAAGATTTGATACTCTTTGGTAAGAGAAGCCAACAACGTCACAATCACACGGTGAAACCCCATGATCTACACAGGACTCGAATCCGCAGCCCACGGCTCTACACACTTAGATTTCGCTCTGATCCCATGAGGCACCAAAACAGGCATTCATTGACGAAGAAATTAAAATTTACTAACTATGAGATTTTGTTCTGAATATGGAGTATATTCTGTAAAATGCACGATGATACGAAATGCAATGATACTTAACCAGAAATTTACACTTTACGATTTGTAAAGCTTATTTTGAAGAATAATTATATTTGTCAAAAAATTAAAATATACATTTTTCCTGTTGAATTATGGAGATTAAAAACAATTAAAAGTAAGTTGAGCAGAAAATGTGGAAACGACGATTAACATAATCTTAATTACTGACTTCAAGTTTTAACTTATTGTTTACAAAGCACATGACTGTGGCTTTGGTGATAACTGTTGCCTTTTTTGGTTTCAATAACTAGAAACTTGCCAATGAATACCTCAAGATTTGAAGAGATGGTGAATGGAATTAGGTTTCCTGTTTACACCCATTATTGAATTGAATTGCCTTATTTTACGTGGCGAGACTCAGACCATGAGGCCTGCTCTTCCGTTACGCAAATTTCGTTACGCTCCTTTCACCAACGAAGAAAGAAGGTATTCTCCTTGGGCGGCGAAACAGGCGATTTTGAATTTAGCTCAGAGGCGTCATTTAGGCTTGAGGATCTTTTACATGCAGTAAATCTACTAACATGGAACAGCCGGCTTTACCTCCCCTTCCGAAGGAAGGCATACGAAGAATTTTTTCGCCCCTAAAAATACACGGCTTCGATCGGGTTTGAGCCCGCGAACTTGGGTATAATAGTCCAAAACGCTAACCATTACACCATCGCAGCCATTATTCATTACTAGCCGCCTCTTGGACACGCGTGCACCGTTGCATCCGTCATGTGATCCGAGCGACGTGCAAGGCGTTGGCGGAAGCGCGGCGCGGCGCGGCGCGACGCGGCGCGGCGCGGCCGGGCGACGCGGAAGAGGCCAGCGACGGCGCGTCTGCAGCCGCGCGGAGCGGAGCGGGGCACCGCGTTCGCCGCTCCACGCCGCGCCGCGCCGCGCCGCGATGCGGGGGGGCGCGTATTTCGAGGATTGCAGAGAAAATAGCCGCGCCGGCGCGCGCCGTGGGCCGCGGGCCGTGGGCTGCGCCGCCGCTGGAGGAGAGCGGCTGCGGAGGCCGCGGCTGGCGGCTGGCCAGCCCCAGGGGCAGCGCGCCACGCCCATCTGCCTCCGCCTCCCCGCCCTCTTCCACAATCGGACAACGCTCCATTTCAGTGGCATGTTATTAAGAGTTGCCAACGAAGTAACGGAAAACTCTAACAAGCAACTCTAATCTAGAGAAAAGCAATTAAAATTTAATGAGAATTTAATAATCTTTGAAAATTGAGTAGAGATTTTTATGGATTGGCGCAGGTTCAGGAACCGCGTGTTAGTAATGTCACCCAACCAAATTTTTCAATCCGAAGGTGTAGAAAGGTCGCCAAGCACCTTACATTTCAATAGCGAATACCAAAGGCCACAATCTGTAGATATTGTGTACGGAAACATGTTTACAATGGTCCTTTTAATATGTTAGAAGCCAAACTTAAGCCAAAAGCACAAATGACATTAATTACTTAGAATCATTCACAACACCTTAATACTTTTCTTTAATCTCTTAGTTCTTTCCTTCAATTTCACCTTTGGATCTATCAACAAACTGGATATCTGACACCGATGTTTTCTTGGAACAATTTCAATCTTTAGAAAAATTATGCAAGAAGAAAAAAAAACTTAACGATTTAGATAAAAGTGACTTTTTTAAAGACCACCATCCCAACACGCTTGCCATGTCGGCGCGCGCGTTCTCCGGATAAAGGCCCTCCAGCGGGTGCCAGCGGGCCTTGGCGCGGCGGCCAGGTGCCGCCGGCGCGGGCGCAGGCCGAGGTGGAGACGTAATTGGGCGCCCGTGCCAGGGGCTGGACGGCCGCCGACGCGACATCGCGCCGCGCCGCGCCGCGTCGCGTTCCGGGGCTGGAGCAGTGTTGGCCGCTGGCGGACGCCGTGCAGCCGGGTCGGTTTACGGCCCCTCGGAATTAGGAGCGCCGAGGCTGACGGCGGCGGCGCTTACGATGGTGGCGGTGATAAAAACGCCCGGCCCGACGCGGACGGCTCCATTAGCTGCGGGCGACCCAACAGGTGGGTGCTATTCGACGGTAATCCACGGAGGAGGAAAGAAATGTCGATAGAGCCGTAGAGTAACGGAGAATCGTAGGGAAACGGCGTCTGTTCCTAATATCACCAATCTGGGAAAGTTTCACTTCTTACATTAATGGTACTCAGTACGTTATAAAATATTCAAATGCGTTTTATAATTTAACACCATGTACTAATGAAACATAGCACAACAGGCGATGTAAAAATTGACTGAGGTTTTATAAAACTAACGCTAATTTATTGTTCAGTTTCCTCATTTACTCTTGAACACACGCGACAATAGCAGACATGACACGTATTTACACACTTACTCCAACGCGAAACATTACCTTTGGCGGTGCAGTCGGAGGTTGTTCCGTGCCGCCGGCAAGTTTCGTCGCAGCCATCTTCGGGAACGAGGCACGAACGCCCTTCGATAAAATGCTCGGTCTTTTGCCTCGCACCGCACGCTATCTACTGCTCGGTGAGCGGTGCCTGTGGGTTCCCAGCGAGCGCGCGGCGCCGACTCCCCGCGGGTGCTACGCGGCGACGGCCGCGGGCCCCGCTCGCACGCCCTCCCTCCTCGTTGCGCGGAGGGGCCGCGCTCTCGTTAACTAATATTCGCGCGTCCGCGGCGCGGCGCGGCGAGGCGGGGGCAGACGCGTCGGAGCGAGAGGCCGTGACGGCATACGGGCCCGCGGCCAAAGTGGGACCGCTACGGACGCGGCGGGGCGGGGACGCGGGCGATAGGGGGACGGAGGCGGTAGTGGCTGTTGTGACAACTGCTTAGGTGGTGGTGGCGGTGATTCGAGAGGGCAGGGTTTACTGACGGAAATGGCAGTAGAAAAGGGGGAGCGATGGGGCAATATAGTAACAATTACGGAGGGATTGAAGACTTTAAGGGTGACGGTGTCTAGGGGGTAGGGATTACTACTAAAGATTACTGTGGTGGGAAATGGGAGCGATGGGTGTGGTAATAGCAATTGCAGAGGAATCGATGACGATGACAGTGACTCGGCGGGCAGAGATTACCATCAGAGATGGCTGTCGAAATGGAAAGCGATGGGGCGATGTAGTAGCAACTGGAGAGAGACCGGTGACGGTGACGGTGACTGACAGTGCTGGCGACAGTGATAATGACGGTGACTGGGGGACAGCGATCACCACAAGACGAGGTTGTGCTAAGAGAGGAGCGATGGGGCAAGGAAGTAGCAATTGCAAAAGAACCGATGACGGTGACATTGACTCGGGCGGGAGGCGGAGGGCAGCGGTTACTGAAGGAGATGTCGATTACTGGAAGAGGATGAGCTGAGGTAGTAGCCATTACAGAGGGGAGAGTGCCAGTGTGTCGAGAGGGCAGCGTGTGCTACCAGAAATGGCCGTGGAAAGAGGGGGCGTTGGAGCGTGAGGGTATGGCGACCGCGTCGTTGTCTGGGCGGTCATCGCAGACGTGCTGGAAATCGAAGAGACCGCGGGGCAAAGGCAGTGGCGGTCGCTGGGGCGCGCGCGGCGCGGTGGAGGGGGCCTGGCGGCGCAGCCACGCCCAAACAGCGTAACCTGTCGCGCTGCCCCGCACCGCCGCCGCCGCCGCCGTCGACCTTCCCCGCGGCGTGGCCGCCCGCCGCCCACGCGCCAATGACACGGACAAAGGCTGGGGCGACCGGCCAGCGGAGCTACCTGCGACACAACTCGCCTGTTGCCACTGCAAACCCAACTATTGCTTATTTTTCACTATCAGCGGACAGTCGTGGGATTGGAGGTGTATGAAATGAGTCGTGATCGTAATCAGCTTAAAGGAGTTTCATTTTTCTGCTTTGAAATAATAAAATATTACAAAACTCATTTAACTTTTAAATTTTGTTTTGATTTTCATCGTTTTTGTTGATTGGAACAGTTATTGTATATAAATAACTTATAAAAACAGCTTCATCTACACAAATGCAAATTTACGATAATAATAATAATGTACGCTATGAAGACGTCTTACAATTCGTTTATCATGGGACACTTGAATGAAATTAAACATTTTTTAAAATGTTTCTGCATTGCCTCTAAACTGCCTTGCTGAAACGGTAATTCCGATGAGCCGAGCCCAAATACAAATACCACACACGTGTAGATTTTTACGTTTCCCTGAACGAATTCCAGATATTTTGCTTCCAGGGCGAAGCTCTGCCAGCGCTTTGAGACCCGTTCCTTCGCTCTTTTGGCATGTCCGACAGCACGTCGCCGCTTCCTGTCGCCGCCGGTGCCAGAATTTTCGGATTGGTGGAAAGCCAACATAGTGACAACTGGAAGGCTATCGCCGCGACACGCCAACGCCACTGGACCAGCGGTTATTTCCAGTGAAAGTTAATCAACACGTGGATGAGTTTCACGATGTTTTCATCTGCGCGACCGTGATCAAGAAAAGTTATTTACATCACAAATAGTGTTACATAAATTGTGCCGTAAAAGTCTGGCTGGTCCCCATCTAATCTCTCACGCACTTGTTGCCTCGGTACGAAACACTAATTGGAAGAGACAAGAATGGGCTCTACAGTGAGCACGTGCGTAAACCCAACAACACGATTCTAATCTTAACTTGTGAACAAGATATTACATGATCTTGTTTCGTAAACGAAGTGTGAGAAAACGGGCTGTATTAGGGTTATGCCAACGGGTTTGAATACGCATTCCTGCGTCATGTATAATATCAACACTCAATTTTGTTGTTGCCAAAGATGATGATGAATATAATGGTCACAGACTTACTGAAGTAGCGCGATATTGATAAATACGTATCAAATTTCCACACCAATCATTTTTCAGGTAGTATTCCATGAGTGCGGGGTCGTATCGATTACTTCTACCGGAATATCTAATTAAACAAGACACTGCATTTAAGCTTCGTCAATAATTAAAAGAAAGACAATACACAACTATATACTCTAACAAAATAATAAACTGACCGTGCGTAAACAATATCTTTAGCTGCGCAGAACACTCAATCTGCACCGTAGGAATTGTCAAGGAAGAAGCTAATTCGCAAGCCAGATCACAGACAGTTTTCCCACTACAGGTAAAACTCCTGATCCAACCTGTCGCATGGGCCACTGGCGACGTGTGTCGCCACCCGCCCGCGGCCTTGTGGATTTCGCGGTCCATCGTCCGCCCGGCGCGGCGCGGCGCGGCGACCGCTATCACGGATCGGCCACCTTTCACGCGGCGGGGCTGAATGAGAACACTGCCAAGGACGGAAACCGTAACGGCCGACATAAGAACGCTTACAAAAAGTGCTGAGCGCTTAATCTACTATCAATCTACCCACTGTGTTATGATTAAGCACGGCGCGGGGCGGCGCGGCGGGGCGCGAGGGACTGCGCCCGCCCAAAGTGGAGCATGATGTGTTCGGGACCTTCGCTCGAGAACTGGAAAGCGCTGGCCCGGCGCGCGCCCGAAAGCTCGCGAAATCCGGTCCGGGTGCCAGCAAGCGACGGCGGCGGTCCGACAAAGGCGCTGTGCAAATGGCGGAGGAGCAGTGGCGGATTTTCAGAGGGGGCAAGGGAGGTCAGGTCTCCCCACAAAATTAATTGGCAACACTAAGATATTTTAACCTAAACATTGTTAGAATTAACTTTGTCTAAAATTGACATAAATGTTTACGGCTGGCGAGTATACATTTAAAAAAAGTTGTTTCTCTTGCTGCAAACATAGCGCTACAATTGAAGATGGAGCCAAGCAGTTCTGTGCGTCTATAGGTAGCACGACCTATATGCTGCTTGTGCCTGCAGGATACCGGCGCGTCAGCCCAAGCTGACGCGCGCCTCCCTGTTGCCAAGACAACGTCCGTCAACCAATAAGAAAAGAGTTATAGTTTCGTTTCGTGCGGATTTGGAGTTGGTTTGGCACGGAGGCTCTCGCGCGTCTGGCCGCCTCCTGTGAAGGCATGTTGCGGTCATACACAGTGGTTACCCTGTAAATGCGGGAACTTTTGCCTGGCAGACTCAGTATTTCAGTGGACACAATAAAAATCTTTAGTGTAAGTTACTTTTTCTCGGAGAAGTGATCTTAAATGAAGAGAAGTGTTAAATATATTTCTTTATTTGGAATGTCACCAGTAACAGTTTACTAGTAATCCAAAGGTCAATTACTTTCAATTTCGCATCATAATTCCCTGTCTGAATTTGTCTGGGCCTCCCCAAGTTTTGAACTCCGCCACTGCGGAGTAGTAGCAAAAAGTAAGCGCGGCACCCTATCATATTGCGTTAAAGCAAACAACACGCAGGTGGTCAAAAACAGAAAATTTCTCAGAAGACGAAAGAACTCTTGGATAGACAAGTACACAGTAAATCTTACATAACATTGTCGATCCCGAGCATAAATCAGCTGTCGACTGGGTGGTTCACTTTCATTTACGTTGTGGAAGTGACGCTTGTACAAAGTGGCTACTCTCAATTTAATGATATGCGGGTGTTACTGCTCTCGTACTTAACAGCGTTGTCACAGCCATTTTTTCTTTAGAATAGACTCAATTTCTTAAAAATGGCAGTCACTGTTATTTTAACACACATGTTATAAAGCAAATTTAAAAATCATTTGTTAACCTACTTATATTCCAAAGTTCTATAATGATATATTAATTGGCTTTTCACAACTAATTTGACACATTTAGTAAGAAAATTGAGAAAAAATATGTAATTATTAGCAAACGTCTTCTGTAGAAGCTAATGCAGGACAAGGCAGAGAAGAGTTTTATCCGAGTAAGCATTATTCACATTTCCACAACCCTCACTGGATTAGGAGTAAAAAGTGTTCCTAAAACTGCGTTCAATCAAACACTATCAGAAAATGTACAGTGAGCGCATTGTCGTGAGAAAAGTATCCTTGTCTCACCGGATGTCATAAAATTTCAACGACAACGTAAGCGTTACTGTCGAGAATCACGAACAAATAATAAAATAGTAAGCGGAAGAGATTACATCGCTACTTGGAGAACTTCTCATGCTCTTAGAGTACAGGGAATTCGCGTTGCCCGGACAATAAGAAAGTAGGCAACCACACGAACACGAACGTGCATTCGGTAGACATGAACATGCATTTAGGAGCAGTTATGGAGAAGTCTCGATGCCGCTGAAAAATCAACTAAAAATAAAGCGTTTTTACACGTAGTTGTTAAAATAACATTATTCTTTACCATATCTATATTAAAAGTTAATGTATTATAGATAATTATTACAAACTATATTCAGTCATTTCACAAACGTTTCCACAGTCTTACAACATCCAATCAGATTCATTACAAAAATTTCCTCGATTTCAGTCTCTGTCGTGAAAACGACGCTGCTATTAACATTGTCTACTCGATTATTATGGCTCTCATTTCACAGCAATTGTCTGACGACATTACCCAATCTTCCTGACTTTTTGATTGACTGCGCGAAGAAATATAAAACTTAAGTGTATTCACGAAAATCCTTTCGAAGAGCGATACCTTTTGGAAGATGTTTAACAATGAGTGTCATACGTTTCGCACAGTGTCCTTTTTGTGAACATTTCTACTTTCAGAGCGAGGAAAACTAAACATGAAAGTCAAATAAGTCACTTAAACCAACGACTAAAAAAAGGCAAAATTCAAAAACATATTGTAATCATCAGACAAACGGGGGCTAAATGGACAATTGGACTTTTTCAGAGAGGCACGGTCTAAAAACGCAGAACGCTCGATTGGAACATATTACATATCTATGATCTCTTTATCCTTTAGAATATACCAAATGTTTCAAATGAGATTTACTTTCAAATTCTCTTATCGCTTACTACACAAAAGCGTCAACCTGATTTAATACGTCTTTATCTTATCTGGCATACTCTTTGTCAATATAAACGTCGCGACGCTTTCAACAGATTTTGTAAAATAAACATTGTTTATCCTCTATGCATCACCTGAAAATATCGTGAAATTTCCAAATGTCAGGTTGTAAAACTGTACCAAAAATATGAGAGTAAATAAGATTTACGATATTCACAAAAAGAAATACGATATTTTTTATGGCTAAGAGTAATTTTAAACCCATTACATCGTATTGCCTGTTATGTATGTAATGAAAATTTACTCTCCTGTTAAAGTAGTACAAGAAAAAACGGGGATGTCCCTAAGAGAGTTCCACTATCTTTTTGCGAAGTCACTCTCTTACAAACGAATCTATGTGCGCGCGTGTATTTTGTTTACAAAGAAATATTTTTTATCTTCAAGATTTGCGCCAAAGAACGCGCCAAAGTTGTGAACTTCTAAATATAAAGGAAGTTGTGGACACCTGATAGCATTTGAGGGTCTCTTTATCTCTATGAGTGGTTCCACCAGTTTTGAAGATTGTGACTATTTTAGGTCACGGAATCTTTTAAAATAACAGTTTTTTCACGACACATGAATTTCGTTAATTTTTATCGTCAAATGTGAATTCATGACTAATATAATACATACACCCGAGACTATACATGCACCCGAGAAAACGGTTTTTGCAAAAATTCCCATACACCCAAATCCACTTTCGCAATAATGTGATATCAATCCGATGTTTTGTATTTCCTTGTTTCCACTTGGATGTTAAATCGCAATTTTAAAAAAAATCTCTTTTTTTTTCACGTTGAAAGAAATGTGGTTTATTTTTCGGGGAAACCTGACGATATACTACAGTTCTTCGGAGATTCTAAAAAATTCTGGTCCACTCCAAAACCACTCCATCCCTCATTATTTCCTTTCACACTGATACTCTACCTCATTGGGAGAGATTTTGCTGCGAATACTTGAGTGCTGCTATCTGTTTATTCAGAATCTGATACTACCAGGTGTCGTGTATGTGTATTTTGTGATAAAACGTCCAACCAAATGAAGTTAGTTACAATTTCTAACACTGCACGGCGCTGTTGTTCAAGACAGTATACACTCGTGCAGCATTTCGAATTCACCTAAAAACAAGGCAAGGGTAGGAGAGAACCGACGACAAGAACGAAGCCAAGGAGCGCTCACCTCGGGCACATAGCGGCTGCGCACGAGCCCCGCGCGGGAGAGGGGCCTGCCCCTGGCGTCGTCGCTGCGGCGGCGGCGGCGCAGCACCTGGCCGCCCGCGGGGGCGGGGGCGGCGAGCGAGGGCTCGTCGGCGAGCGAGGGCGGGGCGGCGGCGGGGCGGTCGGGCGGGGGCGGCGGCGACGCGGGGGCCGACGGCGCGCCGTCTTCCGCGGGGGCGTCGTCTGCGGCGTCGGCCGCGGGGGCGGCGAGCGCGTGCGCCGCCCTCGCGCCGCGCTGCACGGCCTGCGCGAGGCGCGAGCGCTCTGCGCGCCACCACCCGCGCAGCGCCCGCCACGCGCGCCCCACGCGCAGCGACGTGCCGCCGGCCAGCGCGCGCGGCCCGCCCCGCAGCGGCCCGCCGCCCCGCAGCAGCGTGGCGCGGCGCTGGCCCGCGCGCACCGCGCAGTACTCCAGCTCCTCGTACTCGCGCGCCGCCGCGCCGCCGCCGCCCCCCTCGCTGCTCGGCGCCGCGCCCGACGCGGCGGACGCCGCGCCCAGCTGCGCGTAGCACAGGTAGGTGTCGCTCAGGCTGTACGCCTCCGAGCGCTCCCAGCCCACGGGCGAGCACGTGGTCTCCCGCGACGCGCAGGCCGACGCCGACGCCGACATGGACATGGGGCAGTCGTGCAGATAGCTGGCGCGCGGGGACGCGTACTGCGGGGGCTCGGCGCACAGCCGCCGCACGATGTCGTCCGCGCTGAGGGCGGAGAAGGCGCCCGGCAGAGGCGCCGGGGCGGCGGGCGCGGCGCCGGGGGGCGCGCGCACACGCAGCACTTCGTAGCCCCCGTCCGACGACGTCGTCGTCACTTGCGACGACGCCGCCAACGCCAGCGCGATGTCCTCGGAGAGGCTGCGTCCCACGGCGGGCGGAGACGACGGAGGCGGCGGGGGCGGGGACGACGGAGCCGGCGACGAAGGAGACGACGGCATCCGACCAGGGGAAGACGGCGGAGGACTGGCTGGAGGCGGCGACGAAGGCGGAGGAAACGCAGCAGGAGGAGCAGACGGCAACGGCGGTGGCGGTGACGACGGCGGGGGAAACGCCGGGGGTGGTGACGTGGGTCGAGGAGACGATGGCAGCGGTGGAGACAACGGAGCCGGCGTCATCGGCTGAGGGGAAGACTGCGCTGAGGAGTATATGGACGCCGTCGGCGTCGTCGGGAGAACGAGCGAAGGCGCCGGGGACGGAAGAGATTCGGTCGTTGGAGCGACGCGTGAGGGCGCGTCACCTCGTTCGGCAGTCGCCTGAGCACTGGCGGTTACGGCGGCGTCGGCCTTAGGCGTCGGCGCCGGTGCGATTGCGGCGTCGCTTCCTGTCGACGTCGGGAGCGCTTCCTGCGTCGCGGTGGTCGCGGCGGCGCTCGACGTCTCAGTATGCGCCGGCGGCGGAGGCGGTGGCGGCGGCGGTGGTGGCGGCGGCGGCGGAGCCTCTTTCGGCCGCTGGTCGCCGGTGGCTTCCGGGGGGCTCTCCTTATGCGACATCATCGTCGAGGAGAGGATCTGCTCGGCCTCGGCGAAGAAAGAGAAGCTAATGCTGGGCAGCACGTCGTCCTGAGAGCCCGGAGTGGACGGCGCGGCGGCGGTCGCATCCAAAGAATCGGCAGAGTCGGGCGGCTCGCTGGGGGGTGGCGGCGGCGCGCTGCTCTGCACCTTCGACTCCAACGGCGCACTAATGTCCACTGCAGCCGCCGCTCCGGCCACTCGCCGGTCGTCGGGCCCGGCGCCAGCAGCGCCACCGCCTCCGGCCCCGCCCCCACCGCCGCTACCGCGCGGCTCGCTGCCGTCGCGGCGCCGCCACCACCCGGGCGGCGGCACCCGCGGTATGCTAAACCATCGACGCTCGCGCACCATCGCGTTCGTGCTACACTAACGACCGCCGCGCATGGCCCGCGCAGGGTGCGTCGCGGCTTCCGCAATCCGCGCGCTTTCGCCGCGCGCCACCGGGCGGCTGCTTTTGTTTTTTCGTGGCGGATGGTGGCTTGGTCGAAAGGACTTCTTTCCGGGCGGCCACGCTCGATCGTTGCTGTCGACCGTTGCTGTCGACCGTCGCTCTCGATCGTTGCCCTCGACCGTCGCTCTCAATCGTTGCCCTCGACCGTCGCTCTCGATCGTTGCCCTCGACCGTCGCTCTCGATCGTTGCCCTCGACCGTCGCTCTCGATCGTTGCCCTCGACCGTCGCTCTCGATCGTTGCCCTCGACCGTCGCTCTCGATCGTTGCCCTCGACCGTCGCTCTCGATCGTTGCCCTCGACCGTCGCTCTCGATCGTTGCCCTCGACCGTCGCTCTCGATCGTTGCCCTCGACCGTCGCTCTCGATCGTTGCCCTCGACCGTCGCTCTCGATCGTTGCCCTCGACCGTCGCTCTCGATCGTTGCCCTCGATCGTTGCTTTCAATCGTTGCGTCAATCGCGTGTCACGATCAACAGCAGCGACCTACGAGGGGACACGAGCGCGCCGCGGCCCTGCACAGAACGGAGCGCGTGCCGGCTGAGGCCTCCGGTGGCACGGCGCCCGCTCGACGACTCCTCGAAAGGCCGGGGGGTAGGGGGCGGGGAGGGGCACCCGTGGCGCCGCGCTGCGCCGGCACGAAACCCAGGCGCCTTCCGACGCTCGGCCTTCAGCTCTTGCGTTACTCTCGAAATTCTATACTCCGTTGCGAGGTAGTCTTTCACGCCGCTCCACAAAAAAGTTTTATTTTGTAGGTAGGGTGTATATTCCTGGGAAAGAGCGAAAGTATTTGTTAGGCTATTTTGGGCACGACTAAAAATGTAATTTGAGTGGTCAAGTCTTGGTGGCTTCTGTATTTACGCCAGAAATTCTACTTTAACTAAATATCGATATTTAATATACTCGAACGCATGATTCCATAGTCTTAAGTGTTCTAGCGTCTACATCTTTGTGATACCAATGTAAAATGAGGAAGTGCATTTTCACGACTATAATTCTTAATAATCATATTAATAATACAACCATATTAACAAATAATTGCCCTACGATGTCATATATCATAGTGATACAGACTTGTAGGGTAGCGATCAGCCTGCTGACGTTCCTTCGCTTATTATTACCGGAATTGAAACTCGGGCAACCCGAGCATTCCATTTGCAAACCAAAACATGATCACGGAATATTTTCAGTAATTTAATTTCTCTATCAATTCACCACTTATTTAATTTTTATGCTAATTATCCACTTTAGCGCCATTCATTACAACATTTTTATTATAATCGATCCTATCGCATAGCCACTGCAGGAGAGATCCGGCAACGCATGCGGAATTGACTGCGAAACCAAAACCACAGTGCAATCTCCCTCAATAATCATTGATACTCAAAACGATGGTGTCCAATTAATAAGGAAATGTTTTCAGTGCCATTATATCTCTTGAAAAAATAATTTTAATGATAATAGAAATACCACAAATTCAGAATATGGTACAAACATCCTTACAGTATCCAGTTACGCGCATCCTAATGGAGGTAACCAGTTAAGCAGAAAACTACAGTCATTTCATTACTGTGATGCAGCATTGACACATCACTCCAGACATGTCACACGGGTCGGCATGAACAACGACACTAATTACAGCGCGGAAATGGTTAAAGAGGCTATTAGCGGACGAAGTGATCCGTTGCAAGACGGCTGCGTCAAGAGAGGTCAATGGCACATGTTACTTTCACTAAATTGTTTTGTTCTTTCCAATCCCCGAAAGATCCATGAGAGGAGTTATATAAAGGTATTTACTAGCTATTTTCAACTAATTTCCTCTTTCAATGAAAATCATTGAAATTCCCTTCTCAGCGTAAAAACTGAAAAATCGAAGATCGTCATAAGAACATTTTCCCACAGATTCGAGTTATTTCTTCGTTCGGTGACAGCTATACATGACAATAGGAAGGAAAATACTACATTTTAAAAACTAAATTGCATCTCGTTATTTTAAAAAGGTGTTACAACTTCCCTTAAGAAATTGCCAATACTCGTCGAAGTATATCTACTTCTACAATAAAATAAAAAGATACAAACAGCCCATCTTGAACTCCACGAGCAAATGGCATTGCCGCTCAGCTTCAGCAGACCAAATATTGATCGATATTGCTCCCTATCACCGCAAAAATCGAACGACGAACAATCTTTCTGGGTACTAATTGAATTAGATTGTGATCATAAAATCCTGTTTCTTTCAAACAGCGGAGTTCCATATGGTTCATTTAAAAGTGGACTTCGATAGGAAGGGAAAGGATCGGGTCTAATTCAAGGTCGCCCGTTCCTATGTGTGGGCGTTAATTCCCTGTCGGCAGCTGGCAAGCGCGCGGACGCGGGGGCGGGGCGGGTGGGGCGGGTGGGGCGGGGAGGGGAGGAGGATAAGGGTGGGGCGGGGAGGGGCGGGACGGGACGGGACGGGACGGGACGGGACGGGGCGGGGCGGGGCGGGGCGGGGCGGGGCGGGACGGGGCGGGACGGGGCGGTACCAGAGTGCGGAACCTCATTAGGAGCTGCAGGCGTCGTTCGGCCGCGGAGAGCAGAAAGGGGCTCCGCTGCGCCACGCCGCCAATCAACGCTCCGCCTACATTCCTCCACCTCATCGACCCCTTCCCGGACCATCGCACCTAGCTCCTAAACGGGCCAAAGGCGCTCGCGCAAAGGAAGGAGGGACAAGAGAGAGGGAGGGGGAGGCCCGAACTTAGCGTAAATGAAACGTTAGTTGTTCTTCAGAACTGATAGTATAGTACGCCAAGGCGCCCGCTTTGTACGAATTGTACGATGCCTTCGAACAAAATCGCGTAAATATTCAACTACTAATTAGGGATCCAACCCACCTTTAGATGTGCATGAAGAAGACTTAAGACGAAATCATTAGAATTTTGTAGGTTATTTTAGAAAGAAATCAGGTAGACATGCAGACCCGCAACACACCTGACCATCGTGCCTAACTTTCAGACGGTGCGCCCTAGACCTTAAAATCCATGTTCCTTCGGGGACATGTGCCGTCTATTAATTTTTGGATGTTTTGCACTCCTGAGTATCTTTCCTCACATCGTACAACGGTTTGCCAGAAACGTAGAGAGATTTTAAAATCTTCGCAAAATTAAGCTATTTAACATTCTGATCCGTTTAATCACACGATTTCTGGTGCAAATAAGAAGTGAATTCTAACGCTCATTTACAGTGTATTAGAATATTAACCCATGCATAGTACCGGACATACCTGATATAACACACAGTCGGGTCGAAGGTGGATTCCACTTTGAAGGTCTTTTCACTTTTAAAGCAATTCGGAGAGCGGAATGTTCTTAACAAGAGCGGAAACAAAAACGGAATGTTCTTACAAATGCAACTGTGGACACTAAACCACTTTAAGTACAGAATTTCTACAAAACTACTGCATTTTTACAATAAACAACGGATTAAAAATTAAAGAAGATAGTAATATATTTTGTTTAGTGTAAAAAATAAATATTTGTACCGACCATTAGCTACCTCGGAAATAAACGTTGAACGTAATTAGGTGTTGAAACGTATTCCAGAAAAACGGACAATATTCACACTTTATACTACAATTGTAGTGCAGTATCTTACTTCCGAGCGGACCTACACCTTAATACTGAAGTAAGGACATTGTGCCACTTGTAATAATAATTTGAAATAGAATGTAAATATTCGTTGAAATAAAAAAAACAAACGTAAAGAACACGCGTAAGGAAACTTCCGATGAACTGCTGAACAAATATTGAAATGGTCCCTTGTTTTGTTCCAGATATTTAATTAAGCTTTTCTCCTCACCAAACTTTAAGTATACACCAACTGGTTTTGACGTTAAATAAATACATAAACCATTCAACATGCTCCGAAATAGCACACAAATGTTGTACTATGCACTTCTGATGTCAGTTGGAATCACTGCGCACTGCTTAGTCTATACTTCGGTTTGCTTTCTTGGCGCATGGAGGTGTGTCAATAAAATGGAATATCTCAGGGTATTTCGCGTCGATCTCCGTTGTGCCGCCAGGAATCGCATGATCGTCAGCACTGCTCGATACAGTCGCGATCATGCGACTCCTAGCGGCATAACCGAGAACGACGCGAAATACCGTGAGATATTCCATTTTATTGACACCCCCCCCCCTTGCGCCAAGAAAGAAAAACCGAAGTATAAATGGCCGCGGCGGGCGGGAAATAGGAATGGCGCGGCCAGACACTCGCACCGGCACGGCGCGGCGCAGACAGTGGTGGCGGTGGCGGCGGCGGCGCGCTATCTTTAGGGCGCGGGAACGAGGCCAGTGGCCGCGACAGGCGCCGCCGGCCAACGGTTCCCCGCGCGTGCCTCTATCTCCTCCCCCTCTCTCCCTCGCCCCTTCACTTAGCCGTCTCCTTCCTTCTTCCCCCTTCCTTCCGGATTTCGGTCTAGGCGCGCTGGCAAGAGGGATACTTGAGCAATTTGGGGGCATTTACGATCCGTGATCAATATTTGTAAAATCTTTTGCGACTCTACTGCGTACGTTCGTGTTTCAAATTCGCGTGATGAAATAACTGTCACTCGACGAATTAGGGACAGGGTAACGGATTGCGAGTAGAATTTAAAAATGATGAAATGATCCTCTATACCTTTGTACACCTACAACATCGTATTTTATATGTGTTAAAGTGTCTAACACCTTCGTTAAGGGAAACATGGCAGGTGCAGAAACGCACATCATTCGGTTTTATGAAGGCTGATGACAATCATAATCCCATCGTCACATGCCCGTTTGATTACCGGCGCCGCCGGTGAGAGAGGCGCAATAAGGCACGGGGATGGTGCAGAAAAACTGGGATGACTGAGAGAAGAGAATGAGAATCCTTTCTTCACGTGATTCTTCCTCTATTGTAATCGCCCAACTCTAAAGTCTTCCAGGAAGATACGATGTTCGTATAATGTCAGTGCTAGATTTTTTGTACTTTTATATTGCTTCCACGCGTATTTCCCCGCTTCTGAAAAGTTTTCAGTGAATTAATAAGTCACCAAACCGCTTTTTTATTAATCTTTGAATAATGTTACTCGCTAGAGAGTCTTCACACTTTTAGACCATGTGTCGTGATTCGCCATTACGGAACGATTTTTACAATTGTCTAACGAAATTACGACGCATGGCGCGCGAAAGAGAAGCGATCAAATGCTAGCGAGAGACGGGATTATTTAGAAAGAGACGAGTAACTTAACAGTGTCTCCATAAACGCATGCCAAAGCTCAAAGTGTTATTTGCACAAACATTAGACTCTTGAATCCTCTCTCCAAGTGGATGGATAAAAATGAACTGACAAACGGACTTGAAACAAGAAGAAAGCCTGAAAAACTGGATGTCCTGAAGATAATGCGAGCAGTGAAACGGTGGAAAACAGAAAGTTAGATTTAATGAAAAGGTAAGCTACATAAACTTCTTGAATGTATTGTGCCCTTCCTTACACTTACTAAATAAAGCGGTAGGGACATCTTTAAGTTGTAAAAGGGGTGTACCCAGAATGTGCTTGATGTCTTCAGATCATGGTTCCTCATTCCTTGTAGCATGGCCCCAAAACAAAATTACCCTGTATCTTATACGTTTCAAAGAACAACCTTTCTTAAGATACCCGAATAACACCCTGAAATGTGAATCTAGGGTATGAACGCAATGAACTGTCATTTATGCCTACGAGAAAGACAAGTGAAACTTATCAGACACTAACGCACTGCTCTTTTGCTCCAAAATTATCCCTTCCTCTTTTACAAGCAACTAAGATAATGCAACGAAGTGAGAGCAACTATGAAACAAGATGAAACAAAAATACGGATAAAGTTCCAAATATCGTTATTAAAATCTCCCAAAATTCGCAAAATTTAAAAAAGAAAACCATAGTAGCGGAACTTTTAAAAGTGAACACCAGTCTGAACAGCAACTACAGCGAAACCAAACAGCCAAGTTTAAAAAATAAAATAAAATAAAATAAAAAATAAAAAAAAACTTGCGAGAAGCAAAACCATGGCGTCAGGCAGGCAAAACGAGAGTGCAGAGGGGGGACGTCTGTTGACTGGCGCTCACGAGCAGAGCCCGGAATTCGTTCGCGCGAGCGACCGCGGGGGCGTGACTTGCTCGTGCGCGCGCGGTCACCGGCGCGACGCGACGCGACGCGACGCGACGTGACGGGCCGCGTGCGCGCACGTACGCACACGCGCGCGGATGCGGGTCGCGGGGCGGCCCCCGCATGCCAAGTCACTCGGGGCGAAAGAGGCGTGCGCGCGCGCGCGCGCCTCTGCGCACGTGCTCATGCGTGAGCGCACGCTCACGGGTGGCGATCGTTCCTGGCCGTATACGGCGGACAAATAAATAATAACCGTTATCGTACATTCAGATTTATGGCAAAGTTGTGTGGTCTGTACATGGCTCTGTACGACCGATGACGGAAATGATAAGAAGGCCGTACGTCGTGCAATGAAAAAGCGTATCCACATTGTATCTCTCTTGGAACGCTTGTGCAACAATTTTTGAAAGTCTGAACTGGAGCGAAGTTGCTGACCACTGTTACTCCCGCTGTGCCGTAGCAATGATCGCCGAAACATCTGAAAAATGCTCGGCATTTGGAACGCTTCCACACTCCCTCCTCCATCTCGCGCGTCGTGACAGCCGTTCACACTACTTCCCCTTCGACGGGATGAAATGAGGAACGAGGTGCTGCGTGTCGAAAACTGCTAGTGTAATACAAGGCTGGGAGGCCTGGGGCGGTTTTTTTCAGTTGACTCCTTTTCCCTAAACAGCTGGTTGCAGGAGTGGGGGCGTACCTTCCTTGAAAGTAAGTCAGAGAAGGGGGCGGGGAAGATGCGATGCTTGCCGTGGCCGAGGTGCCAAGTTGGATCACTTCCCCAATTATCAGGCGGTGTATTTATGGTAATGAGAGGAAAGCGCGGAATCCTTAGATGTCCGATATGAATTAATAGCTCAATCTTTCAAGAATCATTAATTTCCCAACAGTGTTTAATATTACTTTCATTACACACACAAAAATCTCAACTTAAGGTCATCTAAATTTCAAAATTCATTTCGCTTTTTTCTTTCATGTACACACTTTGCTACCTATTGGCAAATACAGCAATTTTGACTTTTTCACTGTAATTAGATATTAAAATTTGAAGTAAAAGCTTTTAAAAAATCTTTACAGCCGTTTTGAGATTTGAAATAATTATCGAATACTTATCATTATAGAAACTTACTACATTTGTAATAGTGGTATTAATTATTATTTACATTCGTAGCATATTTTCATTTTGATTCATTGTCAGAGCAAATTTCGTTTAGCATTTATTTCAAGTGAATGCCATCAGTTTAACTTCTTATATTAATCTTTAATTTTCGAACAAATAATTCTATAAGCATTTCACTGGCAATATTCAGTCTTTAATTCACTTGTTTGTATCGGCGAAGTAAAATGTTTTAGGTTATATTCCAGAATATTTATACATTTTAGAAATACGAGGCATTGCAAATTTTTCCTTCTGACGTTCAAAATGGTATCGTTCCCTCTTTTCGCCAACACGAACCATAAAGTGTGCTAACCGCTACGTACGCTTTTCATAGGCATTTTATTTAACACAAAAGGCACCGCAACTGTCAGGAACGGTCAGCAGGAAATCTTCAAGAACCCTCATTCTATTCTGCGCGGCGTCTGCATTGTGCTTCAGCTGTTTTATTCTCGGGGGCGAATACTAAGCGCGTCGGCGGGCGCGGACGCTTCCGTCGGCTGCCAGACCACGCGGAGTGAGAACGGAAAACAGAAACATGTTTTTAAAATATCGATATTATTTACCAGAAAAATCGATTCCAAATCTCCCAAAAATCGCAAAATTTATAATAGAAAACCATAGTTGTGGAACTGTCAAAAGAGAACTCCAGTCTGAACAGCAACTACTGCGAAATCAAACGGCCAAAACGAAAAGAAATAGAAGAAAAGACTTGAGAGAAGCAAACCCATGGCGTCAGGCAGGCAAAAAGAGAGTGCAGAGGGGGGACGTCTGTTGACTGGCGCTCACGAGCAGGGCCCGGAATTCGCTCGCGCGAGCGACCGGGGGGGGGGGGGCGAGACTTACTGCTGAGCGCGCGGTCACCGGGCCGGTGCGCGCACGTACGTCCATGTTTCGTCTTGGGTGCTTTCTTCAGATCGATATATTTTCCCAGAACATTGATGTTAGAAAAAATATTTTGTGCGTGGTAATATCGTTTATCTACATTTTGAACCTTGTCTGATTACAGTATTAATTAGAAAATCAAGGTGACAGAGTGCTTTAAGGCAGAATACACTTTAAACTGTTATTTACGTATTATCTGTATTCGGTACAGGACGTTTAACTTCTATGATTTATGAACGAAAGTGATTTATGAATGGAATAGTAGCAAAACGCGATATGCTTTATTTTTCATTTCTACCTTGACATTCGATAAACATTATTACTGTATTAGTTCCCAAACAGTAAAATATAGCGGTATTTATTTACGTACTAATTAAAAATGGAAACAGGATGGGAAAATACCATCTGTTTTACTGCCTAAAATATGTGTAATTTCATTTGTAGTTTGGGCTGTTCATTTGTATTTTCTTTCTTCACAAAATTCTTGAAATTGCTTCCATACACTTTGTTCCCTTCCTTATTTTTCAGCACAGAATCTTTAATTATAGATTCCATTTCAGAGTTTTAAACATTACCAAAACGACATATTTTAATATTAAATTGATGCGCACAAGCTATTATGGACGTAAAACAATTGGTATCGTTCTCTTAAAAAGGTAAACAAAGTGATTACAGCGGAGGCAAAAGGTAAACAAAAGTGTCCTCTGGCGTCATATGGAGTCATACGGCGATAGACATCTGGATTGGTTTAATTTGAATATATCCTTGCTTGGCATTGGTTTCTTACGACACGGACAGACATGAGTGAAATAGTCATATATAAACATTGATATTTTAAACAGACTTTTTTGTTGATATTTTCATCACAATGTTATTACATCAAAATCATCACAATGTTAAACTAGGTATTAAACATATCAATCCCTTATTAATAATTAATCTACGACTTCCCAACCGTTACATCGAAAACCTTTTGGTGATGCATCGAATTATCGATATATCGATGCTTGGATAAAATTTGCCATCACTAACGCCGAGGGCGCTAACGTCGCCGGACGAGCGACCGGCCGGCGGCGCGGCCTCGCGGGAGGAATCGTAAATCGCGCGCGATAAGGTCGGAGGCGGAGGCGGAGTGGAGGCGAGCGGCGTGGAGCAGGTCTCCCGGAGGCGCGCGCGGGCGCGGGAACTCGGGCGCGCGGCCGCAGAACGCGCGCGGGGGCGCTTTCTAAGCTCCGTGGCCGGCGCCGCCCGCCTCCGCCAGGCGCCCCGCGACCGCAGACGCTTCCGTCACGCCCAACTGGCAAGGCGCTCGCCCGGGAAGCAATTATATTATTTCACTCCAAGTCTCCGACAGGAAAATAAATTATTCATAATATATACTGATGCTATTCTGTGACAGCCACGAATATTTCGTTTTTTCTAGAAGCGATTTCCTGAGTTATTTTTCATTGTTTTCGTCGTCTTCTTGTAACAGAACACAGATGCATATGACATATATAACAATTCATTCATACTCGATTCAGTTCTACAATTTTAAGTATCAAGTGAATTCAACACATTCGTAAGGCTAACTAAATGCACCGGATTTTCACATCAATTGAAAAAGATTACTGTATTAATTTGCTAACAAGCACGGAAAGGCATGAAGTGGACATGGAACTATAAGACATTCAATATGCCGCCAGCAATCTTAGACTGGAGAATGCAAATGAAATTTCTATCAAAAGATGGTTAATGTTTTCCAAAAAGAAACATACACTAACGGTCATTACGACATCATGCACAAATTAAATATGCTATTGCATCTCAACTTAGAACTGCATTGCAATTTAAATTTTATGCAGATAATAATTATGCATTATGTGAAGACTGACATGACTTGTAATTTTGCGGAGTTAAGCATGAAATTTAACGTTGAATGACGAGAATGAATTTGATGCATTGCACTACACACTTGTGCTCGTACAACATTATCAAGAAACCGATCTTTGACCTGAGGGAAAGGGCTGTGGGTGTTTTCAATAACCTCGATGGTCACAAATTTGCAGCTTTACTTTGATTTACTACTGTAAAATGTCGGAGTAAACAAAGCTGGCGCCTCGCCTTGTTGCGAATTTATTTCATTACATAAGGAATTATGAAAGTTAACCGGAATAGCCCGAATGTAAAGGAGAGAATGACGTGATAATGCAATAATGAAATCTAGCAGTGAATGAAAAGAATACAAGTGACTTCAAAAGAAGTGCGTTGTCAGTAGTCGATATGAAATGTAAGAATATGTATAGGCCTACCTGAAGAGAGTTTGGAAAATAACTGTCGTTAACTTCCTTGGCTTAAAATATCAAAAGACACGTAATGTTGATGTGAAACGATAAAACAAACATTTCATAATGTCTCTTTCATCAGAAAATCTAATCAATGAACCTTATAGAATCCTACTGTGGGGCCTACTGCACAATACACTGCCCACTCCACCGGCGCAAATATTCGGGTGGGCGCGTCCCGAGTAAATTGGTCAAGTGCATTGTCCCCGACCCCGTTCCACGGGCAGGAGGGGCGCTGCACGAACTGGCGCCGAGGGCCGCGCACAATGGCGGAGGGCGTCGCAGCGCGAAGCCAAACGGCGCCGGAGGGGAGGGCGATGGGGAGGGCGGAGGTGAGGGCGGGGGCGGAGGCAAAAGCGGGAGTGAGCGTGATGGCAAGAGCGAGGGATGAGGGCGAGGGTGGAAGCGGTGGCGGTGGCGACGGCGGGGGCGGAGGCGGGGGCGATGGCAGGGGGGAGGCAAGGGAGGATGCGAGGGCGGTGGCGTGGGCGAAGGCGGGGGCGAATGCGGCGGCGAAGGAAGGGGGCGAAGGCGGGGGCGAAGGCGGGGGTGAAGGCGGGGGTGAAGGCGAGGGCGGGGCAAGGGCGGGGCAAAGGCGGGGCAAGGGCGGGGCAAGGGCGGGGCAAGGGCGGGGGCGAGGGCTGGGGCGTGGGCGGAGGCGAGGGCGTGGGCGGAGGCGAGGGCCTGGGTGGAGGCGAGGGCGGAGGGGTGTGCGGGGGCGAGGGCGGTGGAGGAGGCAAGGGCAAAGGTCGGGGCGATGGCGAAGGAACGCAGGGCCCGGAGGACAAGGCAAAGGGTTGTGTGGGTCGGCGGCTGGGGGCGTGTGTGGTTGGGGCAGGGAGTGAGGGTTGCGAATGGGTGTGAGGGCTCGGGGGCGGGGAAGAGGGTTGAGTGCGAGAGCTGGACCTAGGACAGGGGCAGTGGAGAGGGCGGCGGCGGGGCTGTGGCGCGCCCACGCAACGGGCGTCTCGCCTCAATGGGGGGCGCGTCGCCGCGCCATGCGACGCTGCGCGCGACAGGCGAATGACACGCCGCCCACGGGCGACCACGCGCGCTCCAGATGGCAGGCCCACGACGCGACGCGACGCGACGCGACGGGGGCGCCTGCGGCCGCCCGGGGACGCCCAGCGCTAAGGTTTTGCTGCATGACGTAACGCAGCTACAAATAAATCCGCCGGGTAACTATTCAACATGGAGTTCATTCAAAGTTCCACGGAAGACCCCACTATGTTGCGAATTTCTGAAATACACAATTCAGTCGGTTACTAAGGGAACAGCATTTTCCGGTCCGGTCAAGAATCGCGTTTGAGCTCATTCGTTGAAGATTAAGACGTGTCAATTGTGTTTCAGATACGAATACATATTAAATACATAGTATGGAACTCTCTAGCTAGTGAATCTACTAATTTGCATGATATTTGATCTCGAACTCTTCTGTAATTACGGATACATTGAATCCAATTTAACCTGCCGGGCCCTTCTCATCGGGGCGATTCAGCGTGAACGTTTTCGCTGGAGCGTACACGCTTCAGCAGTGTGCTGGGAGTCAGGGAAAGTTCCTCCAAGATGGAACATATCGGAAAATATTTCCTATAAGTAAATAAATGTGTACGTTCTCCTAAGTAATAAGTAGACCGATTCATTTCTTGAAGTTACGACGTCATTCTTTAAAATTGTGGAATTTTGATGCGAAGCAATTTTAGATGTGCAAGAAGCCAAGTATCTCTGAATAATCTGCATAAATGCACACGAGATAGAGATGGCTTTTCTAAGGTGTCACGGGGATGAGCATATTTTACCCACGGAAACAAACATTGCACGGTAACCTCGAAAAAACAGTGTACTCCACAAGCCGAAAGAGAACAGTATGACTACAGCTATATCATTTCTCAGCCTCTGCTAACAAGACACATTTCAAAACACACGCTCGACACACTTCTTTTTGCAGCAGCATTGTGAAGTTCAAGACCGTTGTTCTTTACTATACAACAGAACCACGTTTTATGAATTTCAGTACATTTTCATGCGACATGTTTTCTTCTTTTAAAATAAACCCCCAATTTGAATTGAATTACAAATTCCACACAATTCGTTACAAGACAAATAAGCGAAGTTAAAGCAATGGATGAATGTCAATAAGGTCTGACTATTAGTGCTCCTAAACAATGTATAGAATTCAATTCCTTCAAAAAGACTAGAGATGAAAAGAATATAGGGATTTCTTGTGGCAATCGTCGGGCCCAGAGACGACATGGGTATTTCCCAGAAGCGAGCCAGAAAGTCGGCGCTAATCGCTGCCAGGAGCAAGTGGTTTCGGCCGGCTAGAGCGGCGGAAGGGGCGGCGGCGGAAGGCGGAAGGCAGGCGGCGGGGCGGGGCGGGGGCGTGGCGCGCAGCGGAGCGCCCTGAGCCGTGACAGCTGAGCCACATTACGCGCGCCGAAGCGCCCTCAACGCAGTGACCCGCTCGCGGCGCCCCGATTCCCCGCCTCCCGCGCCGCCCGCCCTTCGAGCAAGCGGCCGCCTGCGCAACGACACCGGCGGCCCTTCTAAACCTCTTTCCCTACCACAGGCAAAGTGGCCATGTGCACCCCCTCGACGCTCTCCTATCTCCACCGTTCACTCTTATTGCACTTTGCATTAATCGTTCCCGTGATACCCATCAGCTCGCATCTTACGGTTGGAACTACTCTCGAAAGCCGAGCAAGTGTAACTGCAAGAAAACCGGCATAAAACGCACACCTAATTACGCCAACACGATCGCAGATGTAATCGCAGAGCACATCCCGCAGCGATCAGTATGCTGCATGCACTTCCCCATTCCCTCACTCAGAAGCCACCACGAAGAGACCACTATCGCATTGCACCAGAAAGTAGCACACACACTCACAATCACACGCACCAGCGTCACGCGCGCGGATCCTGAAACACACACACGCACGCGTGCGGGAGCGGACGCACCACCGGGTGCCTGAGGCGACGCGCGGGGACGACGGCGCGAGGAGTCGAAGAGCGGACGACGCGTCGTGTCGCGTCGCTGCGAGTGCACGCACCTCGCCCGCCGGCGGCAGCGCTGCTCCGGCCACACTGGCGCGCCCGCGCCGGCGACGCTACGGCGGCGGCGGCGCTGGCGGCGGAGGCGGCGGCGCGTGCTACCATGGCGGCCGGCGTGCCCGCGCGCCGCGGCCCGGCTCGGCCCGCCCCGCCCCGCCCCGCCCCGCGCGCCCCATCACGCCGCCCCGGAAATAGCGTCTCCAAATATAGCGGCACAAAACAAACCCCGCAGTCAGAAAAAGAAGCCGGTGGCAGTGGAGATGGCGTCGATGCTAATGGCGGTTGCGGGAACACTGGCAATGGCGATGCCGACGACGTACCGGCTGCGATGGGCGGGGGGCGGCGGGCGGCGGGCGGCGGGCGGCGGGCGGCGGGCGGCGGGCGGCGGGCGGCGGGCGGCGGGCGGCGGGCGGCGGGCGGCGGGCGGCGGGCGGCGGGCGGCGGGCGGCGGGCGGCGGGCGGCGGGCGGCGGGCGGCGGGCGGCGGGCGGCGGGCGGCGGGCGGCGGGCGGCGGGCGGCGGGCGGCGGGCGGCGGGCGGCGGGCGGCGGGCGGCGGGCGGCGGGCGGCGGGCGGCGGGCGGCGGGCGGCGGGCGGCGGGCGGCGGGCGGCGGGCGGCGGGCGGCGGGCGGCGGGCGGCGGGCGTCTGGAGGCGACGCGCGCCCCGTGACAATGAAGCGGAGCCGCCCCGCGGCGGCGAAGGTGGTGGAGGGGGAGCAAAAGAACGATGGAAGCAATGACGCCGACGACTGCGGTTAAGGAAGATGCTACAGGCGGATATGGCACACAATGGTTCCGGATCAGAGCGGCTTGTTCAGAGAAAAGAGGCTGTGGAAAACGTTGAAGAGAAAACTCGATGAGAGCTGCGAAAGGCAAAGGAAGAATGAAGAAAAGGGAACAAAAACGAGTGGGAATTCCGTACAAGATTAACATGAACACAAGTAGATGAAAGAGAGATTGGAAAGTATAAAACCATGCAGATGCATCAGATGAAAGTATATAAAACTGTAACAATGATAAAAATATATTACGCATGGGGGTGTAGGTAAGACGAAGAATATGAAAGAGTAGAATCAGAAAATGAAATAACAGAAATAAAAATTGTTCAAGTAAATAAAACCGAGAAAATGATAACTGAAAAGAACGATGATGTGAGGGAGATACGAATAACAGTGACGTCACAGACGTTGCAGCCGCCTCCGTCGCAGTTGTCACCGTCAGCTGTTACTTAAGCCCAATTGTTGCCGACCTTATTTTCCCGTTCCGCCCGAGGCCTGTGGGCGTTTTGGGTGCCTCCCCCACTTCCCAGTGGTTCTGGTTTAATGACGTATAAGGAGGGGTCGAATTTCAGAGCTCTCGCGGCAGCCGCAACTGGGTGGCTGTCGACTGTTTTTAGGTAACAGATCAAAGCCGAAGGCGCCTGCTCTAAGAAGTTCTCACGGAGATGGACCAGATGATGCAAAGGGAACACAAAGGAAGATCAGTCGCAATGTCACACATGATACTGTGCACCCATGCCATATATAAATGCACTTACGTCCGTTTCAAGGAGGCGCAAAAAACGAGGTCTACATTCCACCTCTCGAATGTGCACTGAACGAAAACATGTGGCTAAACCGCAACCGAATTACGCAATAACAACATTCTGAAATTTAAAATGTCTTTTGTTTTCTGCCTACATTTTTACAAATATATTTTTATTATTAATAAAGTATATTAATTGTATTTATTTACTTTTTATTTATTCTATTACTTCCCTCTGTGGAATGAAGAAAGACATTATTTGGCCTACATATTCTTCGCACAAAAGAAAAGAGCAAAGCTCGAAAATTTGAACACAACGGAGAAGGAAGGCGAGCCTTCACGAGCCACGATTAAACTTGACAGTAACAAGAAGCCGGTAAAGAAAGAGTGAGCAAAATGGACCTCTTGGCTCAAATACCAGGAAGATAGCGGGGACATAAATGTTTGCACAGTGGGCGAAATTACTCCACATCACGAGAGCATTGTCGGCGCACATAACGAGGGCTTTCAGAGCCAGCCACTCGCGACAAAAAGAGGTATCTCGGCGGGTTGCGGAACGAGGTAATCAAGCCCCATTACCATGCCCCGTATCCAAACCATCATTGATGTTCTAGTTGTGAGAACACGATGGAATCCAGAACTTCATTTGCCACATTTTTCAATCTATTTAGATTTGACGCACTGACTTAAGTTTGGTTCACCAATTCATATTTTACAATTCATTCAAGAAAAAGATCGTCAGCGAGACAATATAACCATGCACGTCAAGGATGGCGCTAAAAACAGGATTTGATATAAAATTAACCATGTAATTGAGTGAAAGTCGTTTAAATAAAGAGTTCACTTTTTTACTTGAATTGCAAGCTCACATTTCACTGTCCTTATATAGCAATCAAGTAACCTCCGTCCGTCCGTCCGTCCGTCCGTCCGTCCGTCCGTCCGTCACAGACACTCACACCTCACACTCACTCCTTTCAGTTCACCAATCGAGACAAATGAGGTGTCATCCGATGAGTTCCAGTCTCCTGGTGGGAAACTGTTCATTTTTTTTGAAGATCCATACAGAAGATTCTGAGAAATATTTCTAACTTTTTTTTAAGCAACTAAAGCGAGTTTTATGTCACCTAAAGAAGTCACTAGCTCATTCGATTTTTCTCGAGAAAACAAGTCGATTGACACAATTCTCAGCCAGTTGCCTCTATGGTAGCATATTCTGGAAGAATTCTAGAAAAACACGAGTTCTTGATAGTTTCAATGAAAAGATAGGTGAAATTGGAAATTACTATACTTTCTTTTCGGCAATTAAATTAATTTTTACTATATTAATAAGATTAACGATAATTAAACATAAATTTTAAATGAATTATCGAAAAAATGTGTTGGGAAAGGGTGCAACATCTAAATGCGTTTTGGGGACATTTAAAGCCACCTTCGAAGGTCATCACATTCGACTGCTCTCGAGACGAATCGAGAGACTTTATTTTCAGCCGGTCTTTTTAGACTGCAGAAGAATTTTAGAAAAACGTGTTTTGGGGGCGTTTTAACGCACTTAAAGTGCTGAAACGCTGTAGATTACTACACTGTCTTTCCGGTTGTAGGTGAAAACTAACGACTTAATACATCACATTGATACATTATAGTTTTTCATCATATTGGCGATAGTTGAACCTACCAAATGAAAGATATTACTAATTCAGCAGCCGACGCTTAATGAAACGCATTAAAAAAAATAAATCTAGTGATGCTTCATGTTAACTCTTTCTGAGGATAGATGAGTCAGACAAATTATCGTTCAAAAAATATGTTTAATATTAACTTGCATAGAACGCAAAAATATTGTCAATATAAAAGTACCCTCCGCCGGAGGCGGCAGTCTAAGCTAATAAATGCATGAAAATAGTTTTGTTTTTAAATCTAAAAAAGATTGTTATTCAAGATCTGTGCCTTGGACGCGGCCTCTCCCGGACAGACAAGTACATACTGACCCCGGCCGCGGAAGCCTACGCTCTCACTTAAAATCAATGTCTGTTAATGATACGGTGTTCGATGCATCACTTATTTCTTCTACACTGACATGTACATGTTAGGAATCATTCATCTTCAGTTTATGAGAACTTTTCATTTCTGGATGTGAGCGGAACGAATTACGGCGCGTAGCAAACATTTCTCTCAAACGACATTCACTGAAAAACGGCTCCAATTTTTTCAATGAAAATGTGTGCACTTCTTTAATATTCTTAAAGTTACATTTCAATTGTACTACCCTGGGATTGAGATATTGAGGAAATGTGAAAAAGTGCCTTTTAGACGCCGATAGGTAACAACTGATGTGACAAGAGGTTGGGGCAGTACCGGAAAGCTAGGGCGACGTTAATATAATTAGAAAACCAGGTTGTGCGAGAAAGTCTGCACGATTCTGTAGCACCACTAGTTTTTTTTGCTATTGCAAGAACACTGACTGATGAACCATTGCTGTACTTTGACAATGGATGTCGATGAAATAGTTTCAGGGTATCTTTCAATTTGGACTCGAGGAGTGTGAAATGAATTCATATGAACAATTACCTGAATTATTTCCTTGTCACTCCAAGGAATATTGTCAATTCTCTTCAAGGAATGTAAAAGTCAGATTTCATTGATGAGAATAAGTAGGCCTATAAGTATTGCTTGTAGACGTTCACTCTTCCAATCATAACACTGATGTGGACCTCTCTATCTCTTCAATTCTATAACGCTCTACAAGATTTAAGTCTATTTGCTTCGTTATTGAAATGGAGAAATTTGTGAACACAATAAGACATAACAGTACACAGTCTAGTAACATCAAAGCAGCTCTATCAGCTGAGCGGAGAAAGTTCAGGCATCCCGGCAAAGGGGCGTTTTTTGGAAGTATCATGAGAAATACAGTTCCCTTCTGAATAATGAAGACTGAGAAAGTGCGCTATTACAGATTCATTCTTAACTAATGAATGAATCGCAGATGGAATGCAATGTGATGGAATGGACATACCATTTCTCGGCGAACATGCTCGAAACGAGAAAATAATTTACGTACCTCATTCTTGCTTTCTCTCTCTTCCTCGCTATCTGTGCAACACGGAAAAGCAATCCGCCATGGACGTAATCTACTCGCGTTACTCAGCGATTCGACGCCAGACAAAACCATCAACTGGCTACTCCTTCCTTCGCCAACTTTCCCTGGTCACCGCCAGTCAAGGAGAACAGCTGTTGGGACCCGAATTCAATACTACGTGCCTCCCGCAGCATTGACAATACCGCCTCCGCCAGCCAGACGCCCAAACAGGCAAACGGTTGCTCAGCGGCAACGGAGTTGGGAGCGGCAAAAACAATTCGGCGAACGTGATTCCCCCGCCAAGGCCGCCACCGGCGCGGCGCTTTTTTGCGTTCGACGGCGTGGCGTCGACAGCGCGCGTGGCGGGTGGCGCGGGTCGCGTGGTGCGTGGGGCGGGGTTCGGGGAGCAGCACGGTTGGCGAACGAAGGGGGCCGCGGGGCGCTGGGTGTGGGGCGCGGGGCGTGGGGCGCGGGGCGCGGAGCGCGCGGAGCAAAAGCGGGAAGTGGGAAACGGGGAGTGGAAAACGGGGAGCGGGAAGCGGGGAGCGGGAAGCGGGGCGCAGGTGGCGCGCCACGCGGAGTAACCGCCGCGCCGCGTCTATTACGAACCCTGTCCACGAGTAGTGATCAGGCTTGCATTCGTGTGTTCCCGAGGGCACGTCTACGACGCCAAATTCCACGGTCCTAATATCAGTTAGACCATGAGTTTTGATTTTGGTACGTCAATTACTTAGGTCATTAGCCTCGCAGGGCATGTTAGATTTCGGGAAAGGCGATCCTTCTCCTGCTCCACTGAAACGTCAAATCCAGTGCTGACTCACAGGTTGCTTAGCCATATGTTCCTTCCCTGGGTATCATCGCAAGTGGGGCACTGCCTCAGCCGCGACAAGCTCTAGGCTCCTCTTATGAGTGGTAATGTGGTGCATGTAAGAGAGAGAGAGAGAGAGAAAATATATGTATGTCTGTGTGCGTTTGTGTGTATGATAGGGAGGGGACATTGTCTTTTTTTTAGGGTACCCAGCAGGCTCTTTTGAGGTTTACGGCATTATCTCGGTATGAGTTGGAGAAATCGTGAGAACAACTGAATAGTGCAGCCGGTCGCTAAAATTCTCCTCCAGATAATGTTTGAATTCGATCCAGTTACGTACCTATGGGTCGAATCCCCTACGGCCGAGACTCAAAGTCGGGGGGGGCCCAAAGAGCGCTAAGAGTATTCTATATCCAATCTTTCGTATTCTCATTGCATTGAAAACTTGACCAATTTATCACTTAAAATTGAATACACCAAATATCGTTATAGCATCGTTCGCTGTAATGAAATGTTGACGAATTTATCACTTAAAATTGAACGCACCAAATATTCTGACAGCATTTGTTACCTTTTAAAGGCCTAGCTTGAAGTTTCCTGTCTTATACGAGAGATTAGGGCATTCATAGAGCTTATTAAGCAGTATAACGTTGCGTTATATGTGCACAAGGCTTCATGATCTAACAGTAGAGGTAAACGTTGATCCATGTGCTGTTAAGGTGACAATGCAGATACACACATGCCACTCTGTAATAGAAAGGGGTGCAAAATTAGGCTGGTCAGGTCTCCCACCACTCCAAATCTAGTGATGAAATTAGGGCTCGCCGCCCCTTTCAGAGTCTCCTGCCTCCCCCCCCCCAAAAAAGGCAAATGAGATGTACTAAATGTAGAAGTGACGATTACAAAACTAGGAAACTGCGTAGAAATAAAAATCTGTAGAGACGCACTTACAAAGTAAAATGTCCTAATGCAATGTCATTTAGTGACTTTGTCCATGTCGAATGAAACCATGCGTGACTAACAGGTAATCACAACTTTACACGCCTGAGTAAATGCAACAATTGCAACAATTTTACGAAACCATGTTAATAAGATACTGAATTGTTTGAATTCATAAAGTCATTTTGTGAGTCAATCACGTAGAAAATTGTAGACATGTAAAATGCGTTTCTCCAAAGTTAAGTGTTCCAAAAATATTCAGAACAACAGTTTGGTAACACGGTGTAATGGTATCAAATTGATCAATACAATGCATTGCCAAGTTATTGACGTTTACACTAGTGTATTAAATGAGGATCGTGTTGAGGCTCTGTATCTTGCGTACATTTTATGTTTCAATTACAGGTTTAATATTTCTTTTTGTGCAATAAAATATTAAGTAAATGATAAAAGTGAACAGAAAATAAAAACTGTTAGTAGTAATCACACTCGTTTACTATATACACACACTCGTATGCGATCGCTGTATCAGGTATGAAATTGATGGTGGTGTGAAATTGTATTGAGAACACTTAAAAAACACTTCTGTTTTTGAGGCCCTTCAGGACATAAAAAGCGACCTCGAAGACAAACACCACTGACTCGGCAACACTTCCGTTGGGATACTCATATTACTTTGCTCATTTTAATAGACAGTGGAATGACATGAATAACTTTTTTAAAAAAAATTTGAAGACATGTGAAAGGAAGTTAAATAGTTTTCTTATTTGAACTTCAAAAAAGAGAAGGTTCTAAAATAAGGTTTCCAGACTTTTAGTTACCTCTCCTTAATTGTAATATGAGCACAAGAAAGTTGTAGTGTCAACAGACACGTTTTTTTGCTCAAGACTATACCTCTGTGATACATTTCTTGACAAATAACACCCTTTGTGTTATTCGTACTTTTCTTGTGTTACTATGTATTTTTCACGCGAGATATCAGTTCGATACTTTTCTTCAAAATCTATGAATCTCTCTTTCATTATCAATAAATTTCAGACATGCAGTAGTACAAGCTAATATTTAAAATACTACTGCCAAAATTATATTTCAATTTTACAATTAGAAAATATTTTTTAAAAAAAAACATGCATGCGTGTTTATTGAAGAAATCGCTTCCTATGTCGCGTCTTCAGACACGTAACTTAATGGTCGCAGTGCTTTGAGAGGAGCCTTATAACACCTTTCCTGGCGCCGCGAACCTATCAAACAGCAGCATCAGCGCATGCGCAAGCCATGAACAAGGACAGCAAACGCGACCCTGTGACGTACATCGCGCATAATGACACTGTTCCGTCCTCCCTGCACGACAACGTGCGAGAGGACAAGAACACAACACAAGCTTGAATCTGCGTTTTCATCTCTGTAAATGAACGGTCTTTCAGACCTTTGTTCGGTTTTGTACTCACATACTGCGAATTCAGCATTATTGTTCTCCTAAACATACTCGGTTCACTTACCTGAAACAAGATTTTAAAAAAGCATTCGTTAGTTTACCGTTAAGAACATAACGAATCACACACACACACACACACACACACATACATTCGCGCGCACAAATAGCCCTGCGTTTTTAACCAAGATATAACACTCACAAACATATTAAAAGAGCGCAGCCTGAATCTGCTCCAGAAAGAATGCAAAGATAAATGGCAAAAATAAATTGCATATTTTTAATAAAAATGTATTTTTAGTATTTTCGTCATTTTCTCAAGTTCTGAAAGATTATCAATCCAATAACAAAATTAATATCTGATATACGAAGACTTCCTATAAATAAACTAATTTTCAAGTTAAAATCATATAGGATTTATTCATTTATAGAAATACATTTCAGTTTAGTCGGCTTTCGGTTATCTTCTCTCGATTTATGAGATGAAACAATCGCGCAACATGTGTTCGCCGGATGGGAGACGAAATGACACAGAACTAAAGAATTTCACCTACGAAAACGCCAAATCGCGCGAACTTATTATTAAAGAATCGAATATTTCCGTAGACTGTGCTATTATTGTTTATGTTAGTCTAAAGTCCGAATCTGACTTATTACCGAATTATCTGGATCATGTTCCCAAAATCCACAATGGGAGGATAAAGTCCGAAATGGGAACGACCTCAAAGCATACTTCGGACTTCGTCGGATGAAGTTGGCATTAGCCAACATGAGGTGGCTTGGGTTGATGAAGCATACATTACAATGACGAGGAATTGCAGACAGTATGCTGGTATCAGGATTCAGACTGCTGGTAGAAGAGTCTTCAACTAGTGAGACAATGTATATGACACGATGTATTCAATGTTAAAGACAATCAAAGAAAATGTCTATAAAATCACAAAAACGAATGTAACAACGTGACACTGATGTAGATTATTATCGAGGATAAATATTAAAATGAGATAGAAGGAAATAATGACAGATCGATCTGTAATAAAGTTTGTCACCGAGCGGGTTCAATCCATTTGAGGGGCAGCTTTACGCATGTCATGATGGCCGGTTGAAGCGGGATCTCTACGCAACGTTTGTTCGCAGCCGAAATGCATGAGCGACGGCGCGAGCGCAGACACACCGTACTGTACCGTACCGCGCCGCGCCGCACCGCACCGCACCGCACGGCCCCGCGCCGCAGCGCCGTTACGTTATATAATGAATCCTAGGCTCCAGGGCCTCCAAACTATACTTGGGTTTTTATTTCTTGGCGCGTGGGGGCTTGTCTTCAGAATGGAATATCTCACGGTATTTCGCGTCGTTCTCGAGCGTTCCGCTAGGATTCGCATGATTGTCAGCACTGCTCGATACAGTGGCGATCATGCTACTCCCAGCGGCACGACTGAGAATGACGCGAAGTATCGTGAGATATTACATTGTGAAGACACGCCCCCACGCGTCAAGAAATAAAAACACAAGTATAGAGACTGGGGGCTTCATTCAGTCGACACATGATAACATCCTGCCCTCCTGGGAAACAATGCAAACTGGAAAAATAAATGTATAATTAGAAAAGGAGACTTAGGACAACACATTTGTTGCTCCTTGACATAAATGTTGAAGCGCATTAGCGTGCTAATTACTCCGTAGTTTTAGCCAGTAGACTTCTAATGTCGGATATTTTCATCCGTAAAAATGTAAATTAAAATGCATATTACGTAATTCGCGTGCATGTTAAAACTTCTAGCTTTTCTTTCAATTTATTTTAGGTATTGTCCCTCCGCAAGAGCGAAGAGCAAAATATTGCAGTCCCTCTGACCGGGAGGTCCTCGGTTTGAGTCCCGACGGCGGCAGAATTTTCGATAGCTTGTCAGCTAGGTCGAATGTAGTCGCTGTCTGGAGGAGAATTCTAGCGGCCGGCTGCTCTGATGGGTAGTTTTCCGGGTTTCTCCGATCAACACTAGGCGAATGCTGGAGCAGTACCCTAACAAACGGACCACGGACCGCGCGCGATCTTTCCTTCCTCTTCCTCGTCACAGGACGAGGAACAGGGTGAGGACAGCCTCACCCCTTACACACACACACACACACACACACTGACACATGCACTAAACTACCACACAGGCCGGAAGACCATTCGGGAGATTAGAGCTTGTCTCGGGTGGGCCGGTGCCTCGCTGGTGTGAGATACCTGGTTGAGGGGAAAATCCCGCTAGTCGACGGTAGCTTGGCGCCGGATCCCATCAAGCGGGGAAAAGATCATTGCCACCTCCCGAGGAAAAAACACGCACTACACTTACGGGAATAATGACCTCTGTAGTTAACGCGCCCGGAATCACGAATCATTCAATCAAGAGCAAAATACAGTTTTCGAAATTGATTGAGAATTTAGCCGTTATAATAAGTTTCGTCAGAAATGGCGTCCTTAACTATTCACAAATGTGCTTGTTGAATTAGGTAGCTAAAGTGTTTTTTTAAAGAGCATTATTTAGGCGAAACAGCTTAGTACCATTCCATATAATAGGCTAAGGAAAGATGACGGATTACTCCTTTATATGAGAAACCATGGATTCAAAAAACCTACAGTTATATTACTGCTGGATGGGGGATTTCCTCCCAGGGACGAATGAACGAAATTTAAAAGAAAAAAAAACAGCAGAAATTCGAAGGTCATAGTATTTTTGGATATGGGCACATACAGCCCCCAAAACACATTACGACACAACACAATTTACCATTGGGCATAATTTGGAAAAATATTTTCTATACCGTAATCTACAAAAAGATACCTTTTTTGGAGGTCCTATTACACTTTTTATGATTTGGTGATCCCTTGCACGGATTATTAGAAACGCTTAAAGCTGAGTTCCAGTCACGCGTTTAAAACACTTGTTTCAAAAATATTGTTTTTTTATTGCAATTTCTTGCGAAAAATCATTGGCGCCCTTCTATTATTTGGAGGGGCGTTCGCTCTTCTGGGTTCTAAATATTCAGAAAGTCCAGTTTCGTTCGGTAGGGGAGGCACTGCACTATATGATGCCGCAATGTTCATAAAAATATTTCACAATCCTTAGATCAAAAACTTAAAAGGGAACATTTGAGGAAACATTTGACGGAACCTTCAGGGGGAACATGTGGAGGGATCATATAGAGGGAAACTTTGAGCGAGGGAACATGCGGTGCGTTCACAGAGGATGATGAGGGCTGATTTGAAAGCTCGGGGGCGGTTTGCTAAGAGAATGTCCGCATCGGCGGGCTTTCGTACCTAGTACGCTCTTTTAAATGGATAAATAATATTATATAAACAACTTTAATCCCATTTCCATGTTTTGAAAGTCATACTTCAACACGCATTTTGGCAATGGCCCATTTAAAAGAATTATTTGCAAATGCTGGAACACGGATCTGCAATTTGTTATAAAAACATTTCGTAACTTTTTTTTCAAAGATCCATCAGCATGCAAATCATTAAAGAAGCGTTATATAGCGGTAGCATTAAATAGCACATTCGCCGAAAACAACGCAGCAGGTGGCACGTGACCATATGCGTCTGTCGCGACGCGCACCCGCCCACTGCTTTACTGTTCCAAGCGGCCGTAGTTCCCTAATCCTCCTACGCGAACCCAGCGCCGCATCGGAACGGCGCGGGCGCGAGAATCACATGCAGTGGGCCTAAGCATAAATTCACATTATGCACAGCCGTTTTTTTGTAGCGCATAATACACGCGGAATGTCACCTACGGTTTGCTAATATCCAGAAACAATGTTCTACAATAGCGGTTGCCAAACTTCTTGGTTGTACCAGTTATGTTAAAAATATTTAGAGGCTCAGTACATTTATAGGTAAAAAAATACAAACACATGCAGTATATAATATATATGGTATACATTAATGAACACATATTAATTAACAAAACATTCTGTAAAACAAGTAAAGATATATTGTTTATATTTTTTTAAACTTTGTCATTTCTAGCTTTCACAACAAAATCAAGCAATCAAGATTCAAAATATACAAACTTAAATTTTTCATACTGTCGCCCACGAGAGAATTAATATGTGGATTAAAACTCCACAGTTTCGGCCACAAAAGTAACTTTCTACATTCTGTTTGTTTCTGGACGTATTTTTCAAGTCTTGTCTGGACTGAGGACCACAGCCGCCTCTAATAGCACTGAAGATGGCCGCAATGCGGCCGAAAAAGCTTTATGCCACAATAAACAGTTACGATGGGGAGCCTACATCTAATATTGATTTCGATGATAGCATCGTAAATGCCACACCATTTCCTACTATCATCTTCAAGAATATTTCATTACCAAGCATCTTTCGTATGTTGAACAGAAAAATTAGATATCGAGACAACTATGAATTGTCCCATCATTTACCTAATCTTCTCTAACCCTAAGAAGGTGTATCTGCAGCACTTGTTACAAAGAGGAGAAATAAATAAATAAAATTTCAGATTCACATACAATAATGTGAATAAATTTATGGGAACATCACTAAAACATAATGGATTAGCTTATTTCGTGAGGCATCCTCATTTTCTATTTTCTCTAGTTTTACATATCAATAAATACTTAAGACACTTCTAGAACGTGCTGCCAAATATTGTGATCAAAAATGGAGTTTCTTTTACGTAATTGGTATCCAAAACCCATTGAATTTGATCTTGAACTATACGTCTGAATTGAATACTTTTACTTCCAGAAAAAATTATTTTCTTGGAAAAACGGTACTTTCGAAATAAATTCTTCCAATTTTTGCATTAATTTTTGTGTAATCTTAAACAGTAGTTGCCATTCTTGTTAGGAAAAAATATGCATACATTCTGAATATTTTGTCATCATGCTCATTAATTAATATACACTGACCCAAGACCATTTTACTGAGAAATGTCAAAATCCTGTCTGGCGGCATCGGTAAACAACAAAAAACCAACACTTCATACCGTGAAGATATCTGTGGCCTCGTGACACACACGTCCTATAATAAAAAGGAACTCCATTCTCTCTGCAAAACAAAACAATAGAACGCAGCGCAATTTTTAGCATGCTCGCAGATGTTAATCTACGCAAACATCACGCGGCGGCTGTCCGGTTAAACAAAAGCAACTCGTTAGATGCAGCAGCTCCTACTTAAGGGCTACTTCTGTATCTTCCCGACTCCGGGAGAAAACCAAGGAGCTGCCACAGATCAACCCCGCCGAACGGCACCGCGCATACCTCGCCCGCGCCGAGCATACACAATGGGGAGCGGTAGGCTGCTTTCCACGATTCGCGCAAACAAGTTGGCACAATGTTCCGTTTTTAGATCTTCACGCCGCGGCGCCGCAGCCGAACTTTCTCGCTCGCCTGAAAGACCCGCCGTGCAACAAGAAATGCAGCGAGAGAGCACACACTTCGCCGTGAAAGCCGGCGGGCGAGGGCGAGGGCGAAGGCGAGGGCGAGCGCGTTTTGGGGCGAGTGCGTGCGGCCGCGCGCGCGCCGCCGAGGAAATCGACCTGCGTAACGCTTCGCCGCGCGCTCACCGCTGTTGCGTGCGCCCGGGGTGCGTGGCGCCAAGGATGTGGGCGCTTATGAAGATGACGTAAGAAAAGAAAGGGAATCGGGAAATAACGCTTACCGCGCTTGCTTGCGTTTTGGGGGAAAGTAATGGAAATACGTACTTTAAATTTCTTGGCACATGGACGGGATCCCGAGAGGATCGTCGTTACTAGGATGCGTGCGTTTTCGTGGAACATTTTTTAAATGGCCGGTGTAATTTTAATAATAACAACAACAAAAGACTGGGCAGTGCAAGAAATTGCTTTATTTGGAACAGCCCTCATTTTGCGTAAAGTATTGTAGAGGCACCACCAACAGTCTCTAGATCTGCTCCTTAGGGTAGCTGGTTGCAAACTGGAGTAGATTTTACAGTATATCTACCCCGACTCATAACATCTTTATTCGTGATGAATAGGGAAAATAACAATAATAATAATAATAATAATAATAATAATAATAATAATAATCCATGTTAAAAGTTTGTTTTGTTTATAAGGTTTTATTGGCAAAAGGTGATAAAAAGAAAAGTAAAGAAAGGCGATTGTTGAAGCCAGTAAAGAAGAAACATAGCCCACCTTCCTACATTTTTGGCTTTAGGGTTACCTATCCTAAATACTATACTATATCTGGTACCACTTCTTCACATATGTATTTGATCACCATTTTGTTAGGGGTTTTTATACTGTCATTTTGTTGCCATTTCTTGCAAATGTAAAACGAATAGAACTTCCCAAAGGAACTAAAGTATGCACACGACCGTTCCTATGACCCAAATTCCAGCGTCTTCAAAAAAATTGTGAAAGAACTGGTGTTGGCGCGCCTGAGGGAAAACCTGGCGAAAACCTGAGTCCAACCTGAAAGCCGATAAAGGTAATTCAAAAAGAAATTAAGCGTGATCGACGTTTCGTCTTTCTGCAAACAAAGCATTAGGTGGACAATAAGATACCTTTCCAACCTACGAAATATCTTCCTGCACTCAGTGTATTAAGATTGTAGTGTTTATTTATTTCTCTAAAAGATTCATTCACAACCACAATCACATATTGTTCCAGATAATGTTCCTTCTACAAAATTGCACGTTTATCTTGTAAAAGTTTTCAAAGAGCCATTATAATCCTCGAGCTTCGGTGACAGCAAATAACATTTCAATACTTATACATTCATAATGTCTCAAAATATACGTTATAAATTTCGGGGGCATGTAGAGGGACTGAAAATGCTTACTTCTTGCCAAAGAACATGCAGTGGGAAATTTCAGTAACGGAGTTACATGTATTTATACGTGTGGAATAAGCCTTTTCTACGCAACCGCTTATGCATGGATATAACGCATGGCATGTTCTGATGCAGTCAAAGGGATTTCATGTGCTTGCCAAATGTCTGTGCCAAACGAACTGCCTAAAAATCAGAGACAAATGCAACGAGTATGCATACATATCTACTCTATATGCAATTTCCCACTTCGTGTTCATTGGCAAAAGTTTTTTTTTTATCCCTCCACGTATCTTGCACGTTTATAATATTTATTCTCATTACTGTGTATTCCTGTTTATTAGTAAATTCCAATGTGCACTGAAATTGGAAGAATACTATCAGCCTCCCGTCTTTTTGAGAGGTGGTTTCGTTAGAAATCCAGAAACGCCGGAAACACATTTATAGTAGTAATTTCCAGTACGCACAGAATTTGAAACAAAACTAGGCAGCCTCGGATTATGTGAGAGGTGTGTGTGGATTCGTTTTAATGATGGTAACCTGGGTATTTGTAGATACTCAGGAACCCGGGAAAAGTCCAAAATCAATGAAACAGTTTCGATTTTGCCAAAAAATACAAATAGTTGATTGGTTATTTTACCTATTCTCATACTGCACATACCGACTGAATTCTCATACTCAATGCGTCACTGCTTACGATATAGCCGACTCATAACACAACAAGACTCCAAAGTTGCCCGTCATTAAAAACTTGTTATAGAAGTGCAGCGTTATAGATCAACATTTTTACTTTCCCGTATACATAAGTATGTACAGAGTAATATACGTAGAAAAGGGAAGTTATGAAATGCTGCGCGAAAAAATGGCGAATTTTCGCCAGAAAAAAAATTAATTGCCGGACCCTGATAACGAAAAAGTGGATAAAAGCAGTTGTAAATTAATAAAAAAAATTCCATCTCGCTTGGTTTAGCCAGAATCCCAGTTTTGTGGGTTCTTGATACCGAAAAACCAATTGAAAGCAAAACGTTCGTCTGTCTGTCCGTGTGTGAACACCACTAGCGCCTAAACCATACGTAGGATTTTTTCCCCATTGAGGAAACCCCTGTCCATCTGGCTCTAGTCGAAGCATTGAGATTTTGAAAAACTTACTTCAAAATTTGGGGGTACAAAACATGAAGCCCCCTGGACATTTCCAAAATTTTCTTAAAAAACGGCTCAAAATTTTTGCTTTAAACTTGTAAGAATAGAGTTAAATACATTTATGAAGATAGCATAGGTGCGATTTTCACGGTTAACTCTGAATTTTTTAAACCTGTAGAAGTTCGATTTTTTTTCGGCGTCTTCCTACAACTACAAAATGGAAGGCAGAGATTGTTACTTCAAGTAAAATATGTTCTCCATAGTGAGTGCTTTCATTAAGATCATGTATATTTTCGTTTGATAGTTTTAGTCGTTTTCGCGCAATACTGCGTGCAATATGAGCAATTTTAAAAAATTACAAAAACAAGATTTTCTCAAAAACTGCTCCAAATTTTTTCTTTACACTTTTTTCTCTAAACTTTTGTCAGAGATATTGCCTAGTGTAGTCTATGAGATGACATAAACGTCATATTATTCTTTTATTTTTTCAAAAATTACACAAAAGTATTTTTTTACTTGTCTCTCACGTCGTTAATATTTACATCAGCGGCAATCTATTCACATTATTATATTTATGAGTACATGCGTTTTTAATAATGTCTATAAAGTTTCTCGAAAACTCAATCGTTTTCTGTGAAAACTAGCTGAAAATTCCGCATTTTCAGAAACGCTCAAAAGCCATTTTCTCAAAAATGGCTGCAAATTTTTCTTCAAACTTCTCGAACAGGTAGTGTTAATTGCACTCTTTAATGTGACTTAAAGTTCATTTTGAGGTATATTTTTGTTTTTTCAAAAATTACACAAATGCATTTTTTTAAAATTATCTCTCACGCCGTTAATATGCACGATTCCCACCATTTTTGTAAACACTATTGTATTTGTGAGTTAAAGTGCTTCAAATGACTTCTAATGAAGTTTTTCGAAAACACAACAGATTCCTGTGAAAAAGAGCTTCAATTTTCGCATGTACAGTAGCGCTGAAACGCCATTCTCTTTAAAACGGCTCCAAATTTTTCAAAGTAAAGTACTATTAAGAAACCGAAAAATTAAGTTAAAAAAGTTTGCAATGTTTAAAAAAGTAATTTGGACGGCGATAGATGGCAGCTAGCAAGAGTATAAGGCAAGTCCGAATAGCTAGCCGAGACCAAAGGGAATAGAATACTAATACGGGAAAGTTTGTGCCATTCTGTAGCACAACTAGTTTATATTTTTGATATGTAAAGAACTGTTGTACTGCATACTATATAATATGCATACTATGTCATCGGAGTATTCATGAAGACTTTTTTTGTTAAAATGTTTAATGTTTTGCAATGTTATACGAGAGAATTGCAGTTCTTGATCATGTTATACGAGAGAATTTGCAGTTCTTGAGCAGTGTGCATGCTACTTTTTGGAAAACCTTTTTTGTGGTTCTGTTGAGCAGCGTGTTTGCTGCTGAACGCCACTAGTTTAAAATAAAATTTTAATATAAATTACAATTATGAAATGTAAATCGTCATCGACAGGTAATGAGAGTTTAAGATTGCCAAGAATGTTTTACTGATTTAAAGTGGAGCTAAATAAGCAATCTGCTAACAGCAAGCTTCTTGTGAAATAACAGCAAGTGATAACTTGCTGTTGCTATGATAATTTGCTAATTGTATACTCGATAGAGTATACAATTTCCACATTCTCACATCTTTCTTAAATGTCAGTTTAGAGTAGTTGATGCGGTAAAGATGGTGAGAAGCGACACAAACAAGATCGTTTTTGTCACCTCACCTGGAACCCAGCCGAAATTCTTCGTGCAACACTTTGGGGACGGTCGTGAGAAAGAAGCAACACTGCCACAAGTAGCACACACGCTGTCGTACGCACGGAATCCAGATTTTTTGAGTGGCTGGAAGGCGCCGCAAGCGGAGTGTGGGCGGGGGGTGGGTGTGTGGGTGGTGGGTGGCAGGCCGGCGGGTGTGTGATGGGTGGGAGGCCCAGCACAATGACGGCGACGACGACGCACAGTGCGCCGATGTGACACTCAAACAGTGCAGAGCATCGTTTTTTATAATTCCAAATAAAACATTTATGTCAATATTTTATTAACGCGAATAGTTAGAAAATAACATAAAATCAGAAAGCCTCGTTTGTAATTTACTTCTCTGAAACTTTATATTTACTTTCATACAGACTAAGTTAATAATCCTTTGTATAATATACTTTCCATTATTTCTATTTCGAGATTGAAGTTCATTTTACAAAAGTTAAAGGTCCCTCTTTCCTGGAGTTTCTTATATTTAAGGAATGTATCTTAATGATTACAGTTTGTCAAATTTAACATTACGATGAATGCAGTTCTATGAAATGTACTTTTATTTCACAATTTATAATCAACAGATAAATGAAGGCTTAAAGTAAATAATGTATCCTATATTTATATAAAAATTTTAAAGATACCACATTTTTAACCAAAGAATTCAAACAAAGATAATTTATCGCATATGTTGCAACTTTTAGCATTATTCTTTTAAATAATAAAATGGATATATCCGTAGAAATGGTCCCCACCTTTCTGTATTGCCTGGTTGTTCTATTCTCTTTCGATGCATTTGGGCCCAGTGTGGGACGCGGTCACTGTGCCAGGGCGTGGCGTGGCGGGTTGGGGCGGGGGTTGGGTGCAGCTGGGAGGCGGGGGCGTGCCTGCCCACGCACGTGGTGGCCCGCGCGGCGCCGCGAAGTGGGGAGGGGGAAGCGGGCGCGAGGAAGCGCCTAACGGTGCGCCGCGTACTTCCTGCGCCCAGAGGTCAACATAGCGTACCCCGCGGGCCATCGGCGCCGCTGACCAGCGATTACGGGGGCATCCCCGCCCACCCCCCTCCCCCTCATAAGCAAGCGCCGTCATTCTTCCAGCTGGCCACCGCGATGAGTCACGAGAGCTTGGCTTGCGTACGGCATTAACATTATAACATGTAAGGTAATGTTATTACAACGAAACTAGGTCGTCGTTAAGAAGCAACCAAGCTATCGATTCAAAATCAACAAAATTATCTTTTCAATATCATATTGTGATACTCCGCGAAAGTCAATCGAAAACCTTCGTCATAAAAAAATCGCAAAAGAAAAAGTTTTCCAACATAGTGCTTCGACATTTCCAAGTAACTTTTTAAGCAGACTTCCAGTTCATTGTTTCTCTCAAGGAATTCACTTAGTTGTAAAATATTTTAAAATTCTCCGTGTGACAGCTGAAATTCTACATATCCACAGACTCGTGAGGTATGTTACTGCACGCGTTCTGTGCAGTGCAAATTCCAAACGATTTTCTTGTTCCGTTTTGCCGGAAAAAAATCTATGAAACATTACAATATAGACATATTCCAACATACTATTTTCACGCATAGGCATACAGTTGAAATTGCAAATGTATTCAAAAACGTAATGCCGTGAGGTAATAGGAAACCAGAAGAGCTCTGTAACAAGAACATTTAAAATTCTGCGTCTATAGGTTTTCTTAAACTTAAACCTCGTTCAAAGGTTTCAAAATTGGAGAACATTTCAGATTTCGAAATTACGTTCCAAAAATTACACCCCGTCAAGAGTATTTCGTAAATGACACGTTATATTCAATTTGTTATAAAAATATCGCAATATTTGCGTTATATCACTGTTTGCATCATTTAACTTTGCCAATGCATAATGCCGTATAAACTTTATGTTTGAAAAATACTTCTTTCCTAGAGCTTTTCAGTTCGACAGAGACAACAAACAATTTTTTTTTAAAAAAAAAGCACTTCAACGCCCTGAATGAAACATCTGAAAGCGGTGATCCAGCAAGTTCCTCAATGAAACATTGGTGATCTAGCATGCTCGAAGAACTAAGATTACAGAGAACGTTTCTCAAGATTACTTTTATAATTGTACTTAGCATTACTGTTTTCAAAATCTAATTTTAAGGTAGCGAGGAATAACACAAAGTTAAACAAACATTTCAGTCACTCGAAATTCGAATTAATTTCAATCAACGGTATCGATCAGCGATCAGTGCAAAGTGCACAATGATATACCGCCTCCTACTGTGTACATGGATCTATTGATCTAAGTCTCCTACTGTGTACATGGATCTATTGAACTACATTCACGGATGTATTGAAAATTTAAGAGAATTTCATCTCATTTCATGAAACTAATTATTTCTCAAGAGAAAAGAAATACCTAGAAAACGAGTATTTTTTCTTTCGTGACTACGTCATTATGGGGATGAGAGTGGTAATACGTGGCATTACGTTTGAAAAGATCAACAAGCAAGTGGGATGTTATGCAAACTGAGACATCCGTGAATTAATCTTGTTTCCTAGGAGCTGAAAGCCGACAACGAATTGGAGAAGCCTTGCCCCTGCACTCGTGCAGTAGATTCGTGACCGAGCGCTTATTGCGTCGGTGGTGAGGTTCAAGTTTCGAGGTTTCCCTTAGGTTCTACATATCCAAGTAGTCCTTCGGCGACTTCGCGGGAGCTGAACATTTATCCTTTGAAGCTCATATCTCCTACCTGACCATACATCATTCAAATGGCAGCTACCAGAGTAGTCAAACTGATAACTCCTACGTCTGGAAGAAGAAAGCTGTCATTTTAAAGACAAGCGTATGCTTTCACCACCAACACTCCAACTTTTCTGATGCAAGATCATTCGATTAAGCGCTTGCGGTGGTCTCCTCCACCCGGAAGTTTATATAGACGCCTCAGTCTTTGGAATGGGTGGGTACGCACGACCTTTCCTTTCGCAGTCCGTTCGCTTCATAGCCGCACTGACCTCTCTTCCTCGAAGAGAAAACGGAGAAAAAAACGCACTCGACAAAACAGTCGAGGCCGTAACAGCTTGGTGGACACAAAGGCCAATTGTGCATCTCACGAAGATGAATATGTCGTATACGTTGGCCCAGGAGGCGTCATACAACAAATGGGCCATGAGAAGCTACAGATGGGTCCGTCCCACCGGGAGGGGTCTGAAGGGGAACCGTAAGACCGCATGCGGCGGAAGGCCTGGGCAGAGCGGCGAGGTGGCGTGGGCGGAGGTGGAGCGGAGAGGATGTGGAACGAAGAGGCGGAGGGATGGGGTGGAGCAAAGGGTGGACGGAGAGGAGGGCAGGAGGAGAGAGGAATGGAGAGAAGGAGAACAGTAAGGCTAGAGGGCGGGGCGGAGAGGAGGACGGGGCAGACAGGAGGAGAGCGGGACGAAGAGGACTCACGGAAGGACGGGGCGGAGAGGATGACGAAGCGGAGAGGAGGAGGAAGACGGGGCGGAGAGGAGGAGGAAGACGGGGCGGAGAGGAGGAGGAAGACGGGGCGGAGAGGAGGAGGAAGACGGGGCGGAGAGGAGGAGGAAGACGGGGCGGAGAGGAGGAGGAAGACGGGGCGGAGAGGAGGAGGAAGACGGGGCGGAGAGGAGGAGGAAGACGGGGCGGAGAGAGGAGGAAGACGGGGCGGAGAGGAGGAGGAAGACGGGGCGGAGAGGAGGAGGAAGACGGGGCGGAGAGGAGAAAAATGGGGAGGAGAGGCGGAGAAGGGGGCGGAGAGGAGGAGGAGGCGGCGAGGAGGAGAACCAGGCGGAGAGGAGGACGGGGCGGATAGGGGCGGTGCGGAGAGGAGGATGACAGTGTGGAGAGGAGAGCGGGTCGAAGAGGTGTCGGGAGGAGGGGGGCGGAGAGCAGGCATGAGCGGAGCGGGGGCGCGGGCGGAGAGGGACGTGACGACGACGGAACGGGGGCGGGGGCGGGGGCGGAGGCGGCCAGGCGCCGTAAGAAACCGGAGCTGCCCGCAGGGATACGTGGGCGACCGGCCGGCGACCGCCCGCGCACACCTGGGCAGCACGCCCTGACCCGACCTCGCCTACTCGCGCCCCGCAGCGCCACACGGAGGACTTATCAAGAAGCTGCCGCTGGGGTGTCACGCCTCAAACAACTCTGGGCATCTGTGCAGTACGATGCCAGTCCCAGAGTAATTTGTTTGGGTAATGTCAAGAGCAATAAAATAGGTTTGCGCTTACCGAAGTTACGAGTGTTAAACGACGTGTTACTCATTTTCAGACTTTTTCATACACTTAACATTAGCTGCCGTACACACAAGCAAAACTTAACCCATTAAAAAAGTCATTCTTCTCAAAATATTCAACTTTATTCACCAAATATTCAACATATCAACAAATATTATATTCAACAAATATTCATTCTTTATACATCAAATATTCAACAATCAAAATAACCCACCACAATCACTCGGAAATAGTTTGTCTCTGTCACTATTGGGCACAAATCTTCGAGAAAGTTTTCGTTTCTCGCGATTACTAATTATGATTACGCAGAACGTAGTGAAGCATGAATACGCAAAAACTTCCCGGTACAATTTATTTCTTTTATTATTTCTTTGAGTATCTTACTTATTGTGAAAATTCACATTGACACCGAAAGTTGTGGTTAAGGTTCCCTCTAAAGAAGTCTGTTAAGTCATAGGTCGTGAGGTATTGTATTTCATATTTACCAAGTCCGTCGTATGTACTTGTATTTTACTTTTCTATCTGAAAGTAAAGCATTCACTATAAAAATGATAAAGCTTATGTAATTAATTATTAATAAAATCCTTATTTTGGTTTAAAATAAAAACGCCATAAATCCTTTGCACCAAATATAAATTAATGAGTCCAAATCAGGAAATAAAAAGTGGAATATATCTGAAAAGAAAATAACCATTTTGAATTATCATTTAATGTTAAACGATGGTCTTGTAATCCAAGTGTTTGGTTTATGTTGGTAGAAACGGTGCCCTTCCTGACTGACGCAGAGGCATTCAAAAACACAGCAATTCAACGTGCGGTTACAGTTAACCACGTACAGTAATGGGTGTCGCATTACTAATTCACATGAACAAGGGAGGTTAAGAAACGTCCCTAAAAACATGTTTGCTAGTCCAGTCTCAATTTCGCCTTTCGAAAGCACTGGAGAATTGGTAACCCGTCTTTTCATGCACCCATATGATCACTTTATCATGCTTCAAAAAAATGGAAGGTGTGATCAACTGCCTAAGTTGAAGTCATAAAAACGTATGCGTCCTCCCTTTCCTTAGATAAAAGTTTGCCACTTATCACATACCAATGCAAATTATTGAAAATGCTTGCTGAACCTTCATGCATAGCTCGACATCTGGGCAAAAGTGGAGAAAATCCTATTCAAATCAGGAGATTTGCAATAATACAAACATCTATAAACAGCCCCACAAACTCATCCTCTGTACGGGGGTACAAACAAACTCTTATAAATTCACTCTGAAATATAATATTAACTGAAAATAAATTTCTGATGACTTCAACACAGAAGATATTTGCAGGTACCATGTATTTATGTGAGCAAATGTTTGAACATCCCTAACTATTAATATCAAAAATTAGTATTACCTGTTATATATCCCTACATACGTAGTATTTGTTGAAGTGAAATCACTTAGTCCTCGTAAAATTCGAGTTCAACGATGTAAGGAAAGAACCAGCTGATTAAACTGATGAAAAAGGAAACGTTTTCGTTCATGTCTGGACGAAACCTTCGAGTTTTTTTAAAATAAATAATTCAGTCATTCGGACCATCATTTATTGGAGTCGGCTCATGACACATTAACACATGAATCACGTTCAAAACTTCTGATACACATTTTGTGATCATCCCAAGGACCCTCCATGGTAGCATTAGGAGGCAATCGCATTTACACATTCTTTAAGGTAACATACAGAAAAATCGATAAAAACTCAAAAAGGTTTTGCTAACCCATATGTCACTTCGGCCACATTTCATTCACGAAGGCCTTGTTCTCACAGCACGAACAGTCGGAAGTTTCCACTCATTCATGTCTTCAAAATCATTCGCGATGGAGCGGGATGCACTAATCTCCGGGTCTCGTTGCCGGGTTCGCCTGAATGCCCTTTTCTATCGAAGGGCGCGTGGTTCCGAGGGGGGCGAGGGGGGGCGAGCCGGGGCTGGAAGGGGGCGTGGCGGGGGCGGCGCCGCGGGCAGAGAAAGCGGCCGCCCGTTGCGTCACGGGCGTAGGCGTGGAGCGGTCCGCGCGGAGGTCTCGCCTTTTTCGCCTCCGCCGAAGCCGACGCGGGTAATTACATAAACGCGCGCGGAAAAGGGCGAGGTGTGCGGTCGCAGGCGGGCGCGGGAGCGCGTTGGCCGGATCCGCGCCGAGCAAACCTCGCACCGTCGGCGGATGCGCCGCCGTGGCCGTCTGGATTTCCAGTCAGCCGAAGGCGCCGGAAAATCATCAATTCATAAAGTAAGAGGGGGCTCAGGGCATCAACTGATGTCACTGCAGTGCCTTTGACCAGGAGGTTTTGGGGTTCGAGTCTCGACGGTGGCAGGATTTTCTACACTCGCCAGATTGATGGGTCGATTTCTGTCGCCTCTGGAGGAGAATTCTAGCGGCCGGCTGCACTGATCGGTAGATTTCCGTGGTCTCTCTGATCAATACCAGGCGAATGCCGGAGCAGTACCCTAACAAACGGACTGGGCGCTATCTTTCCTTCCCATTCCTGGCCCTATCCTCACCCCTTATACACACTTACGAGTGTGTATAAGGGTGAGATATCGGGTTGGGGAAAAACCGCAAGTCGACGCTAGGTCGGCGTTGGATCTCGCCATCCAGCAGGGCAAGATCACCGTCACTGCCAGAGTAAAACATGCACTACACTTACGGGATTCCGTCTATAGCCTGAATAACCGACCTTAGCCCGAAATCACTAGTAATCAATCAATTCATCAATATTCAATCATTCACTAACCGCTTATCGAGTTGAAAACGGAACAAAATGTGATCGCCGCTTCGCAAAGGGGAGTTTAGTATTCTGCCATGTTTCTTCGGCTTCACACATTCAGCATTCAGCGAGTAGCGAACGACAGCTCGCCCAATTTCGAGCAGCCTAGATGCTCCAAATGGGCTTGTTCCGATATGATCTAAAGGCCGACATACTGCGGAGAGGGCGAGCACCGAATGTTTGGCGCGTGGAGAGCAACCTGTCTCCACTACTCGGAATTCGGCGAAAGATCACTCTTACTTGCCAAATTTCTGAAGTCGCCTTAGATATGCCATCGTTAATCATTTCTCTAACTACTAGCAAATGCAAAATAGATTTTCGTAAGATTTTGAACTCTGTTTTTCAACAAGTACATCTGACTAACATGATTATTAACATTCTGCTCACCCCCGCTTAGGGTGGACGACAAAAACTCTCACGGGAACCGGCAACCTGAGAACTAAAATCATCAAGCGATCTCTTCGATATCACAAAGCATAAAGCCTCACCATACTATTTTAAAGGAATATCAAATTAAAAATAACCATGTAGTAACTTTTACAACAAAAAACAACGATCAGTAGCGGCAAGCGTTAAAGGCTGTTTACGGCTTGAGGGTTCCTGTGACTGCGAGATCGCGGGTTTGATCCTCGCCAGGTGCCGGAAATTTGCCTGATGTGTTTATCATTAACGAGTTTGTGGGGTCTGTCGGAATCGATTTCATACTGATTACTCTTACTAGTGGTCGCTTTCAGGTGAATGTGGGTGCAGCACTCTCGAACACGTGAGGACCGCGCGCGATCCTTCCTTGCCCATTACCCCCATTGGCTATCCTTAGGGCCGAGCGACGGGGCGATCACCTGTTCTCGTTTGCTTCCAGTGAATCTCATACGAACGTCGGATAACCTGCATTCGGCTTACACGCTGTGAAGAAGAAGAAGAAGAAGAAGAAGAAGAAAAAGAAGAAAGCTGTGAAAAATAAATATATAATAGTAATAGTAATAATAATAATAATAATAATAATAATAATAATAATAATAATAATAATAATAGCAATAACAATAGTCGGCCCCATGGCCAAGATCGCTAAGCCAAAGGGTCGTGGGTTCGAGTCCCGCCTCGGACATGGGTGTATTTGCGTATGTCTGTATGTGTGTGTCGTCCTCTCATCCCTCATTATCATCATCATTTCATCTTCCATACCCCCAGGGCTAACAACCCCGGGGGATAAAAATGGGATCTAGCGTAACGGTGATCCAACGTGAATTACACAAGCTTATCTCTCCGGGCCTCGGAAGATGACGTATAGCGTGGTCATGAATCACATAACCTATAAGCCCATACGCAAATAATAATAATAATAATAATAATAATAATAATAATAATAAGAAGAAGAAGAAGAAGAAGAAGAAGAAGAAGAAGAAGAAGAAGAAGAAGAAATCCAAACTACAAGAAACAACCTGTCCATATTACAAATATGTTCCCGATTCTGTACTTGAAAGTTCAAACTATAAGTTGTACTATGACAGAGAAATTATTACAGATAAAACCATTCATCACAACAGACCTGACATAACCTTCGTAGACAAACGGCAAAAGATTGGCTACCTGATTGACATCACTATTCCACAAACAGCAAATCTTCAAACAGCACACGCAGAAAAATAACGAAGTACACAGAACTAGCAGCAGAAGTCAAGGCACTATGGCATCTTCAAAAAGTCCATATCATTCCTCTGGTCATTTCGTGCACAGGAGTTGTACCAAATAACATCCATAAAAATCTGGAACTTATTCAAATACCAAAATATACTTTCAAAATGATGCAAAAGTCAATAATCTTAAACACATGTAGGATTGTGCGAAAATTCCTAAATTACGATGAAACATGAATTGGCCTGTGTCTTGGTTACTAACCCGACACAAAGTCAAATATATCCGGCGAATACCGAGAAAAACAATGTTGTATAATAATAATAATAATAATAAAAAAATAACAATACTAATGAGGAGGATGAAGAGACATTTCCCAATGGCAGGGCAAACCGTGATTATTCTCAAGGGGCTACAGGTTGTAAAGAGGGCCGCGCGCAGATCCGCGTGGGCGGGCGAAAGGCGAAAGGCGCTGCGGAGCGGTGCGCGTGAAAGGGCGACCTCGCGTGCGCGCCACACGCAGCAACCCGGGAAGGCCGCGTCCACGCACACTGAAGAGCTCGCGCACATGGCAATCCCCGCCCCCGCCTCGTAATGGGCCAAAACTGCTCTTTAACCCTAGAATATAAATGCTGGTGATCATAACTTTTGTTACTACGATAAATAAAATTTACTCACTTCAAAAGTGAACAACTTACAAAAGAAACTAAAATAAGCGATTAATAGTTACAATACCGATATTGTAACTATTATTGATATTTTATTATTAAAAACTCCACGAATACTAAATAACCATTGAAGCAAATAAGAGGAAATGAAAGGTTCTTGGAAACTACATTTAAACCCATGTATTAATGTTTCGGCACATATTTTGAAGAAACTGTCAAATTTCTTCGACTTACAACGACAAATTCTTCCAATCTTTCAAGTTATTTTCGAAAATCCCTAAATTTTCTGTGCATATAAAAGAAACATCTATCTTTAAACTGGAGCCGTTTCCGCCTCCTAGCATTTAAAGTCAATTTCTTCAAATAAATAATAGTTGGATTGTTTAATATCAATTTTCTTGTATTTTTTGTATTGTCCCCAAGGAAGTATCCAAAAAAACAAAAATGTTTCAAAGATTCCTAGCACAATTTTTATGGGGAAGGTCACTTAGGTGTGAGGTAAGCATTTCATATTTTATGTGCATCATTCCTAAATGTATTGGTCCAGAAATATACTTTTTAAAAAACGATTTTATAAAAGTGAGTTTAAAATGCATATATTCAATTCGACCTATACAAAACTTCTACTTCAAAACATAAACATTAACTTTAAACTACATAAATATTAACATTAACTTTTCGTCACATATAAATAACAAACAAAAATTGAAGAAACTGCTCCATCGCTCAGTGTACTCTGAATGTAGTAATACTTATTTTAAACTATAAAAACTCCATTCTTATATTGACAGTACATAAGTTGTAAATGACTGCAATAGAAAACTGCACTATCATATATTAAGAATACCTCTACTTCCCCTCATCTTCCTCCATAATCTGGCTGATATTAGATAATGAAATAAATACTCCTCCCATAAACAGTCAACGATATGCATTCCCCCACTTTCATACTCGCACTGCTTCATTCTAATGTTTCAAGGTCGCCTTAGCCACCCACTTCGCATCATTTTCATCTGGAAAGGCTCGCTCCTAACAACTGAAAGGCCATATGACTGAGCGTTGTATAATCACGACATTCTACAAAATTAAAAAATAAATTAATTAACTATATCCCGAATATTTCATTCCTTTTCTCTCGAAATGTTCGCATTTTGAGGTAGCCTTCCCCCTCCCCGCCCCGGGCCGCCGCCGCCGCCGCTGTCGTTGCACCGCGCCGCCCTCTGCACTGACCCTGAGGTCGTGGGTCGAAGGAACCTTCGGACGTTTGTGTAATCGCGAAGGAAGGAGTAGAGCACTTTCTCCTCCGGCTCATAAGGTCTTTTGCGAACTCCAGGGCGATGGTCAGAGGAGGGTAAGAAAGGGTGGTGTCGATACGGGAACAAGGGAGATTCGCGGAGAGGTTTTCTCTGGCAGTGCATTAACATCGATCTGATTAATTGATTCGAACGGCTAAATCCTAAGTCGTCGCGATGATTCAGTGAAGACAATTATATTTTTACAGAAAATCAAAGATCGTTCTCTTCATTTAGGTGATAAATATGAAAGATTTAATTTGCCGCGGCCTTTACTAAAGAGCCACAGCTTTAAAACACTAGTTATCAGTCTCTTTGAAGTATACTGTGCTACATCCACAAAATATTGCATGGCATACAATCGCATTTTTAAAGGCTGGTCCCTAAATGGTGAGGGTGAGCATTAAATAAACTTTTGTACTTAAAACAAGTTTTTGTACATTAAAAGTAAACACTGCAACATCTATCCCACAAGCATGTCCGCAATCACTTGAAAATATAACTAAACGCAGCGTCGTGTATTTAAAAAAAATAACTTATCCTTAGTTTTTGAAATTCCAAACAAGTGAAAATAGCTTTTGGACATTGAATTTAGTGTTTTGTTCTTAATGCTCACAGAAAATTAAAAGAATATGTATTTACAATCTTTGTGTGATATCTCCGGTGGGTACTTTCATAAAGAAAATTTGTATTTCTGCTATGCACGACGTTCATAATTTAAAAAAAAATGTAAATCCAATACTATTGCCTGGCCACCCTATTCTATGGAACAAAGTTACGTGAAAAGTATCGATAGAAGTAATTTTTATATTTGAATCGGTGATTTCATATAGGACATGAGTCACCTTTTTTCACAAATTGAGTTTTGAATATCATCTATTTTCTTTAAGGTAGATACATCGTATGGTGTACAACGGACATGAGTACCATTAACCCAGTCTCAGTTACAGACATGTCAAATTTTCGTTTGCTGTTCAAAGGGTGTGATTCGTTGACTCATGCCCATTCTGCTCTCAACAGTTGGTATCTCCCTGAATTGAAAAGAGTGCATCCTTGTATTCGCTACACAAAATAAGCTATTGGTTCTTTTTCTGGCAGAGGCTAGGAGTACGTGTTTATTTTGCAGATTGTGTTCGTGTTTAATATTGTGTTTAGTTACTGGGGTAAGTAAAATTATTAATGTACAGAGTAATATGTACGTCTTCGTACTATGGAAGATGTCAAAATGGAAGACGTAAAAAAATGTGCAAGGAGAAAGATGATGTATTAGGGATTGCTTTTGATTAAATGAGGGTATTTTATTTACCACGCAAGTAAGTTTTTACTATAGACAATTAGGTGTAAATAATTTCTTCATTCACAATTTGGCCACTGACAATGCAAACCTGTATCAGTGTCATGAAGGATTGGCTAGAAAATCCCCTAATGAGGCTTGCTCATTCCTAAGGGACAACTTCTCAAACATTCCAGAAACTATAAAATAACTTGTTCAGTGACGGCTGTCCAGGTCAAAACAAAAATCATACGGTTATTCGTGTGTTATTGAGTCTTATTATGAATAATAAAATTTGATAAAATTGTTCACTTTTTGAAATGCGGGGACACACATTCTTGCCCTTTGATCAGATCGGGAGTACTGAAAAGAATGTTTTGGAGGCATGACATATTATATACTCCACATGAAATTTCTTTTGTTATGCAACAGGCAGAAAATCTTTTCAATATAAAACGTGCAGAAACAAGAAATTCTGAATTTCAGAGCGTGGTGGCCTACATATTTTAAAAAAACCTCTTCAGTTAAAGTTAAAGGACAAAGATTCCACATGATCAAAAATTGCGCTTTCAACCATCATTGCTTTCAATATTTGTAACACGATGTCAAAAGAATATCGTGCTGAAGTAAAAACAATGGAATTTACTGATGGGATAACTGAACATTCCTTAGTAGTTGCAAGAGCGCGCTGAAATTCAGTATCTCTACTAGATCCTGCAAGACCCTATGAAGAAAAGATTCCTCCAAATGGAAAAAAATCAATGACATCAAGAAGACCCTTAAACACATACCAAGAGAACACATTTCTTTAATAATGAACTGATAGAATGGCCAACCCGTGTGGATGGAATCAACAGTCAGGATATTTCTGCTGAAAAATGGGATGAAGCTGACCGAAGAACAGACTGTACATGCTAATATGTATTAAATTTGATGTGATGGAAAATAAAGTACGTTTGTTTGCAGTTCAGTACATGATTTCCACGTATAAAATGTGGTCTAAGTCAGTTGATTGCATAAAGGACACAAGTCATAAAACAACATAATTCATTTTCAGGGTGTTGTTGCACAAAAAACAATATTCGACATATTTTTTCATATTTATCTATATTAGGGCATTACAGTAGTATTTTTTCAAATTTTGAAAGACTTCTTGTATCGAACAAAAATGGTTTTTGTCTCCCCTGAAAAATTTTGTTTTAGTGGCTCATGTCCTTTGTGAAATCACAGATTCATTTGTATGTTTCATAATTAGTTTTAACTAATGTCAGTCTTACGAATAGTGTCCTAACGATTCACAACGTGGCGCAAAAGCAGCGCACAGCGTCTCACCATTATAGGCGCCTTGAAACCCTACAACATTTTACAAAGAAAGATCCCCCCGATTAGTAGGCTAATCATCATGCACTGGTGTTTGGCGGGTCACCTATTAACGTATCCAAAGATATTTCAATTACCCGCCAAATATCAATGCACGATGCGTTGCCAATCAATTAGGGCCAAATGCCACATGTGTAACTTCGCTGTTTGAAACATCCCACCATATGTTATTGACAAAACGTGATCATCTTCGACCGCTCTATACGGCCTAGAAGTTGGTTATACAAATTTATTCCGAGACATCCTGCATATGAGCACGAAAATCTACTTTTGCGGTATTATGGATTATGGGAGGTAGCGATGTTCCTCCCCACTGAATGGTGAGAACCTATACGTTGGGTTATGAGAGATTTTCCCGTCCAGGTAACTCCCCCAGCGGGGTCCGCCTCAACGGGACAAGTTCTAGGCTCCCGGGTCTCCCGACACGTGATGCAGTCCAGTGCATTAAAGTGTGAGTACGTGTGTGTAGGAGGAGAAAATAGGACTAAAAAGAGAAAAGAAAGATTGTGGGCGATACGTGGTTCATTTATTAAGATACTGCTTCCACATTCACCTGGCATTGACCGGAGAAACCAAGGAAAACTACCGATCAGAAAAGTTAGCTGCTAGAATTCTCCTCCACACTAAGGCTGAACCGACCTAGCTATCCAGCTACAGTGTAGCCACCGTCTTCAACCCTACGACCTCCCTGACAGAATCACTGCAGAGTCAACGGCAATGCTGGCTCAGAGTCAATCGCTGCCGGTAGCTCGTTGCTCTATTCGCCTGTAACAACACAGACTAAAATATCTGTCCTTAAAGTGACATAAGAGATACGAAGAATTGAACATCCGCCGTAAGAGTATATAAAGCGTCTTCATAGTATGTCTTTGATACGACTCTTGTTGTGCTTCTCTTCAGTGTGATACACGATGAAATGTTCTCCTGACATACTTTTATGATGTGACATACTAGCCATCGAAACTACCACGCAAAGACCCATTCATTACTCTCATGATTTAGATTGTTCATCCTGTTGAGGACTTCGGGTTCCTCACATTCCATTGCACTAAAAAATAGATGCATCTTAATTTGAAGAACTCGTTGGTAATTCTCAATCCAAGCCAATTATAGGATGGACATGCTTATATTTAATTTGCATTGTACAGGCCGAAATTTTGTACATCAATTTTATATATATTTCTTACTTTGGAAGCAGACGTACGAAATTTTCAGTTTTTTGATAACTTACGTTATAATACATAGTCATGGCTTATGAAGAACATCCCACTCTAATGTTGTAACACACATTCAACGTAAAAATGGCAAATCTCATTTTTCAGATGTACTCAAATCTACACTCATCAAGTAAATGGACCATACGATACGAGAAACAACTGAGATATTGCATCTATGACTATTTATTACATGTATGTCAGTCCGAATCCGTCCGAACCTTAACTCCACACTATTTAACAGAGTACACAATTTTCAGAAATACATCCTGTCCCTTCAATCCGGCTTATCTTGAGGCCCTGTGCTTTTCCGGCAAATGTATACTTAACGTAGATTCTGTTTTTGGGGGTGTCGTTCAATCTCCCATCCACGTGACACTAGTGGTGCTACAGAATAGCACACTTTCCCGCATTAGTTTTATATTTCCTTTGGTCTCGGCTAGCTATTCGGTCATGCCACATACTCTTGCCAGCTGCCATCTATCGCCGCCCAAACTACATTTTTTTTTTTTTTTTTTTTACGTATTCTTAATTTGACTGTTGAAATGCTAACATATGGATAATAAGTGACCTTTTGTTCAGTGAAAATATGTTCTATACTTCGCAACACGGACAAAAATAATGATTATCAAATAGGTTTTGAATAATTTCTAATTTGTAAACACAAACTCTACTAAATAAAACATCTTTATCTTGTCACTGCTATCACCTCGTCGTTCACCAACAATGTAGTTTTCAAATATCCCTAGCGGCATTGTTGCACAAATTTCGATAAAGCTTTGCGGATTGCTTGAAAGAAATACATCATACATTGAGAATACAAATTGTAAATTGTAAATTTAACACATATTTTTTTATAAATTATAAAATACTATTTTTGTTCGATGTATTAATCTCGTCGAATCCTGTCTGCTTTATAATCACCCTAAATATAAAGAATGACATTGGCAGACTAATTTTGACAACCAATTACACCATAAATACGCATATTTTGGAAAAATTCAACATGACCTTATATGAAGACCTGTTTTTGATGAGCATATTTCATACGGAAAAACAATTGTATTTTCATAATTGCAGTTGCAGGAAGAGGCCGAACTTTTTTTAAATTTTTCTTTCAAAATGAGATATTTCAACGGACATGAAGCCTACACCACTCTCTTAAGCTTCCTTTATGCTACCTAAGGTCCCAATTTAATACACAAATGTGCTGTTTTTAAGAAAAAATTGTTTAAAGAAAATGAAATTGCCTGTGTTTGACACAAAATTTCGAAAAATCCTCATGCATTTTGAAAAATTGAACATGGCCTTATTTCACGATCTGTTTTTCATGAACATATTTCATTAAGAAAAAAATGCATCTTCATAACTGTAGTTGTACGAAGACGCCGAAAAAATTTTGATTTCTTTCAATTTTTGAAAAATTAGAGTTTTCAACCAACATCAGACATATGCCATTCTCTTAAATGACTTTTAGACTATCCAACAACAAAATATAGTCACAATTGTTGGCGCCATTTCTTTGAAAATTTTGAAAATGTCACAAGGGCTTACCCACAAAAAAGTAAATACAAACAAGTACCCACAAAATGAAAATAACGGTTTCAAATTCTAGGGGCCACGAGATCAGTAAGATCGATTGGGGAATGCCAATTTTGGGGGAAATCGGCGGAACGGTTTACTCGCTAGCGTAGTTCACAGACAGACAGACGTTTTGCCATCAATCGATTTTTCGGTATCAAAGACCCACAAAACAGGGATTCTGGCAGCACCACATGTTAGGGGATTTTTTTTTATTTAGCAACTTGTTTTATCCACTTTTTCGTTATTAGGGCTCGGCGATAAATTTTTTCTACCGAAAATCCGTCGTTTTTTCGCGCAGCATTAAATAACTTTCCCTATATTACATATATACTCCGTATATACTTACGTATACGGGCAAGTAAAATTCTGTTAAAAGAGAAAATTTAATCCTATGCTCGTACTTCTCCAACTGTCAGGAGTGAATATAGAAGTGCCAATTATATCTGTCTAGTTGTGTCTGAGTGAAATGTCTAATAGTAAGAAAAAAAATTGAAGACTCCAATCTTGTTATTTGGTAGTCCCCTTTAGAAATTTTTCTGGAGAGTGGAAATTTTAATTTTCCAAAAATGATTAAAAAACTTCAGTTTTCTACAAAATGTCTTTAAAAAATTAGAACGTATTCTAAAGAAATCTCAAATAATGTCGTCAATAAACTCAGTGTATTTAGAAAAAATACGGAGATAGTCCAAAACTCCTGTCGGTACTTCCTACAGGGTCACTCTTACCGGACCTAGAGATTGCAAATAAAAAAGTACTGGCCTAAAGATACAAGATATTACCTACAGTACAACAATGGGAATTTCGGAATGTACAAGAGGGTGCACTTGATGGTCCCTTGATGAACGAAATAGTTGGGTAAAATTTCAAGGTTAACCGTTAGTCTACTTTGTTGTAATTTTAACTTTTACATAATTTAACTACATAAATTAAATATTGTAAATTAATAAATAGGGTAGTAGATGACACCAAAAATTATCATTAGGTACTGGAAAGGTATGTTTCTTTATTGGAGATTCATTCTGGAAAACCGCCTGACGGCGCCAATGCAATGGAAAGCCGTAGGTGCGATGAATAGTAAACAAAATATAGCGGTGCTTTTTTCTATAAACTAATTTTGATTCGCGTATGTTGATGAAATGTTACGAGGAAACTCAACAGAATGATCAGCAAGGGAATAGGGTGAAATCCAACGAAAATCTAAGTGTTTCGTAAAACATTGTGTGATAATAAGAATACAGTCGTACTTCGAAGTCTCTAACATGTGACCCAATCGCGTTTGTTTCATCCACGTTTTTATGGAACGATTCATTTTTCATTATGAACAATTTATTAATTTATTGAATTTTTTTTGCGAGTATCAATGACAAGCGATTGACATTTCCGAAGCATCTACATGAAGCTTTTTGTCATGACAAACAAATTCCAAAATTGGAAAATATAATATGTGAAAAACTCTAAGACATGGAAAAAGAAAAAATATTACTTTTGGATTATGTCTCGATATTAAATACATTTCAAGAAAGTTGAGAATCTATTAGTTTCTGTTTCGAAGCATCGATTCACACTCTTACTTTATACAGCATGTTGACGTTAATAAATATTATTATTAAACAAACATGACACTTACCCAAAATGTGTCCTTGAACATCGATGTCATGGTTTTTATATTAGAATTTAACACGGTGTAATAACGATGATCACGCGCACATGTTCACATAAATCACAAGCCCCAGAACGATCGAAGAAAATTTTGTCACAAAGCCTGTTCTTGATTTTTCAACTGTCAGTGATAAAATTTTTAATAATGTCTACGAGTGACAAACACCAAAATCTTGCAACTTAAAAAACACAAAATCATAACTATTAAGAAAATTACTTTGATTACTGTCTCGGTTGCGTGTCGACGTACGTACACACCACAGAACCCACTGAAGGAGCTGAGCGATGCCGTGCCCGCGTTGGCTTTCGCTTTACTATTCGACCGCGGTTTCTTTTGAAAGCTTGGATGAGAGTGCGTTCTTGTGGCTGAGTATACAATCCGCGTTTCGTTCAGTAATTTACGATATCGGCCACCAGAGTGCGGCACCATACACACTTACGAAACAAATGAAGATCAATTCTTCCAATTTGGAAAGGATTTCCCCCTATATAATTAATATCGATTTGTTTTGCCTGGCGATGTCTTTTTAAAATGTTATTCTTTAAATATTTATTCAAGGTATTATGAATAGTGGTGCTATCTTGTAGCTCATTATTACAGTAAAATCGATGCAATCTCGATTGTTGCGATTGCGACAATCGACATTGTAATTTCACATCGTGCCGCTCGGATTTCAGACTGTGTGAAGATGTCTGGAGAACAACAGTAAGTCATAAATTTTCGATATTCACGTGTAATAGAGAATGCTCTAATCTGTTGTAGAAATTTCTGCGTTTCTTTCTTCTAAATGATGATTGTTCTTCTTCTTTTCACATTTTGTGGTTGTCGAGGCATGGCATGAGAAGCATCCATGCAATTCGAATGGCCGCCATCTTTGATTTTTGGACGGCGCTTCCCTTTATTGATTACCGAAGTTTCTGGAGTGCTTAACTGTTTGAGACGGTTGTCGTTGCTTTTTCTTCGATTTTGATTCAGATTTGCATCCGACGCGTTTGATAATAGGCCATAGCCTAAAACTTCATTTCGTTTCGGGTTTGTTTCATTGTAGTTGCGACCAGCGTCCGTGTTCTTGGTACCGGGACGTAACTCGCAACTTCGTATTTCAACTGCATAGAAAGTGGTATAATGGTTCACGACGAACAGTACGTTTTGTTTCTATCAAGTAGTAGATTTTCTAGCATTAATCATGAGTTGCTAATTGTGTGATATATTATGTACTTACTTAATTGTGGTGATGTGTGGTTGAACGATGATAAGAGTGTCTTCGAAAACAAAAACTGTTCATTATATATTTTTTAGTAATTGGGTCTTTTCCGATTCTTGAGTTGCAATTTATGGTCCTTCAATCATGTTCTTGTGGTTATAGTTGACGATGGTAATGATATGATCGTGTCCGTATAGGTTAGGTTTATGTAGATTGTTATCGTCTCGTCATTGTGCTGTAATTTCACGTGTTTAAGTAGGAAAGTTAACTGATTCTGGGAGAGGATTGATTTACATTCTCTTCTTTAATTTAACCTTTGGTGTTTCATTGAAACAGAAATCTCGTTAGTTTCATCCCTGTTACGTAATATTACTGGCGTGGTCGTGGGAATGAGTGAGTAGTTATAGAATTTGATGAAAAACTTGTTGAATTTCATGATTTCTTTTGCAGGGCAGTACCTCCTTCCGTCATGTGGGCGCAAAGGCCCCATGTTATATTCCTAACGTTTTGTCTGGAAGACTGCAAAAACCCTGATATTAAAATTGAAAGTGACAAAATATTTTTCAAGGGTGTAGGAGGCACAGAAAAGAAGCCCCATGAAGTTACAATACCTCTTTTCAAGGAAATAGATCCAGAGGTATGTTTGATTAAAAAAAAATCTCATAACTTTGTTTCTAAAAATTTCAATAAACAGCAATGATTGTTTGGATGAATAATTTAGTTATGGTTTTTCCAAACTCTTCAAATCAAAATAAGTAAATTTTTTATTAGCCCCTAAATTCAGACATTGTAAATTGCAGCAGTGCCAGAAACTTTGGGCTCCATTGGAAAATAGGTTTTCAAAAGTTTTTATTGTAAATTGTTGGAACAAAGGATAAGAATGTAAAGTAATACTTGGTGACGTGTGTAATGTAATCAAACTTTATATTTAATAGTTCTTGAATTATTTTCCTGAATTTTCAAAGATATTTTAAAGTGGAGAGTTATAAAAAAAATTTCTTAATACACATGTACACCTAACTTGAAATTTTGTATTAACTTTTCTTCAGTTTGGCCGCTCATATGTGCTCTATTTTTGTCACAAATGGAAGTGTAGGTAGCTGAAGTCAACGTTCATATTGTATATTGCAAAGCATTTTTATTACAAAATATTATGGTGGTTTTGACTTGCTTTGCTTGCTTGATTCATGTTAATGGTGAGCAGGAATCATCCTTTCCTGCAGCCCCTACAAAGGGAGTGAGCCAGAGTTCAGCAAATTTTTATTTGCATTATAAATTGACTAGAAGACGACTCCTATTTCACTTGGTTTTATAATGTTCTAATCATTGCGTGTGTAAAGTTTGGACATGAACAGTAAACACATTTGGATGGGAATTAAATACTTCATGGAGCCTATTCTCATATTGAATTAATGTGTTCGATTTTTCTTTTCTTTCTGTAATTTTACCACTCAGACGAATAGCTTAGCCAAAATTCTTTAATAGATAATTTACATTCAATAATTACAATTATAAGTAAATTGTAGAAGCACCTCTATCACGCACCTTTGTTTTTCATGTTATAAAGAAATTTGAATTTCACTGAAGACAAAGTCAACTTTGTAAATTTATGTACGTACTGTGGCACAACATCCTTGTGAGGGTAAGACCTGCATTGGTATCCCAGTTTAGGCTATGGGCTCATGAGACTTTTGGTAAGCAGGTTGCAGTCCCATACACCATTTATTTGGCATTTTCTACCTGAGAGGTGCTTTCAAATTGTCACACAGCAGTATGAATTGTAACATAATTTTTGCCCTATCCAGGAATTTAATCAAAGGTCGAGTCTCTATACACATTTTAAAACTGGCATAAGCAATCAACATCAATACCTAACTTTTGTTTCTACTGAAACAATTGTATTTTAAGCAAAAGTGTTTCAAAATTGCACATATCTTCACAGCTTCATCTCTTATTTAATTTCCTAGTTACATTGAGAACTCTATGAAGAAGATCTTTATTTTTTGTTTAAAATGGAAGTTATCTGATTGATCTCTTTGTGAAATGTTAGAAGATGAGGATCAAGACCTTAGCCAAGTTTCTTCAATATTAATATACTTTGCAGATACTTCACGTTATGCTGGACCTTTTCAGATCTTTATAATATTTATATTGGTCAATTTTATACAATAATTTTCATGTATGATACAATACACAATATAAAGTTATACTCATCCGTACTCCTTCCACAAACAAGTATGACAGGAGTTTGGTCAAGTATAACTTTTTTAACAAAATGAAGTGTTTTCACATAATGTGATGCATCATGTATGTTAATACTTACATTACTTAATTTTATACAATACCATATGGCTCTGAAGAGGTTTAGCATGCTGAACAAAATATTAGCAAAATACATTATTATTAAATATACTTAACTGAGTTCTTGATCCACTAGGTCATTCCACATCCTACTATTATATTTTTGCAGAGTTCATTATATACCATCTGATGATCACTATTCTACTTTCAGAAATCACTCAAATTCGTAAGAGACAGAAACATCGAGTTAGTACTTAAAAAGAAAGAAGAAGGTGGTCCTTACTGGCCACACCTTTTAAAGGATAAAAAGAAGTACCATTGGCTTAAAGTTGACTTCAACAAATGGAAAGATGAGGATGACAGTGATGATGATGTTGGACAGTCCGAAGACCTTGAAGAGGTAAATCATATTGAATTATATTAGCTCGTATTTAGTATTGTGTGTAAATGTATTTCATTAATTAATTTATTTTGCAGATGATGCGTCAAATGGGAGGCCTTGGTGGATCTGGTGACAACAAACCAAGCTTTGATGACCTTGATGGAGAGTCAGATTCTGATGATGAAGATTTACCAGATTTAGAGTGATGTGATAAAAATGAGTTAATTCACTCAAACCTTTCGAACTAAAGAGAGGACCAACCACAATCTTTTAATAAATAAGGCCCTGTGAAATCTATAATCGTGTATTAATTACATCGGGGCATCGCACGTTACAACAGAAAAATCCCCCAATGATATGTGCTGAAATAGATTGAAAGTTGTTTAGGGAGATTGACAGCTTTCTAAACAGTCAGGAATTTGGCGCTTTACTTTAATGTTCATCTTTCATATTATGATAAAAGTTTAAAAAAATTTGGGAGGAATTGAATGGATTATTGTTTTTGGGTAGAAATTATTTGTCTTGGACTGGCATGAAATTTTCCAGTTTGCTAAATTTCTGTGTTACAGTTTCATTAACAACATGACTAGCAAAATATATTTAAGGAGTTAGGCTTTTTTATACTATTTACATTTCTGTTGTAATTGTTACATGTTTTTCCATTTCCATAATATACCAAAATAGAATTATAATCATTTTGTGATGATGCATTGACTTGTGAAGGCTCGTTCATACATCAAGAGAAGGACTTAAATTGGAAAAGCAGTGTCTTGTAATTTTGTGTTCTTAAAACAGTTTTTAAAAAGGCTCCTAGAGATGGGAAAATGCCAAGATAATTATTTGTAGCTACTGAAAAAAATTATCTTATTAGTTGCATCTTTAACTGTACTTTAGTAATAACTAGCAAAGATTGTATGCAACTGATAAAATGTGTTTGATGCCATGGTAAAATCTTTCTAAAAATACTTTGCCTGCTTGATTCTGTGTCGTGCAGAGTATTAGTCTGTTATGAGCATGAAAACTGGTATTCACCCATCTCTAAATATGGAATGTAATGATTGTTAAATAAATTTCTTATGTAGACAGCAGGTGTATTGTTTAAAGTAATTGTTTGTATGCATTTTTGGCCCAGAGTTGACTGAAATATAACTGTATAGGTGTAATGTGGGGTAGCAATCCCTTCTTCCTCCTGTGTTTGGATTTTTATTAAAGTTTTGCATTTGCGCAAGATATTTAAAAATTTTAGTGTTGTATTTACCCAAATATGAAATGGTTATTTCCTCAATCTTATTTGGAAAATACAACGTAGTCTTATTTTCAGAAATAAAAGCATAGTGGTTAGGATTTATTTTTACACTGCCTTTCCATGCCAAGAAGAAATTGTGAAACGGACGAAACAATTAGTTGCAAAGGCAAAAAATATGTGTATCTATTACACCTAATGTTTGTGGACAGATTGTCAGCCACTGTAAATTTGTCAGGTGATTTAGGCTAATAGTTTGAATGGGATGGTAAAAAGAAAATCTCAAATGAGTAGGATTGTAGTAAATGAAAACCACTGTGAAAACTAATAAAAGTAATCATTGAGATTGTTTCATGGTGTGCAGATCAATAAGGCTGCACAAGCTATTTGATGCCCAATGAGTGTGAATATGCATCCTGCAAGAGATGGAAATTAAACCATCATTTTGATAGAAGTACGCATTCCACAGACAATTTTTTTTTTTTTTTAACAAAAAAATTCTCAAACTGGAAACCTTTTTCTCCTTAATTTCTTTGGAGATTTAAGAGTTTGCAGTTTCACATCTCTCTCACATGAACATTAAACAATGCTGGTTTAAAGTACTTAATTGAAGAATGTGGAAACGAAAAAAATAGAAGGCCACAAACTAGTGACAGAAAATTAAGTGACACAAATGGGATTGTAAATTAGTGTCAGATGAAAGATGAATACAGATTCAACGTCCAAAACTTTCAAGGGAGTCTAAAAGATCAGAGGATGACCCAACATGGGAGAACTAAAAAGAAAGAAACAATGATATATTGACATGGTAGTGATGAAAAAAACATGATTAAGATGAGTTGAAGAAACAAGACAATAGTGATAGCTCAGGCAATACTAAGTGTAAAAGTTCTCATAAAGGCAATTTTGTAGTTGAATATGCAGTTTTAGTTTGACAAAATGAAAAAAAAAATTGGTTAAAAGAGATCAATAGGCCTCTTCAAAATTATGGGGTGAATTTAGTCGGATTAAAACTATTGGTGGCCTGCAGCAGCAAAAATGTTTCCGAACAAAATCATACAAAACGTTTTCTAAAGCTTGCACACACAACACTACTCAAGAACATCTACTCTTATAATATAAACATTAAATATATTAAAAGCAATAAATTATATATTTTAACAAATACTGCAAAAGTAATAAAGAATACATCAAGTACAACAGCGCTTTACCTACCAAGGATTTAAAATAATGCTGTTCCATAATACAACATGTGAATATCAAATGTTTATGGCAGGCATCATCTTGGAGCCATTGCTGGCACTTGACACAGGCGTGTTGCACTGTGAGAATAGGGGGAATAACAAATATTTGCATTTTTCAGTCAAAATGGGAAGCATTAGACCCCTCTCACATGGGTGGTGGTTGCATGGGGGTTTTCCATTTCTGCTTGCATTGGAAATTAGTAATCATATTAATACATTTTGAGCTATTGGTCATATTACCAATTACAAATTTGGGCTAATTTGTGAAAGTAGAACAGTACAATGAATAATTTAAAAGTGGCCTCCTTCCAATAACATCAAGCATTTCTCGAGATGTCAAGGGAGAGTGGACAGCTCCATTGCATAGGATCACCAGAGCCATGGACCTGCTCAAGTGATTGGTTTGCACAGTTTAAACCTGCTCTTAGTTTGTCTTGCCACACTTCAGGAGACAACTTCTTTTTGTTGTATCAAATTACAAGCCGCTGAAGAGTTGGCCCATAAGTTATTACAAGTACGTTTTTGAATTTTGGAACAATTCTTTCACTTAATGTTGATCAGGGTGTTTGCATTTTTGTCTTAACCCCCAAGAAGTTATGCCCATGGAGAAAAGGATTATTTTAAGAGTGCCCAGCAGTAGACTGGCAAGTATAAAATCCTCTAACTTGTCTGAGAACAGCAGTTTTAATGGATAATAATATAAGACTTAAGTGAATTCACTTGAAGCAAAAGGATATACTGGAGGAGGAGAGACTGAACCACTTTTGTGAAGTACAAGTCTTTAAAAGTATGTTATAAATAATTGGAAGAGAATGCTGCATATTTACAATTGCAAAAGTAAATTACTTCTACCAAGAATGTTAATGCAATTTGTGGAAACTTTTGAGCTAGAAATTGCTGGCCTTTTGGAAAATGATTTGGATTTCTAAGGTTTCATCATAGTGCATGACAGCAGCATTGTCATGCTTGTTCTTGTGCATTAAATGGAAGCATTTGTTTTTATAATGAATTACTTTTTTTAAACCATTGTATTAATATGCAACACACATTTTAGGTAAAAAGTGTACTCATGATTGACAAGGATGTAGAGATTACTTTCATAATAGTACATTTTTTTTTTGTGTATATGGTTTGATACAGTGTAGTGTTTGTAGGTGCAACTTGTAAAAATGACTTCTGTAAAACTAAGTATGCACTAATAGCTTTGTAGCACAAGGCATAAACCAAATATTTCTTAAACCATTTTTATTTTTTCTGGGATATACATATGGGAGGAAAAAATGTACATAGTTTATCAAATAATTCCCCCCAAAATGAAACAATCTAGCATTGAGGGAAACAATTATTTGAAAGTACAAAAATAGCCATATATGTATATATAGTAAACATACGGTTGCAAAGTCATTGTAATCATTACCATTGTCACAGTATACCTGCGAATTAATAATTATCACTTATCAGTCCATAATAAGCATCACAGCAACAATCCTCTATGCACGAGCTGAGAAACAATAGACAAAATACCACTTCAAATGCTTTTTATAATAATACTACCGTTTATGTTAATGGAAAGACACAAACAAATCTTGATATAAGATTTTTTAGAGCAAATTTGATGAGATCCATCTCAAGAGTTACAAGACTACTGTTTCCCCAAGTATTGATATCTACCACAAACATGCATTTGCTAAAATAACTTCCAATATCTAGGGAAGAAAATAATCTTGGAACATTTAGGAGAAACAGTAACATATAATTCCATCTAAATGGACAAAACAATTATTTTCTATATGAAATGACATCTTTCAAGAAAATACAATTTTTTATCAGAGAAAATACACAATGCAATTTACAGGGCAGCTAAACACAATTCTTTCTAGTATTCAATTTGAAATTATCTGATTGAATTCACAATTTAATTCATGTGTCTATGTATTGCTTTATTCCATTGTACTAATTTTCTCATACCTTTTGTTCATTGGCTATTGGGATTAATGTTCTACTGTCATAAAAAATATTTTTTTATGAAGAATAGTTACATAGGATAGTGACAGTACTGCATCTGAATTAGTTTGGTTAATGTATGAAATCTTCAACTGATACTACATTCCAAGCAAAGTATTTTATAATCATATAAAACATTTTTCCATGAAAGTATTTCCATTAAAGGAACTCAAGGAATTCCATTGTACTCTAATAATAAAACTTTTGCCTTTATTAAATTAACTACAACTGTGGCTAATCTGCCATTTCATTCAATTTGTCCTTAAAAAATGACTGAACATTTTGAGAATTGTCCTAATTAAAATTTAAGTTACCTATGTTCATAAATCAAGGTAATTAAGTTTGAAGAGTTTCTTTTCATAATGAAAAACTAATTTAAGAAAATTTGAAGATTGATTTGTTTGAACAGATTTCAAATTTCTGCTTACAAGTTTCCTCTGAAGACGACTAGGCTGTTACATTGCAACAACATTAGCCTTAAATCAATTTAGATACAGATTCAATTAGAACAGAATATTTGATTACTATCTCAGAATGTTTTAGTTATTTTGCTTGAAAGTCTCCAAGTGAATTTTAAGAACAGAATAATAAAGACCACCAAAAATTCAGAAAGCAAGTACAAGCTTCTTTTCATATGTAACAAATATCATTCCTTCAGATCAGATCTCAAACTTGACAGTAATACAACCATACACTCAGCTGCAGCCCAAGCAACATTAAAATGAAAAATTCTGAACTATGATGTAATTGCAGTTCCTTAGTATACCTTCAGTTCATGTAAGGAATTAACTTTAAGAAAAGTTGAATAATAAAAATATATTTCTTTGGTATAAAAATGATATCAGGTGTAATACTATAAAGGTGCAGAAAATATAATTAAATCGTGACAATGTAAGAAATATTGAAACAAATGTCAGCAGTAACACACCCAAAAAGAAACTGTTAAATTTTACTATGAAATTGACCACATAAGGAAGACTACCCTAGACAACATTGGCTACTAACCAATGTTAGCTAAATCTTGTTGGCTTACTCTTTTGAGAAACACAATGAAGTAGGCAACATATAAAACATTTAAACATTCTGAATGTCTTGCATTACACTAAAAAGTTTCTCAGACATGAACCTAAGATTTCAGTAAAGAAAGAAAACAGATTTTATATATTATTAAATAAAAATTATAGATACATTTAAATTATAAAAGAAATGATAATATTCACAGATAAAGGATAAGAAGAAGAGAGCAAAGATCTCAGTGATCTGGAGAAGGAAGTTCTGAAAAGACAAGTGGAGAAAAAAAATGCACAACTTTATGAAAAGGTTGGGACATTCCATTTCAAAGCCTATAGGCTTTGCGATAGTTATTACCGGACCAATGTTAATGTTTCTAGGTAAGTACAATAATTTCTTGGTTAAGGTTTTTACAAATTTGAATCAATCTGCAATAACATGGACAGATGAATGGACGGACAATCAATAGATGCTCCTATGTAATTTTCCAAGTCCTTATGTAATTTATAGCTTCATTGTGGAGTACAGGACAAATGCATTTCTTCCTTGACATAAAAATGTATTTGAACATTTCATTATTTCTAAATTGAATAAAGAATCATTAAGTAAAAATCGAATGTTCTTAATTTAATATGTATTTTACACAATTAAAATTTTGAGCTTTATAAAATTCAGAGAACTAGTGTTAATGTTGACATACATGACTGCTGGGACTTATTCAACAAATGCAATAAAATATGTAAAACCATTGCAAGATATTTTCAACTCATAATTAATAATAGGTCATCACCAATCACATGTATTTGCAACTCTAAAACTATAATACAATTGTTTAGAAATAAAACCATGTTGTTTTATTACTTTCTGCTAAGTGTAATGGTACTTTAAAATATTTCAGGATGTCTAATGAAGTTCAAATACCAATTTCACAATGAGTTTCTGGGCAATCAGATTACCTAATTTGTTAGATGAATTATGTTTCATTGACACCAAAATCAGGGTCATTGAACATCACAAATGAAACAGTTCTATGCATATTTTTTTCTCCACAGAAGGCAGTGAGGATATTACAACATTTCAATCCTAATTTTCATCTTTTTCACCAAGTCATTGATCTTTACTTTCATTTATAACGGATTAAAGAATCAAAAAAATAAATATAGCATACATTTCAGCTGAGTCTTATCCTTTTTAAAGATATATGGAAATACCAAATACATAATTTTCATAGTATTAAATTATCCCTTAAAGTACTAAGAAAATACCTAAACGTAGGACGGAAAAGCATTCTAAAAAGGTGTAAACTTGAAACATATGTTTTTAATTTCTTACAAATTCTTTGTAACACAAACTCATAAAATAATCCTTGTAACAAATTGTAGCTGGAATGATGGTCCAAGTTCACTATTCAAGTGAGGAATGTTTCAGGCCTCCAGAAGAACAATCAATGAAAGGAAAAATGATCATTCAATTTTTTACAGTATCCCTTTCTTCTCAATTCATTGCTGATTATTAATCTGGAAGAGACTGTACATGTCTTCTAAGAATATACAGCTTCAGTGAAATTCCAAAATCTTAACACTTCCTTCTTTTCTTCTTTCTTTTAATAATCTTTCATTTATATAATCTGCTGACATGAATTTATCAAGGTTAATATTAGTTGTACATTGTAATCTTTCAAAACATTTAAAGATAACTCCATTGTTGCCACTCCACTGAATGATTATCTTCACTTAGCAACAATGATCAATTATTCTCATTTCCTTCATTAATTATGAAGAATAAAATCAATACGTCAAACTTTTATACAATTTCTCAACATTCAATTTTTAATAGAGTAGTATTGCACAAGCTTGAGCATTCTCACAACTGGTAAAACAATTACTTTCATTCCTCTGACTTAAATCGTAAAATATATTTTAAAGTTAAAATACTTTTCAGGGGTACCTTTCATAATGCCAATAGTACATATTAACAATGCCCTTTTTTCAACAGATTTTAAATCAAAAACAGTTTTACACAGTTTTCATTAAAAAAAAATTTCTTTGGGTATGCAAATGTTTTATAAGAAAAATTATTTTATATTCAAATTCATTAGATGCAATCATGGAGAATCATTGTTTGTAATATCTGAAAACATTAATGTTAATTGCAAATTAAGCTATTTTTAGTCTGGAATGTAACAAATGACGAAAATTTGTTTGATATCTATTAAATTGATATATTTTCCCTTAGAAACAAAAGTTTTATAAAGTAATATTGAAATAGTTGTACTAACTAAGCACGTTCAATAAACAATTTTAGGTAATAAGAATCTTAAATACCATGACAATTTGAACCTAGATTCTGCAGTTGTGTTTGATCCTCATAATTCAGTATTAAAGGTTTGAGACAAGAGCATTTTGAATCTATTAAATTGATGAAAACTGTAATAATAGTCGTCCCTGTGGCCGAGAACGCTAAGATAATAGTGCGGTGGTGATCTCAAGCTGTAGGGTCGCAGGTTCGAATCCCACCTCGGACATGGGTATATTTGTGTTTGTTTGTATGTGTGTATTGTCCTCACCCGTTACAATCATAATCAATTCATCTTCCATACCCCCACGGCTAACAACCCTGGGGTGTAAAAATGGACTCAGTAGAAATGCTGATCCCCCAAACAATGTCTTACGTGCATAAATGCATGTTCACGTGGTCCATGGAGGTCGATTCACGAGAAGAAAAAAGGAAAGGGAAAGAAAGGAAAAGAAAGAGCATAATAAGTACATACACAGAAGTTTTATAAGTAATTAAGTAAATACTTGTAGAGCCCTAAATTCAAACACTCAGATCTGATTCAAAATAGGTTTTGAATATAAATGAATGATTAGGAGAATATTGGTGACAGTCATTTCTATGCAAACCTTAGCTTCCATTTGGTAGAAATATTAGAATATTGAAATACCAATTGAATATTGAAGGGTTTAATTAAGTAGATTTTTTAAAAAACTGAAGTAATAAGTACATGAAGAAAGAAATACTTTATATTTCAGAATACAAGCTCTTTTTTTTCACCCCATAAATGTACATTTATTTCTTGTTCCTCTATACGCTATTCTATTAAAATTATGAAGGACAGAAATCTTACAGCTTCATTGTTCCAAAGAATATTAGGCTGATTAGACTATAATGTACAGAATAACATATTTTGTTTTCTAGGAACAAAGATCTCTGAAAGTTGCATAGCAATGAATCACAATGATTTTTTTTTTTTTAACTTGATGTCTCCAAACAATTTTAAAAAATCTGCAATAAAACAATTGAGTGTTTGGGTTGAGGTATGTCCAATAAAAATGTGAGCATGTTCTGTTCTTTTCTTTCTTTACAAATACACGAAGTCTCATCGTATGTTTTGGTTAATTTCATCTTAAACAAATGTAGATTCTTGTGTGTTCGTATCTCAAATCTTCATTAGGTATTGTTACAAATGTATGGTTAAAAATGATTGTGAAAACATTTCTTAGAGTGGAGTTGGAAAACGTTTAATTAAAATTTTCTAAAAACTTCCTAATTACCCTTATTAATAAAATGAACATTTATCACACCAGCTTTATAAAACACAGACAATACATAAATTAATCTTACTGCTGCTTTTGTAATCACTGTCTATATATATCAATAAATAAATTGCAAAACGGAATTGAGGCAAAAATAATCAAAGTAACTTTTTGACTTTTATTTCACTTTTCCACATAATCACCTTGTACATTCAAGCACTGATCCCATCTCATTACAAGTCCTTGAAAGCCAGTAACAAAGAAGTCCTTTGGTTACTGTCATAGCTAACGTGTAACCTCATAGATTATGGCATCATCTGTATCAAAATGACGGCCACCCAAATGATTTTGTAGGGGCGCGTCATACTGCACCACTCTGCGGGAACTCTGACAAGCCATTCGTGGGAAGCGACCTGGACTCCTATCAAAGGGTGTGATTCTTCTGGATCACAATGCCAGCCCTCACACATTCAGGAGCTGTTACGGACATTTCATTGGGAATACTTGGAACATCCACCGTACAGCCCTGACTTAGCCCCCAGTGATTTTCATCTCTTCAGACCCCTCAAAAATCATTTGGGTGGCCGTCATTTTGATACAGATGATGCTGCAATCTATGAGGTTACACGTTGGCTGCGACAGCAAGTTTCAATCTGCTGTCTTTGAAGGACTAGTAATGAGATGGGATAAGTGCCTGAACGTACAGAGTGATTATGTGGAAAAGTGAAATAAATGTCAGAAAGTTACTTTAATTATTTTTGCCTCAATTCTGTGTTGCGACTTATTTATTGACTTGCCCTCGAAAAATATTGAAGTTACTAAGAACCTTCACTTTATGCAATTATAATAAATCAAAAAACAAATGTATTCATTTAAATACCACCATTGGCCTAAAATTAAATTAACTTGGGTTTTATTACTATTTAGTGCTTAAAATAAAGTCATTCTATACATTTTTTAAGAAAATGTTTAGGAGAGTTTATCTTCTATCACAAAAAAAATTAATTAAAAATTTCTCAAAACTGAAAGACAACAAGCCAAATTCAAAACAAAAAGGGTTCATTATCATTTTCAAACAGAGTATCCGGTCTGCTGCCCTTTTCTTCTTACACCGAAGACTGGATGACCATTTCTTTGGGTGTTCTTGCATGATCCACTTTTTAACAGATTTAATCTTATCCATCAATTTAAATTAAAATGATGAATTATTTCAAAATTGAGTTTTGGGAGTCATTTCCCTTTTATTCTAGTGATGCAAAAAAATCGTTCTATCCATTTTGTCTTCTGTCTGATTGTGGTTTCTATTCATTTTGTTTTTTCTTATGTACTTTAATCTTTGGTAATCAAGTCGCACAATTTGGGTCCTCACATGACAAAGTCAAAAGGTTAAACACCAGCACCAAGATAGGAATAGTGGTGATTCCAATCCATTGTTATCTTGTAATTACGACCACCCTACAAATGTTTCAATTGAATTACTCAAAATATGCACAATTACAAACACAGAGAATGACAACATACTAAAATGCTCTCGAGTGAGAAAATCACGTCTTTTCCAGCATTTAAAACACACTTTACGCCCATAAGGAGGATCCTCATCTTAGTTTTTGTTATGATGCACTTGCAGAATCTCAAAAATTAAACCTGGAAGACAAATCATAACCTAGCTAGCCAGAGGCTCCTCACCTGAGGTTATTGGCAGGTCTCTGACTTAGTGCAACAATTCTTGATTTTAGAATTGAAAACAACCTCAAAATTGATGCTGAATATGTTCTATTCCATTATATCTCTGATCCATGTTTTGTTCCTTAACATTTTTTTCCTTATCTTTTTTCCTGTGCATTAGCAGGAGACCATTGTCCTTAATCGGATGCTGAAAAGCTGTGATAATAATCCTTTTCAAACTTGGATAGATAGTATCTACCTCATTTAGCCCCATCATCAGACAAGTTACCATTATATAAATACTCAAATATTTTATTTCAGTTTCTTGGTAGAATTTTTTTAAAGACGATGTGTTGTAATTATTTCAATTGAGGTGTTATATTTTCCTATTTGAACTTTATCACAGAAAAGAAATGAGTGAAGTTAAAATCATTAACAGACAAATAATAGAGCAAGTCTCCCAACTTCAACTAATTAGGCAATGTTAGGTTGTATATATAGATCAGAGAACCTAGAAATCAAAATTCAAACATACGACAAAAGAAATAAAATAATCAAAAAAATTGGAAGATTTACGACTCAAGGAACTAAAGTTAAGAATACATATTCTGGTAATAAAATCAATACTAAAGTACAGATATGAAATATGAATAATGAAAAGTAGAGATCACCAAAGATTAGACACCATATGGATGAGATTCCTACAAAACTTTTTGGGAGTCATCTTCAGAGACAGGCAAAAAAGTTACGACATTGGTTAAAGACACAAGACAACAGCTACATAAGAAGAGAAAAGGAAAAATGAGATAAAAGATGGTTAGAAGAAATGACACTCTCACTTCAACAGCATAAAGGAAGAAAGCCAATCAAATGTGCGGCTGTGATATGAGCCATTAACCAGTCATTGGGAGACATCAACAACTAGAAGTGTTACAATGGCACATACATTCTTGCATTATTATTAACTTTTGCCATTTTTTTCATACTTTTGGTCTATCCATGGGCAAAAATTTAATCCAGAAATTTGGAGCTACTTCGGAGACGATATTTTTAAAATTGCTTATATTGCATGCAAAATTCCGTGAATACTACTCATATTCTGAAAAAATTGTACACAACCATGTAAATACTTAATTTTGAAGAAAAGATTTCATGAAAAAGAAATCTGTATCTTCTTCATTGTAGGTGTAGGAAGACATTGAAAAAGTTTTGAACATTAGTTATTTTCAAAATATGCAGCATTTTTAGGAGAATACTTTGCTCTAACTAAAAGAAAATTGAAACCATATTGACTTCTTGGCTGTCCGGGTGACACCACATTGTTGGCTGTGAGGCCAACTCTCAGCCAACAACGCAGCGTGACCTCGACAGCCAAGAAGTCATGGACTCGAGCTGCGGAAGCTTACGCTTACACTGGAATCACATTTTTCAAAATTTTGAAAAGGTCTCTGAAGTTTCATGTACACTAGGCCCAAAATAAGAATACCTGTTTAAAATTCAATCAGTTGGGGTATATTGATTTTGGCGAAAATCTTGCCCTTCATTTTAGTTGCTAGCATTCACAGATGGACATGCTGACAGAAAAACAAACATTTTGACATAAACCAATTTTTTGGTAACAAAGACTCAGAAAACATGGATTCTGACTAAATAAATGTTAGAGGAAGTTATTTACTGCACATAGAAATTATCCACTTTTTCACAGGGACCCACAAAATGAGATTTTTGTCAAAAAATTATAGTTTCTTGCAGCATTACAACTCTTCCTCTTATATTATGCAGGCACGGATCCAAATTTCAAGTGGAGACCATAGTCTAGGCCAATTTCAGATCAGCCCTCATTAATATTTTTGAAATAATAGCTATTTTATTAGCTAGAAATATAGAAGTGCAAGAAAGTTCATGATGAGAATAATGCTTGGGAGACACACACAGATACTACATTAGTATTCAAGAAAGTAGAAATGGATAATCCAGGAACTGTCCTCCAGGCCTTCTGATATAATTAACTGGAACAGGCAATATGCCTATTTACTTGTCATTCACGATCATGATGAATTTGATCAACTAACGGAGCTTAAAAAATCAAACGACCCTAGATCAATTTCCAACTACTATTGCTGCTTTAACATTTCTTAATTTCTTTTCCTTAAAACATTGCTATGCTTTGCATATTTTGTCCCATTTTTAAAATTGTCATCTGTTACAAGACTGTTAGCATAGTTCAGCTTACATGTAATGTTCATTGAGGATACCTTAAATAAGTGAAAGTAAGTTCCTCTACTTCCATTGTGGACAAATCACTACCATCTCAAATGTAAACTCCCTTCCCCAAGGCTTCCCCTAAGATTGGAAATTGAATAAGCCAATAAGTAGAGAAAGCAAAGCAATATTAATTTTTATGCTAAAAGGTATTAAGCTGTCCCATTTCCTTTTAATGCATTTTCAATCATTACAAAATATAGACATCTTAGGGTCAAAATTTTACATCTCTGTTCCTCAGCGTTCACTATCACCAATAAGATTCTTAAAAGGAAACTAAACACCATCAATTTGCTGAACCTTTACAAGAAAGATCCTGATGATGCATATGTTATTTCACGTGAAAGATATAACATGCATATAAAATTTCACACAAATGTAAATGACTTGGTCTTGATAAATGTTCTTGGTTAATATTTTTTTTCTTAATGTTGCTAGATCATAATGCTCCAATTTTAATTTACTATACAGAATGTGTTCAAGTTACTTTGATTTGATATACTCATAGGCAAAATCAGAATGTTGTTTAGAAATTGTTTCACACATGTAAAACTTAAGAAAATATAATAAAATATTATTGTCCCTGCATTCATGTCAAGGCGCAAGTTAAAGATAATACTGTGTGAATGTCTGAGCAGGTGTTATAACATGAAATTGGTATAATGGATACCACAGCTGCAGGTTATAAATTGGCAAATAAGGAGTATTGGTTAATTAAATCTTCTTCATAATTTATCCACTCTATAAAGTTTTACTTTATCATCAAAACTGAAGTGCTTGGCACAACCACAGATGTTTCCATGACATATTTACAGGATAATAAAGAGGATTGATATTAAAATAAAACAAAAAGAAACATATTTTGGACATAATATACATACATAGACTTGCTTTTCTTTCAATGTGTATGAAGGCAATAATGCATTACTGCTGACAACCAAAATAATAGATTTGTTAAGAAAAATCTTTGAAATAACAGAAACTGAAAGTAACAAACACTTTCAAGGGATTTCATTTAGACTCTTGAAAACGTATTAGTACCTGAAAATTATTTTGACCTGAAGAAAATGAGGCCTATTATCACAATTAAATCACTTTTTGATACAGAATGTTTACATGCATGATGTTTCCTGACAAACTTTAACACACCTTAATTTACCTGGGTAAATTAACGGCAATAACAAATAAATACAGAAGATCTAATAAATAGTTATGTATTCAGCACCTTCCATGTGGAACACGACCAATAAACAAATAAAAAGCCAGATCACTAATAAATAGAAATATTTGCATGGCAGAATTATCAGACTTCTCATTAATGAACTGTTTCATTATTTCCAATTCTGAATTTTACTTTTATGAGGAACCCTCAATTCTGAAAAATCAGTTATTAGAAAAGGACCTGTTCCATTTACAGGATTATCATTTAAATGTGTGCAATGACTTTGGTTTTCTTTCACAACTAAAGGTTATCAATTGTCACCAGTATTCTAGGAATATTTTCCTTACGGTTCTACAAATGCAACAGAATCTAGCTGCTAACAAGACAATCAATATCTAATAGAATGTTGCTAATAACATGTTTCCTGTTGAATGGTACAGCTCCTTGGTACACTTTCCAGTCCCTCCAACACTTATGGATTCATACTTTGATGGCAAATAGAGAGCTTTGCAACATCAGTCTTTTGGTGCACATTTTCTACATCCTTTGAATCAAAGAAGAATGAAAGTTACAAAATTACAATATTTCTTAAGGTAGTGCTTGAACACAGAATTTAGTGTAGGCTCACAATTAACTTGAAATTAATTTCTTCTTTTTTTTAACAGATGTAGAAAAGAAACACACCAAGACTATAAAAGTAAATATAAAATATAATTTGCATCTATATTTGTCAATGACAAATAAGAGATGAGAGTTAAAACAAAAAATTTAAAATTCACATTTGACTAAATCTCACGTTTCTTTGATGGTACAATCAACTCTAACATATATAAAGCCTCATTCATATCTGATAACTTCAATTATCGTATGATATGCATTCTTCTTTCCAATGAAAATGTACATGCATACTTATAAACAAACATTCCAGCTGAAGTTCCTTTTTTTGTAGAAAAGTAATACTCTCAGTTCATTCTTAAAAGAAGATCAAACTAATAAAGATTAATCTTCTTTGTAATGGTTTTACGACACATATGACAGATTTTTAAAGTAGTAGAGCATTTTTCACATGCACCATGCCCACACAAAAACACAACATTACGACGACGCTCCATGCATATGGAACAACAATGAGCTTCTTCTATTTCCGCAATTTTACTTTCTAGATATCGCAAACGTTCTGTACTGGGTTGTCGAGATTTGCATGCTATTATACGACCATCTGGAACAAAAAATTTTTAAAAAAAATGTAAGAAACTTTCTCATGAATTTTTTATAAATCCTCCAAAAACCATCTTGAATTCCAGGCCAGCAACACACATCACCACTTCACTAATTCCAGTTTATAAACATTACTTAATTATTAATTTAATACACATTTTGTAAAATACATTTTTATATTATTAAATTCTCAAGAATTTCAAGCAGTTCTCATTATTTTGAGATAAACCAATTTTTAAAAATGTTGGTAATGCCAGTCACATTAATTTAATGCCTTTATTTACAGCTGTAATTATATATAACCTCTTTATTTCTAAACTGTTTGTTGTTTTGTTCATGATACAAAAACAAAAAATAACAAAAACTACTTCATCTTCTTCTAACAAGAAGGAAAAATTTACACTCTACACTGGCTTGCTGACAATGGTTACGCTGACAATGAATTTATTTTCAAAAACAAATTTTAAAGCAAAATTAGTAGTAATTGATTACTGTAAGTAAGCAGAAGGCATTGGGTGTTGATGATTACCTTACATTAGTTAAAGTGTAGGAAGTTAAAATGAAGGTTTCAGTGTGATGATGTTACATAGCATGAAAGTAATGTTTCTCAAACTGCAAAGTATGGAAAGTACGTGAACGTATGTGCTTTAATGTGTCAAGCAATAATTCATACTTTTCTGGAGAGAAAAAACTATTATTATCTATGCTTCTTCTTGAATTCATGCCTGAACATTAAATTAAATATGGGAAAGTCTGTGGTTCCACAGCACCTATCACAAACTAATTGCTCAATGTATGATGTTAAATATGCAGATTATTCTGGCAGATTTTAATGACAGAAAAATTTGATAGTAAAAGTTTAGTAAACATATCATACCTTGTGTCAAACGTTTGGTTATAGGCTGCCCACACTTCAAACATTTCTTCATGCGAGATGAACAATCCTCACATGCTATGTGATGTCCACATGGTTCAAACAACACATTCTCTTCCCCCAGTTCTGAACAAACAGCACATTCAACAGGAGCAAGGGTGCGTTTTTCACCATTTTCTGTAGCACTACTTGAAGACTGGTCAGTAACAGGAGATTCTGTGTCACCAGATCTTGAACTCTCAGAACTGAGAGCCCTAGCAATAGGTTGTGTACTGCAGAAAATAACAATTCTGTTAGAAAAGTTAACAGAATAAACAAGAAAAAAAGACATCCGACATAATTCAACATAATACCTTCTGGAAGTTACATACTGCTGAAGTATTTCTGTCCAGGGTGTATCAGCAACCAAATCCAATGGCGTTTTCCCCTTATTATTTTTCTTATTCAATTGACAACCTTCTTGGACTAGATAACATGCAATAGACAAAGCCACAAGATTTTCTGTTGTTCTGCTTGCCAACTGGGTAGAAATCTGTCCCCAAGGAAAAGAAATTGAATGCTTATTTTTATTCACACATAATAAAGTGAAAGATTCATTTTGTACAGAATTTCAAAATGTTAAAACTTTATCAGCCTTTCAGAATAGAAAGATTGTTTTTTCAGAATCTAGAATATGCATCAAAATGGTAATAATTGGGACAATATACCAATACTGTATTATCAGCAGCACTTGATTTAAACTGAACATCAGGTTCTGAAAATCAAGGCCAATTTTGGATCACATTTACTTAAATTACTTAGTGGTGTAGAATGAAGGGTACATTTAACAGTCATGGAGGTTCAATGCCTTTAGTCTTGGTAATAGATGTAATCAGTCTGATGGACCTCTCAATGTATGGTATCTATACAATGTGATCACACACACTCTTCACATCTATTGGAATTCACTCAACCCTTCCTTTCTTCATTCATCATTCATTTGTTCATTCCCACATGCATTCATTCATTCCCATCAACAACCTTTTTAACCCCTCAACCTAATGAACTTGTATTTTTCATAAATACTGTGAATATGACAGAACATTTTTTCGCAAACTCTTCTGTGCGTATGACAGCATTTTTTGTTTGAGTAGATATTTCATCAATGTATCCTCCATTAAAAATGTAAGTAAACATGTAAAATTTTCACATAGATCAAGCACATCACATATTGACACTTGGAGGCAATTAGGCTTCTAAAAACTATTATTTTGAGGAACTCATTGTGGTGTGAAATTATTAGTGTTGCTTTTTATGACAATATATAATCTGACATGAACTCAATAATTTCAGAGAGAACAAAAGAAATCTGTGTAAAGAATATTTTACAGGGTAAATAGAAAAATCCTAATTAAATTAATGTAATTTTGAAACTGATAAACAGTGAAGTTTTGTGTATTTTAATAGATGAGTGTCAAGCATGCATGGATAGCATGAGCATGGATGAGGCAGGTTGTTTTGTGAAACTCAATAACTCTGTGGAATGATGGTCATCTTCTGAGTCACAGAGGAAGTTCTAAAAGAAAATACTACTGTGAGGTCATACAATTTGAAAGTTAATATTTTTATTTGATTTTTCTGAGGGGGGATAGGGTTAAAGGAAAGGAGAGGGAAGCGGGGGAGAGATGGTCAGAGGAGAGTGATTAGAGGAGGTGTGGTATGGTAAGAGGGGAGGGGAGAGAGGATAAGAGGGTCAGTGATGAGGGGGATGGGGAGCGGGAGAGAGAGAAAATCCCTAGTAACTATCTTTTCCATTCAACTTGTAGTCATTCAATTCATGTCTCTGAGTGAGTTCATAAAATTCCCCTAAAAGAAAGTAAAATATTGATTTGAAGATGTGTTTCACATACATACAGAGTTGTGTTTCCCCATATAAGTTTCAAAAACGGTACAATGCAAATAATATTTAAGAATTTTAATTTTCCTTAAAAAGAGATAAAATCTCATTACCCCATAAATTGTGGGTGCTTCTAATTCATGTATTTCTGTGTTAATGGAAGCTCTTTTCATTAGGGCAAGATGTAGCGCCGTATCACCATCCTCATCTTCAGCATGCACATCAGCAGACATGGACACAACAAGTTCTACCAGTGAACAATGGCCCTAAGAAGAAAAAAAACAAAAACATTTAGAAACACTTGACATGAAGACACTATTAACACTTCCTTGTAATAAAAAAACAACAACCAAGAATAATTGTCTTCTATTCCTCTCCTTAGAAAAGAATAATTTCATGTAATACACAAATTATATCATATAATATCTCAACAAAATAAAATATCAAATTTTTAACTTTTATTAATTTGTTATTTTAAATACAGAAGACTCACGATTATTTGATTCTTGGTTAACCAAAGATCCACGTTTACCGAGGCAGTCATCAACAAAAACCACAAAATAGCCCATTTACAAATAGAACTCCAAAGGTGCAAAACTAATTGTTGCAATAGAAATAAGCATCATCAAGCAATGATGCTTACTACAAGTTCTAAGAATACAGGGACTTCTCTGAATTCACTCAATAATTTTGTTTCTCTATGGTACAATATGTTTATTTTGGTCCTAACTTTGTAATGAATATGTTTAATTGTTGATGAGTATAGATATACTTCACGAGTTGTTTAACTTTAAACTAAAATTGAACTTTGTACCTCATTATTTATTCCTTTACCATTATAGTCTGGATTATTCAAGCTTTTTTGTTTTCAAAATAGTTGGGGCCAATTTTTTTCTGATAACCATGAGTCAACTGTAATCAACTCTAACCACATAATAATTTTTAATATTTTTCTTTTATGGAGATTTTTTTAAAGAGAGTTTTCAGAATGAAACAAATGAGAAAATAATTAAGGTAAGTTTGGGTAACTTGCTGCATGGGCAGAGTTGGGCAAAATACTTGAAAAAAGTATTTCAGATACAAAATACAAAAAGTATTTTACAATACTTTTGAAAATACAAAATACAACCAATAGTGATCCAGAGTCACAATTTATTTCTGAAAACTTGGTTATGATTTACAGTAGATACAGTTGGACACGTTTCCTTTCAATATTATTAGTTTTCCAGACACTGTATCACTAACATTTCTTCTTGTAATTGATAAGGATCTCATTCCATTAACAACAAATTTTGTAACAAGATCATCAAATTTTGTTGTTCTTTCCCTTTTTCCTGCATATTGAAGAAACCAAATCTTAAACTTGTTTGTTTTAACTTCTTGGCATTAGTATCACTATTCCCAGGTTCTGTTCATTTTCCTCTTAGATGAATTTGATCTTATAGACCAGGAATGTCCAACTTGCAAGGTCTCAAGGGCTACAATTAAAACATACTACTCGGGCTATCCACATCTGACTTCCCTGTATTGTTCACCTCAGCAATTTGCCCAACTGCTCAGAAACGGGAGAGGATGGAACCATGCATGGTATCATGTCGTACCTGGCATAACACAGGGAAACACATAGGATGATTTTGAATTTCTGGATTAACTAGAAAAAAAATATTAAATCTAAACTTAATCTATTTTTACTTTCTTGCTACCACTTAAGCAGTTGAGAGAAAGTTGTGTAATGCTGCGTGAAAAAACAGCAAATTTGGGGCAGAAAAATTCTTATTACGTGGCTCTGGTAACAAAAAAGTGGATAAATCCTGTTGCTAAAGTTAGAAAAAATCCTCTAATACGTGGTGTAGTCAGGATCCAAGTTTTATGTGCCCTTGATACCGAAAAATCGAATGAAAGCAAAATGTCTGTCTGTCCGTCTGCCTGTGAACAATGCTAGCGGCTACACCATTCAGCTGATTTTCATCAAAACTGGTATCCCCCAATAGATCTAGTTGATGTTACAGCCCCTTGAATTTACAATTAATATTTTAATTTTAGGGGTGAACAGGAAGGGACATTTTTCAAGGCTCCATCTTGTTTGATTTAATTTTGTTGATGGATAGTGTAAAGAACATTTAAGAGAATGGTGCAAGTCTCATGCTCGTTGAAAACTGATTTTTCAAAAATTGCAAAAGTTCAAATTTGTTCGGTGTCTTCCTGTAACTATAATTATGAAGATAAGAGATTTTTTCCCATAATTAAATCTGTTCCTTAAAGATTGATTTTGAAATAAGGCCATGCATAATTTCTTGAAAATTCAAGTACTTTTGTGAGAAAGTATGTGCTGTTTTTAGCATCACTAGCTACATTTAGGTGTTGCCCCCCACAGGGCACATGCACTAGGTGCACAATGTTCTTGCCCAACATGGATGTAAGGGACTTCCACTTTTGACTAATAAACTTTCACAGGCCATAATAAATGGCTGCCAGTAGGCCAACCCTATTCTAGCCTGTACTGCTTATTAGTAGTTTCATGTGTATCTTAAAATTTGTGGTTGCATTTTAGGAACAACTTATTATTGTCTGTTTGACAGGCTTACAAATTTCACATAACACTTTCCCTTTTGCATCTAAATCAACAACAGTGAAATATGTTCCATCCATAATAGGATATTTTGATGTTTTATACATTTTTAATAATAGGATAATTTAAATAATATAAATGAATAGGATATTTAGTGATAAACCTATTTTTTTTCCTGGGTACCTTGTACTAAATGAAGTATTATATATATACAGTTTAGATTCATGTGAACTAAAACCTGTCAATTTTATAGCACCTAAAAGAGCCTATTTCAACATTAATGCCTATATGAGCCTATTTTACTTTTAAAAACCTAAAATGAGACTAATTTGCCTTTTTACTTTTGTCTGTAGCTTTTTTAATTTTTTTTTCTGTGCCGGCAGATCAGACAAGGATGATATTAATTTTAAGTTGTGTTAATCTGTCAGATAGCGAGAAATGAATATACAGGACAAAGGTCTTGTGATAAAAGTCTCCATTTCAATACTTCCTGACTTCGAGGAAAAGTCTGCCTCCGCTGCTAAGATAAAGCTATTGAATTTCCGCAAACGAAAACTGATCTTGACCGATAAGAGACATTCATTTTTACTAGAAGTATCAGTAATTTATTGTGAGGCAAAATATGGTACGAATAATTGTAATGAGAGGAAAAACAATTAAACGTGTTCATACATAGTATATGGAATACCGATTCTACATGTTTTTCCCATCAAGATGTATATAATAAATGATAAAAACATGTTTCTTTTAAGTTTTATTTTTTATTTGTGCCTATTCTACCATTTAAAAAGCCTAACTGAAATGCTGAAAGAACCTATTTTAGGCACCTAAAACACATATTTTAAAATCTAAAAATCCATGGTCTGATCATAAGATTGGCTGTTTAAACAGCGCAAGCACAAGCTTTTAACCTGTGCACCCAATTCCCTTTCAGACAGTGATGTATAATGTGAAAATATAATTTAACGTCTGTGTGGTGGTCTCCAAAATACATTAACTGATGAATCCAAAAACAATTTCTTCAACTTGCTTGCTTCTAAATATAAAATGTTTGTGTTATTTGTATTATTGTATGTATTGTGCCTTTGTATTATTCAGATTTGACTGTGCATTAAAATTCAAATTTTCAATTGCGGTTCAATAAAAAGTATTTTTGTATTTTGAAAATACAAAATATTATTAGAAAGTATTTTCAATACAAATACAAAATACATGATCAAATATGTATTTTCGATACAAAATACAAATTACAAAAGTATCAAAAATACATACTTTAAATACACATATTTTTGATACTGCCCAACTCTCCCCATGGGGTATCTAGAACACACCCCTACTCTTCTCTCTTAAGTTAAAAAAGCAATTTATGTTGAGAACGGCATCACATACAACTGATCTGTTCTATAACAACTGCCATTGCACTCTCTTCCTTTTTACATACAAGTAACATTCATCACAAGTTTTTGCATCATTGTGTTCATTTACAACTGATCTCCTCTTCTAACTGTTGGTAACTAAACTTTTCAGTATATTTGTTACCAAATTACTTGGAGATATTGTAGAAAAGATATTTAAATTGGTGGTAGGTAAAAAAAAATTCAACCCTGGTTTTCAGGATATGACTCGGATAACCTGTTAGATTGCAGCTGAATGGGTAACTGGACCATACCCTTCAAGTAACTGAGCTCTATTGTGGCCCAATTAGCTTGTGGGTTCAAATGCCACGATAATTGTGCAAGCATAATGTTAATAATCTTGAAGGGAAGTATTTGCATGCTTATTACTTATTTTATACAACTATTTTTGGACAATGCCAAGAAAAAAACAACAAAATGCTCAACAAAGGAGCTTATAAGGGATCATACTTCTAGGAGGTTCTTGTTCAGGCAGTCGAAAATATTAAAAATGGAAACTACAGCCATCAGGCTGCTGCTTTGCACTGCAGTATATCCAGAAGCACCCCTCGCCACAACGCGAGGTATGAGAAGTGTCTCTCAGAATGGAAAGGGAGGGGAAGCGAGAGTTCAATGTTCACTTATGTTTGAGGACTAACTGGCCAATTATCTTCAAATCATGGAAAAGAGGGACTTAGGCCTCTCAGGAGAGGAGCTTATGAATAAAGTGCAATGTTTTCTGAAAGTAAATGGTCTATAAACCAAGTTTAGGGATAGAAAACCCCGACTGAAATGGTTCAATAATTTATGAAATGGGCACAGCCTTTCCTTTAAGAAGCCTCAGAGAGTGAAGTAAGGGAGTGAAGCTCTTTTTGGGGGGGGGGGATTGTTTTGCATAATGTATAATTCATACTGAAAAGCTAAATTACACACTTTTTTTTTATCAGTTGAATAAAATGGCAAATAATACATCCAAATTTTTTTTCTGGTAAAAAATGGAGCAAAAATCAATTTTAAGAGCAAACAAAGCATGTTCCAAAAATAAGGCTCAGTTACCCAAACTTACCTTGTATGCTATTTGAAAGTCCTTAAGCATATTCCAGTGATAATTATTAATAGCCATTACAAAATATGGATTTTCTTTCAAAAGATTTTAAGACCCAACCATCAACCATTAAAACAAATAATGACTTGAAAATAACCATGCTTTTTACCTGTGATACAGCCAAAAGTAAAGGTGTTTGTTTACGATTATTTCTTAAATCAACTTCTGCTTGGCCTTGAGCTAAAAGTGTTTCAGCAACAGCTCTATGTCCATTTAAGCAGGCCAAATGTAATGCAGCAAAACCATCATCCTTTTTTACATCCACAAGTTGTCGAGTTCGACATAACAAACGTTCAGTTGCACTAAAAAAAGTGAAACACCATGAGCTCTGAGCTAAACCCCACGAGCCCCTCCCCAGAGCAATATATACTTACAAATTATGCCACTTGCAATATATACTTACAAATTATTTCCTTTCAATGCCCCATGGTGAAGAACATTAAAACCTCTATTATTTTTCAAAGTGAAATCAATGCCAGGAACATTGCAAAGCAGATCTATGATTTCTGTACTATCTTTCCCAATTGCATCATGCAAGGCAGTATCCCCATATGTATCCTGCACAATCAAAAATACATAATATTATCAACTACTAAATAAACACACAATAACAATCGAAGAATAACCTTATTGTCAAGTATTCCTCATAAAATATTGGTGTGTTCAAAGTATTTAGGACAATTCTGAAGTCAAGCATTCAAGAATTACTCTTATAAATTTATTTGAGCAGAATGCAAAACATTACAAAAATGTAAATTATAAAAATTAGCCCCTTAGTAGCCAACAAAGTGTTTCAAGCAAATCAGTTCTCAATTTGATCCCCAAGGTGAATGGGGGACCAGAGAGAAAATTATGTAATGCTGCAGCAAAAAACTGAATTTTTTGACAAAAAACTTGTATTTTGAGGCCCTGATCCAAAAAAAGTGGATAAATCCAGTTCTAATATGTAGTAAATTACTCCAAAAAAGTGTTTTTTTCCTCAAAACGTACATCTGTCTGTAGACAAAATTGGCATCTAAAGTATCCATAGGGCATTTCCCAAAACTGAATATGTTTGGTTGACATGGTCTCACTTGAAGCTCTGTGGTTTATAATAACATTCATTAATTTTTGGAGGCACTTTACATGGAGCCCCTGGGATTTTTCAAAATTTTCTCAAAAATGGCTTCAATATTTTTGATTGAATTCTTGTATGAATAGACAGATGGCATGTATCCTATTTTCACTGTAAACACTGAATTCTTTCATTAAGGTTGTTCTGGGTTCTTTCATTAAGGTCATGTACTTTTTTTTGAAAATTGCAAAAGTCTTCACACAGTGTTGGGTGAAATACAAGCAAGAATAAAAAATATCAAAAACATAAATTTCTCAAAAGTGCTCAAATTTTTTTCTTAAAACTTTTGGTAGAAATAATACTCAACGTACTGTATAAGAATGCATAAACACCATTTTGCATCTTTTTTTTCTTTCTTTCTTTAAAAAATTACAAAAATGTCATCACATAGTTAATATTTACATTATGTATGATTTGTACACATTATTGAATTTGTTAAAAGAAGTGCTTGAAATGATGTCTCATAAAGTTTCTTAAAAATTGAAGTTTTCTGTGAAAATGAGCTGAGAGAGAGAGAGAGAATAGAGTTAAACATTAAAAAAGTTTTGAGACCAAAATGTTTCCATAAGTTGCCTTTACTTCAGGCAAAAATTATGTAAAATATACTTTTTTTTTCAACAAATTGTACATGACCTTATTATAAAGAACTAATTTTAAAGAAAAAATTTCATTAAGAAAAAGTCTCTATCACCAACACTACATTTTTGGAACAAATTTTTTGCAAGTTTCATGAATTCAGAATGTTCAAAGAAAAAAAAACCTACATAATTTTTTAAACGTTCTTAGCTCTATCCAAAGAAAAAGTCTGAAAATATTGTAAAGGCTCCTCCTATACACCACCAAAAATAGAAATCACTGATTCAAATTCGCAAGGCCAATTTGGTCAGATCAATGGGTGAAAATCAATTTTAGAGAAAATCGTCAAAACAGTTGAAATGCTAGTATTGACCATGGACAGATGTTTTGCTGCCAACCCATCTTGCAGTATCAGGGTTCCAAAATGCAAGTTTTCTGTCAAAAAAATCACTGATCTTTGCCGCAGCATTACAATACTTTATGCACATAGAATAACCAGAAAGAAATTATGGATCCTTTACAAAATAAAAAACATGTGCAATACTTAGTGCCCGAGCTACAAAACAGCAATTTTACATAATGTAAAGAGAAAGTTACTATTTTTCTGCCTAATGTTTGTAGGGTATATGGTCATGCTCTTAATTTTCCTGATTCAGTAAGAGGCCTAAGCTTCAGAAATGTTCAGTTCTTTCTATTTGAAAATGCTAAGGCTATTTATACCAGTAATGCATTGCTGGATTCAAGACATTGTTGGATGTGTAATTCAAAATTGTTGATTTTAATTTTAGATTTCAACAACATGCATACATTTTTTAAAGTCAGTCGAGATAAAAAATATTTGGACAAAACTTATCTTAAACATGATTGTAAGCTTTGAATTATCTTTTCTAATGAAATAAACACAAGGAATACCTGAATGTTAATGTTGCATTTGTACTTAATTAACAATTTGACACACTGTACATGTTGCTTGTTAACAGCCACATGCAAAGCAGTACACCGGCCTCTATTCATTGCATCAACATTAGTTCCTCGCTTCAGCAAAATTTCCATTATTTCAGGTTGATTTCTGGAAATGGACAAGCAAGACAAATATACTACAAACATAAATTACATTGCCAACTTCCAGCAAGTAATGACAATAAAGAATAATAAACCGCTTAAATTCTAATTCTAATGTGAAATAGATGTACTACTCAAACACACATGCATTGCCACACTCTGAGGACAGTGGTGAAGGAACTTAACAGTTCTGGTCAGTAAATAAAGTAATCACTGCAAAACATGACGTTTCATGGTTGAAAACATTAGAAACCATTCACCTCGCATACATTTGCAAATAAAAGAACAAAACAAAAATGAAATCGACCCTGAAGTAGATATTGATATTTTCACTATGGAATTCTTACCCAAAAGCTGAATAATGTAAAGCTGTGTCTCCTTCATCATCGGGAATTTCTGGGGAAGCTCCAGCAGACAGTAAAAAGCAAACCAACTCTGTATGACCCTGATGACATGCAACTTGCAAACATGTTTTACCTCCACTCTTACCATCAACCTGAAAGAAAGAAAAGGAGAGGGGGAAAAAATATAGGAAAACAAACCAACAACCATGAACACAACAGTAATCGTAGTATTTTATTTTTGACAAATTCATTCAATCTGTGTTAACAATTAGTAAAAAATAACACGGTGTCCTGTCATAATGGAATGAAAAAATAAACTGTTTCGGGAAATATTTATCTACTTACTTTTTCAGGAAATTTGGTTACAAATTCTCGCACAGTGTCTATATGACCTTGGGCAGCTTCTCGCACCAAATTATCCATACTTGTGTTCTCTGGTTGTTCTTGAATGGTCAAGTTAGACAATAATGATGCTAAAGGGTCTGGAAAAAATTAATATTGTTAGTTATTTTGAAAAACATTTTAATGTAAGATTTTTTAAAATTTATTGACTTGTATAGTCTTATATAGACTTATATACAGACATGTTCAAATTATTAGACAAAAGACATTTTCTGCAAAATATTTGCATTTATTTCAAGATTACATCTGTGTACATGTTTCATTGATACGTTTAATACTTGGTGTGCATGCCTTTATTCGTAATCAACAATATTATCCTGTTTGGCATGGTTTTTACCAACTTTCACATGAGTTTTTAATTTCATTGTCGCGGTACCAAATTTCCTCTAATTTGTGCACAAGTTTGTGTTTGGTAGTTATTTATATTTCCTTATCCTTCGCTTGATAGTACCCCATAAATTTTCTAAGGGGTCTTGTCAGTGCTATTTCCTGGCTAGGGTAACACTTTCAACTGCCTTTCTTCCTGCACATCATACTCCATAAATTGATACACACGCTTCATAAATTGTTGCACGCATTCAGACTTGAAAGCTTTTCCTGGTCTCCTTCAAATGTATTGATTCTTTTCTGCCACCACAGTGAATACAGATTCATCACTGAAGCATACCTGAAGGATCTTGGGGAATTCCAAGTTAAATAAAGATGTAAATAATTTTTTTTCAAAAACTTCTGACCTAGCACAGACCTCAACAATTTGAAAATTAAAATGCGCCCTTAGCCCTTATTGCATACCAATAAAGCATCACAATCTGCAACACAAAATTTTATTTTGCAATACATTTCCCCAATAATTTTGTCATGGAATTGTATATACCTTTGCCCAGTCCTCACTCGTCCACTTTAGATGTTGTTTGGACCACTGTAGTGTCTTGTGATTCATTGATGGAGTGATTTTCTGTTTTTTCTTTGGTTGGCATGCTTTTAAACCTTATTCACACAACCTCCTCCTCACTCCTCCTCCTAACAGAAGACACAGCAACCCCAAAACCTATCAGCTGATGATTCAAGTTATTGGACATTAGTTTACTGTTGAATATTGCCATCGTCATCGGTTTTCTCATTGTTCTAGGACTGATTTTTCTCTTACGTCCACATTTTCCAACTTTCTTTGGCTTGCATTCACTACTTTCCTGCTTTGAGACTTTGATTCTGCTAACAGTTTTCTGCGATATTTTCATTCTGTTAGCAATTTCCTGCTGTGTATAACAGTTTTCAGCAATAAATGCTGCCACAACAGCAGTTTTCCAAGATGAAATGTCCTTTTTCTTTCCCACAACCTTACTTTATACTGGACTCTTCAATATTTCTCCCTATATTAATTATAATCAACTTCTCAGACTTCATAATGTCAGCACAATGTAGCAAGAGGTATGGAAAATGAAAACCAAACTGAATAGGAACTTCCAATCACACTGTATGCAGAATTGCAAAGCACGTGTACCACTAACACACATTGGAGGGAAACTGACAAATGTTGCCAACAGTGAAAAATAAATTGATTTGGGAGTTCCCTGAAAGAGAAATTTCTCAAAAACAATCAAGGATGAGGTAACCAATAAAAACAATTTGATATTAAACATTTCTCTTCTATTTTTATATCATTGAACCTAGGAACATTAAAAATACGTTCTTTAGTCTAATAATTTGAACACGTCTGTAGACTATATGACTTTACAGTCACATTAGCAATGTTATTAGCAACTAACAAAATGTACATTGTAACATATTAACTATATGGTAAAATAAATATAATATATTACATTATTATATTTCTTAGCAACTCCAATACAAGAGAGAAAGATATGATATGTACATACACACCTTTAATCAGACATTACTATTATTATTCCACTGTCTTAAATCAAATGACAAAAAAGTTGGAAATCACTCTACCATTGGAAATATTAGCATGCTATTCTATCTGAAATCAAGTCCTTCAAGAACACTCTGACCCATCTCTCTTATGTAATAGTTGTTGACAAAGTACCGTCCTCAGTGATACACAATTTCACAGAGACTTTGTAACTTGATCAATGTAGTAAATAATATGCGAGAGTTACACAGAATTTTGCTCCTGCAGATTTCTTTTATATTGTTTTCATCTGGAACATGAGAGACCAGTCAAATGATGGTGGCTCATGTCAAAGAAATGTCATGTTCATAATGCATTGTTTGCAGCTCATTGCAATTACATTGCTCATTGCTTTTTGCATTACAATCTTTATGTTTGCTTGTGAAGTAACAACAGTTTTAGAGAACTATTACTGAGAAAAACAGGATGCTGGTATTTCCAAGATGAAACTGTGGATCAAAATTTTTTGAGATAACATTTTTCTTTGAGGTTTTCACCTGTACTCATACAATACCTTTCTCTATTTCATCTGGACAAGTCATACATACATATAATAAACATTATTATCCAGTGATATTATAGCTAATACAAGGAAGAAATTTTGCACCTTTAGTGAGACTCTAAAAGATTATCTCAGTGCAATAGAAGAAGCACAGGAAAGATGGAAAAAGTTGAAGTTGTTATTTGATTACTCATAGAAAAGAAAAGAAATACTCATATAAAATAAAAAATTATACATTTTTAAAATCATTCATTTAACACATTATACAATAAATCTTGAAGCAGTTAATCTTGATGAGTAATTGGATCAGTTATTTCAAAAAGGCCACATGTCCATCAGATGTTTCAGTTTGTGCACATTGTTGGAAAATACCATATTTCATCTTTGATTTGGAACTGCTAAGTTGGCGACTCCAACATTTTTGCCAATCCCTTGACAGCCTATGGAGATTTTCAGAAAGATTCTAATGTTTTGAACTGATCAGAAACTTCATTGCTACCTTTAAATACAGATAAGTGTTGAGTTCTTCGTATTGGTAAAAATAACCCGAAACTACTCTATTCAATTGATGGTCATATCCTAAGAGAGATTATTGAACAATATGACTTTTTGAAAATGGAAACCTCAAATGAGAAACTCAATGAAGAAAGCTGTGAAAAATCAGGTAAATGAGGTCACTAAGTGAGTGAACACAACCCTGTTCCTGATAAGATAGGCTAGCCTCACAACTCTGCAGTAACAAAGACCTTCTTGAGACATAAGACCGATAATTAAATACACCAATACATATGTCTGGTCCTATACTTTAAGAAAGAAAAATATTTAGAAAAAATTCAGAAGACAGCAACTTAACCCATTTGAAATTTGCCATACCTTGAGAGAATATGTCTATAACTTTGGAGAAGAGAAGAAACAAGAAGCGAGACCAATAAAGGGTAAAATTTTGAATTGAGTTTTATGATGAAAATTTAGAAAATTTATTCACAATAACCACAGACTATAGACTTAGCAGACATTTGATGAAGATGAAGAAGGAAAGAACCAAAACTAATTAAAGAACACATTTCATCATCAATAGAATTATGAACAAATGGAACGCTCTTCTGGTGGAATGTGTCAAGAAAAGATCCATTTCTTCCTGTAAATCTTCCATTTTTATCAAACATCGAAATGATATTTTTACTGTAATTTATCAATTCAGAGATTCATTGTCATTTTATGATTAATATTATATAATATATATGTATAAATATGTTTTATATTATTATTATTATTATTATTATTATAATTATAGTATTGCTATACTACCTCTACTATTACTACATTTTAGAGATTTCTTTTATTACTTATTTTTCTATGCCAACAATTGTAAAATGAGATGTGTCATATTGTGATAATTACACATTTTCCGTAATACTTCAGATTTTGTTGCATGTTATTATTTTTATGTGACAAAGTGGAACATCTCGGGTGTGAGTTTGCCTAGGTAGTGTACCTCTGAAAAAATGTTACAAACCTCTGGGGCATTTGGGGGATCGAAGATCACTTTCTGCTGGTAGAAAATGCCATATATCGAAGTTACAAGAGTGACTTTTGCTCCTGCTTGGTAGGCAACTCGCTAAGCATTAGTGTTTGGCAGGCACACGACATCTCTTTCGTGCATGTATGTAAACGTAAGCGATTTGAGTTATTTAATAAGGATTTTAATTAGTTTATTAATATTTTAATTAATTTATTATTAACAGTTATTTATTTATTTATGGTCGGTTATTTAAGAAATCTTTTCTGCATCACGTTACCTACACCGCTCTTCAACGTTATTCGGACCGTCGTCGTGAATTATCAAACTTATCCTTCGCTTCTCGAAACTCCCGCGCTCAGAATCTTGGATGCCTGCGAAGCAGAAGAAATCGTAACCACGTTCTAGCTCGTAATTCATGTAGCTCACGCGTAACTCGATCGAAATGTGACAAAAACTTCTTACAGCACATTGTCTATCAAGCGTCTTGCCGAGCCTCCTCCGAGAAGCATACTCGTTCATTCCGGATGCAAAATTCGAAACGAATTTAAGAAACGCCATTCGCTCGAGCTTCACGACAATATTGCTCTCGAATGAAGCGATAAATATTTCGTCATTGTTTCCAATAGAGTTCAAATGCAAAACATTCGATACAGAAGAGAGCTTGGGCCCATTACTCGACTCTCCTACTACTGCCAGCCTGGATCCGTCACCAGTTATAAATATAAATATATATACTCCGTAAGGTCACGTGCGCACAGGCTCTTTCGTCAACAATATTACAATGAACGTATTGGCGCAACCAAAGGTACAGGGCATAAGGGGCTTCCGCCCCATCCCTCGAAGTAAACGAAGCTTATTCAAAAATACAACTTTTACTAATTTTCTATGTTAACGAAAGTCGTTTACGTTATAAATTATTAACTATAAGACAAGACATAAAAATACATTTTATATTCGGCGTAAACGAAACATTCTTTATAAGAAAACTTCGAGTCAACTGGACACTGTACCTGTAACCACCAGCCGCAGACCCTTCCAGAAAGATCTTAGGTGCGTCTGTATGCGTATGTATTTTATATTTTCGTATTGTATGATGCAGGTAGTGTCCAATTTCTTTTGTAGATGTAGAACGTTGATCTTCCTCGAACACAAAGTGTTAGATGAAGTAATTTACTACATATTGGAATAAGATTTATTCCCTTTTTCAATACTTTTTAAGTGCTTTAACGTTTTAAATACTTTACTGGAAGTTTCATTTGGATGAATGAATTCACACACATGAAAATTTTTTAAAGAAATACATCAGCAGGTAATATTGATACAAATGCCTTACGGGCTTGCGACTTGATTGTACCTCGCAGATGTTGAGAAATCGCGATGGGAGCATTTGTTTTATCTTCCTTCAAGCCAAGAAGCGTGCTACTAATTGTAAATAACGTATCTGTTGTATCTGCTAGTCGTATCTGTAAACTTTGATTTTACGGAAGCAATCATTGAAAATAATATTTTTGTTCGACATCGCAGCTTTAATACAAAGTTTAATGTTCCGTTTATCTCTGCGTTGCGAAAAGTTTGATTTATTCTATAAGTCTATACTGCATAGTTCTTATTGGGTTTGATTAGTGATTCCGGGCGCGTCGACGGGTAAGGTCATTAATTCCGTAATTGTCGTGCATGTTTCCCCTCGGGAGGTGGCAGCAATCATTCCCCGCTGGATGGCGAGATCTACTTGTCGGCTAGCGCCATTTTCCCTAACCAGACATCTCCCACCAGCCGTCACCGCCTCAGACCGGTCTCCTGGCGTGTGGTGGAGTAGTGCATGTAAGAATAGGTTTGTGTGTGTGTGTGTGTTGTGAGGGGTGAGGATAGGACAAGGAAGGGACCGAAAGTTCGCGCGCGGTCCGCGACCCTTTTGGTAGAGTACTGCTCCGGCATCCAGAAGCGGCTATCTGGCTACTGTCGAAAATCCTGCCGTCGGGACTCGGACCTAAAACCCACGACGATGGCGGGAAAAAACGGCGAATTTTTGACAGAAAAAACTCTTATTGCCGGGCCCTGGTAACGAAAAAATCTTGACCCTGTATATAGTAAATTACTTCCTCTAACACGTGTAGTCAGAATCCATGTTCTGTAGGTCTATGATACCGAAAAATCTATTGACGGCAACATTTTCCAAATTTTGAAACAAATGAGTCCAATTTTTTTTGTTAAATTTTGTCCCCGAATAGCATAAAAGGACGTTTAAGAGAATGGTGTAGGTCTAGTTTTCGTTGAAATCCCACATTTTTCGAAAATTGCAAAATTCAATTTTTTTCGGGATCTTCCTACAGCTACAATAATGAAGATTGAAAAATTTTCTTTATTGAAACCTGTTACTCAAAAACAGATGTTAAATATGGTCATGTTCAATTTTTCTAAAACAGTAGTTTTGCGTAATTTTGTGTGAAATGTGGACAATTTACAAAAAAAATTAATTTTTGTTTTCAAAAAAGGCTACAAATTTTTTATTCCCCCCCTCGTATGTAGGAAAAAATTATACAGAAAGTGGTGCGGCCACATTTTTGTTGAACTCACTAAAATTAACATTGAAAAAGTCCATTGATAATAGAGATGTTTTGTTAACCGATTTCTGTTTTTAACTAGTGGTGATACAACAGCACATACTTTCTCGCAAAATTGTTAATGGTTATTTAATAATATTGTATAATATTCATTTCTGTCATAACAATCTTTCTTACATTTCAACTACCATTTGAAAAATTCTTAAATAAATGAAGTAGAAAAACACATTTTTTTAAATCAAATATTTACATGAAAACAGCTTTTTCCCATTTAATTTCCCATTAAATATATAAACGTTATACACAAATATACCAACGATGCGCGATGCGTATTTTAGGCGTAAATAAAATTATTAGTTTACTTAACGTAAACCAACGGCGGCCAACAACAGCGGCATGTTTAACTAATATTAAATGTAATCTTTCTGTTCAAGATTCGAATGACTACCTCTAGGTATCTTTCAGATTACATTGACATTGGAGTGACACCACCTCAAACAAAGCGCGGGAAATTCGAAACTATCATTTCGATTTTTTTTTCCAATTGTCGAAAATACAGAGTGCGTTGAAAATGGGACTAGCGCTACTTTCTTCATCGCTCTTTGCTACATATGTGAAAAAAATTTAGAACCGTTCCTGAGAAAATTGTTTAAAATTTAAAAACTGTCCGTCGCCGCAAAAAAAAAAAAAAACAAAAAAAACTGAAAATGACCTTATTTGAAGATCTGTTCTTGATGAGCACATTTCATTTAAAAAACTTTTACTTCAATAACTGTAGTTGTAGGAAGACGTCGAAAAACTTTTTTTTATTTTTTGCAATTTTCGAAAATTAGGGATTTCAACGAACATTAGACCTGCACCATTCACTTAAGCTTCCTTTACGCTATCCGAGGCAAAATTTAATCAAATTTGATGCTGTTTTTTCAGAACAAAAAATGTTTTAAAAAATTAAAAATTGTCTATATTTCACGAACAATTACACGAGAAGTACTCAAATTTTCGAAAAATTGTGCAAAATCTTATTTCAAAACAGATCTTTAAAAATATTTAATTTAGGGAGAAAAATCTCCATCTTCAATATTTTCGTTGTAGGAAGACGCCGAAATAAATTGAATTTTTGCAATTTTCGAAAAATCAGGGTTTTTAACGGAAACGAGACCATTCTCTTAAGAATTCTTCACAAAATCCGACAGCAAAATTTAATAAAAAAAATTAGACTCATTTGTTTAAAATTTTGAAAATGTCCTAGGAGCTTAATTTAAGTACCCTCTAAATTAAAAATACCTGTTTCAAATTGAAAGAGCAGCGACATCTGCCAGATCGATTGGGGAATATCAATTTTGGAGAAAATCAGACGAACGGTTTAGCCGCTACCGTTGTTCATGAATATGTCTAATTTACTGATGTCGATCAAGACGTATCCCGCGTTGTGCAACGGGATGTCAAGTTTTATTTAACGTATTACGTAACACTCGGAAGTGTAATTACGTTGGTTTACTAAACTATCTGCATCAGAGAATAACATTTGTCAAATTTAAAATACTAGATATTTATAGGAGGGTGTGCAGTATTGGTGAAACTTGGCACATTGCGCATTGGAATAAAACATTAGTTCATTAATCAATGTCAATTACTTGTAAGTGACATATTTACGTAAATTATTGTCTTTTATCCGTACCGATTATTTTCTTTAGTTTCTAAATAAAGTATTGCATTATGATTCTGGCCCTTATTTCAAATTAATTGTATACAATTACAATTTTTATTTATGTAGCATATTTTTAAAAACATCTAATTTAGCTTTAAATTGATCGTGAGATATCCTAAAATACTGAAATAATTTTCACCATCCACCAGGTAGGGATATAATTCCCCGTTTGTCATTCTCGTTCTGTTTAGAACAGAATCTGGACTTTATTCGACACTTTACCCATTTTCTTCTTCCTCTATTAAAAATGAACCAAAGCGGTTGACTTCTTTACTTAAATAATGAAAGCCGTCGCGCACAATACAAAACACGGAGCGAGGAGCCTAACTGACTCAGAAAATGTCAGAAGTGCTCGTTTGTCCCGACTGAGTTTTCCCTCAGAGACGAACACTGGTCCTCAGAATTTCTCTCTCTGTCCCTCAGGAAAATTGGGCACTAGTTAGAATTTGATGATCACACTCAAAGTTGTAACAATGACCTAATGTCACTATAGAAAAATCAAAGTATAACACAGTGCATCGGAGAAGTGCAAGAGTTTTCCTCGTGCATTTGCTTACCGCACTACCCACGTATCGGGCTTACTGTCAATGCTCGATGAGCTGCTTGGTGTAGCCGAACCTCTGGCATTTGAAACTTCTCAGTCGGTTGGGGATCTTCTGGTGAGCTCGAAGGTTGTGGTATCAACACAAATATCTTTCGTTAAGGATAGCAAGTCACAAGTGAAAATTTCCAATTTTGTGTTGCTTACTCCGACAGTCATAAAAAACAAAACGCAAAAATACACGTGAAAAATCAATAATAAAAATATGCACACCTGTTTCCATTTCAGATCTATTAGCCGCTGTGGTGTGGCATTGGCCTATTTGGGGGCCTTAAACTGGTTTTTTACAAGCCTTACTGTAAAACACTGATCTTTCTCACAACTATTTCTTTCATTACTACCACGTACCACTACTACTTAATTCGGAGGGCCCTTAAAACGGAGGGCCCGCCATTTTGCATCTGTTTACGCGAAAATTGTTAAATTCTAGTTATCGCATTATAGTTCGTAAACGTTTTTAGTGGGAGAACATGTTTTATAGTTTTAGACTACGGTCATTTTTACGGTACATTAACTACAGTAATGTTATATAGTTTTAGACTCGTATAATGCAGTTTCAAGAAAACTCAGCCCTTTCGCATTAAAATAAGCACATGTGAAATCCAGGCAATAACGAACTATTACTTCCAGCTGGCTGTTAAAGAGTTTTTTCGACAGTACTGATGACCCACGTGTCGTATCCTCTTATGTCGATGTACTGTTTCAGGATGAAATTTGCTTAGGGCCAGTTGACAGACTTGCAGTGCAGCGAGATCAAGTCATCTTCTCCCAGCCTCGCACTTAGAAACCAACAGCAGTTTGCACGTGACCGCCGGGATTTCCGGGACTGATACACGAACACTTGTGCTCTGGGAGGGGAGAGAAGTGTTTTGGGGATAGGCATAAAGAAGTACCAATTCAAAGGCCGTGATGCGATCCGAAGCGCATCAATAGTGGCAAAATATTCACAGCCTTCATGAACATCGCTATTAGTGCAATGGCAGATTGATTAATTGAAGTTTAGAGGGCGCTTTAACTACTGAAGTCATTGGAGTGTCACATATTTTTAAGCACTTAAATAGATTTAATTAAAGGAATGTTGCAAAAGCAACTTACCCGCTGATTAAAAGCGTGTACAATGCCTACAAAGAGGGCTTGAATTCCGCATAAAACATACAAGTGAATAACTTAACAAGAGCAAGACGATAAAATGAACACGCAATATTTATAATAAACGTAGAGCTATCTGAAAAAGGGTCCAAAAACACATTGTGCTTATCTATAAAAAAAATTATATATTCCGCCTTCTCTCAAAAAACAAAAACGCTTTGAGAATCGCAGAGGGGGGGGGATTCACCTCGAAGTAGGAAACCATGAGAGAAGTGGTAGTGTCCAATTCGAAGACGGGTTAAATTGACTTCATCTCGCCTAGACGGTAGAGATGAGGAACGCCAGGGATTAACAGTGTCCTTTATCACAGTTTAAAAGTGATATTGTGCCACTCTGCCACGCTCTAAAGATGGACCGTTTCAAAAAATCCTTAACATCGGAAAATGGTACAGAAGGAATGTCAACATGAGCCTTTCGCTTCGCCGATTTTGCCGCCTGGTCAGCCAGCTCATACCTTTGATTCCCACTTGGCCACCAACCCAACTGAGTACAGGATCATAGTGGCGAGACAGAAGACGATGAATCAGGTTTTAAACTGATTTCGTCAGGTAGTCTGAGGAAGAACGGGATACAGCTTGAAGAGAGCTGAGAGAATCAGAACAGAGAACTACTCGCCGCAACATCGTTGACTCCTTGTACTTTAGGGCTCCCAGAAGTGAATACTTTTCTGCAGTGAATACACTGCACTGGGAATGAAGCCGATAAGATTAAGTGACTCTGATACAATAAAAGCTACATTGCCACTGCGTCACTACGATGAACCCTCTGTGTATATGATCCGGACAGGCTTCCCTTATTTCCTGAAAATGCATCTGGTGCCTTCTGTTCGCGGCTTCTTTTTAAGGATGGCTCGCCAGCCTCAGCTAGAAGGCTCCCGATTTGGCTGGTGCGATACGCGTTGTTGTCAGGCGGATACCAGAATGGTGTATACCAGGTCTGCACAGCATATTGCACTCTGATCTCGAGAGCCGCGCGCGAGCAACTTGAGTGCAAACCCGGGCCGCGTAGATAGTTGGGGATAACTCTCATTCTAGGAGTGGGGTCTGCCAATGAGAATACGCAATTCGAACCGTAGCGCGTAAATTCAAAGAGCAATTGCTAGAATGACGGTCTATTACAAACAGTTCAAGTATCATTACTTTTTTAAAAAAATGTTTTTCGATGCAAGACAACGTGAACCTAAAACGAATTAGACATACTTATTGGATTTGGATACCAGTATTATTAGCCCTGGCGGTTTAGCTCATTGGTCAGCGTGCTCGCTTTCCATGACGCCGGGTTCGATTCCCGGTCGGTCAAGATTATAGTGTGTGTTTTCCTTGCAACGTCCCAGTATATGTTGCTGTGTGACGATGAGAAAATTCACTTATCAGGTTGAGAAGACCAAATACGGCTTGGGGATGACTTCGTGCTTAATCACACGTAAAATATTGTTGTGTGAAATATGGCCCTTGTAGCTAGAAATACGGTAGATTGCTCATTTGAATACGTGCGCAAATCATTTCACAACATGGATCACTGCATTAGACACCAAGGCATTCCAATCTATGTGCCGCGTCGATCCCGCTCTGACTTCTCCCCTCTCCCTCAAAGTGTCCTACTCACTTTTTGCACTTTCGCAGCTCTCGCGGGCAGACGGTTGGCTCGTAAGTGCAGAATGTCCGCGGGAGTAGGCGTTGTGCAGGCCTGGTGTATGCTGTTCGTGGGTCGGAAAGTGGAGGGTGCTGCAGGTCCGAAAAACTTCACTACCGTAATCCAAAACTCAGTGTATGAGTGCTCTATACCGTAATAGGGCAATGCGGTCTGCTCACCATGACGTAACACTCAGCACAAGAAGAAGATTAAGGGGGGAGAAACATCTGGTCTAGAAATATCAGTACGCCAAGTGAGGGATTTGTCAAACGTCAGCCCCAGGAACCTGACAAATTCTGCCAATGGACGCTGATTATTTTCCCAAGTAAAGGACTGGATTACTATGTAAGTGGTAGATACTGCATAAATGCACAACAGTCGATTTAGTACGAGAGAAGTTAAATCCTGTTGACATGCTCCATATGTGGAGCTTGTTGAGCACCAGTTGAAGTCGCCTCTGTGTCACACTGATGCTGCTGGACGAACAAAAGATGGTAAAGTCATCCACAAACAGCGACGCCTTCAAAAGGTTCTCGCACGGTCAACGCTATACCATTTATAGCGATGGCAAATAGTGACACTCAGAAACGATCCTTGAAGGATACAATTTTCTAGAGGGTGACTGCTAGAAAGCCTGTCACCAATGCGAACACGGAAGGATTGTTCGAAAGGACGATTTGGAGGAATAGAGGGAGCTTCCCTCTAAATCCTCAGGAGTGCAGGGTTCGCAGAATGCCGTACCTCCAAGTGGTGTCGTAGGCCTTTTCTATGTCAAATAAGATGGCCACAAGATGTTGCCTCCAGACGAACGATGTAAAGATCATTGTTAACACAACGAGGTGGTCCAAGTTTGACCAGTTTCTTCAAAACCCCCTTCGGATTGGCGTCAACAGATTTTTACACTCCAGGGTCCAGTCCAATCATGCGTTCCAACACTTTACAAACAGAACTTGTAAGAGGAATGGATCGATAGCTTGATGGAAATGATCGATCTTTCTCTTCTTTCGGAACTCGATGATGATGTTGGCTTCTCGCCATATAGCAGGTATGATGTGCTCTTCTCAGATGCGGATGTAGAGCCGGGGGAGAAATTGCATGGCCGTTTCAGGAAAATGTAGCATTATAATATGGATGGCATCTGGACCTGGGACAGTTCTTTTCGCAAGTGTCATTGCAGAAGGCATTTCGCACATGGAAAATGGAGTACTATAATCCTCAAGTGCTCTGCATGAAAAATCCAAAGCGCGGTATTAGATTCTTTCTTTGAATAAAAGAAGGTCTGGAGCATAGTTCGCCAAACTTGACATCGATCGAGTTCGATCGACTTGAGATCGATTGTTTTCATAATGAGTGGCAAGTTCCTCTACAATTACGTCTCGAGATGTAATTATTTCACTATTCTTAAGAAGACCTGGCAGTGAATGTGAGAAGGAATATCCCCTGATTTGTCGTACCTTCCTCCACACCACACGTGGTGGTGTAGTAAGGCAATTGGGGGAGGTGACGTATGCTCTTCACGACGAATTTTACTTTTTACAATGGTTTTCCTTGACTTCGCTCTGCACCTCTTGTAATCAATTAGGTTATCCGCGGTTGGATTGGATAGTCTTTGAAACGCGGCAATACTTTTTACGGGCACTGACTGCCCTTGAGAAACCCGAGTTACACCACGGGATGAAGGGATGAAGGTTTACCAGTCGTGGGGTATGGTCGCTTCCAAGTAGGTCGTCTAGAACAGACCACAAGGGTTACAAGTGATGGGCTACACATATCCAAATCAATATAGTGCTATAGTTTGTGGCTATGACGAAATGGGTTGGCTCACCTGAATTTAGAATAACCAAGTTCGAGGTGTCTATAACTGTCTAATATTGTGTTCGATGTGTATATAACTATGTCGCCTCTAGGGCAAGTGCGAGAAGAGCTCCACAAGTGGACTGTGGGCATTTATATCACCGACTTTTAAGAACGGGGAGGGTAGTTGGTTTATCAAAAACAAGAAATCGTCGCCGGATACTGTCCTGGAGGAATGTAGGATGTTAGACAGTGAGCGTAAGGATTGGGAGGTGCATCTGCACACACACACACACTGTTTGGCGCAGTCTGAACTGAAACGTCTGTAGAGAACAGCGAGTCTTGGATGAAAGTAGCAACACCGCCATGTGCGCGGAGGACGTCATCAACAGTAGCCCTACATGGGGTAAAACCACATGGGGTGGAACAAAATGCGTCTCCTGTCCAGAATATTAAAGGCGTATAATGAGACAACTCTTTCAAGTCGTCCCGTCGCGAGGAGAAACCATTCATATTCCATGAGAGGAGAGCCATGATGGTATTTCTTTTTTCTTCTTTCGGCGTCGTGTCCCCAACAAGTGAGTTTCCTCCGAGGTAAATCTTGGAAATTGCCAGCGGGGCTAGATGCTTGCTCGGAGCGAGTATTCGAAGGTGTAGATTGTCGGGGCTTGGACGACGAGCACTTAATAGTCAGATCTAAGGTGGATACCTCACTGGCATCGACTTCCATCGAGAAATTTTTTGATGTAGAAAATTTCGTAGACTGAGACGACTGAGGCTTTTTTAGCAGATTTCTTATATTTGGTAGGTACGATCATTCTCCCGTCTTGCACGGATGCGGAATCCACAGGGATGTTCACTGGGGATACCTGACACACGAAGTTCACGACTTGGGGTGGGGGGTGCTCAATTTGGCAGCTCATCACTACCTTCGGGGCCTTTGCTTTCATGGCGCTAGAAAAGGACTGAGAAAGATCAACAGGATTCCTTGCTTGATACCTACGTTTCGCCTCTGGGAAGGGCTCCTTCTCAGCGAAAGATCTTCTGGATCTCTCTTTCCCTTATAAACGTAGGACACTGCTTTGAATTGGCCGGATGGTCACCATCGCAATTTAGACAATGCGGCAGTGTAGCGCAGGCTTCAGCTTCGTACATCGATTTTCCGCACTTTCTGCACACCAGGCTATCTACCATGCACCGCGAACCTTTGACATTTAAAACACCGCAAAGGGTGCCGTACGTGGGCACGTATTGCCGTAAAGGGCACATATTGCCGTACGTGGAGGGTAGAAAAAACGCAGATCCTTTCAGGGACAGATGGAATATCGAATGTCAGAATAAGAGTGGAAGTGAGGATTTCTCGCCCATGCTCCCTCCTCTTTACGTCTCTCACAACCTTGCTCTTAAAAAACGCGATTAGTTCTTCCTCACTCTCAGCAGAAAAGCCCTCGTGATTGACCACTTGTTTGCAGAGGTTAAGAGTTGGTGTGTTCACTTCCACCTGAAGCCTGGCAATCTGGTTAGTTTTCCCAATCTTTTCAATTTGTTCACCTGTGTGTGCTTCAAAAAGAAAGGTAGCATTCCTTTGTCGCACTACGGCCTGAAGTTTGAAACAGACCAATTTAAAAGATTACCTCCCTGGGCACATGCCATGAGGAGGAAATAACGCTTGTTTGGTCTATCTTCGGCTTTAGAAAAGAAACTATTCAAATCAATAGTTCGTTCCGGACATCTCCTCTTCTTTATGGAAGAGGGCAGGGGAGAAGGTTTAGTATCAGATGATGATGAGGATGCTATATGACAAAAAATCCAGGGTCAAAACCTACTTTAGTCAAACTGATTAAAGTGACAATGAGAGAGAAGATATGTTAAGCCTTGATAATGCTATCCAAGGAAGTGCAGAGCCTAGTGTCAGTCACCATCAGATCACAGAGGCTAGAATGAAAAGAGCAATCAGCATTCCAATTGTCACACCAAGAAAGTTAGGTCTATTTGTTCGTCAGAACAACGCCACCAGTAGGTGTCACTAGATGTTTTAAGAGCTCGAACTTTGATCATCTACACTCATTTTCACGTCGTGAAGGCACAATGGGCTCTTATGGACAATGTTATTCTTAGGGAAGAATCTTGTGCACTGTAGCCAAATCATGTTGTTGCAAATGTAAGAAGAAAAAAACAGTAGTAGAGAAAGTAGAGAAAATTACGAGGAACACGATGGTACTCGTGAAAAATGTGTTTTTCATTTACTTTTTAAATAAAATAATAAAAATGTTGAATTTCTGCGGAACTGACTTTTTACACACCTTTTTGTTCACACCATAAAAACATATCCAAAAATTGGTGGAATTATTTTGGAAAAAGTCGATATAATATTTCAGTTACTTCAGCTGGCGGAGATGCTTTCATTTTATCAATATGTTAAAACGTGTCTCTTTAAAAAAATGAATTGTCAACAAACATGTGTGAATTTTTATTTTGTGCTTTAAAATATATCGTCACTGGGAAATTTTCGTCCTTGAAGTCCAATTAAAAACTTCCTGCGACAAAGTTTTGGGTAAAATGATGACATTATTTTCTATCATCACCTGAAGGTCTTGTATTGCATTACTGCTGTGTATTTGATGTTTGTAATGAAGTTGAGCCACGCGCGATGTGAGACGATGACGGGAGGCTTGACGGAAAGACAAGGTAGAGATGCAGGATGTGTCACCCATAGGGCTGAAAGGAAGTGTTTGTTTATATGATATAAGCAGAAGGAACCTTCCAAATCAGCACCTGAATGATCACCAGCCCTTTCTAGAATTTCATATTGCTGGATATTCTGGTCAGTCGATTTTTGCTGGTAAATGTGAGTGAAGACGGTGGATGTGGAGTGGTAAAGAAAAGTAGGTAAGTAATTTAGTGAATCGTGTAGTGAATTAATTTTAAGAGATTTAAATCGATCGCAGGGAAAAGGATGAAATACTTAGGTGGTAAAAACATTTTCAAAACATTTGAAGAATAAACTTAAAAGAAAATCATCCAAAAACAGAGTCAATCGTTTGAATGAATTTTGCAGAACAATAGACATAAGCAGACATTCCTACTTTAAAATGAAAACGGAAAATGAGAATGAAGAAATACCGACCCCAAGAAAAATGAAGTTAACTGGACTGAAGTGTAAAATCAGTAGGAAAATTAAGTTCGACGATTTTGTTTATATGGTATGTCTTAATTTCCTTGTGTATCTATTTTAAAATGTTCCTGCAACAATCATGTGTATAATGAAAGATGTTAATGATAAACATTTACCAAATTTCAAATATTCCACATTTTATCTTATTGATAAAAATGGGATTTGAATGTGAAAAGTGAGAAAAAAGACAGAAATGATAGAAAGAAATGATACAATTATGTGCCGATATTCATAATTACAAGAAATGCAACATTTTAGAAGTGAGAAAAGGAACATAATGTACTACGATGAAAGATGGATAAATGTTATAGTATTTCATTTTTTTGTGTAAACTAATTAATCAATATTTGAGAGTAAAATCAATAATTTACAATTTTCTTTCATTTTATACAATTACAAATAAAGGGTCCCTTTGTATGAGGTATTTACGCTAATACAAATATTACGACCATACTAAAATAATAATAATAATAATAATAATAATAATAATAATATTGTGTGTGAATAAACAATGTTTTCAGAAGATGCATTTATTGAGAAGGGTAGCTGTGATTTTGACGATTCTGGAGCAAGCGGCAAGCGGGATTCTTCATAAGCCCCGTTGTGCCTTCACAATGTGAAAAGCCTTATAGTGCCCTCCTACAAAAAGAGTAACAATTCATCCCAAGATATTAAATATTATATTAAGGTTGCATAGGAAAATTGCCTCAGCAAATACAAACCATAACATGGGTAGCTTAAGTTCACTTCTCCTCCGGAAGCCCAAAGTTCAGAGCAATGGAAATATTGATACTTCAAAAACTGCAAGCCTATATATGTAACTCAAAAAATTGATCACAAAATCGTCTGAACCAAGATATCCTACCTGAATGAATCCCAATAATAATTTATGTATGTTTCATTTAGTATTTATTTTGAAGCTTAATTCATGAACATTAAGGGAAGATCAATTTGGTGGGGCGATGGTGTAGCACTTAGCGTAACGGACTGCTATACCCAAGTTCGCAGGTTCAAACACGATCGAAGCCATGGATTTTTAAGGGTGAAAAAATTCTTTGTACGCCTTCCTTCAGAGATGAAGTAAAGCCGGCTGTCCCAGGTTAGTAGATTTACTTGCATGTAAAAGATCCTCAAGCCTAAATGAAGCCTCTGAGCTAAACTCAAATTGCCTGTTTTGTTGCCCGAGATAATACCTTATTTCTCCACCAGTTGGTGAAAGGAGTGTAGCAAAATTTGCATGGTCAGACAGAAGAGCAGACCTCATGGCCTGAGTCTCACAATGTAAAATAAGGCGTCAATTCAATTCAATATCAGCAGTTCATGAAACATTACAAGGCCTAAACATTAAGGTTAAGGATACTGGATTAAGTATTAATGCTGATAAAACTAAAACAATGGCCCAAATAAGGAAGGAAATAAAAAATATCACAATAACCCTGATGCAAAATACAAGTCAATGAATTCAAATACTTGGGCTCTGATGATAATAATGAAGGGACGGAGGTACAACAACGAATGATTGCGTCCAACAAAACATTTTACTCCCTCAGAGGAATATTTAAAAACCAAGAAGTGAGCAGGAAAACAAAACTATCTATGTATACAGTGGTAAAAAGAACAGTGCTTAGCTGTGGTGAAACAAGGATTATGACTCAGACAATAGAAAATGAATTGATGGTGTTTGAACGAAAGATTCTGACAGGTATTTTAAGGGGAAGTGCAGGAGAATGGACAATGGTGGAGGCATAGTAGTAGGGAGCTATACTCTCTACATAAATCCCCTAATATCATTATACACATAAAACTACATCGTCTGGAATGGACAGGACATGTGCAATGTATGCCATCTACGAGAATACTGAAGAAAGCAATGGAAGAGAGGGTGCTTAGGGGCAGACCAGTTGGAAAACTTAGGAAGAGATGGCTGGATGGCGACACTGAAGATGCAAGGGAACAGTTGGGGATAAAAATACGGAAAAGAGCTGTGGAGAGCAGAGAAAATTGGAGGCGAATTATTGGCGAGGCCCAAGCCCGAACTGAGCTGTAGAGCCATCGAAGAAGAAGAATACATAAATAGCATAAATCAATTTTCAGAAACATTTTAAATATTTTATTTCAACAAGTGTTGAGTAAATTCATTTTAATAATTTTGTAATACTCACTGGCATGTTCTTCTCGTTGATTGGCATGCATGGTGTTATTAAGTTCAGTAGCAGATCCAGGAATAAGTTGGACACAGAGAGGATTAAATGTCCAAGTTTGTCCATCAATGCTGACACGTAGATCACCATCTGAATAAATTTTTATAACTTTTCCCAATTTACCAAGAGCCTGCATCAGAAGATCAAAACTGTAATTACAAACACTAAGCATAACAATGTTAATTCACTAAGGAAAAGAGCTGAGTATTAGAACTTCCTAACCTTTCAACACCTAATACTTTCTAATTTTATGATTTTCTAGACATGATGAGGATCATTTTATAATACGTAGACAAAGTAGCAAAGTAGATAAAAACAAATTGTGTTACCTCAAGCATGGAATCGTTATTAGTAGCGCAGTTTTTATTGCAGATGAAATATTTGTCAGTCATGAACACAAAAAACATTAACACTAGTTTTCTGAAATTTCATGAGGACCATGATGCATAATGAAATAAAGGCAAGTCAAGATTTCAAGGGCATATTGCTCTCAATGCTCTTGAAATGAACATTACCCATTATATTTGGCATCTTAAAACTCCGTGTTTGTTTTCCAAATAAGAATATTAATATTCAAAGAGCTAAATATCAAAGATTTGGATCAGATTAGGAAGTCTCAGGCCATGAATAGAGTTTGGCTCTTTCCGAGCAACCTTTAAATTGAATACCCATTCCTTGCAACTTGTTGAGGAGGTAGGCACCTCTAATACCCATAATTGATTTTGTGAAGTCCCTAGAAAACCAACGGAGGTAGTTAAAAGATTCTCTTGAAAGCTCATGGAATTTGTTTCAGCAAAAATTGTGTTCAATGAGATTTACTGAGTTTAATTTCAATTTAAAGACTTCACTGTTTTGTAAATGTAAAAGGTAAGTTTAATTTTTTGTTCGTTTTTGTTTCAATTACTATTTAATTACTGGTAGTAAACAAATAAAGCTGTTCTTTAATTGTTGTATGTTGTGTTCTGTTTTGTTTCTTCACAGAATGTCCACTGTGGAAGACTTTTTCTTTACTTACAAATGCTTAAATTACCAATATATATTCACTTTCAACTGTTGAAAAAGAACACCATGATAATTGAAAGAATAAAATTATTAGAATTAGTTTACAAAAAAAAATCTGCAATTTACTTGGGAATTGAAATAAGAAAATTCACTCTGAAAATCGAGGAGTGTTTAAAACATTTCTGTGGATTTGATCTCAATTACTGCCAAAAGGTTAAAAATTCTCATTTTCTGTTTTTGCCATGCCCAACAGCAAGGGTTAGTATACAATAACTATGCACACAAATCATCCTGGTACTTCCAAAAGTTCTCTACAATTTTGGAATTCTCTATCTTTATACATGATTATTTTAATGAATTCTCGGATATGAGAAATCAGTTTTGTAACTGACTCAATGTTAATATGTCACTCAAAAAAATGAAGGCATAAAGTCAGATATCAAAATAATTATTACTTACACTTTTCATAACTTCAATCCATTCTCCGTGGCCTTTCTGGTAATCCCGAACTTTGGCTAAATCATGTTTAACTCTAACAACATCTCCTACTGAAAAAGTGTTGACTTTTGTAAGAGAACCAGGATGGAAAGTCCACCTATTGTTGCATCCTTCATACTGTACTCTTATATCTCCTCTATCTGTAACTCTGTGTACTGTTCCAATTTTTCCTATATACTAAAAAAAATTAAAACAAGCATTAGTACCCAGTATAAAATAGACCTGAATCAGGAAAAGTAAGGAATAGTTATCATAAAAACACACCTCAGCCATGCGTGGATTCCAACCACCATGGCCTTCCTGCATTGCTTTCAGTGTTGCCACATCTTTCAAAACCTTTACTTTATCACCTACAATAAATGTTAGATGTCGAGGAGAACCAGGTGCCCTACTTGCACCCATCAGTACTTCAATATTTTGTCCTAAACATCAAAACCAAAACATAAAGAAAATGGTGTCTGCAAGTACATAAATTACAAAGTACACAATTAAAAATACAAACCTAAAACTGGCAAATGATCCCTGTAGTAGTAACCTCCTGCTGCATCTTGAACATATTTCAGATCTACTTTTCCTTTGTGGCCAAGTCGATAAACATTAGTAGAGCCAGACGTCCATGTCACATTGGCTACAGATCGCCCTGATTCATCATCCCAGCCTCGAATGTCAATGACTCTGCCAGTTTTACCTAAGAAAGAGAAGAGAAATAATAATTATATATTAATGATAATGTAATGATATATAATATCTTCAAAACAGACATGCAATTCATAAGTTACTTTTGGAAAGCACATACTAATTTTAGCAATGCTGCACAATACTCAGAGAAAAACAAAGAATAATGAATGGGAAATAAAAGAAAAACGAGAGAAAACAAGTTCTCAAAATCCATACCTTCACCACCATCCTGATTGCTCCAATCCCAATCTGGACCTCTTACAACTTTAGCACCAACAAATATTCCTTTTATCTGAATTTTAGTACACCCTTTTCTGGATCCCATTTCAATTCTTCAAGAAGGAAAAAAAAAAACAAAAACAAAAATCTTTTAATTGAATAACAACACAAATTAACCAATTGGCAGGTTCATACAAAACAAATTTATTATCTAATATACTGAAGAAGAAGAACAAATTTAACTCACAGGGAAGGTGAACAACCTCTGTTAAAATTTAACCAGAATTAAGTAATTCATTAAAGTCATTCATTTACCTACAATTTACACAAGTTTCAGAAACGTTTTGAAATCCCACACTTCACATTTGACTGAATTTGTTCCTGTGATCAAATTTTCCTAAACTGCAAGTTTCAACCATTAGTTGGCTAAATAATTAAGGCATTTTTTATTACTACAAAAATATTATTTTAAATTTATATTGTAAATAATTACAAAAATAATGAAGACATTGCATACCCCTGGCACTATATCTAGGTCTGAGTCTGAAAACCCCAAAATGTAGAGCATAAATAATTTTTTCAGCTTCAAATGCATTGTAACTCACCCAATTGAATTGGCTGTTTCAAATCTTTGAAAGATGTGATCAACATTATGCTTATCAGACATGTAACAGGTAGTGCACAGGTCATAATCATAACAGCGTGTACATTTCCATCGCATGCCCGCAATACCATGTTTTTTACAACCATCACAAATGATATTGGGGTGTTTAACACCTGAAATACAATAAGATTTAGGTATTTGCAACAGCATGTGCAAAGTGTGCCAAAGAAAACATTTCAGTCCTTAGAGCAATAAATACAGTTTTAGAGCTTAAATCTTAGAGAAATAAGAAGGATGTATCCAAAGGGAGGCTAGCAGCAAGGGAGGTCTCATTATACTCCAATTTAAATAGAGTGACTTCTATTAGTTGTGACAGAATTGACAGATTATCAGTGACAAATTAGTGCAGATTAAAGCAAAAATTATTAGCTGCGATATGGTAATCCACTTAGGACCTTCAATACCAAAAATTTAAGTTATAACAAAGCTCCCAATTGGATATCCACGTCCAGCTGATGATCTGTCAGAAGTCACTATTTAAATCAAAGTTGCAACATTCACTTGTAAAAACACATAAATTTACTTAATATTAATTGATTGAAAATTAAAGTATGATAACATTTATAAAATTTCATTGGAAACAACCATTTGCAATATTCTTCAGACATATTACCAACTGGTACAAATTAAGAAAAATAAATTACATTGCTTTAAAATAGCAGGTCAGGGGAACATGGTAAGCACCTTTTTGGCAAAATTTGATCTCTATTTTCCTCACCTCCATGGCAGCACTATCACACAGACAAGAATGAAGTGACCACTTGCCATTGGTTTAGCTCTAAGGACACTTCAACCATGTCAGTGCAATAGTACTGCCACAGAGGCAAGGAAAAAGGAGCAAATCAAATTTTGCTAAAAAGGTGCAAACCACTCTACTCCCCTGAGCTGCTTTTTTATTTTATGACATAAATATTTCATACTTTCTTCTTTCTAAGGTTTGGATATAACAATGTCACTACTATTGTAAGTATAAAATATCATACAAACAATTGGTATTGAGAAAAATCCTCTCTCACTTCAGAGTTTTCTGATTCAATCCTTCACATGAATATTTTTTGCAACCTTAACATAATTGCAACAGACCCAAATGTTGTCATGCTTTTAGTCTGAGTAATAAAAGTTGTCTCCTTCTATTTATCAAATAAATATAAACTTTCCCCCTACAATTTTCAAAACATGTTAATTAATTCTCATCGTTCTCCCAGGGAGAAATATTGAATATTGTGTCTTCGGTAAACGAAAACTGTCTTTAATAGTTTCACAATTACAAAAATAATTTCTATAAATTTTATGAACTTTTCAAAACATGATGAAAACATTTTAGGCCATTTGATATTTACACTCAATCATTTCTGCTTAACTAATTCTAATAGCATGTGAACTACAGACAATATTTTTTAAAGCTTATTAAAAATTGCTATCAAAAAATAAACATTAATGAGGTTCAAAAAATAAAATTCTCTATAAATAAATTAAAACAATAAAAGCTGACCAAATTGAAAAAATATATATATATATAAGATAATAAAAGCTGTCTATATAAACAAATGTTAGAAATAAATTCTATACCAGTAAACAAAATGTATTAATTTACTTTTCAAACTGTCATTAAAAGATAGTGCTACTTTTGTACCACTGTGCTATTGCTATAGCAGAAAAGTAACTAAGCTGCATTTACCACTCCGTTTTCTTCTGGTTTATGATGTTCTTTCACCCACATTTTTATCAATTTTTATTTATTTTTTTGCATGTTGAAATACATTTATATCTTCACAGCATGCAAATACAGTTAAAATATATCCGATTTTGACTATTTATCTTCAAAATTTGTTCACTTGCTCTTTTAAAAATTTGGTTCTTCACTTTTCATAAGTCTTTTTATGCATTGGGAACAATTTAATGTAAGCTAGAACACTTCACATTCAGGATTAAATGCATCTCTGTATATTGTTTTTATTTTCAAATTAAGCCAAAAGATAAATTTGTACAAATCACTCTTCATAATTTTTCTCCAGCAAATTTACATGATTTTTATAAACAATTTTAGGAGAAGAATTTTAAAATGCATATGTTAATGCAATATAATTAAACAATAAAGAAGTGTATCAATTATTATCTTGTATTATGACAGTTTATGCAGCAACATTGTAATTTTTCATAAATGTGAACTTATGTGCACTATGTAATGGTCAAATATGTTATTTTGAATATTTTAACAGTTATTCTTTAACACTGATAATGAAAAAAATAAGAAGGAATGTTTATAAACACAAATAAATAATTCAGTTAATAATATTAATAATAAAGACAATGCTGATAATTTGAATCTTGTTGTAAACAAAAAGGGCAGCAGAATCATTCTTGCTTATGTGATACAGTCCTCTTTCAGGATGATGTAGTATTATTTATTCTGACACCAGGATTCTAATTTAAATAGCAATTGGATTCACTCATGATCAACTTCCAAAATTTCCTCATTGTAGACAAATTCTATTTACTACAAATATTAGGGCCAATTTTGGGGAATATTCTGCAGTAGTTACGAGATGTTTACTTAGTACTTACAACAAAATAATAGAAATAATTACATAACAATAACTTTCTATTTTTTAGAATATTAAATTAGTGGACACTATCCTTAAACTCAAAATTAGTAGGAACAAGAATTCAAAACTAATGCCATAAATATTTTTGATTCTTAGATAAATATGTTTTGTTCTGAAATAGTTTAAATTAAATCTAAATGTTGAATTATATTCTCTGTAATCTCAAATCAGTGTGCACCAAAACAGCAGTTATCAGCTACACACTAAATCTTTTTGAATCCTATTCTATACCTACCTTACCTATTACCTACAAAGACAATAGCTCTAAATTTTGAGTAGAATCTCAGTGTTCAACATGATATATTTGGGATTAATTTTTAATTACATCCCCAACTTGAAATTAATAAATTTAATCATACAAACTCCTGCTTCCCTCACTTTCACTCTCGTCTTCTATGTGAGAAACCCTTCACCCATATTGCATACGTATTTTTCACTGAATCCTTCCTCCTCCTTTTTATCATTCACTAATGTAATACAATTTTGAAAGTGGTTAGGTGGACAAGCAGGCTAAATGGCCTGAGCCTCACAACCAATAAAGACATTTATTTATTAAAATCTTAATAAAAGAAAATTCCAATTTAAATTCCTTTCTGTGTTTAATTTTGAAGGATATACCATCAAGCTTTTGTCACATAGGAAAATATGCTATAAGGAGAAAATAAAATAAGGTTACAATTCAATATTAGTTTTTCATATGCAAACCAAAAAACAGGATTTTCATTACCAAAGATAAATAAGAGCATTCTCAAATATAAAACTTTCAATGGACAAATACTTAAATAAAAAATTAAAAGTGTAAAATACTCTCTGAAATAATAAATGTTTGAAATTAAAAACACATTAAGCACAGTACCTGCAGGTGCATTATCAACAACTCGAAGATCGTATGCTCCTTGATAGCCTACACGATAATTTGTTCTGGATCCTGAATCCCATTGCACCACCACAGTTTTGTCAGGAGACGATGAACTACCAAATTTTCCTATTTCTACAACAGTTCCAACATGTCCTTCACCATCATCTTGCTGGCCCCACTTCCAATCAGGCCCCCTCACCACTCGCAACCCCAGTTCCAACATTATTCCACTTTCAACTCAAACCTGTCATGCTCTCTTCGGCATTTCAGAATCTGTCAACACAAAAGTAGCTTGTACAACATCCCATAGCCAAATGTCATAAGTATCACTGTTAATAAACAAGAACCCTAAAGTTGTTTAATTTTATTAAGAACTGTCAGCAATTTTGATTAATAAACTAATTTAAATTTCTGAAACTGAATAACCATAATAACACAAATAACCTAACCCTCAGTACATAAGAGGTCTACAACTTATTATATATTAATTCTGTTACTGATGAATCCTGTTTTGCATTAATATACAGTCCTTATATCATATCCTATGCACTTTTTTCACTAGCAGTAGGAAAAGAAAATTTCAATTCCGCAAATAATGTCTCGCACGTATTCATTACCTTCTCATGAGACGATCATATTTGTCTGCTGAATGAACAAGGAAAACTGCTGTCATAAGGACATGTACATTCACAGTGTTTCATCTGGAAGCCCGTAAGCAAGTTACCAAGACACAAAACATGACGTCTTCAGTGACGGTGATATCTTGTGATGGTTAGAATCTCTTTGAACAACTCCATTTGACGCAAGTGAATGGAAACTCTCTGTCAAGACTCGTGAGTCCAGCGATTCGGCAAGTTTTCAGGGTTGGAAATTTCAGCATATGACGGGAATTGACGAAGGGGATGCTGGGGATCGTCCCCCTAGAGAGTTGGATGTAGCTTGCTGGAAAAGTATTAATTTCTCCTTGCCAAGGGTACAATTATTCCTTCATATGTTCACAGTACACTGTGAATTAACACAGAAATGATCAAATCAAGGCATACAAATGAAAAAAAACTGGACAAAAATCATTCCTGGGAGTATTCTTATGATTCGTAGAGACAAGTGAAGATTGCCTTTATTCCAATCGTTAACTCAATGATTCATCCCTTCCCAGAATCTTAATGGCCCTCTCTGAAGAAAACCACCAAAAATTACCAATTCGAATCCTGACGTGTAATCAGTAATCAGCAACACGGGCTTGCGTACAGGGCGGGGGGGGGCAGGAGAAACATGCCCCATTGAAAATTTTGAGGGGGGGGCGTAGGTCCATGTAATAAATCATGTTATTTCCGTAAATGTGATATTTCCTGATCCTTCTCGTTAAGCTGACAACTTTGGCATCTGATACATGACATTTGGAGAAGAGGCTCTCCCAACATTTGTCAATCCTGAAAATGGTGGAACATGAAACCAATTGTATTTACACAATAACCACTTTCAGGAAAACCGGAAAAAATCAAGGAATTTTGTTAAAAGTTAGGGATATTTCATTTTTACTTTCTCGCCTTACGAAGTTCTTCGTAAGCAGAGAGTTATGTTATCGTGCGCCAGAAAAACTCTTCATGCCGAGTTCTGGTAACGAAACGTGGATAAATCCTGTTGCTAAATTTAGAAAGAAGTCCTCTAATTCGTAGTGTAGCAAGAATCCATGTTTTGATGGTTCTTGATATTGAAAAATCTATGGACGGCAAAACGTCCGTCTGTGGCCAACACTATACTGCGATTTTCTAACTTTGCCCCTCAAGGCCCGTCTTCACGATAGAATATTTCACGGTATTTCGCGACTTTCTCGGTCGTGCCGCCAGGTATCGCATGATCGCTACCGTATTAAGCAGTGCTTGCGATCATGCGACTTCTAGCGATACGACGGAGAAAGACGCGAAATGCCATGTGATATTCCATCGTGGCCGTAGGGGCTAGAGGGGCAGAGTTAGAAAAATTGCACTACAGCGCCTAAACCGTTCAGCCGATTTTCTTCAAAGTTGATATTCCCCAATCATTCTGGTTGATGTCACGGCCCCTAGTATTTGAAACCGATATTTTAATTTTAGGGGGTACTTTACATGAAACCCATCAGACATTTTCAAAATTTTCAAAAAAATAGCTCCAATTTTTTAAATTAAATTTTGTTGTTGAATAGTGTGAAGGACGTTTAAGAGAATGATGCAGGTATCATTTTTGTTGAAATCGACGATTTTTCGAAAATTGCAAAAAACAATTTTAAAACTGCAAAATTGAAGATAGATATTTTTGTCTCAAGCAAAGTCGGTTGTACAAACTTGGCTCTTAAAATAAGATCATTTACAATTTCTTGAAAAATAACGAATTTTTGGTAATTTGCGCTTGAAATTTACCAAAATGTTTCTCAAAAACCGCTCCAAATGTTTTCGTTAAATTTTCTCCACATATGTAATATAAGGCGGTAAAAAAATTGGTGCTAGTCTCATTTTTGGGTACAGCTCCATTGTTTCGAAAATGCCAAAAGAACGTGAACATTTCAACACTACAAAATTGGAGATAACAATTTTGCTTTAAACAAAGTCTGTTGTAAAAACAACAGCTATTTCAAAAAGGTCATGTACAATTTGTATTGAAAAAATGAGCTGATTTTTTGTTAATTTAGTGTCAAAAATGTATGCAATTTCAAAAAAATTATTTTCTTAAAAACCGCACGAAATATTTTAATTTAAGTTTCTCCTCATACGTAAAAGAGTTTGAAAATAAATAAACTATGGGTGGTATAGAATGGCAAAGACTTTCTCGCAGTACTTAGTTCTAATCTCTTTAGTCTGAACTATACTTGATTTTTTTATATTTGATTTTTTACATGAATCGGGCATTTACCTTTTTATACCTTTGCTCGAGTTCGACCCTTACGGCGCTTATGTGTCGTAGTGGTATGAGCACCGGCAGTCGACTTTGACGATCTGAGTTCGGGTCAAAGAACGGGAAAAAATTGCTGGTTGAAAACACTTTTGCTGGTTTATTTAGTAGTGCAATAGCATTTAGGAGCATTTAGAATCAGTGCGAGGAAGTATGTGCTTTGGTAGCAGCAGTAGTTCAATTTGATGATCTGGAAAGACACCCGAAATAAACAGCACACCCAGTCAGGCCAAATGACATGTCAAGTGTTCTAATGGTGGACCGGAAGAGCACTCACGTGAGTGACGGACGGACGGACGAATTCACATAGGTTACCGTCTCTTATATGTAGGATTATGGTGTTATCTCGCTTTAATTTCAGAATTAAATTCGTGGAGATTTCGTAATTAATTTTGAAAATTTGATTTCTTTTGGCGACAAACACATTAGAATTGTTTTTCCATCCTATAAAATCTACGGCCTGGTATGTATCATCAAATACGGGCAGAATTGGCGGAACGGGAGGGGCGGAAGGACAGCCAGTTTCGGGCGAAGCTAAAACGAAAGGAAAGTGAGAAGCGGTGCAGTGGACAGAGGTGCAGCGAAAGAGCAGGCCAAAGGCTGATACAGAGGCGAATTTTGGGAGGGGAATTTTTTTATTCACAAAGTTTTGATCGAATGTGTCGTATTACAGATCATGTAGAATGACACAGCCTAAACTCAGCTCATGTTGCGATTCAATTTTATTAGTTTTAGTGTTTATACGAAAATACATTTGTTTAAAAGTTTCGTGACAAGTTTATATGAATAGTTACTGAAAAATTTTGGGAAGGTAAATTTCCCTCATTTCCTTCCCGTGGATCTGCGCCTTGTTTCGCCGACAGACGGAAGAAGCTGGTCGTGTGTGATGAGCGGGAGGATCAGAGAGAACGGAGCGGCTGGATAGGCGGAGCGAGAGGTGTTGGCAGGACGACCATGATAAGGGCGTGCAGGGGGACGGACTTCAGAGTTTTGGGCAAGAGTTTGGATGGGAGATGTTTGCTGAATGGACATGGCATTCCAGATAGGGCGTGCGGGAGTCAGAGACGAAGCGAGTTGACCGGAAAGAAGTGATCAAGCAGAATACGCTGGATAGGCGGGACAGGACAACCATGGCAGTAGCCTGATAGGGAGTGTAGGGAGCTGGACGTAGCGTTTTGAGTGGAATAGTCTGAATGGGAGGAGCGGGAAATGTTTGCTGAACGGCCATGCCAGATACGGCGTGGAGGAGTGTCGGACGAAGCGTGATTTGTGGAGAGGAACGGATAGAGCGGAAGGGACTGGATTGGAGGGGTGGGAGTTACAGCCACGAGGGCCATGGCAGGCTGGACAGGGCATGCGGGAGCATTGGCGGATCCAGTCCATCATTGAGGGGAGGGCGTAGATTTTTGTTAAATAATAAATATATTTGTTATTATATTGTATATTATTCATGCACTGTAGATATGATCTATACAATATTATTTAAATAATTACATAATTCGAACATAAATAAATAGTATTTAAATATTTTTTTTCAAATAAACGTAGGCAAACGAAAACTCTAGGCTCTTTGGGGGGGGGGGCATGCCCCCTCTGGATTCGCAAGTCCGCGGGAGATACAAGTGAAGCGAACGAGGCGGGCGAAAATGTATATTTGAGCAACTCCGGGTGATCATGTAGTATTTCGAATAAAACTCTGATTAGGGTAAAGACCAGTTTACAATTTTTTCAGTCGAGGTAGAGCTTTCTTTCAGCAGCTCCGAACCCATTTTAGGGCTTGATCGGCGACACTGGGCTCGGAAAATGCTTGTAAAGAGTAATTTTAAACATAATTTTAATTTTACATATTTTGGAATATATATATATATATATATATATATATATATATATATATATAGTTATAAAACACACAATCTTCGATTACGTAGCTTTTGTATTTCGTACTATTTTTATTATACATCATAAATATACCGGGTCTTTATTCTAACTCGCAACCCATATCTGAGAACACAACTTGCCTCGGCAATGCGTGAAATACCTTTGGCTTCCTTTTCGCTATTTATACCCTCCCTCCTCCCATCGCAGATTTCGGGATGAGAGAACGGGGCTATTGTAATTGGAAGAAAGAGCAAGCACTTATTCTGTCCTTGGGCAGTCATTCATTCACGTTTAATTCATGATTGTAGGGACTCACGTTTAGGAAAGAAGAATTGCTTTGAAAATGTTGAAGGATCAACGTGTATTTTTGGTGAAAGTTTACTTCGGCACTAGATATTTCTTAAAGAGTCAGGAAATGTTTTAACAAATTTTTCCGAAAATGCCAGTTCCCAACAAGTCAAAAATTTGTAGATTAATACAGTGCTTTAGGGGCACGGGGAACGTTATGGATAGGTCGTGGAGTTGCAGTGCCACTGTTTTAAAAGAGGAGAAATTATTAGAAATTCAGGAGGTTTATTTTATTATTATTTTTATTAAGATTTTCCATTTTTTTATTTCCATAGTAATAATAAATTATTGTCATAATGAAGAGCTTGGCGGTGATGTTTCACAAGATATCTTTCTGATTTCTCTCTTGAGTCGGCTCTCAAAAATAATTATTGTTACGCTGCTGTTAATAAAGCAAGAAATCAGTCATAACTTCCCTCCATACCCTCAGTATTACATTTTTGTTTGCTGGCTCATGCCGCTGTCCACTCCACCCCACCGCACCCACACTGCGCAGTGCGAAAATTTTCTGCCTTGTGAGCCGGGTACCTGCCCGCCTAAGCTCTTGAATGGGAAAAACACAGGAGGAAAGTTGCTGCAGATTTTGACGTGCAGCTCACTTCCTCCTCTGCTGTCTCGACGTGCCAGCCACGGCAGTCTTGAAAGGAGGCGAAGACACGCGGTTGCCAAATTGTCAATATAAGAACAGGCACTAGCAGTCAGTGGTTGCGAGATAGGCTAAAGACCATGTATAAGTAGCCTCGTGGCCAGTGTACTCGCTTTCCAGTACGCGGCCCCGGGTCCGGTCGAGGCAAGAATATAGCGTGCGTTTTCCATGCATTGTCCCAGTCGCCGGTTGGCCTGAGCTCGTTCACGGGCTGTCGCGCCAAGCACATAATACATACATACTTGTTTGTATTTACGTAGGGCTTGGGGCAATAAAAAGATGCAGACTTTGATTACAATTGAGATATTCACATTTAAGAAAAGTGCGAGGCTTGCAGGGGCTGGTGTGGCTTATCTTGTCATAGCTGTCCCGCAATTGAACACGAGCGTAAAATAAGATATTTTAAAAATTGTAGTTTTTGAGATGCTTTGGTTCTGGATTTCTTTCATCTCTTGTCCGCGCAGATATACGAAAATAATTCGGTTGTCCTATAGACAGCCTTTCGCCTATACATATATACGAGATGATACTCGGCGAGTTGCTGCCGCCGAACAAATAATTGAGGAAATATTCCTCTCCCCCCCCCCTCTCTCTCCCTCCCGTCTTTCATTTTCCTCACCGTCTCTCTTTTCTTCGCTTTATCTCTTGTCCCCATCTGTATCTCTTTTCCCACTCTGTCCCCCCCACTCTCTTTCCCTCTCTCAGTATTTCCCCTTTTTCTATTTCTTTCTCTATTTTCCCTCTCTCTTTGTCCCTCTTTCTCTCTTTCCCTGCCTCTTCATCCTTCTCTCATCAACTTGCCCCGCCTGCTCGTGTTCTCCTCGACCTCACCCCACGGCACACGGCAACGCCCAGCAACAATGAAGCTCACGTGAACTGGGAATTACATTTCAGTGAAGCGCCATCATGTGCTCTAGCGCCGTCCAGTGGAGTTACAATAATTGAACTATACCTATGTACTTCCCGCAAGTGCAAGCAAAAAGTCGACACATTTTTATCGCAATTGGATGCCTGGTACGGCAGCGCATTAAACGTGAACCAACAAACATTGATTTTTATATATTAGATTATTTCTGTATAATTATTTTTCGTCAAATTTTCCGATATTTTAATAGTTATTCTGTTATTCGAGGTGGAGATGAATCCAACAAATCGGAGATAATTAAAATTGGTCCAGTCGTTCTTGAGTTATGAATGGTTTAATTAACCCGACTTTGTTTTATTTACTTAGATTCTCCACGTCTTTGAGTAGGTGGGGTAATATTGAGAAGCGCCGGACCAGCGAAAATGTAATAGAATGTTCAAAAATATCTCATCCTGTAGAATACAATATGGCAAATGTTTCTTTGAGGCCTTTGGTCTCAATATTTTAGTTTTTAAGGCCCTACAACGCTTCGTTTAGGAGTTATTCAACGATATAGATTCAAACTGAATTACGGGCTGCGTTTGCATGAATATCTAGTTTTTTATTCTTCAGCGCCATGTAGTGCCATTTTTTATATATTTTATTAGTTATTCTGTTATTCGCGATGGGGATGAATCCAACAAAACAGAAATAATTAAAATTGGTTCAGTCGTTCTTGAGTTCTAAATTGTGTAACTAACACAACTTTGTTTTATACATAGAATATTTAGCCTGTGTGTGTGTGTGTGTGTGTCTGATGAATCAGTCATTTTTTCAATTCAATCTCATTATACAAACGACGATTAAAAGGCTTTTCTAATAAACAATGCACGCACTGGCAACAGATTTGCTTCTTGAAGTTTGCTGTGACATTTTTTGAAAATATCTTATCAAATTGACAATAGTTAAATTTGACACCCATGGAGGGCCACCACCACTGCTGCTGCCATTCTGGAATGTATGGAGAATGTCAATGGTCACAAGCTGTGACATTATTCGACTTTTTGTGCAACATATTAACTTTTTACATATCACCAATTTGAACACATGCCATACATTGTTTAAACAAAAATGTGTTTATCTATGAAACGTGGAAATGTCTGATACCATTAATAGCTGAATCATTACCATCTACACAAGTGTAGATGGCGTTAGCTGAATGCCTCATACAGAACTTTCTCCAAAAATGGTTATTCATTTAATGAAATGTAGGTTTTCTGGTAAAATTTATCCAAACACAAAAACAACTGTATTTGTGGAATTAATTTATTAACTTTGCACGAGTTTCTTAATCAATTGTTTTATTCAAGTTTTCTCGGTTATCATACAACAGCATGTACAAATTAGGCACTTCATAGGTCAGCATATTTCATGTAAGCTAGCTATTTAAGTGACGTTCTGATACTAATTTCTCTTACAACAAACTATATAATTTCTGCAAGCGACCTTAATATGAGCTTGTTTTTTTCCTTACAAGCAGAAATGCAGCACAAGGACAGATTCTTGCACTACAGCATTCTAGACACTATTTACAAGAAATCAATCTTAGCCACAGGCAGAACAAAAATTGCAGAGAGGAAGTTACAATTTAGCTGTATTAAAAATCGAAACTATAATTTAATATGAAGACCTGGGCTGAATCAACTTTAAAGCACATTTGGAACATTTGATTTAATATCTTTAGCATATGAATCTTCAGCATGCCAAGTGTTAAGTAATGCTACTTTGATGATCAGTGGATTTAAAGTGACAAGCAACAATTGATTTTTTATTCACGAGTTCTTTTCCTTAACTGTTTAATATAGTCTAGTTTAATGTCCTAATATTTTATTAAATTGAATAAAGTTTGATTTTACAAGGTTTGCTGATGTTAGAACTCAACATTTGTCATTTGCCTTTTTAGGCAACTATAATGCACAAGTTCCTCTCAATATTAATTTTCTGTTTTTAAAAGGCTATTTGAACTTTAAAATTTAATAGTTCCAATGTATCAATGACAATGCAGGACAGATCATCATTTTTGGTGAAAGTCAGCACAAAATTGAAGCAAAACTTAAGTTCTTAGCCAATTTCCTCTCTACAATTTTACTCGCCCTTATATCACATCTTCATTGTTCTATAATTAATACAAAAAAATACATAATAATAAACATCTCATTGCGTTTTGCAGTTTTCATAACTTGTGGTAGCTGCATCATGTATACCACCAATGGTTTTCATTGATAGACCAATTAACCTTTTAAATCTTTTACTCCCAATCCATATTCTTATATCTTTTGGTTAATGTACTAAAAGTAAATAAAATTTTTGCTGAAAATTATGCAAATGATAAATTGGATAGAAATCAGGAGATGGTGAAATTAATTTCCAGATGTAAAAGTCATTTGAATTTGTCAAAGATGAGGTACACTGTTTTGCAATGGCAGATTGTGAACAAATGCTAAGAGACAAAACAGATCTGAGAAAACTGGTGGATCTGAGAAAAGGGGATACGCTTCCCATTTCTTGATAATTTTCTTTAATTTATTCCAAGCAATTGTCACAACTGACATTAATTGCATCATACTCTGGAAGAGTATTAACAATTACTAAATAAATTTCTGGATAGTACTATAATGAATTGTTCAATTGACTTTTGAATAATTTTAGTCCATACTTGAAGACGACAAAAAATAGTCAAAATGTATTAGAAGTAGTCATATTTTAAATTTAAACATAAATGTAACAAACACTTCTGAGGCATTTGTCAGCTGGCACACAGCAAATACGGCTGCCAGAAGAATGCATTTGGCAGAGCAATGTGGTTTTTAAAGATGCTCAACTGTTTCAGAATCTGTCAAAATAATCACTGCAGCCTTCAACTGAGTACTCTGCTGTAGCAATCTGTTTTGCTCTGCACTGCAATAATCACTGTAGCAATCTGCTTTGTGCTAGACCAGGGCTCATCAAGCTTTCGCTCCAAAGAGCCAAGGCTGATTGCTTCTGGCTCTCAGCAGGCGGACGGGATCCAACAGGAGCACTATGAGAAATTCAAGTGTCAAAATGTCAGAGTATGAGAACGGTGCCACTTATCGTTCCTCACTGATATGATTTCATCCATAGACACCCATGTTCCATCTACTTGTGCAAATACCAAAACAACCATTAACATTGCCCACAGACAGTTATTGTCACCTCCACTAACATTAGATACCGATTATTAAATAGTTCAGTCAAGGAAAGAATTTCAGCAAATACCCTTGAGAACGATCGAGACAGTAACAATTACTGATTGTTGAATTGGCAGAAATCATCTAAATATTTTTAGCTAAGTGTTATAATGCAAATAAACTACATAAAAGTACATAGATTTACTCTAAAGAGATCTTACATATTAATTCTTTCTACATTTTAAAAATATCTTTTCTTGCAAAAAGCATTCAATAGTCCTCAATTCATTTAGTTCAAATTACTGAGTGCAACTTAACCTCAGGACATTTGTCTAGTTGTGATCTGGAGAGAGCTTCTCAGTCTTGGTCAACAAATTTTCTTATTAGAAAACTAGTGGTGCTACATAATGGCACAGACTTTCGCGTATTAGTTTTCTATTTCCTTGGGTCTTCACAAGCTATTTGGAATTGCCACATACTCTTTCTTGCCAGCTACCATATATCACCGCCAAAAGTACATTTTTTTGGTCATTTCCTTAATTTTTCGGTTTCCTATTGGTTGAACGAAAATATTAATTTTAGAAAATTAAAGAACACAAAAACATAGCTGTAAATGGCACTTCTCTTTTAAAAATTATGTGCCTTTTAAGAGAAAATGGCGTCTTAGCGCTACTAAATATGCGAAATTTGAAGCTCATTTTCACAGAAAATTTTTGAGTTTTCAAAATACTTTATTTGAAGTTATTTGAAACACTTACACTCCCAAATATAATAATGTTTACAAATTGCTGGTAATGTGAATATTAAAGATGGGAGAGATCCTTTAAAAAAATTACATATGTGTAATTTTTGAAAAAACAACTCAAAATAAGCTTTATGTCATATTAAAGAGTGCCATCCGATCGAAAAGTTTGAAGAGTTTTTTTAGACATTTATGAGAAAACGGCGTTTGAGCGTTTCTGAAAATGTGGAAATTTGAGCTACTTTTCGCAGAAAACGGTTGTTTTCGATAAACTTTACTTGACATTATTTGCAGCACATGTACTCATAAATATAATAATGTGAACAATTTGCCACTAGTGTAAATGTTAACGACGTGAGAGACAAGTCAAAAAAATTACATTTTTGCAAGTGTTGAAAATACAAAAGAATAGAGCAATATGGCGTCTATGTCATCTCAAAGGGTACATTTAGCACTATCCCTACCAAGAGTTTAAAGAAAAAATTTGGAGCCATTTTTGAGAAAATCTTGTTTTTGTAATTTTTTAAAATTGCACATATTTCACACAATATTGCGAGAAAACTACTAAAATTTTCAAAAGAGCAAAGAAATCACTTTGGAGAACACATTTTATTTGAAGGAAAAATCTCTATCTTCAATTTTGTAGTTGCAGAAAGATGCTGAAAAAATTCAAACTTTCACAATTTTCGAAAATTCAGATTTATCTGTGAAAATCAGACCAATGCCATGTTAATAAGTGTATTTTACTCTATTCATACAAGAAATTTAAAGAAAAAATTGGAGCCGTTTTTTAAGAAAATTTTGAAAATCCCCGGGGGGGCTTCATATAAAGTACCCCCAAATTTTGAAGAATCTTTTTCAAAATCTCAAAGCTTCGACTAGAACCAGATCACCCAGGGAATATCCATTTTGGAAGAAATCGTACGTATGGTTTAGGCGCTAGCAGTGTTCACAGATGGACAGACGGTCGTTTTCCTTTCAATTGGTTTTTCGGTATCAAGGACCTAGAAAACAGGGTTTTTGGTTACACCACGTGTTAGGGGATTTTTTCTTAATTTAGAAACTAGTTTTATCCACTTTTTCATTTCCACGGCCCGGCAATTAATTTTTTTCCGCCGAAAATTCACCATTTTTTCGCGCAGCATTACATAACTTTCCCTATACTACGTATATCACTCCGCGTATACATACGTTTACGGGAAAGTAAAAGTTGCTCACAAACATACGTAAATCCAAATGTACTTATAATTTGAGCAGCATGATTGTGGTGCTCAGGAAACTGTCTCCGTGTAATGTTTTTGTAAAAATGAAGATCTTCCTGGTGTTGGAATTTGCCTTTCAAATCTGTATAATTTGGAAGATCTAATATTTCAAACTGTAAATCGTGATTTACACTGTCAACATGGGAAATGGTAAAGCAAAAACTTTGATATCTGATTCCAGATCAGAAATTTCATGAAATTATTTTCAAATATAAACATTCTTCATCGATGTACTTGTACTCGGCTGCATGATTCACTGTGTAATGATTCTAGATTATTGTTCAACACGATTAAACATTTTATGACAAACCAAACATTTTGTATTATCTCCAGTTTTTCAAAAAAATAGTTCCCATTTATTTTCAAGAATTATTGGACTATTAATACGAGCTGCTTGCTTCCTCTTCCATGACAACACATTTTGCAGATGTTTTGTTTGAAACTGAGCTGTCTTATCACTTCTATCTCTCAATGACCCTTCTCCTCCCCTCACAGGCTTCGCTCGCTCCCACTGCTGCTCCTGCCATCCGCTCTGGCCACTACCAATGGCTCTTTGCTCTAGAATTGTCTTTCTGATGAGCCCTGTGCTAGATCTTTATGGTTCACAAGAGAAAATTTTGTTGTGTCTCTTCCCGCATTCTTGCTGCATATGTGCCAGCACTTCACACAAGTGAAGTGCATTTTGTATAACCTTCATCATTTGTTCACTTTTACTTGGAGGAAGCACAAGGGTGATTACATTACCGGAGAAGTTATTGCTATGACTTAATGCTACAAAAATAGCAGCTTTACCATGACTTAAATGTCAAACACAAAGGAGGTTAGCGCAATGTATAAATATTTTATTTCCACAGAGTAGCAAATGCCAGCAAGACAGTCCCCATTGCATTGTAACTAAGCTGCATTTCATGGGTAATCAACTTCTTACCAATGAAAACGCACACTAATTTTACTTACAGAATTCCATATGCTTCCGTGATTTAAGATGACTTGATTATACAATCAGAAACTTAATATCATCCTGTAATTACGTATAAACGTTAGAGTTATAAATACATTTGCATATTTGGAAATAAGGCATTTATGCCCTGGTTTCTATTCTAACATTGTGGCCATCCCCAGAAAACTTATGTTTTCAGCCTTCTTTATATCACTATTATAATAAGACCACTGCGTCTTTCTTTGTCAAACATGTTGCAAGATTACATACATTTTTTGTGAACAATACACACAGTAGGATAGATTAGCAAACAATTCCTTGCTTCAAAGAGAACACATCAATAATGTATTCTGGACTTAAAACACTGGCATAAGAGACAATGTTGTAACTTGATCAGCCTTGGGAGAATTCCTATGTGAACATCAAATTAACATTTTATAAAATGAAAATGAGGACTGCAGTATATCCTCAATTTTTATAAAAGTACAAATGGCATTTATAGTCATTCATATAAAAATGTTAAAGAATACCTCTGCTTCACTGTTTCCCTTTCACAAATGGCTTCTTCAAATGATGATAATTGGGAAGTACTCGTGTCAGAAAATCCAACTGCAAGGTTTGTGGCTAGTAAACAAAACACAAGAATTAGCAAACATTTTATGACAATGAGTATTTTAATTTCTTTACTATTAAGCCCAATGCAGCACTCACAATGGCAGTTTGCTTCCATATACATGCAGGATTAAAGTGAAACAAAGAAGCATATTAATTATTACTTTTTAAAATAATTATTCAAAAGCCTTACACCAAAACTGCTTATTTGATACTGTTTAACTCAATACAGAGAAGAAAGCAATAGGAGCATTCAGTCATGTGCATTCTTTGTTCTACTTCTATGCCATACTAACAGTTGTATGCCCATGCCATTGAATCCAGAGAACACACATGGTGTAAGAGGGGATGTGTGTCAAAGGACACTATAAAAAATTACAATTCAGTTCGACGAAAATTGTATTCTGTACCAAGTACTAATGCTACATGTAATTAACAATATATTACAATCATTTTCTGCAAGTTAATGTTATATTATTTTGAGCTCAGACAAGAGATTAAATATTTTGAACAGTGCCAATTTTTGCAGCCTTTTCTGTAGGAATGCACAGGACCACATCCTTTGTTTGAAGAACTTGTTCAATGTTCACTAAGTTGCTCCAAATGCACAAATGAATACCTGCCGGCAAAAACACGAACTCCCTAAATGTAAATTTAGTGACACATGACTTTCCTCCTCCATTATTTCAACATTTATGCGTCCATGTGACTTGTGGCAAAATTAAAAAAGAAAAGAAAAGAAAAAAAAAGTGCTTCATGTTCATGTTTGCAAACATATAAAATAAAACTATTTGTGAAAAAATATGTGTGTAGCATTTCAATTGGCAACTAAAATTTTTACAACATGGTGTCGATGTTTCAAACATTGTTTGTAGTAAAATGTTAAAGGAATTATGAGTGTCTATTCTAGGAATGTCATTGGTAAAATTACCAAACTCAAAATGTTGAAATCACTTAGCAATTATCACTAGAGGGCAGATTTTACATTTGCATATTTAATTCCTCGCGATCAAGCAATATGCTTTTTGCAAGAAAATACAATTCAGACCTCAAGAAAGAAATACAGAAGTTTTGTAGTACGTATTTTTGCATATATTGGCAATAGGTGCATATATCAGTAATTCGTGCATATTGATGCATATTCTGATATTATTAACCCTCTCAAGATTGTTGCTTTACTTATATCTTCAAAGCTGATTTCTAAGGTAAGCAATTTTTTTCAATTCCTCGTGAGAGAATCACTAACAATGTGGGAAGTCGCGCAAAGACAGAAATTTAAAGATACAGCTTTGCTCATTGGCAGCTTGTCGATTTTGATTACAAACGCTGAAACATATCTACTGTGTCTGGAGAAGCACTATTAGCTGTTCTGCAATCCGTTTACCAGGGGGATGAAGCGCACAACAATTAATTCAGAGAAATAGCCTCGCCAAAGGGAACAAAATTAATCGTCAATTCGTTTCATCGCATTCAAAACACAGTATTTAGAGTAGTGCTGGTGGTTTCAGTGGGGTGTTTCACCAAGGCAGAGAAGAACAAATCTTCCAGAAGCGTTTTGCTTTGAAAATGGATTAGAGGACAGCACTCTTTCAACTGCCAGAAAAGTTATTTTATGTCAAGCATGTAACAAACATATGTATGTAAATAAATCCAGAGGAACGTAATTTGACAATATTGTTAGTTTTTTTGTGCATATTCTCAGATTTCTTGTGCATATTGTCTGATTTTTGGTGCATAAATGCATGCATATTTTGACGATTTCAAATGCATATAAATCCACCCTCTAATTATCACACATCAGATTTAATCTTTCCTATATTTCAACTAGTAGGGTTAAATTATATAATTTTAATCAAGAAACTTACATAAATGGCATAAACCACAATAAATGAATTTAGGCTTTGCATATTGCTACAAAAGACTACCATTCAATTTTTTATTTCCTTGTATACTTGATACGTCATGCATTTTACACCTGTCATTATTACAATAATTTATTTGCTTTTTAGTTATGTCTATTTTAAAAGATTCAACAAGTTTTATTATGTTTATATCTAACATTCATTTTCCAAATATGAGACAACTAACCGGAGGTTTGTCCATTTGTTGCCTTCTTGTACACTGCTGACCAAATATAACTGTGTTTTCTGGAACAACTTCAGGACAAGTTAACTTGCAACCAGCTCCAACAATACATCCATTAGTGAGTTCTACTTCTCGACCAACAAATGCTAGAAAAAGTAAGGCAAATGCAAACAACAGTAGTTTTGATGATATTTCTCTTGTTCCATAAAACATTACATCAATCATGACTTACATTTTGATTCAAGAATATTATTGTCTCCTATTTTCATGGCTTCTGAATGGCAATCTACTTCAAACACATTGTTAGCGCCAATGATTAATACAGGTGTAGAAGTTGGCTGCTCACCTTTTGGTATCCTACACACATACAAATTTAGTTTCATGTTATTACCCAAATCGCCATACTAAAATAATTATATTTACCTGTTGATAATTACAGATTGTTCCTCAATCAAATTGTTTTCGCCAATGATAATTGGCCCAGCTTCGGCGATGATTGAAGCACGAGGGTGAATAACTGTCATACTCCCAATAGTTATGTCACCTCTCAGTTCACATTCATTACAAACCATAGCACCAGGTGCAATTTTAACGCTGTTCGAATAAAATTATTTTAAATATTTTCCTCAATCGGTTACTACAATGGTTAATGTCATGATAATAGCGTACCTGTCCTTTGAAGCCATAGTTATATGCTGGTTTGGAAGAGTTCTAACTTCACAACCACAACCGCATTGAGAAGTCAAGTTCATGCAATATATACTGCGATTTTTCTAAGAGCGACTCTCAAGGAAACTCAAATCCCATCTTCGCGATGGAATATGTCACGGCATTTCGCGTCTTTCTCCGTTGCTCCGCTAGATTTCGCACGATCGCGACTGTATGAAGCAGCGCTTGCGATCATGCAACTTCTACCGGCAAGACCGAGAAAAGACGCGAAATGCCGTGACATATTCCATCGCGAAGATGGGATTTGAGTTTCCTTGAGAGTCGCTCTTAGAAAAATCGCAGTATACTCCGATTTAAACACATCTCCACGACAAGGTCACAAGCTGCAAGCAGAAGGGAACATTGCTGACCAATCGAGAGCGCCAATACCAAATATTTAAGTCCTAGCGAAGTTCCTGATTGGATAATCGTGTTCTCCACGCCTTTCAGCTTTTCATCTTGAAGTGCAGCTAAGTTTAAATGGAAGTATATTTTTATAAGATTATGGTTGCCACGGCCCACCAGTAAATCCACAGTTTATACCAGAGAGTATAATAAGAGATTTTTTACTTAGGTTTTTCTTTCTTGGCGCACGAGATGGGGGTGTCAATAAAATGGAATATCTCACGGTATTTCGCGTCGTTCTCGGTTGCGCCGCTAGTAGTCGCATGATCGCGACTATCGAGCCACGGCCGACTAAACCAAATCGTAGAGAAATAGACAACATGCTAGGAAAAGCAGATCTCAACAAGCCACTGACTTTGGCGGGCGACCTAAATTGCAGGATTGACGTACCAAATCACAAAACGAATTTTGTCACCAATTCATCGGAAGAAGAAGGACTGACCCTAGCGAACCGAAATGACATGATCACTTATATAGCCCCAAATGGGAGAAGCGCTATTGACCTTGTGTTCACAAACATGAAGGCAATAAGTCCAACTCATATTAAGACGCTCCCTGTGGCAGTCAAAAAACATCTACCTGTCGAAACTGGTTTCATCTTAACGCATCAAAATACCCAACAGGAACCAACATCACCCCGCCCCACAAGGAAAATAGATACAGGGAAGCTGCAAGAAGAGAACCTTGACAGCATCATGCGGCTCATCCAAGATCGGAAAGTAAATGAGGCAGTCAACAACCTAAACCAGAGAATGCAGAATGCCATAAGCTATTATAAACCTTTGTGCCGCAACGCGAAGCCATGGTTTGACAAAGACTGCTACAGGTTAAGGAAAATGACCCTAATGGATCTCCACAATACAAGAACGGATCCATCAAAAGAAAGTCTGTCCGGGTACGCGAAATCGCGCAGACTATATAAAGAGCTAATCAAGCGGAAGAAAACGGAATATCAGGAAATGTTGGATGCAAGGAAAATTAGGGAAGCAAAGGAACAACCTTTCAAAATTCTGAATCCAAAGAAACCAAAATTCCCGAGAGACATCCCCATTCAGACATGGGAAACCTAGGTGCGGAAAGTACTACAAGACAAAAAGACGCGCCCGCAAAGCAGTAAGAAAGAACCCACCGATCTCACGCTAATATCAAGAAATGAATTAGAAAGCGCAATAAACTGCACAACAAACGGAAAAGCCTGCGGCCCGGACAACACCTTCAATGAACATCTCAAATAGGCGGCACCAATTCTCGAAGAGACATGGTTGTAATTATTGAATGAATGCATCGAGAAAGGGAAAATTGCGGATAGTTGGAGGATATCCACTGTCAAAATGCTGTACAAAGGTAAAGGAGACATGGGGGACCCGAATGCATATCGAGGGATCGCACTAGAATGCGGCCTATTCAAGGCACTTTATTTATTTATTTATTTACGTCAAAAAACAGTTAAAAACTGCGTATGACGAGCTATGGGGAGAAGTGAATTTGTAAATATAGATTTTGTAAAAATATCTACATATAATCAAATGGAATAATGTTCTGTATTATTTTATTTTATTGTATTTACTAGACCCTGATGAGGAAGGCCAATGACTTTCGAAACGTTGGAAAGATTGTAAAATAAAAAACATATCACTGTTGAGTCTGCCTGAAAATTATTGGACTTACATAAGAATAATCATCAATATTCTCCTACTCCAGTCAAAAATTCAACCTGGGAACTTGAGCACTGAACCCTAACCCACTACTACCTATCTATCAGCATGCTTCAATGCTGAAAAAATCCGCACTTTAATAATGGTGAATACTTCTAATCACAAAAAAATATGTCACATTATTAATTACTTTCCGTTTACCAAGAAATATTGTGATCAGATTACACCACGTGTAGATGGCGTTGGGCCAGCAGATCGGTTTTCTTACCCGCATACTTACGGCAAGGCTTACGAAACTAGTAGATTCGATCATACCAGACCAACAATTCGGATTCAGGGGAGGAATATCCACACTGGATGCTGTGAGAAGTCTGCAGCGAGAGATAGAGCTAGCACTCAGCACACCGGGCGGGAAGCTAGTTCATAGACTTTTCAAAAGCCTTCGACCTGTTCAATTGTGAACTGCTAGTCCGAAAACTAAAGGCATTATAGGAGAGACCCACTATATAACAACAATAGTGAAGGATATATTGTCAAACAATAGCATATTAATTGAAGACAACATTTCAAAATCAGCAGCAATGGTGCAAACCAACGGAGTGCTTCAAGGGGACCTAATATGCCCGCTCTTATTTAACATAGCAACAACCGACGTGACACAAGCCATCAATTGCAACACCAACATCTACATTTATGCAGACGATATGGCGATCACCGCCACAAGCCGCGAAGACTTGCAAGAATCTTTGGACAGTATAGCAGACTGGATGGAAAGAAATGATCTAAAAAGAAAAGACGGTTCACATGGTTTTCAGGAAAGGAGGAAAAATTGCTAAAGCACAGGAAGTAGCATTACACGGTAAAGTTTTGGACACTGTAAATAGCTTCAAATACTGAGGGATCATAATGCAAACCAGAGGTTCCATATACACGCTACATGTAATGGACAGTCCAATCGTAGCTACCAAAGCAATGAATGACATTAAAGACCTACCCAAGATGTCACTGGACGCGGCCCTACAACTATTCAGCTTAAAAATAGTACCTATAGCTACATACGGCCTGCAACTAATCTGGGAACACCTCAATGTAAATAACCTGAAAAGAATAGAGAAAGTAAAAACCACTTATCTAAAAGAGTGATGAGTATCTCGAAATTCACACCATCACGCCTTGTCTATGAGCTAGCAAGAGTCCTTCTTCATTGAAGACGAGATGCAAGATGCTTCTACCGTCCACACAGAGCTACAAAATATTGCTAGCGGAACTACAGCAGAAGAAAATTGGGATATGGAGGGACTTTTATTCTACTGACGCAATGATCATACGCGAGTGGGAAGGAGCAAATTATGAACTGCGACATATAGTGACAAGATTGGCAGTGCTTGGATATCATTTCAATGTGCAATTGAACAGTATTACGAACCAAGTGAACTCTGCGTGTGTAAACTCTGTGGCAAACTGTGTCGGAGGTATCACGCAATGACGTGTGAAAATAGAGTTACAAGCATCAAGAAATTCTGCTCTGAAGAGTAGCAATCATTGCACATTGTGCGCTTTTCTTATTTAATAAAGTTGGCCGTGATCGAGCAGTGCTGGCGATCATGCGACTCCTGGTGGAACAATGGAGAACGACGCGAAATACCGTGAGATATTCCATTTTGATGACACCCCCCCCCGTGCGCCAAGAAAGAAAAACCGAAATATAGGAGGTGGTGCCACCAGCCCCGGGTTCTCTCACAGAGGAGCCGAATTCACCAGTCACCCCGACCGGTAATATCTGGGTAATATCTTGATAGACACCATAGATACATATAGACACCATAGATGTATAAAAAGATATATAGTACTTTTTTTCTTTCGACTTGCATCTTTCGGTGATTTTGACAGGTTCAATGTTACATACAAAAAATTACGGTCCCGTCATCAGGCAAATGCAAGTCTCGGTGCAACCCTTTCACTATTTTTAAAATTTCATATGTAAATAACATGACTAAGGGAAGATTTGCATTTATTGTTTAGGAGTGGAGGGAGGCTGTTTGTGGGAAAAGGAGGCAAATGATTTTATGAATCAGGGTGGGAAAAAGAGATCTTTGGGGAAACTGGATCTAATACGTGAAGGGTAATCTGCGTTTAGGCCGAGTATTGGAGTGTTGGAGTCAAGATAGCTCGGTGGCTTGGTAATCTCCTCTCCGAGGAGTGACGCAACGCCGCTTACGCGGCAGAACTTGACCGGCGCCCGCAGACGGCAGAGACCCCGTCTCCTGCCACTCAACACGGCAGTCGGCCGTAGACACTGAGCCTCTGGTTTATCCAGTTCGCCTTCCTGCGACCATCATGTACATATATGTTGTGTTAAATAAATGTAACATAAAGAAACAAGATTTATCCACTTTTTCGTTACCAGACCGTAGCAATCCGAGATTTTGTTGGAAATTCCCCGTTTTTTGTGCAGTATTACAATACTTTCTCTACACTGGGCACACAGTGGGCGAGAAAGCAACTAGTTGTGGCACAAATTTTTTCGTATTAGTTTTCTATTTTCTTTGGTCTCGGCTATCTGTTCGGACTTCCCATATACTCTTGCCAGCAGCCATCTATCACCGCCTAAGGTGTTTTTGTTGAAATTATTCAAATTTTCGGTTTCCTAATAGTAGAACCGAAATATTACTTTAAGAATATTAAAGACTAGTAAAATTTCGTGCTAAATGACAATTTTCATTGATAAAATTGGAGCCGTTTTTAAGAAAATAGCGTTTAAGCGTAACGAAAAATGGCGAAACTTGCAGCCTTTTCACAGAAATCTGGAAGAGGTCGGACAGATTGAAAAAAACACTTTTTCGGTATCATGGGACCCCAAAACGTTTATTGCAGTTGAAATCTCAAAAACAAGATTTAACTGGAGTCATGTGAATAATATCGGCTGCAAAAAAAGGCTTCTTACATATTCATTAAAATATATTTAAGGGCTCAATGCGATATAATCATAATCCTCACTCTACCAGTTTTGAAATTCAGGTCATTTAACATTTGGGAAACATGTGCAAATCAAAGGAAGACCCAGACAATAATCCAGCCATATGCCTAAAAAAATGTAATACTGAACAGGGTTACCTCGAGACTATCATAATAAGGTATATTTGAAAAAATCAAAATTGCAGCTTGTTCGGTATCAGGGGACCCCAAAACGTTTATTTTTGTGGAAATCTCAAAATCGGTTTTCTGCAGCATTACTTTGTATAGACTAGTAATGCTATCACTTTCTCTAGACTATAAATTACTTTGTATATGATTGCGTAGGCTTCTGCGGCCGGAATTCATGTGGTCCAGGATATCCGGGATGAGCCGCGTCGTCGATTTGGTGGCTGACTTTTCTGCCAACATATTGTGGCCTTCCTCAGAGCGTACTGCTGTCAAATGGCTAGCGAGGCCGCCTAACAGAGGGAGCAGACTTTCAAGCAAACCAGACGATTCAGCTATCTGAGGATTGTACGTGCCAAGAGGCTCAGCCAACTCGCCTTTTTACAAAGATGTCGTGATTCCCGCGTCATACCCAAGTTTCTTCTTCTACCACACTACATCAAGACACCGGCCGCCCAACGCATTTTCCGACGTACGAGCGAACAACTACTGCGGGGACGCATTCACCACACCACGTATGAACTGTCGAGGATTGAGCACGAACTGTATAACCTGCACCTGAGTCTCTGCTATATTTTGCGGACTGATGATTGGGAAACGCTAGACAGTCTGTCTTTCAACAATGCTGAGAGGTGTGGAAATGATGCCAGAGATCAACAGATACGCAAGTTCTCGAATCTTCAGCCAGTGAAGGTTCCAGCTGAAACCCATGTCTTGCGCAATACTGTTATTAACCTCACCGAAGATAACCTGGACACGGACACCATGGCCGTTCTATACCGTGGGCTAGACTTTGCTGTCGCCCCCAATCGTATTCCCACTGATGACGTCATTGCAGCGGTGGAAACTGCGATTCGCACTCTTCCCGAAGATACAGCTGAAGACATCAGAAGGAACACAAGCACCATCTTAGCCAGGGCCATCCCCCACGATGCAATATTTCTCGTGAAGAGAGACTAGCTATAAGACAACGCGATTACATTGTTATCCTTCCCGCTGATAAAGGAAACGCTACGGTGGTGATGGGTAGTTCTGACTACCATTTTAAGATTACCATTCTCGGTGACAGCAATACGTACCGGAAATTGGACAAGAATCTTCTTCCAAAGGTGAGGCAAAAGGTCATGGCTGTCATCAGTGAAGCGTCATCCATTAACGAGGAAGACAGAAGACGCCTTAAGCTTGCCAACAACAACCGCACACCCCGGATCTATGGTCTTCCTGAGATCACAAACCTGACGTGCCTCCTCGCCCTATAGTGAGCGCCATCAACTCGCCATCTCAGCACTTAGCCCGTTACCTTGCCAACAAACTCAAACCCCTTACCAACAATTTGCCATCCACCGTCCTTAATTCCGAACATTTCATTGAGCTTATCCGCCCTATTAAAACCAGTCCAGGAGATATACTTGTGAGCTTTGATGTCACCTCCCTGTTCACGATGGTCCCGGTCAGTGACGCAATCAGTATTGTGGAGGACAACCTTGGGAAACACCAGCTGCCGACGGAGTGGGCGAAACTAGCAGAGGTCTGCCTGTCTACCACCTTCTTCCAGTACAAACAAGATTTCTATACGCAGACTGAAGGCATTGTCATGGGCTCACCGCTCTCCCCGGTGGTGGCGAATCTTTTCATGGGAGTTTTTGAAGAACAGGCCCTCGATAACGCGCCTTTAAAACCCACGATCTGGCTCCGTTACGTCGATGGCACTTTTGTCATCTGGTCCCATGGCCCCGAGGCTCTAAAAGATTTCCTCTCTCTCCTAAACAGCATTCATCCTCGCATCCATTTCACCATGGAAACCGAACTTCAGGGCAGGCTCTCATTCCTCGATGTGCTGGTCTCTAGACCGATGGTACCCTCGGCCACTCCGTGTACTGCAAGCCCACCCATACAAACATATTTACATGCGGATTCACACCATCACCCTTCCACAAAGCGGGGAGTGCTCACAACTCTTACCCACCGGGCAGCCATGATCAGTGACAGCAACAATCTCAAAAAAAGAAATAGAGACACTTAGAGAGACTTTCCTCGCCAACGGCTACAGCAGTTACTCGATACATCGTGCCTTGAAGAACCTCAACGCAAGAGACGCAGCCACATCCAACACCACGACCGAGGAATCCAGCTCACCACAGAAGACGGCGCGACTCCCCTACATTCAAGGTGTCACAGACAGGATCGGCAGGCTGCTTCGCAGATCCGACATCCGCCCGGTGTTCTACGCCCTCAACAAGATCGGAAGGAGCCTGGTCCAGGTAAAAGACCGCCTTGACCCGTGTAATAACGCTGGGGTATATGAAATCCCGTGCATTTGTGGGCTAACATACATCGGCCAAACTGGTCGATCTGTAGAGGAACGCATGCGTGAACACAAGCGCCACGACCGACTGAAAAATATCCACGGTTTTTTTGTTTAAACAAAAGGAAAGGATTCTAAGCCGTGCATTGGCTCTGAAAGAATTAGCGAAATAATTTTTGTAAATCTAATTTTAAGAATTTAATTTATTTTTGGGTTTAATTGTAGAGGAAATCTTGAGAGCTCGCGACAGGCATTTTTCCAGTATTGCAAATTTCTTGGATCATTAACATTTTATATTAACCTCATTTTAACATTTTTATTGAAACAACGTCCGCCCTCCATCCCCCTTTTTTCAGGCCACCTTTCTACCTGAGCTAGTCGAAAGTAACAATTCAACCTCTTAAATATTGATTAAGAATTAGTAGGCAAGCACAATTTCTGCTGTTTGTGTTCATGACCAAGCACACAATCACGAGTGAGAAAGAAACACATTTCTCTGACAACCTCAAGTGTGCTGCGCTCTCTCCCACAAACGAGCAACTTGCTCAAGAGCCTTTCCTCAGTGGTATGCTAGATTATCGGGTTGCGGGCATTTATAATAATTAAGAAATGCGCACAAGTGTGCATGGAGTTTACAGTTCAGTCTTCGGAGCTGAGCTCCGTAATTGTTTTCTTGTTTCCTTGCATGAAAGCACATGATACTTGGTACACTTTTCGTTGCACAGTTTGCACACGCATAGATCACTGGCGATGTGATGTGGTTGTCTTGCAGAGTTTATGGTGGAATCCATGCACCGCTAATCTGTTTACTACACTTCTCATTTCCTGGTTTGGTTTTGTCCAACTCCTGTCAATCATGGCACTCGTGCAGTAGAAAAGTTCTTCCACCTCTTCTCTCTTCTGTTGTCTTTCCGCTAGCAGTTTGTTGTATGCTGTGGTAGATGGTAACAGTAGATTATATCTTAGGTCCTCAATTAGGAAGGGCTCTCTGGTTAGTAGATACACGTATCTGGATGGTGTGTATTTTGATACGCCTAGTACTTTCTTCAGGTACAGTGCCTTGATGTTTTCTAGTACTTTTAGATCTCTTAGTTTCAGGTATTCTCCTATTATGTGGATTCCATATGTTAATATAGGTATTATCTTTGTTTTGAAAATTTTCATTGCCGTTTCTAGGGATATTTCTCGAATTTGTCTGATGTCTCTCATTGCAGCTATGGCGGCGATTGCTTTTTGTTTTACATGCTTGTTGAAGGTGGTTCCTGATGTTTGCATAGTAATTCCTAAATATTTGTAGTCATTAACTACTTCGAGTTTTTCGGATCCAATCTTAAGCTTTTCTTTCTCCGCTACCTTTCCCCCTCTTCTGAAGATCATTTGTGCGCTTTTGCTGATGTTGATTTTCAGTCCGTTTTCCTCGGCCCATGTTGCGAGTTTGTTTAAGCTATTTTGTAGATCTTCGTGGTTTTTGGAGGATAAGGCCATGTCGTCGGCATAGAGGTATGCTTTGGTACTTTCTGTGGTTACCGCTTGTATTATATCAGCTGTTGCGATGTTGTACAATAGGGGGCTCAGGGGGTCTCCTTGTAGTACCCCGTTAGTTTGAGTGACTGCTTTAGATCTTTCAATGTTATTGTCTATGGTTATGGTGTTGTGTTTTAGCATGTTTATTGTGGTGGTTGCGAGATAGTTTCCTGGTCCAAGCATTTCTTCCAGTTTTCTTTTTATATTTTCACGAACTGTGGAGTCAAATGTCTTACTGTAATCGATGAAAGCTGTATAAAGTTTTCCTTTGGGTGTCCTGAGGGCATCTTGTATGTCTGCTTGCAGAATGGAGATGGCTTGTAGTGTTGATCTTCCTTTCCGGAATCCAAATTGTTCTTCTGGTATTAGGTGGTCAACTTCTTTAGTCATTCTTTTAGTGATTATTTTTGTGAAAACTTTGGCGATGGTGTTACTCAGGGCTATTCCTCTGTACGAGTCAGGGGATTGTGCATTCCCTTTCCCTTTGTAAATTAATTTGATGATAGATGTTCTCCAGCTGCTGGGGATTTGATTTGTTTCTATGCATTTATTGAATGTGTCTACTAGTGCGTGTATGGCTTCTTTTAGATGTTCGTTGTACGTTTCGTCTGATCCGGCCGCTTTCCCGGTTTTTAATCCTTGTATTGTTTCTGTTACCTCGTCCTTTGTTATTGGGTAGAAGTTTTCTGGACTTTTTTCGATTGTGTTGTATGCTTGCTCTGTGTTTTCCGTGTTGAGAATGGCTTTGAAATGTTCTTCCCATTCCTTCATTTGAATTGCGGGCATTTAGGACAGTAGTGAAGAGGGGGAGGGGGAACCTCGACGTCTGCATATGCATCATTGCTCGTCGCAATCTCGTAGCAGACTATAACAGTGTTGCCAGATGTACCAGGATCATGGTATTTTTGCCAGGATTTTAATGAAGATACCACGTACGAGACTGAAGACACCCTGGTACGTTTAAATACCAGGATTTAAATTCTTCAGTAATTGATGATGTACGATTTGAGATTCGTATACATTTTTTTAAAATTTAAAACGAATACTAATATTACAAATAACTGTATTGATGAAAACACTGCCGTAAATACATGAAAGGTGACATTGGATGGCCTTATTCTAGAACATGCTATAGTAGAAAAGGGTAGAACTAATCTTCCATTTAGTTCACCGATACAATAAATCGATTTTGAGAAACGTTTAACGAATTTCCTATGCGTGTTAAAAACATGATAGTTATAATATGAACAATTTCGGAATTTAAATCAAATTCATTCATACCAGGAACTTTAGTTAAAGTACCAGCATTTTGGAAGATTGGTACTGGGATATACATTTGATCGTCAGGCAACGCTGCGCTAGCATTTTAGCGTCCAAGCAATCAGAGACCAGCTTGTAACAACGCGCCGAATTCAATCAAAGGAAATAACTAAAATTAATACCAAATGTGTTTCGCTCAGAATGTTTAACGCCCTTGAAAGATTTTCAATACAATGTTTGGGGTTCATTGATTAATATTTTACATGGGGATGCTCAGCATCTTAGCGTCCCCGGACGCTACGCCACTGGTATATACGTACATATTCGAAAAAGTAAAAATTAATATGAAATAGTATTTATAAAAAGAACATAGCTGATTTTAAGACTAAAGAATCTGAGAAATGAATTTTTACTATTCAAATACTTTCCATTGCATTTTATTGACTGATCTGTTTAATAAATTAATTTCTAATATTTCACAAACATTAATTTCTTGCAACATTATAGGCCCTTCTGATCCTACTTCAAATGTAACTGTAATAAAATGAAAGTTGCTGCTTATGACAATGACAACATCCAATTAATAGAATTCAAATGTTAGCAATGATTACATTAGGTTGCTGGAAACTAGAGTTACGATTTTATGACAAATCACAGTTTGTGTTTAAAGCTTTATTAACAACTTCATAAAAAAATAAAACATTTTAAAACCATCAAATTTTATACAATTTAATTCAATTACATGTATTTTAAATAATATTGACATAATAAGTAAAAATATTGAAATCCAATTACGAAGTATATATAAGTTCTGGTAAATTTAGAGGACACTTTCAATATTACACAAAAAGAAAATTCTTTCAAATTCATGAATTCCTCGCAGTTGGCTAAATAAATTAAAAAACCTACATGTACATCATTCTATTGGAATTTTGCACAAGAAGAACATTTGTAACAATTACCTAGTGGATCAATTTACTAATGGCAACCGATTTACTTTTTCAAGGGCATTTAATAACAACTCAACAACTCATACTCCCAAGCAATATTTTGAGCAAATGGAAACAACTTGTCTTTGGTGAATATTGCATTTTTTTTACATCCTTCTGTACTGCCATAAAAGATGAATTCTGTATTTTTCCCCAATACAGACACTAACATACACATTACTTGCTTTTATTAATCTATTTATAAACTAAATGTGTTTTGCCAATTGCACAACAGTAATATATAAATTGGTATGCTGATTAAAGTGGAGTCATGTGAATAAGATCGACAACCAAAGGCTTAATACATATTCATTAAAGTATATTTTAAGGGCTCAATGAGATACAATCATAAGCCTCACTCTTGCAGTTTTGAAATGCAGCTCATTTAACATTTGAGAAACACATGCAAATCAAAGGAAGGCCAAGAAAATAAGGCAGCCATATGCCTAAAAAAATCTGTAATACTGAATAGTATTACTTAGAGACTGTCATAATAAAGTATATTTGAAAAAATGAAAATTGCAGCTGATGACAATCTCTCACTGACCTATTCAAATGAATAAAATATTATGCTTAGTACAAAAGTCCAGACAAGTTATGGTTCTGCCTGCAGTCACTCATTCAAAACTTAACTTGCTGCTAATGCTAAATGATTTAATTTTCAGTAAATTGAAAAGATCATTTTTCCAATCACCTGGTGCTTTTGGTTAATAATTTGTGTAAGATCTTTCAAATAAACAATATATTGTCATTGGAAACTCTCTATTAGTAATTTAATAAATCAACAATTTCTAATAGTGCCTACTTCAACATGTCATACCAACACCTTCATATTTTATCACTAAATTGCGGATGTATTCAATCGTCTTTTCATCTAAACCAAATTTTCCAGCTTCTTCATCAAACTGATTAACACCACCAAAACCAACAACATATCCATTAAGTCTTGCAGCAAGATGAGAATCGACCAACAATGTTGAGCCTTTCTTGATGCCAGTAGCCTCCATTAACTGTGGATAATGTTGAAGTCTATATTTCTGATGATAACTAAAACAGAAAAGAACGTAGCCAATCTTTTTTTTTAAAGCATCTTTTAACCACAGACTCACCTAAGATTTTTTTGTAAAAACATTAATGCAATTCTATTGAATATAATATTGTGCTTCCAAAGGGGTAATGGTGAGTCAAAAATACTCAACACAAATGAACCAGAATAAAATTAAGATATCAACATTAAATATTTAAAAGTCAAAAACTTTTCCTTCACCAACAGTTTTTTTATCTTAAGGGCTCCTACTTAGGCCATAGCGATGTTCAATAACAGTAGACAATTGACATCAAGAACTTGTGTTGCAAAGTGTTCTGCTTTCAAGAAAACAGACTGACACTTTGACACACGTGAATGCAATACATTTTTCACAAAGTTGTTGTTTATCTCATAACACTACATATATTTAATGATTTGCTGCTGTGAAATTTGTGGTTTCTGTAAAACTAGCGTTTTAAAAATAGCCAAAACAGGGGGAAAAATTTAATTATTATCAAAATGGGAAAAAGAATTCCAAATTTATCAAAACAAGTACTTGCAAAATGAAACAAACTTTTTGTTACATTTGTTAGCACAGGAAAATCGTTTTTCCTTCGCAATATTGAAATTCCACAATGGAAAGTAGTGTAGAAATATATCAACTAAAATTTGACTTTTAATTTCATAATACAATATGTCATCACCGTACAATACAGTAAGAAGAAATTTTGCTGCATATAATTTTCATTAAAACATGATTAAAAGAGTAATTGGTTAATTAGATAATTCTGTACACACACAGAGAGTAGTCGTTGGGAAGAGATGGGAGGAAGGTATACAGGATGGAAATGGAGATGAGATAGAGTACACTTTGCAGTAAAATGACAAAATTCAATAACCTAGAAATTAAGAAAACTTACATATTCTGCACTTAGATAATTGAAGCAACTGCAATAAAGTAGCTTGTGGTTCTGTATAACACATGTAGAATATCTACAAAACACTAAACATTTCACTTTCTTCCCAAAGGCAATTTTATGTGTTTTTAGGCCAAATTACTATTATGGCCACACTGATGCTTCATTACACATTTCTAAGTTAAGAACAAGGCCTTCGGCCTTCACGATTAACATACAGCATCCTCAAGTCAGAGCAACACATAATTACAAAGGTATTTTATGTCATAATAACTCTTTTAGCATGAAAACTCGCTTCAAATCAGTTGAATGGTAAATACGGATAACTTTTATTGCTTCTAGAAAGCACTCTCTTTATAACTTTAGAAATCTTACTACAACCATCTTAATATTTTGTCATATTTCACTATAATTAAACAATTTTCCATAATACATGACGAACTAAAAAGTACACAGTAAATAAGGCATCACCCAACCATTAAAAGCTACCCCTCAAAACCTCACTTCCCTCGGCTTCTTCTATCATGAATTTCTTCATCACCTGAGCAGCACAAACTACCTGTTTAAACCCGTAAGTTGCATCAAACTCTCTACTTCAACTGGTATTATATTTCTTTTAAAGATGGGGGACTTATAGGTTAATTAATTTTTTGGACAAAAGGATCCAAATACCTATTAAAAAGAATGTTAATAAATCACTAGTAACACTTTCTCATAAAAGCATAATGGATAATATCATTATGGCGATTCTACCAAACAAACCATAATTTAGTTTCATTTGAGGGAAATATACATATGTACATTTTATGAAATAAAGCAAGTAAATGTAAACAAGCATGTGCACTTTTTCAATAATTTTTGTCATCAAAACTTACTCCTCAGCATTGTAAAATTCCTTAAATGGGATGATTCTTGTGACAACTCCTTTCTTGAGGCTTTCTTGTTCCTTCAGAGATTCTTCTGCAATTTGCTTTTGTTCATTATCATGATAAAATATCAGGGAAGTATACTGAGGTTTTGTTTTAAACGTGGGATCATGGTTGGCCCAGAACAAATTCAATAACTCGCTATATGAAACTTCATCTGGGTTGTAGTCCATATCAATAGATTCTGTGTGGTCACCACTATAAATATAAATTATAAAATCAAAATTAATATCATAACTGAATTGTGTACATTTGTTACATTAAAAGTCATACTTACATAGAACGGTAAGTGGGACACGGCTTATCTCCACCTGAATAACCGACTCGTGTTCTTACAACACCTTTGGTAGTTCCAAATAAGGAGTCAGGTCCCCAGAAACACCCCATTGCAAAAGTGGCTTTCTTGGTGTTGACATTCAGATCATGAAGTAAATTTGCCATTTTCTATAAACACAATAACTCCAAATAATTATACTGACCCACGCAAAAAATGTTATCAATCCTTTCTACACACTTACAGAAGATGAATGTGTCTGGCCCATTACTTCATCCACACTTTATATACACCAGATATGTATCTTGACTGATAGTGAGATATTATCTGACTATACTTTGCAGATAATAAATATAACTACAGATAACTTGACATTGGCCTCTTATTAAAAATAGGTCAAGAAAAGCCACTTCATGAACACGTGCATAAGCTTAACACTGATTGCAAGTCATGCCATTATCATTCATAAATTTCATTCTTACGTTCCGTAAAAACCCGTCACGCGTGGATTCTGGTCAATGACCGTCTAATCAACAAAAAAACTCCTCTCCCAACATGCGTACACTGTCAGTTCATGACTCACCAGCGTAGAGGAAACCTGGCATCCCCTCTCCTTCCCACCGATACTTCATCCCCCCTCACCTGACTTAAATGATGTTTACATACAAACGGAGCCTATAAACGCAAGACCGTAGTGTAACGTGAAGTGTTAGATTATGGCGCTGTCTGGCACTGGAGGGCTGGGTCCTAGGGGACCGAGAGTGTCACTCTGTTCCGACCAGAGAGTATAAGTTCCGACACTAAAAGAAAAAAATTAACTTTCTGCGTTTACCCTATTGCTAGTCCTGCCAGCTGGCTGCCACGGTCCTGCAACGTCACGATGTTGGTATGCAGCACGTGCTTCGAATGCTATGTTGCCAATGCCACACCATATTGGGCACGGAATCGCATGCAAACCACGAAGCAGAGAGTATTATATCCACAAAGTCTACAGGACTGTATACTTGGGTTTTTATTTCTTGGCGCGTGGAATCTTATATTCACGATGGAATATGTCACGTTATTTCGCGATCTCGGTTGTGCCGCCAAGAGTTGCATGATCGTCAGTCGCGACCATGCGACCCCTGGCGGCACGACGGAAAACGTAACGAAACATCGTAAGATATTCCATCGTGAAGACAAGACCCCACGCGCCAAGAAATAAAAACCCAAGTATTTTTTGTTTACAGATTTCACGATGCAAACATCTACACGCACGCATGCATGCACGCACGGTGCCTCGCCTTGCTCCGCGCAGGATTGGTTCGCAACGCACTGTATAAACATCCTGTTTTTGCCGCTTGTCGTTGCGTCGGCGACCGAGTAACGAGCAAACGAGTATGACTTCTGGCAGCTGAGTTAAGGGAGCGGCTGGGTTTCCAAGAACTGGGCGATACAAATAGAGTCGGAACTGAAGGAAACGAGGCCACTTCCTCAGTTCACGTGAGTTGGTTTCCCGCTGACGTTGTGATCTGATAAGTAAGTAGTGTGTTGAATCAAAAAGGATTCTTGATCGCTAAACACTTCAAAAGAGAATAACCATGGTTTTTTTCGAAACTTGTGGACCTAATGAAGCTCTTGTTATATCTGGATGCGGTTATCGTAAACCGTTGTTGATACCCGGAGGGAGAGCTTTCATATGGCCCGGCGTCCAACAATGTCAGAAAATTTCATTAAATACAATGACATTGCAAGTGGATAGCCCTAAGGTGTACACTTGTGAAGGAGTACCGATCTCTGTTACGGGTATTGCGCAAGTTAAAATTCAAGGGCAAAACAAGGAAATGTTAGCTACAGCCTGTGAACAATTTCTTGGAAAACAAGAAGCGGAAATTCGGCAAATTGCTTTGCTCACATTAGAAGGCCACCAGCGGGCAATTATGGGGACGATGACAGTGGAAGAAATCTATAAAGATAGGAAAAAGTTCAGTAAACAAGTGTTTGAAGTTGCATCATCAGATCTGGTCAATATGGGGATCACGGTTATTTCCTACACTTTGAAAGATGTCAGCGACGACCAAGGATATTTAATGAGTCTGGGCATGGCTAGGACAGCAGAAGTAAAGCGTGATGCAAGAATGGGTGAAGCAGAGGCTAGGAGGGATGCCAAAATCAAAGAAGCTTATGCAGAACAGCAGCGAATGGAAGCCAGATTTTTTAATGATGCTGAAATAGCCAAAGCTCAACGAGATTTTGAATTGAAAAAAGCTGCATATGATACTGAAATTTTTACAAAACGCGCTGAAGCCGAGCTAGCATATGATTTACAGGCTGCTAAAACAAGACAGAGAATTAAAGAGGAACAAATGCAAATTAAAGTTGTTGAAAGAGGCCAGGAAATAGCTGTACAGGATCAGGAAATTCAACGCAAAGAAAGGGAATTGGAAGCTACTGTACGTAAGCCTGCAGAAGCAGAAAGATTCAAGTTGGAAACACTAGCTGAGGCTCACAAGAAACGTGTTGTTCTTGAAGCTGAGGCTGAAGCAGAGGCAGTGAAGATAAGAGGTGAAGCAGAAGCTTTTGCAATTGAAGCAAAGGCTAAAGCAGAGGCAGAGCAAATGGCAAAGAAAGCTGATGCATGGAAGGAATATCAAAAAGCTGCTATGATTGACATGCTTTTGGACACCATACCAAAGGTAGCTGCTGAAGTTTCTGCTCCAATATCAAAAGCCAAAAAGATAACTATGGTGTCCTCAGGAAATGGAGATGTGGGTGCATCAAAATTAACATCAGAGGTTCTTGATATTGTTTCAAAAGTACCAGAAGTGGTGAAAAATATCACTGGTGTTGATATTGTGAGATCTGTACAAGCAGCATAACAGATTTTAAACTGAAGAAAGCAGATCTGAAATCACATTAATTTTGTCATGCATAATATAATTGCAGAAAATAATATGTTATTCTTTCCCTAATTATTGTATCAGTATGTACCACTAGTAGTAGAGTTCATTTACTTGCTGAAAAAATTCTTATGAAAGTGTATGATGTAAATTCCAAAGGTTCAGTAAGTGTTAAGAATTTATCATAAACATATTGTTTAGTTCTTTTAAATTAACTATTTTCTTGTGTTTATAACTAAATTCACTCTGTTGATGAAAATAATATTATATTAAGATACTTAGCTTGTTTACTAGTTTGAGGTTTATGTAAATTGAATTATAAACTCTGTTTAAAAGTTGTGCCAATGATCAAGCGCAATTTAAATTAAACAATTTTATGAGAACTTAAGAAATATTAAATTCCATCAAAAAAGTTGTTGACTAATAAAAAGGATTTTCTATTGTGGAATACATAAAAAATTGTGTAAAGCATTGCAGTTCATGATCATAAATATTAGGACATGATTTGAAGTAAACGCCAATTGCTGGTTTCTATGGAGTCAAGTCTTAACAATTGATAATATTCATTTTGTATCTCTAGAATATTGCAATTTTGTCTTCCTTGTAGTCTTGTATTTCACTTGGAAAACATTCAAATTCTTAGCAAAGATTAGATAAGTACAGACATGGAGCAGTTGTATGAAAGTTAAATTTTATAGTATTAGTGAGGAAAGTTTTTTGTACTTTTCTATCATTGTTGCGTTATTACCCTATTGTTAATTATATAGAATGTTCAAAGTTTGTCTTAATAAATTCTTAGAATCTTTCTTTCAGACTTTCTTTGTAGTGTTATAAATCACCTATAATTTTATGATATTGAAAACAAGCAAATTTCAACTTGCCACTTCACGTAATAGTTTGTTTTTTTACCAGAAAAGTTAATGAAATGACTCTAATAATTACAAAAATTGTGATAATTGTTATCAGAAATGATTTAAAATAGAAGGGATAAAATGTAATTTCAAGAATGTGCACGACTACATAGAATTTCAGACTTTTCTTGTTGACTTTAAGTTACTAAAGCTACTATTAAGAGTTTGGAATTAATTTTCTATTCTGTGCCTAATCTGAATTTTGTGAGAAGTACTTATGCCTACATTTTTCTCAAATCTTATTTTTGATACAAAGAGTAATTACACTAGATTTTTAAAGGATGAAAACAATTTTCAGTAAAGAATCTTTAAAATAGATTTGGAATATAGAGAAGTTATACCCAATAATAATGGTTTAACAATTCAGATTTTTTTATTCACATTTTGTTTTTGGAAAATACATGGAGGGAAAACAAAACTGTAAATTGATAATTTTTACAAAATTCTGCAATACAGAAAGAAAAAAATATCACAAATTCACTATGAAAGCAATTAAAGACAATTTTATGATATTGCAAGAACATAATTGTAGATCAGAAACTATGTACAACTCATCCGTCACTCAATGAATTAGAGATAAATACATGCATTAAAAGGAATAATCTTATTTGAGCTAGGCAATGAATTTTTGAGTTTAAAGATCTCATTCGCTTATAGATCCATCACAAATTAACAAGAAATTAGGGTTTACAACCTGTTTCTAATGTTTTACTGCAGTATTTTTTTCTATTAGTCTTCCAGCTGTTTCGGCTGTTGCCATTTCTTTTGTGGTCTTCCTACAACTCCTATAATCATGGTCTGTACATGCAGATCAGTTTTGGCAGCATGTTGTTCATTCTCAAGTGACCTTTCCATTTCCTTTGAGAACGTTCTATTTCAAATTATTATACACAAATATTAAACACCTAGTTTTAACAACGTTCAAAAACTGAAAAAAGATCTTTGAAACGAGTGATGTGACAGAGAGACAAATTTCTGATGAATTTCTTTGGAGGATATACATAACGTTTAATGTTTGGAAACAGAATGTGCTCCAAAGTCCAATTCCACTCTTGGGTATTTTTAAACTGATCCTGAAAGCATGAAAATTAAATACTATAATAAACAACAATATTAATTAACATACTTCATATAATTACTGTGAACAGTAATATACTCATTCAAACTGATTTATGGGTTCTACTAATATTGTTATCTTCATCAAAAGTATTTTCAAAAATTTGAAGATATTTATTCAGTAATATACTGTTTTGAATATTACAGTCAGAAAACTTACTTACACATGAAGGCAACATAAGTTTTTTTTTAACACGTTAAATCTAATTTTCTCACCTATTGAAGGTCGCTTCCAACTAAATTTTATTCTGACTGTATATCTTCAATGGCAATTTCATAGTTTTATTCAATAGATAAAATGGCCTTTGCTTACCTTCTTTGAAGGAATCTGACTGTAAAACCATGCAGTTTTTTGGCATACACCCTTGAAGCACAATAGTTCATCATTCCAATTTACCTCTGTGACTAATTTTAATATATATTCAGGTAAGTATGATACACAAGGAGAATACTGTTCTGAAAGGTGATATATGCATGTTAGAATTCCATCGAATAGCAATTTTATTGCAAAGCAATTTAATTACTTACGAAGAAGCCAAGGAAAACTTAAAATATTGCCATTCTGATCAAATTTAATTGAGAAGTAGTCCTCAAGCATAACAGATCTTTCTACTAATTGTTGACTCAGAGCTTCAACTTCTGAATAGGAGTGTGATGAATCTTCCACTGCACTTTTCAACAAAGATGACAATGGCATTGGTTGCTCCATGAAATAAAAAAGAAATAGGCAAATTAATGGACGGGACTTATATTGATTAGCCAGAATATAATAATAATATATTTATTTGTCACATAAATACAGCATGAGCCATGTATGACAAGTCGGAATATGTACATAATTATACAATGTACAATTAGATAATTCTAAATATTAAATACAATACAGAACTTAAATTCAATTTTCATACTAAATACACTACAATTCAATGTTAAATAATTTTATAAATGATAGTGTAAGAAAGATTAAAATTGAAAACAATACCAATAAAAAAGAGAGAAAAATAGTAGTTTTCTTTTTATGAGATTGATGCCTGGGCCGGGTCCATCCCTTACAACCAACAATCAGTGTGGGGGTTTCAAAACATGAGTGAAATTTCTCTGTGTGGGACATGCAGATTTATTTTTTGTCTAGTTTCATAGTTACAAACTTCTGCATTTAAAGTAACAGAATCCTTGTTTTCCAAAAGTGCCTTCTTTGTGAAGATTAATATATCAAAAATGTTCATGCATGGCAATGGTAGGATTTGTAATTTTTTGAAAAGTGGTTTGTAGGACTCGTGTTTGTGAGTGCTTGTTATTGTTCTCAATATTCGTTTTTGGATGATGAAAGTGTGAATACTTTCTGGGGAATTTCCCTAGAATATGATTCCGTATTTCAGATGCAAGTGAACATTTGCAAAGTACACTGTTCACAGCATATTCAAGAAGATTTATAATATAGTTTATATTCAAAATTTATAAATGATACTTACCGATAACTTCATAACTCCGAAGTTGCCAAATTCACATAACATTACCTGATAAAAAAATTCCTCACTGAAATAATTAAAATTATGCTTTAAAAAAGTTGGTAATGCATATTTGAATAAATTACATTGGATCAGTAACTGACCTACCATAAATCTTTAATATCACACATATACAAGTTGGTACTGTGCTGCATCAACATGTATCTGTATTCTAAGCATCCAACAAATGAAGCAGATCTCAGCACACGCTTAAGTTCATGATCACAGTCATCAACTACTTGCTTTCTGAGAGTTTCTAAACTTGTAAATGAGAATTCTCGTCTATTAAAAAGAGAGGTAGAAAAAATGTTTACAATAAATGCACACATCAAGCATGGATTTACTAATATGTATAATGTGTGAGTATTTTTAAGTTAAATTTCAATTTATTGCTCATTTTCTCTTTTTATATTAAATTTTACAAAAACAAAAAATACAATTTTATTATTTTAATGTTCAAGAAACAATTTATTTTTAAGATATGAATTGTGTTAAAATTTCTTTGTAGGAATGTAATTCTGAATCAACTTGCATTGTGCCCTACTTCAACTCTCCTTTTTTTTTCTTCACAAAATTGTATTCACAAAATTGTACATTAATAAAAATTTCTTTACTGATTACAATTTAAATTTAATATTTTTTTGTACAATTTGTGGGCTTCATTAAAGGAACTAACACTTCCTGAAGTAGGACGTTGTAAAGTAAAAGAAAATACACACCTTTCTTCCACGATTTGTTCATCAGTTCCTCCCATATCACTGACTTGCGATACAACACTAGTGGAACATTCTATACCATCATTTGGATTACCACTTTCTTCTATAGACACATTTACCTCTTTACATGTTTGGGGATCGCCTTGAAAATTAATTTCAGGGACAGAGCTTGTTGTTTCTTTTTGTTCACTTTCTCCAACAATTTTGCTTGAAGAAGCAATATCAGTGTTCACATTTTCAAAAGTCTTGTTTTGCTTTTCTGCAATCTGAGATAGAAGTGGAGCACTTTTTTGAACCACACTACTAACTAGTTTCTCTGCTTTTTCACTTGGTTTGAAGAGCGATACGCTTACGGGTTCATCAACCTGAATGATGTTTGGGCTGGGATCTCCTGATTTTGATACAGGTTGAAGAAAACGATCAATTTTTTGATCGCTTGCATCTATTCGTACTTTCTCATAAGGGTATACTTCTGGTTTATTTTTCACAGCAGAGGTTTCATGGGCCAAGGGATTTGTGACAGAAAGGGGAGACTGTAAAGAAAAACAAAATATCATGTGGTACAGTATCAAATACACACACACTCAAAATAAAATAATTAGCTATTTAAAACAAATATACTGAATTCTTTGTAAACATACAAACACTTGAACTGAGAAATTTCTTGTGCTTTGCTTGCCAAGGATTAATTGTTGTACTGTCAGCCTAATTTTCTTATTTATTGCTTCTTCATGTAAATAAAACACACTATGTTTTGTAGGATGTACATTGACATCCACATTTTCTGGAGCCATTTCTAAGCTAATGTAGATGAATGGGTGTGTTCCTACAGGAAGGTATAAGCCATAAAGGAGATCAAGTTCCTTACGTAAACCTGGTGATAAAAGAAAAAGTACAACATTATTTAGAATAACATTAATATGAACACTTTTCCATATAAACTCTAATACAATAATACCTTCTGCATCAACAAGGCGATGATTTATAAAAAGAAGAAATGTCAGCTGGGGAGCATGATAATCTAAACTTGTAGATAAAATATGAAATTTTAGCTGCAATGTTTCATCAGTTTCCTTGGCTTCCATTAAATCTCTGTGATAAAAACGAACATGCTGAAAGAAAACTTCATGCAAGAAAATACGATTATACACATAATAAGTGTATTTACCTTGCAATTACATTTCCATAGATAGAACGAATATTGTCCACACATGTTGAATTTGCTAATGTCTTCACATGCACATCATCACGACCGTATTTCTTGAGTGAAAAACCAACATTAGCATTATGAATAGCATAACGAGCTACTACATCTCTTATTCTAGAAAATTCTTCATTAAAATTTTTTAACATTCTGTGACGTGTGGGTACGTTATAAAACATGTTTTCAACAGTGATTTGTGTTCCACGATTAACTCCACATGGAACAGGAATTCCTTTCATCTTTCCATCAGCATATGAAACCCTGTTTATAGAACAAATTTAAAGCAATAGAATATTTGTCGATCATCCACAATAATTTTATGCACTTACTTATATCCACATCTATCATCATCTGTCTTGGTGACAATAGTCACATGAGCAATGTGACTAATACTCGACAAAGCCTCTCCTCTAAAACCATATGTACAAATAGATTTCAGTTCATCAAATGTTTCTAATTTACTTGTTGTAAATCTTTCACAGACAACACTCAAATCATCTTTGGCTATTCCAATTCCATTATCTTGTATTTGAAGAAGCTTCATTCCCCCATCTTTGGCAACAACTTGGATTAAACTTGCTTCAGCATCCAAGCTACAGCATAATAAATAAATGGCCAAAATAGAATTAAAACAAATTTATTTACTGTGACTACAAAATGTTGCCGCTGATTAACGGCATAATAATTATATTTAGACAACCTTTCACAAGATGCATATTTTACCTGTTTTCAAGCATTTCCTTCAATGCATTCGCTGGTCTCTTGACAACTTCACCAGCAGCAATTCTATTCACTATGGTTGTGTCTAATTTTTTCACAGGCCGTCGATTTGCCATATTTTCACACAAATAAAGTTTAACTTATGGAAATATGCAATTGCAAGTAAGACGAATCATAACTTTTGATTAAAAATGTCGCATACGTCAAAATTCATTGTATATCCTAAATCCCCTTCAAGTTCAGGCGCCCACATTACAGGGACTTTATACAGTTTGCATCAGTGAATTTGCACAATCAATCGCACTCTATTGACAAGACAGAGCAATATGAAGACGCGAAGCATGGCAAATGAAATGAAACAATAAGGAATTTTAATAATGGATTTTTTCGTAAATTATTCAACCTCACATGACCTTCATTCGTGGCCGAGATCTCTGAGGCAGTATACTGCGATTTTTCTAACTTTGCCCCGCAAGGCCCATCTTCGCGATGAAATATGTCACGGTATTTCGCATCTTTCTCAGTCGTGCCCAGGTCGTGCCGCTATATTTCGCATGATTGCGACCATGATCAGATATACCTAATACTATAAAGAGTCCTTATAGTATTTGGATATACTCTTTGATCGCGACAGTATGAAGCAGTGCTCGCGATCATGAGAATTCTACCGGCAATACTCTCTGGGCAAGACCGAGAAAGACGCGAAATGCCGTGTGATAATCCATCGCGGCCATAGGGGTAGAATTAGAACTAGTAGTGCAACAGAATTGCACAGACTTTCCCATACCGGTATTAGCTTTCTATTTCCTTGGGTCTCGGCTAGCTATTTGGAATTGCCACATACTCTTGCCAGATACCATCTATCGCCGCCCAAAGTACATTTTTTTTTGACATTTTCTTGATTTTTCGGTTTCCTAATGGTAGAATGGAAATATTAATTTTAGAATATTATTAACACAAAAAACTCGTCCTAAACGGCAATTTTCTTTTGAAAATTTATAGCTTTAAAAAATGGCGATTAAACGCTATTAAAAATGCGAAATTTGAAGCTCTTTTTCACAGAAAAGTTTTGAGTTTTCAAAAACCTTCATTTAAAGTCATTTTAAGCACTTACACTCACGAATATAATAATGTTTACAAATTGCTGGTAATGTTCCAATTAAGTTGTGAGAAATCTTACCAAAAAAATTACATTTGCGTAATTTTTTTGGTAAGAGCTCTTTCAAAAAAATTATATTTGTGTAATTTTTGAAAAAAACAAAAAAAACTCAAAATGAACTTTCCGTCATATTAATGAGTGTAATTAGCACTATCCGTTCCAAAAGTTTGATAAAGTAATATTTTTTTTTTCGAAAAACTTCACTAGAAGTCATTTGAATCACATTAACTCACCAATACAATAGTGTTTGCAAATTGCTGGAAATGTGCTTATTAACGGCACGAGAGATCTTTCAAAAAAATTACATTTATGTAATTTTTGAAGAAACAAGAGAATACAGCAAAATCAATTCTGCGCTATCTTAAAAAGTGCAATAAGCACTATTCATATGAAAAGTTTGAAGAAAAAATGTGGAGTCATTTATGAGAAAATAACGTTTGAGCGTTTCTGGAAATGCGAAATTTTGAGCTAGTTTTCACAAAAAATTGTTGAGTTCTCGAGCAACTTTACTTGTACTTATTTAAAGCACATGTACTCGTTAATATAATAATATGAACAAAACGCCGCTTAAGTAAATATTAACGACGTGGGAGACCAGTCAAAAAAATTACATTTTTGTAATTTTTGAAAAAGCAAAAGGAAAGAACAATATGGCGTTTATGCCATTTCATAGGGTACATTAGACACTATACCTACCAAAAGTTTAAAGAAAAAAATTGGAGCCGTTTTTTGAGAAAATCTGTTTTTTTTATTTTTTTAAATTGCACATATTGCACGCAATGTTGGGCGAGATTTTGAAAAGTTTTCAAAAAATGTAGATGAGCTTAAAGAAAGAACTCACTGTGGAGAAAAAAAAATATTTGAAGAAAAAATCTCTATCTTTAATTTTGTAGTTGGAAGAAGCCGGAAAAATTCAAACTTTTGCAATTTTCGAAAATCCAGAGTTAACTGCGAAATTCGGATCCAAGCCACCTTTATAAGTGTATTTTATTCTATTCTTACAAGAAATTTGAAGTAGAAATTTGGAGCCGTTTTTGAGAAAATTTTGAAAACGTTCGGAGGGGTTCATGTATAGTACCCCCAAATTTTACAGAATCTTTTTCAAAATCTCAAAGCTTCGACTCGAGTCGGATCGACAGGGATTTCTTCAATTTGAAAAAAATCGTACGTATGGTTTAGGCGTTAGTAATGTTCACAGACGGACGGACAGACGGACGTTTTGCTTTCAACTGGTTTTTCCGTATCAAGGACTTACAAAACAGGGATTCTGGCTATACCACGTGTTAGGAGACTTTTTTCTTAATTAAGTAACTGGATTTATCCATTTTTCGTTATCAAGGTCCGGCAACGAACTTTTTTCTGGCGAAAATTCGCCATTTTTTTGCGCAGCATTACAGAACTTTCCCTATACTACTTATATTACTCCGTATATACGTACGTATACAGGAAAGTAAAAAAAATCGCACTTTTTACTTTCCCGATACGTACTGAGACGCGATATACTAACAATCTTGTGTGCCCCACGTTGGGCCAGCCAAATTGAGACGAGCTAACCATGTCAACCCGCCTCTCTATCTAACTATAATTAACTGCAACCAGTCGGACGCCACATTGTCCACTCTGTCACTTTCTTCTGGGTTCGATTAAATGAAGAAAAAAAGTCCCCTAACTCGTAGTGTAGCCAGAATCCCTGTTTTCAGGATCCTTGATACCGAAAAACCAACTGAAAGCAAAACGTCTGTTCGTCCGTCAGTCTGTGAACAGCACTAGTGCCTAAACCATAGGTACTATTTCTTCCAAAATGAATATTCCTCGATCGATCTGATTTCACTCAAGACGCTGCGATTTTGAAAAACTTTCGTCAAAATTTGGGGGTACTTTACATAAAGCCCCATGGACATTTTCAAACTTTTCTTAAAAACGGCTCCATATTGTTTCTTTAAATTTCTTGCAAGAATAGCGCAATACACTCTTATTTAGGTGGCGTAGGTGCGAATTTCACAGTTAACTCTGAATTTTGGCAAATTGCAAAAGTTTAAATTGTTTTTCGGAATCTTCCTACAACTACAAAATTGAAAATAGAGGTTTTTCTTCAAATGAAATTTGTTCTACCTAGTGAGTTCTTTCATTAATACCACGTACATTGTTTTGAAAATTTTAGTAGTTTTCTGGCAATATGGCGCGAAATATGTGCAATTTTCAAAAATTACAAAAACAAGATTTTCTCAAAAACCACTCCAAACGTTTTCTTTATATTTCTGATAAGGATAGTGCCTAATGTACCATATCAGATAACATTAACGCCATATTGCTCTATTCATTTGTGTTTTTTCCAAAATTAAAAAATTAAATTGACTTTGAAATTGAAGATTTCTCACACCTCTGACGTCGTTAATATTTACATTATCGGCGATTTGTTCACATTATTCTATTTATGAGTATATGTGCTCTAAATAGTGTCATATAACATTTCTCGAAAACTCAACTGTGAAACCTAGCCCAAAATTCCACATTTTCAGAAACACTCAAGCGCCATTTTCTCGTAAATGGTTCCAATTTTTTCTTCAAACTTTTCAAACGTGTAGGGCTAATTGCACTCTTTAATATGACGTGAAGTTCATTTGGGGCATTTTTTTATTTTTTAAAAAATTACACAAATGTAATTTCTTTGAAAGATTTCTCACACCGTTATTATGCACAATTCTAGCAATTTGTAAACACTATTGTATTTGTGAGTTAACGTGCTTCAAATGACTTCTAATTAAGTTTATCGAAAATTCAAAAAATCTGAGAAAAAGACCTTGATTTTTCGGATTTTGATTAGAGCTTAAACGCCATTTTCTTAAAAACGGCTACAAAATTTTTAAAGATAATTGCCATTTAGGACGAGGTTTTACTGTTCTTTAAATAATTTATCGAAAAACAATATTTCCGTTGTACTATTAGGAAACCGAAAAATTAAGAAAATGTCAAAAAAAAGTACTTTGGGCGGCGATAGATGGCAGATGACTAGAGAATGTGGCAAGTCCGAATAGCTAGCCGAGACCAAAAGAAATGGGAAAGTTATACGGGAAAGTATGTGCCATTCTGTAGCACCAATAGGTACTTTCTGTAGCGCCGCTGCCACGGTAGAGAGAAGTTACGTAATTTTGTACATGCCCGTCTTGTGCGCTTCGCCAGTCAGGAGACGTGTTGATGTTTCTGAGTGTTTCTGTTTATAAACAGATAATTAATTGATAAACGGGTAATTGAACGAGTAAATGGGCACGCGAATTATTCATTCATTTATATAATTGCGGCTCATAAAAATATTGGATATACTGAACTAATAATAAAAAAAAAACATTTTTCCAACATTGTTTCTTGATACATTGGATTTCGAACTCAATTAGTTGGTTTGGGCTTCTATTTTAGCAAGTTAACCTTTTTGAGATAACTGTAAACACATTCAAATTGCATCCTGAATAACGCATTGCTTATGTCGCCAGACGTAAAAGACTTTTAATCATTTAATAAAACGATTTTTGTTCTGAAGCTCGCTTCAACCCGGCTGAAAAAGCTCTGCAAAATAAAAAAAATATAGCATTTGTATTGCTCTTAACTAAGGACGTGACTCAAATTTAAAAATGTTTTATTCATCTCAATACATTTGTACTGAAGCATCTTTGTGAGTTGTCGCACATTTTGCAGCTGGGTGGGAGTGTCAAGCAAGCAGGTGGGTGGGAGTATCAAGCAGGCTTCACAGTTAACTTCAGCAAATTCAAAATGTTTTAAATATATTTCATTTTAAACACAATTAATATGTAAAGAACGCGAGGCAACGTGTTTCGAATGAATCCCCTTGCAGTGCTTGCATGTGAACTTCAGGCAATAGAGTGTAGTTAACACCACCCACACACTGAATCATGAGGCACATTGATTCTTTTATATCTACAATTCAATATGTACTTGAGATGCGCGGCTTCAAGTGTAATGTTGGTAAGGTTAAATATTCTGAGCTCCTTTTCTTCTTTTGAAGCGTCATTTGATTTTATGAACTTGACCTTAACTCGATCCGATTATCACAACTCGTGCTCTGGCCGACCCACAGCCTCCACAAGCAGACAAGCGGATTATCTCGGCCACGCCATTCGTCGTTGAGGATCTCGTGTGCTCTAGAAATAAGGTAAAGTGGTCCATGCAGTTATCTTTTTTCTTGGAAATTCAGAAAAATAAATATGAATGCATGCTGCATATAGATTTTAATGATTCATTTGTGGGAAACAATTAATTGTAGCCGTATATTATGCAAAATTTGGTTAATAATGATAATGATAATGATAATAATAATAACAATAATAATAATAATAATAAGAGGAAGAAGCATGATAATAATAATAATAATAAAACAATAATACAAATAAAATAATATTGGTAATAATAATACTGTGTGAAGTGTCTTTTAATGTAGGATACCTACGTTTTACTACAGTAGTTTGAAAGTGAAATAATACTATCGATTGATTTGCACATATTCGATAAATTATTTTGTTACATCTTGGGCAATTACACTTCACACTTTTACATTTTTTTCTTTGATACCATAACTTTACAGAGCCATTCATTATGACAAGCATTCCACGTACGACCAAAAGTATAAAAAAAAATAATTTAACCATTTCTTGAGAGTTAACCTAGCTTGGCTTATCATTATATTATACTACCTACTAGCTTCGTGTGATGACTCGAGGGAGTATTTGCATCTTAAAATGTTTTATTTGTGCTTTGTAAGTTCATAAAAGATAATTTTAAGCATATTACAGTTGCCCGAGTCTTCCATTTTCGTACACAGAATGGTACGCGAAAAAGTGTAGCTTAAAAAACTTGTTTAAAATTTCATTACAAAATTAGGTTTAATTATCGACAATCTGGTAAATAAAGTAGTAAAGATTCAAGTAAATGATGATAAAAGTGCACAGTGTCGTGACTAGATTGAATCCATCAAACGTATTTTGCACTAGAATTCTTCTAGAGGAAAACGGTTAAGAATGAAGTCAATCGATTTGCCTTGTCGAGAAAAATTGAAGTAGCTTATTGATTATCTCTGCAGATATTGTATGTCAAGTCACCCAAAACTAGTTTTAATTGTTAAAAAACAAAATAAATATATTTTTAGAGAAATTTCTCAGAATCTATTGGATGGATCCGCAAAATTGGCCATTTCCCCGCCAGGAGACTGAGACACATCGAATTGTACCTCATTTGCCTCGATCGGTGGACCCGAAAGGGTTCATTTCGTTGGGGACTATTCGTGAGTGGACGGACGCAGGTTATCTGATTACTACATGAGGATGTTCCTGATGGATCTGATTACTACATTTTTTCAGTTTAAAGAAAGGTCTTTGCGCTCACATTACAAACAAAGGCAATCAATTTAAACATTTAAAAACTTTTTCATTGCTTTTTGTATGTATATATTTGGCATTTTGGGTCGATTGTCCGACGTGCTCGGAAGTAAGACTGTGGCAAATATGTATTCCCTTCACCGTAACTAGTAAACTCCGCCTGCCTGAGCTTTTCTTTCGACACAGCTATAGAAAAAGAGACGATAATAAAGGAAAGTAATATCTATATTTTTGCCTTCGTTGTATGTTATTAGAACAATTAATATTAACTTTTTCAAATGCAGACAAAACATATTAAATTAAATACTAGAGTTTACATCATAGGAGAGAGAAATAGTGCTCAGAGAAAAAAACATACAATTACAATTTTATTTAAAAATTTAAGTAAAAAATCGCATAAAATTCCATTTTCAAGATCATTGTATGGAAGAACCCCCCTCACACATTTCCCCAAGATTTCTCTATGAAGCAAACAGTGAAATTGTAATAAGTATGGTTAATAAATAAACTACGAAAGTATTTAAACGTAGTCTCAATGAGCACATCAAATGAAAATTGAGGCCATAGCATCATGATTTATGTGTTTAAGCAAAAAATTTAAATGAAATATTTATAGACATAATATTATAATTACCACACTCCTCCCTTTCATCTTACTTATTAGAATGCAATATTCAAGGGCAAAATTTCAATCCAGCGGTTTTGATCCTTTTATTCAATGTTTTAAATGACAATTGTTTTACAGGCTGTGAAATGAAGTTTGGAAAAAACAGCGTGGAAACAGATGAAGTATGGGTAAGAGCAATGACAGATGCATAGTTTTACTTTTTCAACCCCTTTGTAGGCGTAATTTTCCTTCTTGTTCTTATTTCACTATTAATAATCTTTTTTTTCTTCAGAATTTTCAAAAAATTAACACTACCTACAATATTTTTCTTCATATATTCACAATTTTTATGGTATCACTAGATAAAGTATCCCGGGTTGCTCGGTAGTTTATAAGTTAAAATCGTCTATTAGACAGGAAAAATAATGAATTACATGTTTAAAACATTCCTACCTTGTCCCGCCCTGACCTACCCTGGACAGCTCTGTCCCATCCCTTCACCGTTTGCCCAATCAAATTCTGCGGCGCTCACCCGTCCAGAGCTATACTATACTAGCTATACGATACTCCTCCTCATCCTATACTATACTATACTATACTATACTATAGCTATACTATAGCTATACTATACTCTATACTACTATACTATAGCTATACTATACTCATCCATCCAGAGCTATACTATACTCCTCCTCATCCTGCCTTGCTCGCCCCACCTCGCTATGCTTGTTATTACTTTATTACGATCGTCATTACTATGAACAGCTTCAAACCGATGCATTTTTGCACACTCCCGCCAAATTTATAATAACAATTTTGACCATCTCACAATTTGACAATTACTCAAATTCTTACTTACTATTTTGGAGAAACAGAGAGAACTCACACAAACATTTTGTTTAAGGGGTAGGAAAATGAGATGGGGTAGTTGTTTTGGGAAATCTCATACAGTCAATATTTTTTTCTTGTGTTTTGAAGGTCTCGTGAACACTTCATTGATATCGGAATGCAAATGTAGATTTGAATAAAAGAACTAACAAACATTCTTCTTTATATAATACAAAATATGAATGAATTAGAAGAGTGTACCCTAAGCTATGCCCGATAAAATACCGTCCTATCGAAATCAGTTCAGTCTTTCAAAGATTAACCTGGTCAAACAGTCAGTAAAAAACAATATGAATTTGTTTTTTATATCATCTGAAATTATAAATGTCATTTATTTTGAAACCACAAACCCTCCACTTGTATTTATATTAATAATTTTAAAAAAATTGAGTTTTTAAAAATACATATTTTTGAAATCATAGGCAGCCACTTCAATTTTATTTGTATAGTCAGATAGCTTTGTAAGAAATAAATTAGTGTGTCCCATAGATGCTAATAAAATATTGCCAATACATTCAAAGGATATGTCACGCGAGTGCTTGCTAAAACTCTTCTGAACGTTGTTCATTACCACCGTAAAAAGTCCTTAGTATGTGATCAATAGAGTTTAAGGATGTTTTTGGACTTGGCACTAAAACTTCCTGACGTACGTTTTTTCCGTAGACTCGTGAGCAGTTCCAGGCGGAGGCCGCACGCATCTTGGACGTGTCGTGGCAGGTGATGCATTCGGCGGACTGGCGCTTGCAGAAGCAATCAGCCATTGGTGACGCTTTCAGCGCCAAACCTCTTGGGATGAACCAGATATTTAAAATAAAGGTGCGTTGTGCTACTACAAGCAACAAGAAAAAGTATTTTTCGTAATATATAAGGAGCTTTCAAAAATAAACGAGCCGGAGGCCTAGGAACAACTAATTTTGCTAAAACAGCACGTACTTTTTCGCCATTAGGAATGGAAATTAAATAGCGTCAAGCAATAGATTTTTTATTCAAAACTTTAAATGAAAATATATTTCTGTCATTGAATTCACTGTATGAGGTATGCAGTATAGTCACGAATATATTGGATGAGCTTTTTAACCTTACTATATTCTCCGTAAGCAGTATATGAGAAAGTAAAATAATTAAAAGTTAATAAATAATACGATACTAATAGCATTGGCACACAATGCAAATAAATCGAAAAATATATAATTGTAATTATTAAACACTGTAGTATTGTAATATTCTAGAAATATATACAATTATTAGTGTATACGCGAGAACAAAAGGCAGCCGTCATTATTCCGTTCTGTTATCAGTGTGGCGTTACAACGATGGGTTACAATAACCGCTCATCTATTCGTTTTCAACAACTAAAGGACGCAATTCAAAATGAAATAACATAAATATAATAAATAATAATAAAATTAAATAATATACAAATTCCAACTTATGTAATTGCGTAATTGGGTGCGGGCGACTGTAAGCTAGCAATCTTTATTTCATATTTATTTCAAATAGGTTTTAAATAATTTCTAAAAGATTAATTTGTAAACGTATAACAAAAGCTCAAATGTAAGAAACGAACAAAGAAATGTGAAATAATACACACATTCTAACTTACTAGCAGTCAACTACCTCAAAACGCCTAAAAATTACAACCACAAAGCCCACGATTTTCAGAGCGGGAAATTAAGTTTGGCGCCCAATGACACAAAAAAAACTCAAATTTCAAAAATTCAACATGATCTCATTTGAAGGTCTGTTTTGATGAACACATTTCATTAAGAAAAAAGTTGTATTTCATAATTGTAGTTGTAGGAAGACGCTGAAACAAATTTTGATTTTTTTAAATTTTGGAAAAATCGGTGTTTTCAATCAACATGAGACCTACGCCATTCTCTTAGACGTTCTTCAGGTTATCCAACAACAAAATATAATCAAAATTATTTTTTGAAAATTTTGAAAATGTCCGAGGGACTTCATGCATATTAACATTATATAATAAAAATATCAGTTTCAAAAAACTTACATAAAAGATATCCGTTTAAAATTCAAGGGGCCAGAACATCTGCCAGGTTGATTGAGGAATATCGATTTTGGAGAAAATCGGCTGAACGGTTTAGCCGCTAGCGTTGTTTGACAGACAGACGTTTTGTGCCGTTAATCGAATTATTTGGTACCAAGGACCCATAAAACACGGATTCTGGTTACACCACTTGTTAGAGTTTTTTTTCTAAATTTAGCAACTGGATTTATTCATTTTTTCGTAACCAGTGTCCTGTAATGCGAGTTTTTCTGCCGGAAATTCGCCGTTTTTTTCGCAGCATTACATAACTTCCTGTAAAGTAAAAACCAGTACCTACAGGTCGGAATTACCTGGCCCTGTCTGTTGAGGCACTTGTCCCACTGTGACACAGGCGGTGAATGACTGCCTCGTCAAATTCCTGGGGCTGCATTGTGAAGGAGATCCACACGTACTGCTTGACGTCGTCGTCCGAGGTGAATCGTTTGCCCCTCAGAGGCTTCTTTAGGGGAACAAAAATGGCGTAGTCGAAGGGAGAGAGGTTTGGGCTGAATGGTTTCCAACCAACATACTAGTGAAGGATGACCGAGAACCTTCCATTTGAATTTCTGCACGAATGCTGTGTTTGTGTTGACTGTAAGAAGCCTTGCATTGTCGTGGGTCATGATGACCCCCCGGGTGAGATTACCTGGTCGTTTCTTGCTGAAATTCAAGTCCTCGGTCATCCTCCATACAAACCAAACTAGTTTTTGTTCCTAGGCTTCCGGCTCGTTTCTTTTTGAATTCTCCTTATAGAATGAAGGTAAGCATGAAGTTCCCATCATGTTCTTATAAATACGTATTGTTGGTTTTTATACCTTTTAAAATAAGTTTCTTGATCCACTTCGAATAGCGAAGAGTTTCGTTTTCATCCTCAGGGCGACGTTTCGGTTGTTCATTATTCCGGCTAGTAATATACACTTATCTGTACGATACTGGCTTAGACATGCTACCCTTTCCCCCGATTTCCCACCTATTTATTCGTTAACTCCGTATTTAGTCGACCTCACTTCGACATGCTATTACGCAACATTCAGAATGTTTTACTACTAAACAGTATTATTCACATCAGATAATTTCAATATGCAATATATTACACCAATTTTAATGTTCCAGTTTTAGCATGAAACATAACTTCAGTATCGGACACTTTGAGGTTCTTAATGCTTGTTTTCTATTGAAACACGGGTAAGGAAACATTTTCTGTACACAAAAGGAGGAAATTGTGGTTTTTGAATAAGGCTCATTGCATTAGCTAGTCACAAATAAAAGTAAATTTATCTTAAATAAAACTCGATGTGTGTGTGTATGTGTGTTCCTTTGTAATATTAGAACGCGAAGTACAATTTCAAACAAATATTTCGTGAATACTTTTGAGCGGCCGAGGTAAACACGTACGTTGCGATTTAAAATGCCACCCCCAAATTTGCTTGGTTTAAAAGCGAAATTTTATATTTCCATAAAATGTCGTTTAATGCAACCCACAATGCGTTTATGTCCTTAGGGATTTATTGCAGCGGTGCTGTCAGGAGCGAGATCAGACGAGATGGGAAAGGGCTAAAACTAGATGGAGCAGGGCGGGGACGAATGAGAGAGAAGGGGAGAGGGAGAGGGTGAGAGAGGGAGAGGGGGAGGGAGAGAGACCGAGAGAGGGAGAGAGAGACCGGGGTAGGTGGCCGAGGGCATCAACAGATATCACTGCAGTGCTCCTGGCCGGGAGGACCTAGGTTCGAATTCCGTCGGTGGTAGGATTTCGACACTAGCTAGATAGCTGTGTCGAGTTCTATCGCTGTAAGGAGAATTCCAGCGGCCGGCTGCTCTGATAGATAGTTTTCCGTAATTTCTCCGATCAATACCAGACGAATGCCGAAGCAATCCCCAAACAAACGGGCCACGGACGGGAGCTTAGAGCTTATCCCGGTTGGGGTGGTGCCCAACTGATGGGAGATACCTGGTTGAGGAAAACCTCGCTAGCCGACGGTAGGTTGGCGCCGTATCTCACCATCCAGAGGGAGATCAGCGCCACCACCCGAGCAAAAATATGCTCCACACTTTAGGGACTAATAACCTTAATAGATGACGCGCCTGGAATCACTAATTACAATTGTGATTTTTGTGTTTCGCGTTTTAAAATAAATTTAGTTGATTGAAATAGTCGCGAGCAGAGGTTTATCCGAAACCTAGCGAGGGCCAGTCGCGTCGCGATATAATATTTGAAATCACTTAAAATATCAAATAATCAGAGACATTCCGGGTGTATTTGGAATTTATTCGGCCAAAAAACATATTTAAAATTGAGGTACAGAAGACATCAACTGGACAGCACCGAGCGTGGAATCCATTTCAGAAGAAAATCTTCTAACAAGGGAATGCCGCGATGAGACATGTCGAAACACGCCCTCATATTTTTTTCATTGAATGTAGTACATGCGATTTGATCTCATGATCAAAATTTTGGCAGCCGATACATACTGCCAATTACTTTAAAAACTTCCAAACCTGCCAACATTTTCGCTATATTTTTCGTTTCTACAGAGAATTTGGACAGCCCTCGCAAGCCTTGGACAGCAACGAGCGCGCGACCGCCGAGGCTGGCGTTGCAGAGGGTTGTTTCCTGAACGTCAAATGACATTCGGTGGGAGTAAGCCATTCCCAGGACACTCATTGCTTTTCTTATTGTATAAGTCTATTTTATTTGAGATATTTTATTTCCTTAACATTTCTCAATTGAAGTTTGTTACTTTTTTCATTACCATGAATATCGTCAATATGCAAAATTATTAAATATTGAAAACGTTATCGTATAAATACTATATCACTTCATATTTAATTTTAATTATGTAAAGAAGATATTTAAGAGTTGTTTTGTGAAGAAAATTCACATCTCATGGCCTCATTTTGGTTTTTTGTTCGCGAAAATTACCGTTCTTTAATTTCTTCCTTTACAATGTTTTAAGGAGTATATCTCTCACGGGAATATTGTTCACGAGTATTGTTGTACGTAAATCATAATTATTGGCATTTTTTAAGATATCAGTGACTGCAGATATCTAAAGCACAAGAAATAATCACAACTGGTTTTAATTTTAAATAATATCACGAAAATTGGACATTCATCATTTAATTGCTGTTTGTCATCAAGAAATGTTATATCCTATCTTCGACAAAAATACAAAATATAATACGCTATTTTGCATGTATTACAAATGATGAGTTGTTTCTAATAAAAGAACTTATACAAGAAGCTACAATTTATTTACTATTTAGAGAAGAATTATTTAAATTTCTATGTTCATTTTATATAGATTAAATTAATTCAAATCTTGAAATGAAAAACATTCAATTTTGTGCTTTAATATATTCTCAAATGAACATTCAGTTGCAACTGACATTCCAACTGATACCGATAAGTTTCAGCAACCGTTAGATAAATGTCGGATAGGCCAACAATCACCCAGAAGCAAAAGATTATAGAAAGAGCATTCGATTACAGTCTGTTCCCATTTGGGAACACCAGGATAAAACGGGTTAAAATCTTTTCTCAGGACTTCTAACAATCTTTATAGCAACATAGTTGTCTGTGTCGATAAACCAGTTTTCTCTTTCGGAAATTCAGAAACAACGTACAACTTTTCCGCACTTTTTTCAGTTTGCACTGACATTTCGCTTGTGGTTTCACAATTGAACTATTTCGCAGTAGACGCGGACAAGAGCTCCCAATTTCGTGGGCAGCAAAGTTTATCACGACGTATTTCTTACAAAAATTAATAACAGATAAAACTAAAATTCGGAGAAAACTTTTATTAGTAATTTAGACTACTTATATAGTTATTAGTGTTATTAGTTTTATTATTTTAGCTGCTACGTAGGAGGGGCAGCTGCCTCCCCGCCTGCCCCTCGCTAGAAACGACCATGGAAGCAGAGTCCGCCGCTTACGGCGAGCGGTGGTGTTGAGTCACAAGCGAGCGTACTGGCTAACGCCTGCTTTGTAGGGTTGGCCATTTTTACACCGTCGAAAGCAAAGGGCCAATTCGCAAATTCAGAATGTTTTTTAATTGACTTGCAATGTGTATCGGCACTCATACATGAGATCAAAAGGACATGTACATTCAATGGAAAAAAATGAGGGTATGTTTCGACATGTCACATCGCGGCATTCCCTTGTAAAAAGTAATCGTAAGCTTACGAACATTATTTGAAAAAGATCGTAAGGTATATTCATGTATTCACAGAAAAGTTCAATCATTTACTTCAAGAGATCTCGAATATAATGTAAACCAAAGTAATAAATGTTAAATTTGATTGTTTTTAAAAGAGAAATGGCTCATAATTCATTGTGGTTGCCATCAGTTCAATAGTAAGTTTTTTCTTCCACACAATGTCCAGTAATCGTGATTCTGCGTAGAATTACTCGTACGCATGCAACAGATAAGACGACTAATATTGTATGTTAGAACCCACGACTGAATGTGATAATTTGATAAGTTTTGAAAATAATAATATAAAAATAATAATGTTAAAATCGAAATTCGTTACGGGAGATTAGTATCATTGGGATAGGCACAACAAATGGGAGATATTTACGAATCCTATTAAACTATTTGAGGGGCGATCAAGGAGAAACTCAAAGAGAGGTTACCTTAAAGAGGTATTAGGATTAAACACAACATTTTATTTTACACTCACAAGTTTGACCAAAGAAAATTCGGAGTTAAAATAACAGAAAAGATTTTAGTAACAATTTATGAAACACACATACAAAACCTTGATACATTCCATTTCACTGAAATTTGAGTCTTTAATGTAGATTCATTAGAAATATTGTTTTGGGGTCTGTAGATGTAGAATTAGTTCATTTTAGTTTTCTATCTACAAATACAAGTAGTAATGAACTGATTCCACAATATAAGGCAAGACCCATTTTATTCGGAAGAACGTTTATCCGCCTAGCGCTCCTCTTAGCTTTTGTCCAGTATGATTCTGAAGGGTCTAATGGGTATGTCCGGGCCTTTGATGGAGGAGGACAGACTGTGGACTCGCGGAGAAAGTGACTGCACACATATGTAATAAATATTGACCATGCACAAATAATGATGCATTTACATAACTTTGGAAGTGGCATTTTTCCAAAGACAAAATGTTATTTATTTGTAAATTTAGGTTCATAGATTCATTGTTGAATGTAGGGCGTTGTGGATATGGCACCAGAGGCATTGCTGCAGTTGCTGTTCAACAATCCAGACGAGTACGCAAAGTGGAATCCTGTAATTGTGGAGTCGCTGCTTTTGGAGGTGAGTACTGCTGATAAAAAGTATCTACAAATATTTATTGAAAGAGTGGGAACTCACGTGGTCCGAGGCAGTCTAGCGACGTGCACGGACCCCTTTTGTTAACTTAAATTTTTCTGTTTAGATAAACAAAACTTTCGAAATAAGATAAGAATGTAAATCATTAAAAGCCATTTCTCATTGTATTATCTTGTTCTTAAAATTTAGTTTGAGAAATAATACTCCCCTCCCATTTATACTGAACATCATCTCATGAAGTTTGTGTCCGACAGTAAGATTTTGTATCAGGATTCGAATTTCAATATCTGCGAAAAGCTCATGTGAAAGAGAATAATTGTGATAGCATTGAAGGTGTAAAGTGTAAATAGTGCCATCATTTTCGTTATATTTTCATCATTATATACCATTCGGTGCTTGCAGCATTCTGCCCGCTCCCATATCAAATATTTACTGTATCTGGCTGTGGGTACATTACATCTTCTGCTAGAATGTTCTCAGTTTTTTCAAGGAATTTCTTGTGAGCTAAATTAATCTTATTGGATCAGCGGTGTGGTGCTTGTACAAGCTTTTGAGCATGAATAATAGGTTGCCTAATCTATGAGTGCTATTCCAAAATGTATTTTTCTTATTTAAATGAACTTTTCGAGGACCTATGTGGAAACATAGGTGCGTTTGAATCCACTTCCTCTCGGGCAAGAACATCCAATTTTAACATGATTATACATTACATATATACAGGTTTGAAACTTTAAGCGTCCTTTACACTTCATTGTGCAACAGTTTTGATGCCAACTAATATTTCACTTGCATCATAAATATTTTTTAAAACCCTATTTTACTGAGGTAATCCCGTTGTAAACAGTAACAACTGAGTGAGAAATCATCATTTTCAGATTGAAGGGAAGATGCATCTTTCTCCTAGGACATTCTTTCCTCCCAGATTCTTTCCCAAAATGCTTCGACGTCATCTTTTGAAGGAGTGACAGCATTGCCATTCGGTTTTTGTGCCAGATTGCGATAGATTCTCTTCACGTCTGTTTCGAACAACCGATTCTGCACACGGAAATCTATTCTACGTTTGTACTTCGATGAGCCCACGCTTGGTTTCCACGAGTCCATCGGCAGCATCAACTTCAGATTGAAGCCAACTTGCGTCATTGTTGTAGAATCTCCTTTCTTCCCAGATTTCTGCCCGAAATGTTTGGATCTCATCTTTGAAGGAGGTGCAGAATTGGTTTTCGGTTTTTGAGTCAGATTGCAATATAATCTCTTCGCGTCTGTTTTAAACAACCGATTCTGAACACGAAAATCTTCTGTATGTTTGTAACGTCTATTTCGTTAAGCCCATGCTTGGATTTTCTTTTTTAGCTTCTCAGCTACCGTTAGCCTTGTGGCGTCATTTTTAATTAGGTATTTTTGCTCAACATGGAGTATTTTTTGTTGGACTTTAGGAGTGTGATTTGATTTACAAGATGCCTCGGCTAAGAGTAATATTTCACACCGTGTCGGCTATCCGTTTCATAATTCTTTTCGCCCATGGGTGTACGGAGCTGTTTAGTCTGTCTGGCTGATGGTCGTCGCTGTTCTTGGCTGGCCCTAAATTTATCTGAGATACTAGGTATCCAGTTCTTTGTGCACCGCTTGCACTGGTGGTTTGCGCGGCCTCTGGAGGCACTGCGAGAAAGGCGTGGGTGTGCGTGCGCAGCGCGTGGACGAGCGGGCGCACGTGTCGTACCAAGTGACGGCGGAGCGGCTGGGCGGGCTGGTGGCGCGCAGGGACTTCGTGGTGCTGTCGGCGTGGCAGGAGCGCGAGGGCGCCCTGGTGCTGGCCAACGTCTCCGTGCCGCACCCCGCCGCGCCGCCGCCCAACACCTACATCAGGCAAGCGCACCACATTTTGGCAATATTAGACACATCATTATATTTTGTTTCTGTAGTATTATGTAGGTTATTGAAATGTTTGGGCAAAAGGAACATTCAAGTCATTCAGAAAAAAATGTTTCAAACGTCTAGAACATGCTAAAGGTCGAAGATGATCACTTTTTGTCAATTGACATGCAGTGGAACATCCCAGGTAACGAAGTTACTTCTATAGCATTTACCCTTAATTGATATGCAACTCATCGCGACCTAAGGTCCTGATGCAAAGACATATTATGTAGCTGTCGAATGCAGTGTGAGATGAGTAGCCTATCAATCAGGAGCAAATTCCATACTTGTTACTTGATTGTGAGAGATTTTCCCACTGGCAAAATGTAATCATTTTCAACATCCAACATGTTCTAGAAGTTTGTATCATTTATTCTGATACACCAGTATATGCCTTTTTACAGATTCAATAAATGTTAACAAATGAGTCAAAATGGATTTTATGGAGGGAGGCTGAGTGCTCTCTCATCTCGTAAATAGTACGCATTTGTAAGGCAACTAGACGTACATATAATCCGTACCACATGGCCCACATGGTATGTTTCCTGATACATCGACTGTCCATAACTGAAACACTGCGCACCCAAGGGCCTTAAGACCTGGTTTTCGAGGCCGGTCTTGTTTCTCGCGCTGTAATGTACAAAATGATATTTTTGGAACCTTTCATTACACTTTTTGTGGTTCTGTTCTTCTGGGTACCTGACACCGTGGCAACATGGAAGGGTGGTTCTCAAGCGAGAGATCTCGCACAGGACGCTATTATTTTATTACGCATTGAAGTTAAATGCTTTGGAAATAATCAGTCGAGTATGTGTCAAAAGAAACGCAATCCCTTCAAATGACCTTACCAGCTCACTAACCTAAAACGGAAGATCGTGATGTTCGTGAATTGCGATGGAAAATTAAAAGACGTTTCTGGTGTAAACTGGTTTCTTGTATTTAACAACAATTTTTTTAAATTGTTGTTAAATATGAAACCAGTTAAATTGATTGTTAAAATAAAAATAATAAAACCGTGTGATTAATACATCACTTCTTGGCCATCCTTGTTCCTCTACATCTCGTCATTACTCAATTTATTTCGTTAAAACTCAAACACAAACACTAAGTGATCAAAAGTATCCGGACTCTGTCTTAAAATGACTTAACAATTCGGGGTGCCCTCCATCGGTAATGCTGGACTGCAACAGGGTGTTGGCCCGCCCTTAGCCTTGATGACAGCTTCCACCCTCGCAGGCATACTTTCAATCAGGTGCTGGATGGTTTCTTGGTGAATGGTAGCCCATTCTTCACGGTGTGCTGGACTGAGAAGAGGTATGGATGTTGGTCGGTGAGGCCTGGCACGAAGTCGGCGTTCCAAAACGTCCCAAAGGTGTTCGATAGGATTCAAGTCAGGACTCTGTGCAGGCCATTTAATTACAGGGATGTTATTGTCGTGTAACCACCCCGCCACAGGCCGTGCAGTATGAACAGGGCTCGATCGTGTTGAAAGATGCAATCGCCATCCTCGAATTGCTCTTCAACAGTGGGAAGCAAGAAACAACATAGGCGTGTGCCGTGATAGTGCCACGCAAAACAAGGGGTGCAAGCCCCTTCCATGAAAAACACGACCACACCATAACACCACAGCCTTCGAATTTCACTGTTGGCACTACTCACGCTGGCGGATGACGTCATGCGGAACTGTCATAGTACTTGGAGTGGATCCTGATGCAGTTTGGAATTCCTGTGAAATGGTTTGGATAGATGTCTGCCTATTACACTTTACGACCATCTTCAATTGTCGGCGGTCTCTGTCAGTCAACAGACGGGGTTGGCCTGTTCGCTTTTGTGCTGTACGTTTCCCTTCACGTTTGCACTTCACTATCACATCAGAAACAGTGACCCTGTTGGAAATCTCGCGAACAGACCTCTGACACATGTGACACCCAATCACCTGACCACGTTCGAAGTCCGTGAGTTCCGCGGAGCGCACCATTCTCCTCTCTCACAATGTCTAATAATTACTGCGGTCGCTGATATGGAGTAACTGGCAGTAGGTGGCAGCACAATGCACCTAAAATGAAAAACGTATGTTTTTGGACGTGTCCAAATACTTTTGATCACTTAGTGTAGTTAGATGTGTTTCCGACATTTTTATTAACCTCTCCTTTTCGAGAAAGTAGTTCACATCATTCCGCGCTTCCGCCTCCTCCAGTCCTAATATATACATTCCATAAACAATGTCTGGTTGAGCTTCTAACACATTTTGCTAATATCAATACACTACTGTACCTTTGTGCCTACATGGATTCATTCTCAGAATCGTTCACAAACAATTATCGTTAACCGACCGTTAACGTTCACGAGTGAAAATCACGAGTGCATGTGTCGAAAGAACGAAAAACTGTTAAAAGAAAATATCAAAATATAAAGAATTAAAGCAATACACAGCGGTTGTCAGAACTAGTAGATTTTGTGAGTCGAGGCCTTCATTGCTACATCAGAGTCTTCAACACTACCGTCAGAGCTCCAGGCGGGGCGGGGGGATGTATTGTGGGGACGCGACACTCATATATTCTTGAGGCGAAAGATCTTGTCTGACGATATGACTTGCGAATGTGATATCGGAAGAGCGTTGGAGTGATATTACGTGAGAACTATTTTTAAAAGCTGAATTGTACGGTTTCGTTCTTGGTTCTCTCACTTATGGTATAGCTATGATCACTTCTAAAATGCAGAAAATCAAGCGTGTTTCTGTTTATACTGTTTGCTGTGTACGCCTTAAGGAGGACTTGCACTCTCGTTGAATTAGATTAAATATCTGAATGTGTATGGGAATGTATTTGGAGGTGAGGGAACCATTCTCAGATAGGATAGCAATGTCTCAATGTAAGAACCGGCAGAAAAGAATATTAGATTAAGAAACTTAGAATCGACGTGTTTTCTTACGTTGGGAAGAGGTAATTTACGTTCTCCGTTTCCATATTGATGTAAACAAGATGTATTCCTCTCATCTATATTTTTCCCTCTAAAAAACGATCTAAAGATAAATTTTGCCGTTTTATAAGAATCAAGGGACAGAAATCCCCTTAAGAGTATTACTGCTGGCTGGGGACATTATCTCCAGCAGTTTTCTATTTCCCTTTGGGTCAGATCGCGATTTGGAATTGCCATATACTCTTACCAGCTGCCATCTAGCCCCGCCCAAGGTACATTTTATTTGAAATTTTCTTAAATTTTAGGTTTCCTAATAGTAAAACGAAAATATTATTTTAACAATATTAAAGAACAATAAAACCTCGTCCTAAATAGCAAATTTTCTTTCAAAAATTTGCAACAGAAAATGGCGTTTAAGCGCTACTAAATATGCGAAATTTGGAGCTCTTTTTCACAGGAATCTTTTGTGTTTTCGAAAAATTCCATTAGAGATCATTTGAAGCACATTCATTCACAAATACAATAGTGTTTACAAATTGCTGGAAATGTGCCAGAGATCATTCAAAAAAATTACATTTGTGTAATTTTTTTGTAAAAAAACAAGAACATGCAGCAAAATCAATTCTACGCCATCTTAAAAAGTGTAATAAGCACTATTCCTACGAAAAGTTTGAAGAAAAAATGTAGAAACATTTATGAGAAAATGGCGTTTGAGCGTTTCTGAAAATGAGGAATTTTGACTTAGTTTTCACAGGTGATTTCTCGAGAAAATTTACGGGACATTATTTCAAGCGTATGTAATCGTAAATATAATCATGTGAACAAATAGCCGCTAATGTAAATATTACCGACGTGAGAGGCAGGTCAAAAAATTACATATATGTAATTTTTGAAAAAAAAGAATAGAGGAAAATGGCGATTATTTTTGGGAAATGAAATTCACAACACTCATTGCCCTTGTATATTAACTCCAAACGGGATGTGAACTGGTAATATTGCAATTTCAAAATTATAATCGTTGTAAAATTATAACTTACAGGTATACGCATGATGCGACAGCACAGCTATATTTTTTACGTTTTGTTTTCTAATATGAACATAAATGATCACCTGTAAGCTGTTGTTCTGCATTAGTCTTAATGCTAATATAAGATCATTCTCAATTATTACGGAAAATTCTGACGCAAAAACTTCTACAACTACATTTGATTATCCTGAGTCATTTAACATATATATGTTAAGTAATTATAAAATATAATCATGCATATAAAATGTCATCATCAATATAATTATATGTTAAGTAATAAAACACACACACACATTTAAAAGGTTCCTATTTTGTATGTTTATGTGTATAAGTTATGTCAATTTAAATTGAAAATCGATTTTTGCACTTTTAAGAAATGAATTGTTTAGTATTTACAGTTTTTGTTTCCTTCGTATTCACTTCAAATTTAATGTTCCAATGCAAGTTGCAAATTCTTTATACAAAATACGCATGAAATACTTCACATTTCACAGCGAAATACTTCAGAATTTTTAGCAGATTCTGCCGAGCGATATTCATTTAATTTTTATTCGTTGTCAAAAATCAGTGTTGCCATCCTCATGGAAGAAAATTGTGGTGTCGCGGACTGAAAAGAACCACGGGATAATGGGGTTTAATCAACGCCACCTGCATAGATATATTTAGGTAGCGTTGGTTTAATTCCCGTCATACAAAGACCGTAGATCCAAAACACGAAAAAACACGTTTTTGACAATTTCTTGGAATAATATGGCTGGATCGGAAAACACATTATCAGTTCCCAACAGGGGATCGAGACGCGTTCAATGACACCTCATATGCCTCGATTGGTGCACGGGAAGTGGTCTAACCGTGAGACACAGAAATCCCCAAGGAGTTTACTCAATATAGGGATTTTGATTTACTATATAGGGATAAATGTTAGAAAAATGTATTCAGGATACCTTTTAGTTATTAACTATTTGCGTAAGTGCTTTATTGCGCTTCTTAAATATTATTTTTACTTTACTGTATACATACGTATATACTAAGTAATACAGTGCATGTAGTACTAGGAAAACCCGGCAGGCGTTGTTCTGCCCTTCATCTCCTTCTTTCCCCTTCCATCTCCGTTCTCACTCTCTCCGTCTCTCCCTCCCCCCCGGTCCCTGACTCTCTCTGTCTCTGCCGCTCTCTGTCCCTCTCATTCACATTTATTTGCAGATTCTGCACGTCTCTAAGCAAGTGAGGTAACATCGGGAAGCGCCGTACCAGCAAAAATGTAATAGATTCTTCAGGAAGAATTCATTCTGTATATTCCGGTGTGAGAAACGTTTCTTTGATGTCTTGTGCCTCAAAATTTTAGTTTTTAAGGCCCTAGAACGCTTTTTTTTAGGAGTTATTCAACGTTATAGATTCAAAATGCTGCCGAGTGGGTTTTGCAGGTTGCATTTGACGTGAATAGGTGGTGGATATGTAGTGAATGTGTAGCGCCATGTAGTGAAGTTACAACAGAATTAACAACACATAAACCTTCTCGGTGAAAAACACGCAGAACTGCCAACTTTCATGGAGATCGGTCCAACGGTGTTGGAGTTTTGCTCTTATATACATACCAACATCCTATTTTATATATAGGAGAAGAGAGAAGAGAAGAGAAGAAGAAGAAGAAGAAGAAGAAGAAGAAGAAGAAGATACGAAAAGTTATGTAATGCTGCGGAAAATAGATTTCGATATTTCAACGGAAATACACTTTTTGGGGTTCCCTGATACAAAAAAAAGTGTTTATTTTCAAAACGTCCATCCCTCCATCCCCCGGTTAACTCTTCATTTTCGAAAATTGCAAAATTCTGAACTTCTTTCGGCGTATTCCTACAAATAAAAAATTGAAGATGGAGATTTTTCCTTCAAATAATTTTTTTTCCAAAGTGAGTTCCTTCATTAAGGTCATGTACAATTTTTAGTATTTTTCGTACAATATTGCGTGCAATATGTGCAATTTTCAAAAATTACAAAAACAAGATTTCCTCAAAAACGGCTCTAAATTATTTATTTAAACTTTTGATAGGGGTAGTGAGAAATGTATTCTATGAGATGACATAAACGCCACATTGCTCTTTTCTTTTATTTTTCTAAAATTACAAAAATATAATTTTTTAACTTGTCTCTCACGTCGTTAATATTTACAGTAGCGGCGATTTGTTCACATTATTATATTTACAAGTACACGTGCTTTAAATAATGTAATATAAAGTTTCTCGAAAACCCAACGGAAACTAGCTCAAAATTCCGCATTTTCAGAAACGTTCAAATGCCATTTTCTCAAAATGGCTCCAATATTTTCTTCAAATTTTTCGTAGGAATAGTACTTCTTGCACTTTCTAAGATGACCTAGAATTCATTTTGCCGTATTCTCTTGTTTTTTCAAAAATTACAGAAATATATTTTTTTAAAGATCTCTCATACTGTCAATAAGCACATTTCCAACAATTTGTAAACACTATTGTATTGATGAGTTAATGCGATTCAAATGACTTCTAATGAAGTTTTTCGAAAAGTCAAAAATTATCTGTGAAAAAGAGCTTCAAATTCCGTATTTACAGTAGCGCTTAAACGCCATTTTATTAAAAAATGGTTCCAAATTTTTCAAAGAAAATTGTCATTTAGGATAAAGTTTGACTGTTCTTTAATATCATTACAATAATATTTTCCGTTCTTTTATTATGAAACCGAAAAGTTAAGAAAATGTAAAAAAAAAAATGTACTTTGGGCGGCGATAGATAGGAGCTGGCAAGAGTATGTGTCAAATCCGAAGAGCTAGCAAAGGAAATAGAAAATTAACACGGGAAAGTGTGTGCCATTCTGTAGCACCACTAGTTATACTCATGCTTCATGGTGTGATTTTGTAATCTTCTTATATGGAAAGCATGGCATTCTGCAATTTTTCCTCAATCTTGTGTTGTGAACTGCATAATTTGGTTATTGTATTGATTGGAAGATGTAAACAAATTTAAGCACAACCTTTCAAACCTAAATATTCCATTAGTAAGTAATATACTAATGGAATATTTATAAACTGTAGCGTAGAAAGGTAGCACCCAGAGTTCGATTGTATGATGTCCTTCCCCCCCGAGCGATTCTACTCTCACCGCTACGCTACTGTATGTTAGGTAAAACCGAAAATATTTTCCAGTTTTTGTCACATCTTATTTGAAATGTAGCATTTATTTCCCCATATATTGTATTCAGGTAAATCTTATGAGCTTCTGTTTTATGGGATGGGAAGCGAGCAAAGTAAGTGCTGCTTTGTTGACCGATCCATCTGCCTCCTCCATCATGGGTAAAACTGCAGAATTTTACAGTTTTTGGCACTTATCATTTAAAACAATAGGTACTTATCTCCTCTCCAATTATCTTATCTGACTCAATGAGTAGAAATATGTGTGGGGAAACTGGGGACAAGGGCATAACGCCTTATCCCATTGTCCCAGCTCCCGTACTTTAGGCTAAAATAGCAATTTTTACGATTTCTGGACTATTTTTTTGGTGGTACAAACTGCGTGAGTTCCAAATACTTTTGGAACGGTATCTACAGACAGGTTTTACTATTTACCGACCGTACTTCTGACGTGCGTACGAACTTCGATTTGAAAAGGAACTATTCTCAATGCTTGTCTCAAAATATTCTCAACGCACATCCACTCCTCCATTCATTAGAAACATCATGGTAAAATCGACATTTTCCTTTTGGGGAAGAGTTTACTAATGAAATATCGGCATCAAACTTTTGGACAGAATCCAATACTATCCCTATCTCTAACCTTGTAGCTCAGGAAAAGTAAGAATAAAGTTCGTTATTTCGTTGTAGTAAAATTATTTCCTAACCAGATTTGTTGCTAGATATCTTGCAACTGGATCTGAAGTTCCATCAGTGTAGTTCCATTCCCTAACTGGTCCACGAGCCATACCGGATTCTATCCATTACAATATGCTCCTCACCCCTTTATCCTCTGACGGGCTACCCAACCCAACTCGCTATAATTCCCTCTAATAACACTGCGTATGGTTTTGTGTCGCAATACGTCCCTGCTTAGAATACCAAATTGTCTCATTATCCTATTCATTCAGTACTTCAATAGCGAAACATTTTTAAAAGAAATCTCTGTCAAGAACCTCGCGTTAGTTTTGAGGATGATTCGTCAATATTGCAATATGGCAATACTTTTTATCGGGCAGATCCTAGATTTCACTTTCTTATCTGATTATTGTACTTGAATTTGTTCCAGATATCGTTCTTCCTTTTTACCTCAAGAAATTTCGTGCTACGATTTAAGTAGATTGCTATCACAATCCAGTATGGTATCAATGTTCTATGATTGCTATTGACAAAATTATTTTCTAAAACATTACTTTTTAATACACAAGTAAATATATCATTGTTGCAACTGGATAGTGATATTTAAGACTAGTGATGCTGCAGCAACATGTATTCTCGTATTATTTATACATAAAATACTACAATATTAGGCGCAACTCCGCACTTTGTAAATAATTGATTTAAAACTGAAATTGCTTCTTTGAACGGACAGCCCCTAAATTGTGCATTACATCATTGTAATTCTGGTACTGTTCGAAAGAAACCATTCTAATAATGCTAAGAGTTGATGTTAGATTGAACAGAAAATCTAAGTTTCCAATTATATAGTGAATGATTGTTTTTGCCATTTTCCTTCAATTTAATTTTACATAGATTTCGGGTTTCTCCTTTTTTTACCATCCACGCTAGGGATTGGGGGACTCAGAATAACTAAATCTCCAAAAATATAATAGAAATTTTCATTTTGTCTCTGAATGGTCTCATTTTGTAAGATCATTGCTTAACAAGACATAATTCGGGTCGTAACAGTCTTCCTTCATTCCCCACACGTATACCACCTACCCTCCATCTGTTTCTCGTCATTTCTCCACCTCTTCTTACACAACTCACCTGACCCCACAAAACCTAGGCTCTTAAAATAAGATTTTCGTGTGCCTTCAGAAAACACGAAAATCTGGTTTTAAGGGCCTAGGACGCATCTTTCCCGTGATATGCGCGATTAAAATGTGTGTTGCAATAATATGTTTTGTTCACGTGCATCATAATCTGCAAACGTTTTTCGTCTTACATTTCTTGGAAGGATGTACTCGTACTTCCCTATTCAGCGGTAGAACACGTTGAGGGTTTTGTGTCGATGATTTGTTTTAAATTGCCAATAGCCTTCATCTATCCTTAGCGTATTTTATCTAGAGAGGATTATCTGAACACGTGCCAAAATTTCTCACCTTTGAACTCGACTGCATATCGTCGGAGCACAAAAATGAACATCATTATAGCAGCTGGATATAGGAAAGCAAAAATCGCCATTTTTACTTTCTCGACACAGAGAAGAGTGCTGCTTGAAAAAGCGGCGAATTTTCGGCAGGAAAACACTTATTACAGGGCTCTGGTAACGAAAAAGTGGATAAATATAGTTGCTAAATTTAGAAAAAAATCTTTTAATACGTGGTTTAGCCAGAATCCAAGTTTGTAGTCCTTGATATCGAAAAATCGAATGATGGCAAAACGTCTGTCTGTAAATAATGCTAGCAGCTAAACCGTTCCGCCTAATTTCTCCAAAATTGATATTCCCCAATCGATCTGGCTGATGTCGCGGTTCCTTGAATTTGAAATCGATATTTTAATTTTGGAGGGTACTTGACATGAAGCCCTGGGTCATTTTCCATTTTTTAAAAAACATCTCCGTCGTTTTTGATTAAATATTATTGTTGGATAACGTTTAAGGGAATGGTGCAGGTCTTGTGTTCGTTAAAAACCCTGATTTTTCGAAAATTGCAGAAGTTCACATTTTTTTCGGCGTCTTCCCACAACTAAATTTTCCCTTAATGAAATCTGTTTCTTAAAAATAGATTTTGAAATAAGGCCATGTACAATTTTTCGAAAGTTATAGTACTTTTCGCGTAATTTTGAGTGAAAATACGGGCGAGTAAGTACGTGCTGTTTTAGCACCTCTAGTTACGTACTTTTCCTGCCTAAATTAGTAAAGGGAAGAAAAGTATTGGAATGTCCACAACAATATGTTCTAAAAGTTTCGGGCATAAAATCCACTACTAAAGTTCTTTTGAGGTATAACTTCGCACATTCATTAGGAATAAAGATGGTTAAGGTGGCAAGTAGAAACATGGCATTTTGGACAAGAAAATCGGGATGTTGGCTCTCTTTCTGTCTGGATGAAATTCTGATTAGAAGGTCAGATAAGAATCTTTTGTGTTGAAAATTGGTAAACACGTCAGAAGTAAAATTGTAGCGTTCTGAACTTGATTAATAAATTATAATTTTTGGGTTACTTTACACTAAATCCTCGAGACATCTTCAAACTCTTCTGAAAAATCATAGTTCCGATTTTCAATAAAACCTCTGAAATTTTGAGAACTGTAGAAACTCAAATATTTTTCGAATTCATACACTTCGAACATGTTTCTTTCTCGATGTAATTTACCCCTCAATCTTAAATCGTTAAATAATGGCATGTGCTTTATAAAGATGGCTTACAATGGCATGTTTTTATAAAAAAATGAGATGTTGAGTAATGACATTAGGAGGAGGAAAATTTGAGGTATGCCACGCATACCCACTAGTTTTCTTACAGTTCTCAAAAAAGTCTGTATATGCAGTAAAGCTTATTGCCTCTTGTCTTGAAGTAAACGGCTTGACTCAGATTAAATTTGCTCTCCTGCACAATGACATTATTTGTGCCGTGTCATTTTTCTTCCACACTGACGAAGTGTGTTCGTGGCTAGCTACGAGTTACTTCTCTTGAGCATCGTCTCATTGATCCAACACGTTCTTCTACGAGTGTTCCCAAGCAGCAAAAACATTGGCGCTGGCATGGAATTGACGTTCAGCGCGAAGGTTTTCGCTTAATATTCTATACTACATTAAAGGGAGGTATTAAGTATAGGGAGGTATTAAGTATAGGGAGGTAAAAGTATTAAAATCGCCTCGACGATACGTTCACGAATTTTCGCTCATAAAACCCAAGTTAAAAGTTATTTTTGAGTTAAAAATTTGCACACATGTCAGTATTAAAACACATTAGTTCCAAAACAAGGTAAACATTTATTTATTTATTCGTCAAAAAACAGTAAAAACTATATTATGTGTGGGGAAAGACATTTATCTGCGCACATTTTCTTGAGACCCGGAATTTAAAAAAAATTAAAAACTAGAAACAAGAATTTAGAAAATTATTATTATTTTAGAAAAATAAAAATATTTGAAAAATGTTTGTTCCCGAGTTATAGAAAATCAATTTCAACTGTAAATGAACTACAAGCAAAAGGAGTGCTCAACAAAACGTGCGCACAGTGAAGCTACATTTACGTCCAGAAGCAAAACAAGGGGCCATCTCATGTTGAATTGGTGCAGATGTTGAGGAGATACATGCAATTTTATACTCGAAAATCGGGACATTTGTATTAATGGATAGATGGATGAAAGAATGTATCACGCATAACTCTGTCAGAGATCTCATAGCCTATATGGGCAGGTAGATGGACGTACAGATGGATGGATGCAAGTATGTGTCACCCACAATTCTCTCAGTTTAGAAATGTTTGAGCTTAAACTTGGTATAGACGTCAAGGGTAAGATCTAGTTGTGCCGTTCCGAAATCAATAAGATATTTAATTCTATAAATGGGGTACTTTGTACCAAGCACCTTTGACATTTTCAAAATTTCCTGAAAAATGGCAGCAATATTTTTCTTTATTTTTTGAAATTTTGCTCCAATAGAGGAAAGTGCATTTATAAACACGGTGTAGTTCCGATTTTCATTAAAATCCTTGAAATTTTGAATATTGCAAAAGTTCAAATTTTTTCGAACATATAAGTTCCCAATTATTAAAGCCAGAAATTTCTTTCACAATGCAATTTATCTTTCAATAGTGGATTTTTAAATGATGCCATACATTACACCATGTAACAAAATTTTGTTTAAGTTAATTTTGTTGTTTTTTCTGATGCAATGTGTTACAAAACACTATGTAAACGCAATTTTGCTCACTGGAAATTGTTTTTAGGGAAATGACATCGATTTTCTTAATTTTAGGAAAATACATATATTTGAAACAATGAATGCTCGTTTACATTTACCCATGAAACAAAGCAAAAGAAATTCTTAAATACAATGTTTGAAAAAATGTAAATGCAGTAAATATATGTGACAAAATTGTTAATGTACGTGAAATTGTTTACATATCATGAACAGTGTGCTTAAAATGTGTTGTTTTCCTAAATTTCCTCTTGTACGTTACATCACTCACTAATCAGTCCCCAGACATAATCACCAAACATTCGCTGTCCCTGGTACCTTCTTTCAAACAATTGTAAGTCCTGATGGAACCTTTCACCCTGTTCCTCTGAATGTGCACCCATATGAGTCTTGAAAACATCGAGATGCCAGTGGAGTACATGCAACTTTAGAGGTATTCTGCACCCGATTGATTTGTAGTTATTCACCCACATCCCTGCCACCTTATACCACAACCCTGTGATTGTCCACTCTTGTGATTACATAGGAAACCATTCACAACATCTTCGAAGCTCTTCCAGGCCTTTCTTCGAACTGGTAGAAGCTTGCTAATGAATGTGTCATCACGAAGTAAATTTTTCACTTGGGGGCCAACACAAATTCCTCCCTTTATCTTATCTTCTGATAGTTTGGGGAACACATGGAGGTACTTCATTGCATCTGATGTATCTAATGCCTTTACAAATTGCTTGATTAGTCCAAGCTTAATACGGAAGGGAGGTAACAGAAATAACAGTTGGAGAGGTGATCTGTTGGTTCTTGCCAAATTCTAGGTACACCGAATTTCAGTTTTCTGTTTTATCCTCTATACCAGGCCTCGAGAGTTGATCTGCAACACCCACATACAACATGTGGTCCCCAATTCTTTTCTTAGTCTCCCACAGGAATACCAAAATATGAACTGTATGCTAAGCAGATGTTAGCATCCTTTATTCTGTGCTTTACTGCTTTCGATCCCAGGAAGATGCCTTACACTTAATGAAACAGTCTGGATTACGCGTACAACAACGGGAATATGCCATTATTAATCATTTATGAGAATATGAGACAGATATTACATAGTTGAACCGTTTATTCATCTCATAGAAAATGTATTCTTAGCTAATATACTATTAACCAATTAATTTCATATAATTGGCATAAAAAGCAAAGAAACGATTATATAAAGGTAGGAATATTCAGTGTAGTTTAGTTCTGCCCTAATTCATCCAAAACAAGCATAAAATTCACTTAAACAAGCAAAAAGGTTTTTTTTTGTTACATCGTGTTATTTTTATTTGAAACTGAGTAAATGTTGAGCAGTAACACTTGTAGGAGGAAAAGTTTCGATGAACCGGGGGTTTCTACTAGTTTTAATTCAAAAGATTTGTTTACAATGGCACTTGTGCCGTAGAATTCAGTGTTATGTGCTCTACCTCTACAAAAGTTTTTTTTTAATTGATATTTTTTATGCAAATCATGTTTACGCATACGTGGAAAATTGTCCCGTTTCATCTCAAAATTACGCACAAAATAACAGTATTTCGAAAAAACTGTACATGAAGTTATTTTAAATGTTGAGAAATAGTTGGCCTCGTCTTTTATGCAATATGTAAATAAAATTACAGTGACTGTCTATGATTTAAAAAATGTTTTTTTAATCTTACGTAGTTATTTACGTATTGTAAAAACCAATTATATTGTGTTTACTTTTTTTGTCTGTCTGTCTCTTTGTCCGGATTACCTCGAGAGCGGCTAAACCTTTTGATGTTTTCTTCTCTGAAACCTACAGCATTTTTACGCCCATACTCAAGCTACTTTTTTAATTATTATTTTCTGTTGCATAAAGAACAATATTTTCATGTTGATTTCTGTATGAAAAATCTATAGTTTTGTCTCGATTTTCGTGCAATTTTATGCGCATGAACTTCAAAACAATAGAAAAGTTACTTTGGACATAATATGTCGTAAAACTAATCCATCTTTCTTTCCTACCCCTCAAAGCAAAATTTAAATGTGTACTCTTTCAGTTTTTTGCAGTAGTTCAAAAACACTGAGTGAATCTATAAAAAATAATTAAATATTTCTGACAGCCCATAAAATTCCTTACTAAATGCATTTTAATGCACTCCAAAACGCAATTATTCCTTGAGTTTCTAGAAGTTTGTCGTGAAAATACAAAAATGTATCTGTTTACAACTCCCCAAAATAATGATGGTTGACAGTTCGCTCAGAGCCTCCGTAGTGAAAGGTTGTGTCGACCGCTCGCTGATAAGCTCAAGGCATAAGTGAGCGCTGCGTTCTCCATCTGCGAGGCCGCCGCGCTAGGTTGCTGTTTAGTGAAAAACCAGTGCTAGTTTCACGTGTGAATTTTCATTGTGAAGAGATTTGAGAGATTTTGTTTTGTAATGACTGGTGGCGTGCTACTATCTTGGTGAACATTTATATTACCCAAGAGGAGTTCGTTTCCAGCCGAATCTATCCTCCCTCAAGAAGGGAAGACTCCCAATACAATGTCCGTTCAACAACCGGAAGGTAAAATGGTAAAAACCTATGCTAGTGCAACATCTCTAGAAATGTTCCCTTCAAAAGAACAGGCGATAGTTATTGAAAAACAAGATGGTTTGACAATCAAAGATTATGTAGGAAAATTGGCAACAATTATTTCACCAAATGATATAAGATTCGTATCACGAATTGCAAACAATAGAATCTGTGTATTTTTGAGTAGTAAAATCGTAGCTAAGAAACTCACAGATAACCATAGTACAATAAAAATAAACAATTTTGAACTAGGACTGAGACCCTTAATCAATAAACAACGAAGAGTGATCATCTCCAATGTATGCCCTGTTGTTCCACACAGTGTAATTGAAGCTGAACTTTCCAAATTAAATATAAAAACTAGTTCTAAAATATCATTTATAAAAGCTGGGATCAGTGACCCTGGATATTCCCACATTATGAGCTTTCGAAGGCAGGTGTTTATAGATCCAAATGATATTGATAAATTGCCTACATCAACACCTATATTCTTTGAAGATACAACATATAGAATTTATTTTTCAACAGACAATGTGTGTTGCTTCATATGTAGTCAAGCAGGTCATTTAGCTAATCAGTGCCCTAAAAAAAACATTTCACCAGATGGGATAGAACAAATTGATCATTCAATAAGTGAAACTATTCCAAAAGCATCACAGGAAATAATTGACAATAAAACAAATGCAAATGTATTAATACATAATGATAGAAATTTCCCTGTAATCAACAGAATTCAAGTAACTGATGTAACATCTAAATCTGGAACAAAAAATGGTGCATTATACAATGATAATATACAAGAGAAAACCCCAAATAATGAAATGGAAACTGTCTCTGAAGAAACCTACAGTCAAGATCAAGAAATGAATTGTCTACCAGAGAACAAAGACAATAAAGTACCAAAAGACATTTTTAAAGGAACAAAAAGAGTCCACTCATCAACCAATTCACAGGTATCTACAATTACAGTGTTTTCACCCAACGAAACTGATGATGAAGAAATAGAACTACAAAACCCAACTACTGACTTACAAGAAATTACCTTAAAAGTGGGGACAGATGAGAAGATTAAACCAAAAAAGAAAAAAAGAGCAAAAAACAATGATCAAAGATCTGATGGTGAAGAAATTGATGATGCTAATGACTCGAATGATGAAAGTCATAATATAGAAGAGATGCAACTTAGTAATTTATCAGGTGATGAAGTGAAGGAAACAATACAGGGAAGAAAGGAAAAAAAGAACAAGAAACACTGACAACAGGACAGAAGAACAAGTGTGGGAAGAAATTGGAAAAGAAATAAACTCAACCAATGAAGAGAAACTTTATCCTCTAAATTTAGACCAATTCAGTAGCCTCTTGGACAGAACAAAAGGAAACCAAAATATAAAACAAATAGTAGATGAGTATACAGATAAAACTGAAGATTTAATCAGAATGTGCAGAGATTTACATGGCAAAATGAACCCACAAATGAAAAACAAATGTACTCGCCTTTCAAAAAAATTACAACAATTAAGGAAAAACAACAAAGAGACAACGAGTCAACCTTCAGCCAGCTCTTCTCTCCATTAAAAAATCTAATTAATGGAAATAATACAATGGAACATAAACGGATTCTATAGAAGACTAGAAAACATCAAAGTAATAATAAACAAATTTAATCCAATATGTTTATGCATTCAGGAAACAAATTTCTCCAATGATCACTGTGCTCAGATCAGAGGATATTGCAACTTCCACAAAAACAGAAATCATTCAAGAATAGCTAGTGGAGGAGTAGCAATATTTGCCTTAGCATATACCTTACCTGAAGAAATTTCATTGAATACACATATAGAAGCAGTAGCTATCAAGATAAAAGTCCCTTATAAATTGACAATTTGCAATGTATATTTACCAAATAGCTACAGTTTTGATGAGGAAGAATTAATCAATCTGACGAATCAACTTCCAAAACCATTTGTCGTGCTAGGAGACTTTAATAGCCACCATATGTACTGGGGATCCAAAAAAAATGACCTAAGAGGAAATATAATAGCAGGTTGGTTGGAAAAAGAAGAAAACCTCATTCTCCTGAATTCATACCAACCTACTCATTTCAATAGCAGCAATGGCCACACAAGTAATATTGACCTCTCTATAGCATCAAATGAAATAGCCCCATCATTAGAGTGGAATGCTCTGAAATATTTATATGACAGTGACCATTTCCCAATAAAAATTAAAATCGCTGAGGCACCTTCATCACAAAACAACATTCCATTAACAGGAAGGTGGATATTTGACAAAGCAAATTGGAAATCATTTAAAGAAGAAATAGATAAATCACTTCTTGAGATGCCAGACTTATCAGATAGTACCACAAATATATCCGCAAATGGTCTCATAAAAACATTTTCTGATCTCATTATTAAAGCAGCAAATAGAGCAATCCCCAAATCATCTGATATCCCCAAAAAGAAATGTGTACCATGGTGGAACAAAGATTGTGCTCAAGCAACACTAGAAGCAAAGAGGGCACAGCGAAGGTACAAAAAGAATGCACATAATGACCCAGATTTAGTGTACAAAATTCAATACAAACAGAAGAGAGCACTAGCGAGAAGAATATATAAAGAGAGTAAGAAGGCATCCTGGCAAAATTTTGTATCAGCATTAACACCACAAGCACCTATTGCAACAATTTGGAAGAAAATAAATAATTTAAAAAATGGTCAGTACAAATCAGATAAAATTGTATTGGAAGATGCTGAGGGTAAATTCCATATGGAACCCTCACACAATTCAGATCTCCTAGCAGCAAACTTTGCAGAAAATTCAAATTCCAACAACTATAATAAAAAATTCTTAATTTATAAGGAATTGGAAGAAAAAAATAACAATTACGATACAGAAGATAATACAAACAACATAAATACAGAAATTAAAAGATATGAACTAGATTTAGTACTCTCCCAATTAAATAATTCAAGCCCCGGTCCGGACTATATACCTAATGTAATGATAAAACAACTTACAGACAAAGCCCTAAAATACCTATTAGCAATATATAATTTTATATGGAAAAGACAGGAATTTCCAGATACGTGGAGAGAAGCTACTGTAATCCCCATTCTAAAACCTGACAAAGTGCCAAGTTCACCTTCCAACTACAGACCTATATCACTTACCTGCAATATGTGTAAAATCATGGAGAAAATTATCAGTAGAAGAATTAGATGGTATCTGGAGGCACATAATATTCTAGCACCTCTCCAATTTGGTTTTAGGGAATCACATTCAACAATGGATTATTTAATAAATGTAGAAGCGGAGATATGTGAAGCCTTTTTAAACAAAAGTCATGTAATTGCAGTTGCCATTGATATAGAAAAGGCTTATGAAATGGTCTGGAAACATAGAGTACTTAAAATAATAGAGAATCTTAATCTAAAAGGAAATATTTTAGCATTTATTAAGAACTTTTTGAGCAACAGAAGTATTAGAGTCAGAATCAATAAAACCCTCTCTAAACCAGTGCAAATAGAAAATGGTCTGCCTCAAGGTTCTGTGTTAAGCGTTATTCTGTTTCTGATCAGTATTAATGAAGTGCTTCAAACAATCCACAAACCGGTTAAGGGATTTTTATTTGCAGATGATTTAACCATAATCTGCACTGGAAAAAATATTCAGCACACAGCCAGACTTATTCAAAACACACTCAACAACCTCCAAAAGTGGTCTGACAACACTGGTTTTAAATTTTCTAAAACAAAGACTGAATATATAATATTCTCTAGGAAAAAAGAAGAAAAAAGGGTAACTCTAAAGTTGGATGACAATATTATCAGAAGTGTTCCAGCTATTAAAATATTAGGAATGACCTTTGACAGCAAAATGAAATGGAAGATCCATATTGAAAAGTTAAGAACTGAATGTTTTAGACGAATTAACACCATAAAAGCCCTATCTGCATTACAGTGGGGCTCTGATAGAAAATGCCTTATACAAACATACCAAGCCATAATAAGATCAAAATTAGATTATGGATGCATATTGTATGACTCAGCTGGAAGAGACCTAATTAATAAATTAGAAACTATACAAAATACTGCACTACGACTCTGTATTGGTGCATTTAGGACAAGTCCAACGATCAGTATATTGGTTGAGACTAACATGATACCACTTAAGCTAAGAAGAAAAGAACAAATAATTCTATATGCAAACAAGATGTTGGTAAATAATCAAAATACTCATAAATACCCTTGGAAAAGAAATACCACAGAAGCAGAATATCTAGCACATCCAGGATTACCAAAGCCATTATATATTAGAGCATCTCTTTATACTAAAGAGCTGAATATGACCATCCCCTCACTACTACCTAAAAAGAAGCCTACATTACCACCCTGGAATAACATCACAATAAAAGTAAATATGGATCTAGCAGTATATGAGAAGAGTACCACCCCCAAAGGAATATTTAGAAGTTTATTTTTAGAAATGAAAACAAAGTACGATGATTACAAATCCTATTACACAGATGGATCAGCAATGAATGGGAGAAGAGGATGTGCAATAGTAACAAATAATAAAACATACAGATTCAGATTACATGACACCCTCTCTATATATACCTGTGAAGCGATAGCTATTTTTCAATCCTTACAAATAATAAGAAACAATAGAATAGAAACTAAACATGTAATTTTCTCAGATTCTAAATCAGCACTTTTAGCCATAACAAACACCAATAACTCAAATCTACTAATTAAGGAAATTAGAGAATTAATTACTTGGCTAATTACTAACAATTATACTATAGAACTAGTGTGGATACCAAGCCATCAGGGAATTCAAGGTAATGAAGAAGCCGACAAAGAAGCCAAAAATGCAATTAACGAACCTTTAAACAACACAATAAGATCTCCACAAGAAGAAGTTAAACGATATATTAAGATTAAAATCAAAGAATTTTGGGATTCCCACTGGAGAAACATCGACTCTAATAAACTACAGGAAATAATACAATCAACCTTTGAGAAGTCTGTTATAGTGCCAACATCTAGAAGGGAACAAGTGACAATAGCCAGGTTGAGAATAGGGCATACAAATCTGACACATATCCATTTAATTACAAAAAAACAGAGAAACTTATGTGAAAAATGTGGTGAAGCTTGGACAGTCAAGCACCTTCTTGTATACTGCCAAGAATTAAAAACTGAAAGAGACCAATCTGAACTGCCCAAAAGTATTAGAGACTGTTTAAATACCAAAGTTGGATGTAGACAGACAATAGTTTTCCTGAAGTTAATAAATAAGTACAACTCCATATAAGATGGAATAAATAATATAATATGAATACAAATTGTATATGTAAATTGGTTAATGTAAATATGGAAACTGTTTGACTACTAACCAAAGTATTAATGATTTAAATCATATCCCTAATGGAATCCAAATACAATTTATATATGTATTGTAAATGTAAGTTATGTAATATAAATGTAACGATACTAATAACTGGTATTTTATGGAATGTAAGCAAGACACATACAGGAAATATTTCCATTATGTAATTTAAAATATAGCTCATGAGTATTGTAAATATTTAGCGCAAATTCAATGTATTAATGTCTGACGATAATTGAATGTATATGTGACCCATAAAAATTTCTCTGATGTAATAAGCAATATGTAATATAAATACAAAATGTATATGTAAAGAGAATTAATGTAAGCATGTAAACTGTCTGATTGCTAACTAAAGTATTAATGATGCAAATCATATTCCAATGGAAATCAAAATACAAATTTATATATGTATTGTAAAATATAAGTATGTTAACGATTGTTTGGTGACTAATTGAAGGCATAAATACAGACTATACTAAATTATGAGAGATATGTAACTATGTAATACAAATGTAACGTTACTGATAACTGATAATTTATTGAATGTCATAAAGACAATATTTTCCATATGTAACTTAAAATATAGATAATGTGAAATGTAAATATTAAGTCCAAATTTCAATGTATTAATGACTGAAGATTAATTGAATGTATAAAAGACATGTAAAAATTTCTCTAATGTAAATCTGTAATGATGTCGCTAATGACCATAGTAGTTAAAAAGCGACATAAAATAAAATTAAATAAAAAAAAAAAAAAAAAAAAAAATGATGGTTGAAGCAACGTGATCCCAGCAAACATAAAAGGCGAGGTGGGACGGAGTGAGAAGGCTCGGGGTGGATTGGGCAGGGACGGGCAGGGCAGGCAACCGTGGGTAAGGACAGGATAGGGCGAGGATACATCATAGATAGAATTCATTCCTTTTCCTATCTAATATTTGATTGTGAATAAATATGCGGGCAAAACAACGTAATTCAGCTAGTTAAGAAATAAACCTCCATTTTCAATATTGAAAGGACAAGGTTAAAGCAAATGAACTTTTGCAATTTTCGAAATATCAGAGGTTTTGATGAAAATCAGACGATTTAAGTGCTAGTTTTGTTCAGATAGACGGGCTGATAGACACACGTTTAAAGAAAAATCGGTGTCTCCCAAAATCTATTTCCGTCAAATATCGACTTTGACTTTTTTCAGCCTTACAATCCTTCTTAATTAAAAATCCTTCTTAATAATAATAATAATAATAATATATATATATATATGTTAATTCTATTTTTCGAAGAGGTAAGTTAATTATAAATCTTCCAACACAGTATTTTATAATACTTTGTAATAGGCGACGCTTTGAATGTAACCAGACCTATGAGTAAAAAAACTCATTTGTTCATACAGCTCTTCTGTAAACTCGACAAATCAAGCTACACATTTCCTTGAATGAGAATTCAGTGAGTAAGATTCACGATCGACTTCTCCCTCCCTCCCCCTCCCCCTCTCACTCCCTCTCTTTCGCGTGCGCGCGCGAAGCACACACAACTTTTTCTCTGAGTCAATGAATTGTTGACATTTAAATAAGTAATTTATTGCCATTAACTTGAGATAAGAGCGTCGATAAATATGCCGAAAAAATTGCATGAACAATGAAGGATTCAAACTGTTTAGCTTGTCTACTCCATAGTTTCAGATACCAAATGTTCAAGAAATAACTCATTTGGCTGAACTTGCGATTTTGTGATCTGCTTGTGAAGTTGTAAGTTCACATTTTTTAACAAATAGTAAATAAGCTATTTCTTGTGGTAACGTTATTGTTTCCTTACCCGGTTGAATGATAGATCCTATAATTGAAAACTTTTACGACACTGTTGTCTTCTCCTCCAAAATGGTATTATATTAAAGTTACGTAGGTAGAAACGTACGTAGAAATTTAATTATGTATCTACTTGGAAAAGGGTCTCGGAATAATTTTAAAAATTAATATAAGAACTCATTATTACGACACAATTTCTTGTAGTAACAAATTTATTTTCATTGATAAAAACTAGCGTGCATTAATTCGTATGTTTATTAATCTACCATAAATTTGATCAACATGTTGAACTACATGAACAATATTACTTTTTGCATCCATAAATGAGTATCACTTTTACAGGGGTGAGAATCGTCCGGGATGCTATGTCATCCGACCTGTTCCTGGCGAGTCCAATAAGTCGCGAGTGGAATGGTACTTGGACACAAATTTGAAGGGATGGCTTCCCCAGAAGATTCTCGACGCAGCTTTCTGTTCGATATTAACAGAAAATTTGAAGAACTTGAAGAATTATATATCAAAGTGAATATGTAATACACACACACACAACATCAACCTTATATCAACCTTAATTAGAATTTCTTATTTAAAACTGATGAAAAGCTGTGCTTAAAAATATTAATACGATGCATTTAACAGACAGGAATAAACATATTACAAATTATATTACAACAGTGCAGTAATGAAAATATAATTTAATGATTTATAGCCATTACTGAAAGAGTACTTTGTACAATTAAAAGTAAAACTACTTTGGATCTAATGAAAAAATAATGTCCTCAGGAAATGGGATACCAAAGTACAAATGAATACATGTGTGCAATTATTTTTAAATAAAGATTAACGCTCATAGAGCTTGTAATATTTGTCCTGATATCAAATTAAAGGATTATTTTTTTTATATTTTATTTTCTGTGTCACTTCCTGCACATTACGTCAATGTTAATGCACTCAATGAAAATTCTAGAACTAATCTAAATAAATTTACATCAAGGGAGAAAGTTGTTAGGGTCATTTAGTCCACGTCACGTTTTGACGTATAAATATACTCTACATTAAAAATAGTTATTTGCGTCTATTAGCACTGACATATTCACAATAGAAGTACAAAATTCTCTCAGCCTTAATAGCACGTCACTTAGTTTCCTACACGGTTAATATTTCAAAACACGGTTAATACTTCTTTTACTTTACTCTTAACACGTAGCTTTTTTAGAAAGGTATACTACCTTAGTTCTCCAGTTGAAAGTACAGGAGAATTACTAATTCGGCACTTATAAAATAAGCCTGATTACTTGAAGAAAAAAATCAATAATGTCTCTTAAAGTGAGAAAATATGTTTAAAAAAATACAAAAGCAAGCCTTCAATAAAAATTCTCAAAATATTCCAAGTTTATCACAGTGCCAGCCGGGATCGCAAACGTTGCTTATTAGCCGAATTAGTGTTAGAGTTTTCTCTGTGCTAAATTAAAAGTTAATTTCCTAACTTTACTTCCAGTTTAGAGCAGACTTTATACATAAAATCAGGCATTAAATGATATAGAACTTGGAATTTTTGTACGTAAAATATTTCTAAAGATTTGCAAAGGAAATACTATGACAGTAATGAGATGGAGGGAATGCGTTTGGCAAAATAAGTGTGGCATTATAATAAAACTGTTGGAAATCACGAAAAATTAAGAAGTCGGATCGAAATCAAAAGCAAAACCTGGGCAGATGGAGAGAATTACAGCTGACCCCTCAACAAATTGAAATGTCCTTCAAACGACACTCGAGGGGACCTCCAAATGTATTAATTCATTCAGCAGTAATGTCCAGACCTTCATTTAGTATTGCAGCATTAAAGCAAATAACGCGCAAAACGTTCTGTTTTTATAGAAAAGAAAAAAATTGAAGCAAAAAAATCAAATGTATTCATATTCGAAATTTCCCTCGTCGTTCTAACGCCATCATTGACTAGGAAACGCGAAGCGGAAAAATTGGCGATGCCCTCAAAGTCAAACGGGAAAATTGCAGCGAGTCGTTGTTTCGTAGCAGCTCCACATAAAATACAGAAAAAAATATGTTTTTTTATATCGAGCGCTCGCTATCCCTTCCACACGTCGTGGCTCTCAATTAAGGCTTATTGAGCTCATTGAAGGCGTTTCAGACAGCTGGCGCATGCCGCGCCGAGCTGAGAAGACTCCAGGACGGCAGTGGACAAGAGCGACCGCGTCACTCGGGGCCCCAGGGGCTGTGCCCACCGCTGGACACCCGGCAGGACGGCCTCTATGGTAGAGCGATCAGTGAAAGAAAAGAATTAAAGGACAGTGCTTTTCTTTCGATTTAAATTGGGTTGAATGCATCCAGAAAGAGACGTGATTGTAATGTTAATATTTCTGCGAAAAGCATAGTCAGTGTTATATGTAATATGATTGTATGTTATTGACAAACGTGATATTTAATCATCTGGTAATGTTTTTAAAAATTGTTGGACTTTGAAAAAGAAAATCATCATGCATTGCAGATTACACTTGGTAAGAATGCATGTAATACATGAATTTTTTTCTCCCTCAAACTAAAAGTAATTTCAACCTTTGACAGATTTTTTCTCTAAAATTAGGCTAAAAATTATCATGATAGAATATGAAAATATAATTTATTTCTGAACAGAGAGAACATTGTTTAATTTATTATTTTTATTTTCTATCTTTCCAAATTATATAATTCTATTAAAAGTGGAGTGTGAAAATAAATAAAATTACTTGAAAACATATTTTGAAATGTCCTAGACTGCAGTTATTTATTGAGATCCTCCACCTAACAAATTGATTATTATTATTATTATTTCCACTACTATTATCATAATAATTATTATATTAAAATATATAATATAAATAATAATATTATTATTGTACTTATAGTTTCATGTCAAGTTTTCATTTCTTTTGTAGTTTATAATTATTTTTCAAAACATCTAAATTGTACCCAAAGAAATAAGTCATGTAAAAACTATTTTTTTCATGAACAGGGTAAAAGATCTTTAAGTTATAACCTAGATATCTCAAAAAATGAAAATGGAAATGTAGGAACAGATGACAGAAACACAAGTTGTTTATATTCAATTAGAAAGAACAAAGGCTCTTTAACTGAAACATTTCATTCATTAAGAAATATCATTGTGAGGACACACTGACATTTTCTAATCTGTCTCTATTTTTAAACATTCATTTAAACATTGAACTTCCCAATTTTTTTTTATAGGTTGGTGTTGGACTTCTGACAAGTATAGGGTTTTTGGCATCTGCATTAAGCTTAGAATATTCTGATCATCTTATTCAGTTAATAACAACCAATGAAGAATATCTGACAAATAATCCTATGTTGCTATCAGCTGGTAAGTAAAAAATCTTAAATTCAATGTCTTGATGAATTTATCTGTGATATTTTGAAACTAAGAAGTAGCATATAATTGTCCACTTTCTTTTACAGAACTCTGTTCATCTATTGCAATAGTCTTGGGATGTATTGGCTGTTGCATTCCTCTGCAATATTTAGGGAGAAGATCTACTTTGGAGCTGTTATCTGCTCCCCTTCTCATTCTTGGTTGTTGTATGACTTTCACATTTCATCATTTACTGCAGCAGAGTCAACAAAATAGACTTTCAAATTATATTGACATCATCCTCTTTTTGGGAATATGTTTGCAAGGTATATCTTGCGGTTTTACGTTTGTTGCAGCTCCAATTTATATATTAGAGACAATTGGAAAAGTTACCAATCCTTCATTTTCTATTGGCATACTACTACTAGCTACTCAAATGTCCACAACCACTGGATTACTACTTGCAAACGTATTTCCAGTTACTCATGAAACCTATTTTTGTCATCTCATACCCGCTGCATTTAATGTTTTCTCTCTGATTGGATTTAATTTCCTACCAGAGTCTCCAAGGTGGCTTCTATTAAAAAAGAATCGTTTTGTTGATGCAAAAAATGCACTCAGTATGTTGAAATTTAGCAAAAAAGATGATTATGAGAGTACTGCACACTTAGAACATCTAAAAAATGAAAATGAAAAATTGAAAGAAAACAGAAATATAACTTCATATATACATCCTCTACTATTAGGAATTGGATTATGTTCTATATGGTATTTGCATGGTGTGCACGTCTATGAATTTTATGCCTCGTGGACAATGAAATTTGCTGGTATATCTATGAAATGGAAAATAGATTCAACTCTCCTAAGTTTATGTATTCGATTTAGTGCAGTAAGTGTTCTTGCAGCAATGTATCTTATAGTTAAAGATATTAACTTTCATACAACTTTCCTTACTTTTGCTTCTGCAATAGTAACATTATCACTGACTGTCACAGGGTTGTGTTTTTATGGATTTGAGGAAGAAACTACTTGGGTCTCATACCTATGCTGGCTTCCTCTTTCAACATTCCTTTTATTCCAATGTGCATTTTGGCTAGGACTTGGATCTCAAGTTTACATACTTGCAGTAATAATTTCTCCACAAGCTTTCCGTCCCTCAATTGCAAGTGTAGGAGGAGCCATGTTTTGGTTGGGTGATATGTTCAGTTCAAGACTTGTGGTGCCTATGATAAGTACACTACATCCCTTTGGAACTTTCTGGTTCTTTGCAGGGATGTCAGCTATAAGTTTAATTTTTGTACTGTGCTCTGTTTTCCCTGAAATGCACACTAAAGAGTTAATACCTGATATGCCTTCACACAAACTTTCAAATACAAAAGCCTTGATAGTTGATGAAATTAACTGTTTGTATTCTATTTCTCACAAACCTACACCTCCAGCCAACTAATTATTTTGTAAAATTTATTTTAATAAATAATTAATATTAAATTTTAATTTTTCATTCGCACTTTTTATTCTATAAAATGTACAAAATTGCAGTAAAATAATATTGTGAAAACTAAATCATCCCTGAATGTACTTCTCATGAACCATGTTTGAGAGGGTAAGTACAGCAAAACTTGCTCAATGTGGAACTTGTATAATGCAGAAATCTGTCTAATGTGAACTGAATTCACAAATGCCAATCGCAAATTCTACAATATTACTTTGCATAAAGCGGAATCTTGTCTAATTCGAAAAAAAACTCTGGTCCCTTGAGGTTCCGCTTTGAGCAAGTTTTACTGTAATATTTCTGCAATATTTATGCGCCCCATGCTTTTGTTTAACAAGTTATTTTCATCCCTTGAGAAAGAGAAGAGATATACAAATAGTTGAAAGAGAAAAGGTATACAACGTAAGTACCTATTCTTCTCCATGACAGATTGGGGGGGGGGGAAATGGGAAGGGAAGAGAATAGAAGGTAAGATCGCACGCGGCGAACGTAAGGGCCGCTGTACCAGCATTCGCCTGGAAGTGATCAGTGATCCCACCTGGCACATCAGTCGACCTACGAAAACGGTAGCCGCCAAAAACTCGCTGATGTTCAACACATCAAGCAAATTTCAGGCACAATCGAACCCGCGACTCCTCAGTCATCAGCGTGTTACATCGAAAGCTTAGAGCTCACATCTACCTAAGCCATGGTGGAAATACAAACCACGTGATTTCATTGTTCTAAACTTAGCATCCAAAATTATGTCCCTTTGTGTTGAATTTAGCATGGAGCAGATGGTCATAAGTTATTGAAATTCACTGAAATTAGTTATTTGTTTTTTTTTCAAATCTGTTCACCTTCCATCATCGTGATTTTGATTTTACTGTCGACCCGTAAAAGAATAGAATGTTTTGTGATGTTATGTCTGCTAACATCCAATTTCACGCCCGTAGGCGTAGTTACAGATTCTATTAAAATATGATTCTCAATTGACTTGCGTAGAAAATAATAATTTCGTGAGTTTCCATTACCTAACTCACGACTATCAAATTCTGAAATGTCACCCGAACTATTATTCTAGATATATACTCTTTGATTCTAGAAGCTTAGAAACAGTTTTCTGAAGTATTCTCTCTCGGGGGAAGGCAATGCCTTCTCCTGCCCTCCCACCTCTCCTGCAAGTTCACCATTCGAAACTCATTTCGTTTTCACTCCCTTCGTGGATTTCGTGTAATGTATGACAGTAAATGTGTTTTTATTTAACAAAATTTAAGATGCCCCCTCCTCTAAACGATCGGATGGATCTGTCCTTGTCACCTACAAGTAACTGGCAATCCAACGTCTAAAAGATGAATGCCAAGACTTTCTACTGGTTGCAAGACAGGCGACATAGGTAATAAAATAGATAGACATATCCAATTTAAACTTTTTATAACTATTGGTATAGTCTTGAAATATTTAACATACTTCAGCAGACGAAATGGAGTGAAATACACTAACAGTAAGTATACGAGAAGTTATTTTGCAATCGTGAATAGTATTTACGTGGTTCCGTTTTCCTTATTGTAACTACCATCAATTAATTATTATTTAGTACAGAAAAATACGATTACGACGAGTAATTGTGAAATCATCACTCCACCAATTGAAATCACAATTATGTTGTACTCGATTTATATGAATGAATGCTTCGACGGACGGGGAGTGCAATTGGCTGGAAGTAATCGATCTGCTACTATGGAAACAAAAGCGCGTCGATCAAACGAAGGGAGTGCAAGTGCACAAACACTATTCGGGAAGATTGTGTTAATACGTTTCCGCCGTTGTCTGCAGAATATATTTGTATTCAGGTAAATTCTACTGTATATTTATTGAATTTTTTACTTTGTAATGTTCTAATACAAGTATCATATACATTTTGAAGATCATAAACAAGTTTAACTACGACTTCTTTCATGCACTTATGAGTCACAGTGAATTCTCATCTTATCACACTATTCGTTGCAAATTGTTAAGTTTACTTCATCTATATTTTTATAAATATTTAAGAAAAATATTAGAGGAAGCGAGGAGTAATTTTTAAAAGCAAATATAATTCTAGAAAAAAAACATTCTTTAAGCTAAACAATGCTTTTTATGTTCTTTCTAAAGTGCTCTTATTAATTTAACTTTCTCCTTGACTTTATTTTAGTAATATATGTTTCACAACATTATATGAATATATAATATGAACATGAAGGGCAAGGGAATTTTAAATGGGGAAACACAATCTCAAATTAGATATTTTGAAATAGCGAAGTTGCCATTTCTTATCAATTAATTTTTGCCACATTTTATTTCATTATTTTAATGAGAAAATTTAATTATAAATTCAATGTAATAAGCATTACACCTTATGATGATTTTTCATGCATAGAGATAAATTTAATTATAATTATGTGTACTGATATTAATATGAATTATAATATATTTTAAGAGGTTCAATTAATTTAATATTTGATTACAATTTTGTTATTAGATTTATAATGTCAAAAGGTTGCTGCATTTAATTCTCAACGTCTCCAAAAATACATAATATTTAAAAAAACTAGGGTTCTGTTATAAGCATTAATCTTCTATTAGTGTATGTCCCTTACTCATGCAAAGTGGTGCATCTGCCAAGAATTCTAGTGAAGTGACCAAACAAGGTCTACTACTGATGATTTGCTTTTTACTTTCTCCTTTTACCTTGTAAGAAGAGAAAATATTGTAATCGTGGAAAACAGCGATTTTTCCACAGAAAAACCCTTGTTGCAAGGCCATGGTAATGAAAGTGGATAAATCTTGTCCCTGTATGTATTAGATTAATTAGTAAATTAATGTAGGGGAGAGTTAGGTTATCTGTTCCACTTTTTTTAACTAGTTCTAAAATGTTATTTACTTGACCAATACACGTGAAATTTTGGATGATATTTGAGAGAGCCTTTCTCCTTGTATTGTGGGAACAAACAACATCATTGTGATTACAGTTATTGTCAAATACGGAATGTTTTATACATTTGCCATATGACCAGTTAACCTAACCAGTAAGGTTAAGTGGACCGGAAATTGAAATAAGCTCTGAAAATAAATTTGATAGACTGTTTTAATGAAAAAAACATTCTTCTACACATTCTCATAACCCTTGTCATACAAAAAGGAGAAAGCGGGCCACGGACCGCGCGCCGTTTTCCAAAACGCGGCATCTAAAATTAAAACTTGGAAATAACAGTGGTAATGAATTAAATTAATAAAATAATGAAAGGCGAATCAATTAAATAACATTCCAGATTTAATAATTGAAAAAAAAATTACTTCCGAAAAAAATGAAGAAGATAACTGGACCGGCTCACTTAACCTAACCTCCTGGCGGTCCAGTTAACCCCACAGTACATATTTTCTTTGCATGCCCGAAAATACACAACCCTTTTTTTAAAAAACAAAACACACTATTATGGAGCAGAAGTACTAACAATTAATTTGGTGTGAATATTTTTCTTGTTGTTTTTCAATCGCAATAAAAATGCAAAGCAGATGAGTGGTAGAAAAAACCTCGGACTTCTCAGAATAAAAATTCTTTACTGTACTGAACAAATCAATGTCTACAACTTATGATTGTGGCTTAGATTATCAGCCCTGTCATCCTACGAATGTCATCCAGTGGAAAAGGCAGGAAACACTTCCCACCAACATTTAAAAGCATGGACCACTTAACCTAACCGGTCCAGTTAATCTAACTCTTCCTACATTAATCATTAATTAATAATTAGTAATTTAATGTGCATTAATTAAGTATTAATTAATAATTAGTAAATTAATATGTAGTACTTTTGCGTGAAATATATTCAATGTTTAAACAATTATTTTCTCAAAAACGGCTCCAATTTTTTCTTTAAATTTTCTCCTTGCATGTATCAAAGAACAGTAAAAATGTGATGTCACAAAAGTCATACGTTAATTCTCTGATTCAGCAAGTTCACGAATGTGAAAGAGTATTTAGAATATTAACTTATTTTTTATTCTCTTCAACTTTTGACATGAAACTTTTATTTAGTATTGTTTTATTATAAAAATTAATCGTAATAGTTATAAATTACATATTTTAAAATTCAGAGGAAAATGCTGTTTTTTGTACCTAAAATATTTGTCTATGTAAGTGTGTGTTAATTAGTCCGTGTAAAACTCGACTGTATTAATAGAATATTGCACTTCTCTAATAATATACCGCTCAGACTATTTTGTGTGAAACTGAATTTCAGCCACACAGTCAACAAACTGCTTCAACATGGGGGAGCTTCCACAATGCACAGCAGTGTGTCCAAGTTACATGCTGAAACTGAAGCGTGAAGACAAGCCTCTTATAGCAAAAATTCGTAGAACTGGTCATTTGAAAGGAAAAGCTGTTGTAAGGCTTGTCAATCATGACATGATTCGAGATTTATTGATTCCTTCTGGAAGACCTAATAGATATCCAGCCGTTTTTCCGAGGAGTCAGTTTGAAGAAATCAAAATGAAAGCAAAGGTTTTGTATAACTAATTTTAAATATTATGTTTTGAGACAAACATGTAATGTGTATGTATTAATTAGAATTGTTAATCCAAATCTATCAGTTTTGTTTTAAATACTCGTATGGTTCACTCTCGTTAATCCGCCCTTTATGTGAAAGGTGATGAAATGAGACAAATGCTGATTTTTTTTAAATGTAACTATTTTACCAAGTAACTAGTGACAACAAATCAAATTATTAAAAAAATTATCGGCTTGTATCATTTTAATATGCCGTTAATATTCTGTATCGGTGACAGTGAACGGAAAGAAAATAAGGCAAGAAAGTAAAAATAGGATGAGGTGCTGGATTGTTATGGTTGGCTACTGAGGGCTGGATTAGCGACAGACTTGGGTACTGAATATGATTAATTTTATTGTTTCGTAATAATTTGTAATATTTTACTAATATTTGAGTATATCCTTTAAAAAAAGCACTTAAGTATACCAGAAAAAATTGCATTATTGAATGAAGAAGAGGCAAAAAGAAAGGAAGAGGAAAAGGAATGTATGAGGCGCCGAGTGGCATTGCAAGATTTTGACATCGGCAGAATTGCGACGGGACCTGATGTAAGTAGCGTTGATCTCCCTTTTTATTAGTTTGAATTACTGTCAGCAAGTAATCCAAACTAATAAAAAATTGAGATGTGTGAATTATATGTATGTCTAATTTATTATTATCTCGACCAAGTTGAGAATGATGTTTACAGGAGCGCGCCACCGTCTGTGTTTACAGAGACGGAGATATAAGGGCACTCAATTCAAAATTAAAATGGGACCGGGCCAAACTATTACGAAAAAAGCGCGATTTATTTCGTTGCAAATTCAGTATTTTCCCAATTAATATTTGGACTATATTTGGACATGTCTGTACCTCATATTGGAAGAAATAAAAGTATACTTTTCTCTGCAAAACGATTCAAAATTTTGAAACTAATTCTTTCGTTGAGCAGTAACGTTCATATAAATCGTTTATTTTAACTTAAGTAGTTTCTCATAATATATACAAAATAAAATGATTTTCATGTAAGAAGTAACTATCACCTTAATGAAGAATATTGTAGATACTTATGACAGTAAAGTTAATGTTTTGGTACTTTATTGCATACCTAACAAACCGCCTAAATCCTATGGAAAAATAGTTGAATGAAGAAGAATAGAAAATGTTTAAATTCAATGAATAAGTATTCAAATTCAATATAAATAGAACTTTTGTATTACATTCTTGTACTAGGACGGTGAAAAGTTTAAAAAAAAGCAACGTAAAGGGACAAAAATAAAACAGGCAGAGAAAATATTGCATAATGTGTCTCTGAAGTTATATTTTATTAGCTGATTCACAACCTCGTACGCTCGGCTGCAGTAAATAAAAAAAGTACATAAATAAAAGTTAAAACAAGCAATTCATACAAATATTAAAAACATAAATATAAATTAAAATAAACAAGAAAAATAATAAAAGAACATTAACAAATAGACAAGTATTAAAAAATAGATAAAATGAGCCCATCTCTACTCTGTACCTATCTCTTCAAATCACTTACCGCATTTCCCTTCGGTAACCAGTGATTTTTTCATTAACAGTGTATATGTGTGTTTGAGTGTGCGCTGCGCATGGCACTCTCTCTCTCTCTCTCTCTCTCTCTCTCTCTATATATATATATATATATATATATATATATATATATATACACACACACATACATACATACATACATACACACACACATACACACACATTGCACTTTGCTTGCGTTGGCCTTCCCTGCACATCACTGTACTCCTGCGCAACTCGTGTGCTTCTAGGTAGGGTCGCCAGCCCCTCTACAGAGAAATTGTTCGAGTCAACAATGTTCCAATTCGCAAGGCTGATTTTTTCTGTATCTATTCTTTGCTTTCTGCATTTTATTTTATGTGAATGGTCGCCCCTACTTTAGTAGCATGGCATTTCAAGTCTTTCACTGAAAGATTTCCATGCCGGTTGCTTTGTGTACGCCTTGAAGAGAGCACAGGTCGTGCTGCCTTTCTACGTGCAACTAATGATTCCCAGTTGCCACTTTCCTCGCCGTCGTTTCTGCTCGCGAATTTAGCCGCGTTTTTCTACAATAGGTTTAACGCTTTAATCTGACCTTTCCTACGAGGATCCCAGCAAGCCTCTCTGTATTCCGTTATGGGAGTAATCAAAGATATGTAAGCTGCATTTTCGTTATTACAGTTAGCTTTCCGTAATATATTTTCATGATATAAACTGGAACTGAGAGGGGAGAGCAGAGCGAATGGGGCGGAAAGAAAGCAAGACGCGGGCGGAGCAGAAAGGTCAGAAGGAACGAGATGAAAGAAGAGAAAGGAGCAGGGGGAGCTAAAGGAGAGCTGAAGGAGCGAGAGGGAGGAGCCGTTCGAGCGGAAGGAGGAGGCGGAGCGAAAAAGCGGACGGAGTAAAAAGATTAGGCGCAGCGGAAAGAACGGAAGAATCAGGCGGGAGTAATGAGCAGGAGGATGAAATATGGGGTAAAAAATCGGATGGAAGGTTTGGACAGGACGACCATGGCAGGCCGGATAACGCGTGCGGGGCAGACGGGAGAAGCGTGCGAGGCTACTTAAAAGGTGATTGTGCTACATAAATACCCGGCCAACGCCGGATAATCAGCTAGTTTACTACGTGAAAATTAATCGGTTTTTACTTTCTCACAAACTACATACTTACGTAGTAAAAAGGAAGTATTGTAATGCTATAGTGTAAAGTGGCGATTTTAATTTCTCGTCTCACTACTTAAGTATGTCGGGCCCTGGTATCGGAAATACAGATAAATCTTGTTTTAATTTGTAGTAAATTACTTCCTCTAACACATTGTGTGGTCAGAATCCGTGTTGTTGGATCCTTCATACCGAAAAATCGACTGACGGTAAAATGCCTGTCTGTCCGTCTGTGGTCAACGCTAGCGCCTAAACCGTTCAAACTATTTCGTCCAAAATTGATATTTCACCATCGATCTAAACATAAGGATCTGGAAACTTGAACCAAGTACTTCAATTTTTGGGAGTACTTTGCACACAAGCTCACACTTTTTACTTTCCCGTATACGTACGAATTTACGGAATAATATACGTAGTACAGGGAAAGTTATGTTGCTGCGCGAAAAAACGGCGGATTTTCGGCAGAAAATAAATCATTTCCGGGCCCTGATAACGAAAAAGTGGATAAATTCACTTGCTAAATTAAGAAAAAAAATCCCCCAACACGTGGTGTAGCCAGAATCCCTCTTTTGTGGGTCCTTGATATGAAAAACCAATTGAAAGGAAAGCGTCCGTCTGTCCGTCCGCCCGCCCGTCCGTCTGTGAACACTGCCAGCGCCTAAACCATACGTACAATTTCTTCCAAAATAAACATTCCCCGGTCGATCTGGTTCGAGTCAAAGCTCTGAGATTTTGAAAAGGAGTCTATAAAATTTGGGAGTACTTTACATGAAGCCCCCCGGACGTTTTCAAAATTTTCTCAAAAACGGCTCCAAATTTTTTCTTTAAATTTCTTGTAAGAACAGAGTAAAATACACTTATTAAGGTGGTATATGTCCGATTTTCACGGTTAACTCTGAATTTTCGAAAATTGCGAAAGCTTGAATTTTATTCGGCGTCTTCTTCCAGCTACAAAATTGCAGATAGAGATTTCTTCTTCAAATAAAATGTGTTCTTCATAGTGAGTGTTTTCTTTAAGGTCATGTACATTTTTTTGAAAATTTTAGTACTTTTCGCACCATCTTGCGTGTAATATGTGCAATTTTAAAAAAATACAAAAACAAGATTTTCTCAAAAATGGCTCCAAACTTTTTTCTTTAAACTTTTGGTAGGGTTAGTGCTAGTTGTACCCTATGAGATAACATAAACTCCATATCACTCCATTCTTTTGTTTTTTCAAAAATTGCAAAAATTAAATTTTTTTGACTTGTGTCTCACGTCGATAATATTTACATTAATGGCGATTTGTTCGCATTATTATATTTACGAGTTCAAGTGCTTTAAATGATGTCAAGTAAAGTTTCTTGAAAACTCAACAGTTTTCTGTGAAAACTAGCTCCAAATTCCGCATTTTCAAAAACGTTCAAACTCCATTTTCTCATAAATGGCTCCAAATTTTTTCTTCAAAGTTTTTGAACGTATAGTGCTAATTGCACTCTTTAATATGACGTAAAGTTCATTTTGAGGTATTTTTTGTTTTTTCAAAAATTACATAAATGTATTTCTTTTAAAAGATCTCTCACATCTTTAATATACACATTACCAGCAATTTGTAAACACTATTGCATTTGTCAGTTAATGTGATTCAAATGACTCCAAATGAAGTTTATTGAAAACTAAAAATGTTTCTGTGAAAAAGAGCTTCAAATTTCGCATTTTTAGTGGCGCCTACACGCTATTTTCTTAAAAAGAGCTTCAAATTTTTTTTTAAAAAATGCCCTTTAGGACGAGGTTTTTATGTTCTTTAATATGCTAAAATTAATATTGCGGTTCTACTATTAGAAAACCGAAAAGTCAATAAAATGTCAAAAAATGTACTTTGGGCGGCAATAGATGAGAGCTGGTTAAGAGTCTGTGGCAAGTCCAAATAGCCAGCCGAGACCAATGGAAATACAATACTAGCGCGGGAATGTCTGTGCCATTCTGTAACACTTTTACAAAATGTTTTCCAAAATTGGGACATTTTTTTTCGTTTAACTTCGACCTCGGGCAGCGTAAAGAATATTTAATAGTATGGTGTAAGTCTCATTTTCTTTGAAAACCCTGATTTTTCGAAATTCGTACAAGTTCAAAATGTGTTCAGAATCTTCTTCCAACTTCAATATTGAAGACAAAGATTTTCTCCAGAATGAAATATTTTCTTCAAAAACAGACATTGCAATAAGGTCACGTTCAATGTTTCGAAAATACGAGTAGTTTTTGCGTGAAATGTAGGAAATTTTTAAACAATGTTATTATTTCCTCTAAAACGACGTCAATTTTTTCTTTTTCTCGTACGCATAAGGGATGGCAAAAAAATATTGCTGGTTTTATTTTAGGCAAACACTATTGTTTTGTAAAGTAATGCAAAAGTACAATATTGAAGATGGAGATTTTTGTCTTAAATTAATTTTATTCTAAAAAATCACGTTTAAAAAAGTTCGTGTACAATTTTTCAAAATTATGGTAGTTTCGATTTTTGCATGAAATATAGGCAATTAAAAATACATTTCCTCAAAATAGCTCCAAATTATTTATGTAAAATTTTTATCAAATAGAGCAAAGTACGCTTATAAAAATAGCTCAAGTGCGATTTTCGTTGAATTTGCAATTCGATTCTCTGAATTGTCGAAAATTGTACAGTTGAATAATGTGAGAAAGTATGCCCTGCTATATCATTATTTTCTTATTATGATAAGTTTTACATTTAACAATAAAATATTGACCACATCAAAACGGGAATGTTGAAAAAACACCGGTTTCAATAAATTGATATTAAAACAGTGATGCTTAGGGAAGTATGTTTTAAAATCATCAAAGGCTACGTCGCATCTGTACTTGATCCATTTCTTCCATTCCCTGCCGCCCTTATCGCCCCTACTTCTTCCATTCTCCCTCCCTTATCGCCCTCCCGCCAACGCCCCCCTCTTCCCCACAGCCTTCACCTCCTTCCCCTCTTCCTCAACCACTACTTCTCCTTCCTGTCCTTCACATCCTTAACTCTTGCTTGCCCTACGTTCTTTCCTTCTTTCCACTCCTCTTCTCATCTTCCCTGCCCTTGCACTCCTCATCCTCTTCTCCTCTCCTTCTCCCCCTTTCTCTCTCCTCTTCCTCACCTCTCCCTTCTTCGTCACTACCCATCGCTTATAACCACTCTTTAGGCTTCAAGAGGCATACGAGTTGGGGTTGACTGCGTAGAGGAGAAATTGTATAACTATCTTTTTTCTAAGCTGAAAGTCATAGTGAAAATTAGCCCAATGGAAAGGATTGCATTGATACACAACGGACCAGACAGACTGAAGCTTACTCAACAATATAAACGGTACAATTGACACCATGATAATTATCAGGAAAACGAAATGATCAAAAGTAAGGAGAATGCAAGTTCCAATGTACCCCTTCTCTCTTTTCACAAGAAATGACAAAAAACAATTTAGGCACAACATAATTAATGGGGCATAATCATGGGTCATCAACGTCAATTTCTTCGTTCGCACTTTCGTCATTTCTCCTGTTATTGCAGTATATACTGCAGTATTTCTGGTTTCTAATCCGTTTCTTTACGATCAAATATTATTTATTCCGCCCCAGAAAGTAATCTCATTCTATTATTTTAAAATTATGTACAATATTTGTTTAATATTTTTTTGTTTAATATTGTTTAATATTTTACACAGATTGTGGGTCGAGAATGTGACAAAACCGCTCAGCAAGCTAACTATGCTCTCGCCAGGGCTTATGAACTCAGGCAAGAGCAAGATGATGATGTCAAGAAATTCAATTCAGTTATTTTGCAAACTAAATGTCACGCCATAAGAGAGGCTCAAGTTGCAGAAAAGAAGCTCATAGAGTAAGTGTAATATAGACTTGCATGATTTAAACATTAACAGAAAGGTAATAAGAAGGTTATCATTGCTTATTTTTAACTATATATATTATATTAACATTTTGATTTTGGTTACATTTTTTATTTTTACATTTTTACGTTCTTAAATGTTTTATATATTTTTATTGTATTATTTGTTTTTATTTCTTTGTAAATTTATAGAAAGCAGCTAAAAGAAGAAGAAAAAAGACTCGATGACATGATGGAGCAAGAACGACGGAAAGCCATACATAAAGCAGACGAAGAACGACGACGTGAAATTGAGAAAAAACAAGAATATGTCAAGCGCTTAATGAATCAAATTAAAGACAAAGAAATTTCAAAACTTCTTGAAGCAGAAAACGTAGAATGTGTAAGATTTTCATCATTAATCATGTCAGGTATATCAATAGAATGTAAGAATACACGTTAGTCTTCTTTACTGAATTATCATTGCCTTCTGAATAGGAAAGTCGTAAGATGCAAGAATCAAATATACAAATGCAACTCGAAGAATTAGAAAAACGTAAAAAGCAGATTGCTCTTCAAGAAAAAGTCAGAAAGGATTTAGAAGAAGTTAATACGCAATTGAAACGCTTCCGGGAAATGGAAAAAGAAGATGAAAAGGCTTATGAGATCAAGGTATTCTCTTGTTCTTTATATTCAATATAAATTACTTATTTAAAATTAATCACATATTAACGACAGTGAGTTTCGTTGTTTCTCAACAACCCTCGGGTATACTATCTGGGATAGTCATATTTCTTTTGATAGGTAATTACAACTTAACTCTCTAATAAATCCATATACAGCATGGATTGTTGTTATTAATAAACAGAATTTGAGATTTTTTAAAGCGGATATTTTTTAAAGTGGTCTTCTTCATTGAGTACGGGACTTAACTTTTAGTGAGCTTCCAATGACTTGCAAAACACGTTTAGCTTCCGTAGTCTGGTGAAACTCACTGCGCCGCAAACCGTTGCCGTCGCAGTTCATACCACAAACAGACAAATGAGACGGTTTCTTTTACCTCGGCGTCATTCGCTCACGTGAATCATATCTTACAGATGAAGGAATTGCAGAAGATGAAAGCTGAGCAAGAGGAATGTAGAGAACTTAGACTAAAAGCCCAAGCTTTGTCTTACAACCAAGCATTTGCAAAATGTTGGTGCACGCAAAAGAAAGAGCATGATATGCGAGACAAGCTAAATGATTTACACGAGCAACGCATTCAAGATGAGGTGAGTGGTTGATTAAAAATATAAATATATTTTATGGAAAAATTGACACTTACAAAAAATTAGCTTTTGTCGGAACACTAAACATGTGTTTTTTTAAATTGTTTGAAATTTTATTTGAATTTATAATTCCAAACTCAATCAATTTTGAGGATAACACTTGTCAATTTTACTATGTCGCTTACACAAACACTACTAATCATTTACTTTATTGTTCAATATAAAAGTTTTTCTACAAGGGTATTATTAATAATGAAATTGATCTCATTTTTTGAACTAAGTAATCCAGTAAGTTATATAAAATTTTCAATTTTTTCTGTCACAGAAAGGAAATTACTGATATTTAAGGAATTTTGAAATTTTTAAACCCAAATAACCACAAAATGATCAAATCTGATCTAATGTCTTGTAATTTTAACCCATTAAAATATTATAAATTCTGCTTGTCTTCTACTTTGTAACATTATTTCGAACTTTCAATTCAAGATGATTTCTCTTAACTATTCTTTTGTAATGAATCTTATGTTCATCCCTAAATACCACATAGCTACTTTTATTTTAGCCATACTTAGCCTTGGAAAATTTGCGAGAAAATCTAAATGTAGATCCGCCACTGTCCAATGTTTTTACAAATGTTGTCACATCCTAATTTTATATGACAACAACGAAGTAAAGTTCCACACAATTACTGCTACACATTTTCCTCCCCTACCCTCAAATTATTTTGAAGAGGTCAACTCTTCTTGAAGAGTGAAATCGTATCTCGATTGTCTCATCACAAGAAAGCAATTGCATTTTGTATTTCTATTTGAAGTCCAAGTGGTATTGCAACTATCTTTCAATCATAACATATTTGTCAATTAAATAATGTAATTGATTATAACTTATTAATAAAATTGTCAATTTTAAATTTATTAATAAATTATGTAATAAGAAAATAATTTATATTTTAGTCGATATCTCTTAATTGTTTTTGGTTTACCCTACAGAAATAGATGGCCAAACAATCCCGTTGTGAAGTTTAACGACTTACCGTTACAGAACCTAAAATGACTTCCATCCTTCCGTAGAGTGACGTTTGTTTACGTATTCCATTAGTCCTCCGATATTTTTAGAATAAAATATAATTTGCCTCAAAACATTGTTCAATAGACTTTGGGCGATCTGTACATGGAGATCCTTTACATTTTCGGTAAGGTATTCTCACAGAAGAAGTTGGGAAATTTATTTAGTCTTCGTTGGAAAGTACTGATTTAGTCTTTGAAAGCTCTTAGTCACTCACAAGATGATTCAGCTCATATTTGAGTTAACTTATGCGGATGATTGGAGAATGCGTAAAAAAATCCTCAAATGTAACCCTAAGAGAGCATTCCCGTTTGAAGAGGTTAAAACGAGAGGCATTTAGAAAACGAGACCCCTGAAACAATTTTTAATGCGATATTCGTAGTTTACATGTATTTTGGCGCAATAGCCTCTGATGAAGCCTGGGCCTACCACGCACGGTGGTCTGAATAGGGTCAAAACACGCACATAGGCACTAAATTTTAATTTTTGAAAAAGGACTATTTCTTGATAAATATCAATTCTATATATTTCACATTACTAGAAATCAGAAAAAAATAATAATTTGTATCAATGCTTACAGCCATACGACACCCTCAAAGCCATGCTTTTCAGCCGAGGAAAAACTCAGCCACTCAAGCAGTGAAAATACACTTATCTTTCATTGTTTATAACTTTTTCCCTAATCAACTTTTCCACTTCCAGGAATTGTATTCGCTTTTATATACCCTTCTAAATATATTAAAGTCTTTGCAGTGTCAATTATTTTTATTTTTAATTTAATTAAGCCTTACGTAATTAAGGTGTGTAAAAACCTCTTATTCCATTAACTAAGTAAACTTTCACAGTCAATTACACAAAACACGAAAAAATACATCACTGAAATTAATACATTTTATTAAGGGAACATTATTGAACATTTTTCAGTTGAGATCAGCTGCCCCGATCTCCCCCTCTCAAAATTTTGACCGTTTAAAGTTTACGTTAATGGGGCTTGGAAAGAACCTTCGGACATATACTGCGATTTTTGTAGGAAGAGCTCTCAAGGCCACTCAAATCCCATCTTCGCGATGGAATATGTCACGGCATTTCGTGTCATTCACAGTCGTTCCGCTAGATTTCCCACGATCGCGACCGTATGAAGCAGTGCTTGCGATCATGCGACTTCTACCGGCAAGACCGAGAAAAGACGCCAAATGCCGTGACATATTCCATCGCGAAGATGGGATTTGAGTGGCCTTGGGAGCTCTTCCTACAAAAATCGCAGTATAATACCAAGAACGTTTACTTCTTGACAATGTTTAATCTTCTGAACTTTCGGATTTCCATTAATTGCATAATATTTTCAATTTTTTTTCAAACATATTCCTTCTTTTAATTTCCCAAATTTCGTTGTTTTTCAATAAATTTAAACATATGAAATTGAGATTTGCAGAACTGAAACATGCAATAAGTGAAATTTGACAAGCAATAACATTAAAACCTCTAAAACATCTCTTTGAAATTAAAGTATGTGATTAAATAAACATTTGTAATTAGTTTTTTGTTGGCAACAACCACCTTGGCCAACCACTTTCAAAATGGCGTCTATTTAAACTGTACATGACGAGAATGAAATGAAGCGTGATTTTCATTAATTATGTGATATTTGACCTGAAATTACACAAAAACAAGTGAAAACACTTCCATGAAATTAATAACTATTATTAAATGAACATTTGTTAATGCTTTTTCCTTAATATCAGCCCCCTCGGCTGGCCCCTTTTAAAATGGTGACCATTTTAAGTTTACATGACGAGGTATGAAAGAAAGCGTCATTTTCGTTAATTAAGTCATTTTTGACGGGGAATTACACGAAAACACCCAAAAACATTTCCATGAAATTAATAACCATTATTAATTGGACATTTGTTAATGTTTTTCGGTTAACAACAAGCGCCTCAGCCTGCCTCTTTTAAAATAGAGATCGTTTAAAGTTTTCATGACGAGATTTGAAAGAAAGCGCCTTATCCAAAAGTAAGTGATTTTTGACGAGCAATTACACGAAAACAACTAAGCACACTTTCATGAAACTAATAAATGTCATTAAGTGGACATTTGGTAAGATGTTTTCGTTAACAAGAGTCACCTTGGTCTGCCTTTTTGAAAATGGCGTACGTTTAAACTTAACATGACCTTTGAAAAAAGCTCCATTTCAATTAACTAAGTGGTCATTGACGAGCAATTATAAAACAACATATAAACACATCTCCGTGAAATAAATATTTGATATTAACTGAACAATTGAAAAAAAATTTCGTCACCCGGAATTGCCTCTCTCTGTGGAAGTGCAGTCAGCAGTCGATGCGTCAGCGCTGGATGTTTATGCCAGAGGTGGCATAATAAATAAATAAACAAACAAAATAAATTAAGTGGAATATTATTATTTCACATCTAGAACATGTTATGTTATATTCATACTCAAAAAACCGTTTTAAAATCACTAAATAAATAGTTATTTAACTGAACATTCTATGCGCGCGTTTCGACCCTGTCCAGACCACCGTGCGGCGTCCCGGCCTTGCGGCCATGGGTTACGCGCAGGGCTGTCAAACGGAGCACGTACGGGCTCGGAGCGCGCTTGCGCTTTGATAGGGCACGTAGGGCCCGCGACCTAGGGAAGTCCGCTAAAGCCGAATAAGCTCTGATTTCTCAGGGATGCACAGAAGGCAGTCGTGGCGGGTAACGAGAAGACGTACATATAACAAGTTTCAGTCCGAATGGACTCTTGTATAATGTAAACTGTATATCAACTTGTGCTCTCCAAATGATTTTTAAAACGTTTGTATTATTTTTAAATGTTTTTACGAAAGTTTTCATAAATGCAATTTTGTATTAGGTAAAAGTGTTTTAAAATTACTGTATTTTAATATTGCATAATGTACCCGATTTTACATACTTATTACATATTTTTACTGTTTTCATTACATATTTATGTACGTTTTTTGACGTTTCATTCCACATATTTTTCCGAATTCTATTCATCATTATTATATAATTTTTAAGTACGTTTATTGCGTTCATTTTCACACGAAAGATATGCACATCGTATTTCTTTAAATGTTTATTTTCAATAATAGTGTCACTGCTTTTCTGAAATTATGACATACAATATTTATCTTGATTTAGTATATATTTTGGTTTATATTTCTCACAAATATATTATTACATATTGTATTATATATTAAATATATTTATATTTCGAGTTATATTGCATTCTCTAACACTAAGTAGAAACGTGCATTTATTGTTTCCTTAGTGTAATGATCAATGCTTGTATAACTGCAGTTTGTGTTCACATGTCAATTTCTATTTAAAGTTCGTAAAAATTAATAAATATCTCTTTATGATATACCAACCGGTGTGTTTTACCCAACTCGCCGCATTCGCACGAAGTTTTCTCTCCTGCGTGACACGAGTGACTTCGCTAAGCTGATGTCGCCGCGTGCCCCAAAACTTTGCGAAGGCCATTCGCGTGCTCGTTCGTTTGACGGCCCTGCACGGGGTATGTGTGGTTAGCACATGGACATCCCTAGACCGTATTCTGGTCTTCTCAACCTGAGAAGTGAGCTATCTCATCGTCACACAGCAACATACACTAAGACATTTGCATGAAAACGTATTCTATAATCTTGCCCGACCGGAAATCGAACCCGGGTCGCATCATGGAAAGCGAGTACGCTGACTAATGAGCTGTGAGGACGATATTCGTAATTAGGAGCACTAAAAAACAGAAATACTTTTTACGTACTAGAAACAAGGTGGCTGTTGACCAGAGTTATCGAAACCGTTTTTTCAAATGCCTGATGCTATCAGTTCTAAGTTTAAATAAATGGTCGTGATTTTGGTTCAGATCGAAAGAAGCTGGCGCATGAAGGAACAAATGGCAGCACGCAAGAGATTCGAACTCAATGAAAAGTTGAAGATGGGCCGAGAGGCTCAAATCGAAGACACACGACGTATGCGGGCTTTAGAAATGGCGAGAGAAAAACAAGAATACGAAAATGTTCTTAGGGCTCAACAAGAATCTGCACGTAAGGAAGATGAGAAAGAGAAGAAAAGACAAAAGGTAAGTGAAATGTGGGTGTAAGACTAGCAATAAATCACTTAAAAGGTCGAAACATTCATTAAAATTGTATGTATGTTTTGGACTTTCACAGAAATATTTAAATACATTTTTGTGCCAAAATAATTGCAATTTAATATAGCTAACATCCTATAAGCCACTAAAGCAGACACTGGACAATCTGTTGGATACTATAGCTCAGAAAACTGCTTTATAGTGTAATGTTACTGGACATTATTTTCCAAACAGTTTATTACATTGAAATTGTTACGAGAAAATAACGATCAGGTTGGATGTAACACTGAATTCAAATATGTTACGAAAGATTTGCTATACCATTCATTAGTGCACTACATAAATAGAATAATAACAAATCAGTTACAAATGTTGCACTGTACCCAAAGTCAAACACGCAATCTCGATTTTTTTGGCGTGCAATTATCTATTTTTTACGGCAGTTATCTTGTATGTTTGTCAGAATGACTTCATCAGTCGAATAGGTACAACTGATCATTACCTACGGAATTAAAATTTTACGTATTACTGTAATTCAGAATTACAGTAATTTTCAACTTTGTACGGTATTTCTATGTTTAGTTTGCCAGAATTATTTCAACAATCGAACACAACTGATAATTACACACCGAATTCAAAAATTTACATTAATTAATACAGTCATTTTACTAAACAATCTGTTTTGATCAGAGCGAAAACAATGCTGCCATGTAAAACTTACCACAATAACCGTAGTTTTTCGATGCAAACGTTAGCCGTTTCAGTGAGTTACATAATATTTACGGGTACGATAATTAATGTAAATTGGAGAATTCATCATTATTCCGGGTAAGGTAAGTTGTATTAATGTAAGTTGGTGAATTCAATATTAATGCCGTTCATAAATGTCACCTTTTCTAAAAGTTCGAAGAATTTATCCATGCAAACCAATACACCACGACAATTTTTCGCTCAAGAACATCAAATGGAATATAATATCTTATGCAATTTTAAAACTATTGTAAAATTATTTTTAAAAATTAACTGATTTAATGTTACATGCAAAAAAGATGTTGATATATACAAAAATAGTATCAATTATTTTTTGATGAATGTATTTCAACATTAAAATGAATTTTATTTAGGAGAGTGAAATATATCTGAAGGCTCTGCTGAATCAAATTCGCGAGAAAGAACAAACAAAAATACGAGAGAGACAGCAGGTACAGGAAGAAGGGATACTAATGCGACTTGAAGCAAATTGCCACGACCGCCAAATAAAAACAATAGTGCAAAAGAAATTGAATCAGTTAAGGTAAATTGAAACAAGGTTTCATCACACTATGTAATGCAAACATATTGGCTAAATCTGAAATATATGTATTTTTTACAGAACTCAAGTTCCCGAAGTGTACGTGAAACAAGTTGAAAGGCAGTTGGAAAAGCCCAACCTGTAACGATAAAAATTACCCAATCAAATATCTTCACCGGAAAATAGGAGCGGCTGCAATAAATTATTATCAAAATAATCGAAAATTTACTTTAACAATGTCTTTATTGTTCGGAGATGTTGGGATACAAGAAAAAATCCGTTTCGTTAGTTCATTCGTTATTCAAAATATGTTCTATAAACTGTCATCTTAGAACACGTTTTTAAGACATTCCTGTCTTGCAGAATATCTCAGAGCATGCCCACAAACTGTTTCACATAATGATTTTAACACGCTATCTTGTACATTTTCTAGTTAACCACTCGGCTGGGAATTGTTTAACTAGAACATTAATGATATACTTATATATTTTAATACCTACCTATTTTTTTAAATAAAATAATACCAAAGGTAGTACACCTATATTTCAATGCCTATTTAGTACATTAAGCACATTTAGGGTTACTGTTCACGGAAGAATAGCAAATGAGGTGCATTCACGGATTGCTGTTCGCCGTCACTTTACCTATGGTTTCAATATTTTGACAAGAACACATTTGCAGTAATTTTAATGTACCCACACTGCATTAAAGTTCTACAATAACTATTTGAAATTACTTCGGATATACATTTGTCTATTTGTTTTTAGTATGACACAATGTTTCACTGTCCTACATTGACACGTTATGTTTTGATCCATACTCCCAATTCTTAAACTACTGTATATTTCGAGGAGAGATGACTCAATTTGTGAATTGTGGTACTTTGAAATGTATTAAAGTTTGTTTCGTAGGAATTAACTTCTGTCTTATATTTACAAGAATTTACTTTTTTCTTTTACTTTTTCAGTTTTATTTTATCTTGGAACAAATCCATGAACAAATATGATTAAATTGCCCATTAATGTATATTTACGAATCTTTATGTATGGTTGTACCCAGAAGTGGTAAGATATGTTTAACAGTGTCATGAAATATATCTGTATGTCTTGTGTGAAAATATTGTACATTTGTTTAAATTTGTCAACCTAATTAAGTAAAATGTAGAAATTATCCTTTACGCTCAGTATGTTGAAATCTATGAGTAGGAGATAAGTTGGGACAATAGGTTCCTTTAGACAACCGTCGACAATAACAACGGGCCCGTGATGACTGGGGTATTTACGCGTGAATTTAATATCCTTAGATTTTGAGGTTCTGCTCGTTTCTTGCCACTTGTGCATGCTAAAGAATCCCAGACGAGTTAAATCTTCAAAAATATAACAGAAGATTATATCTGGTATACTAAGGGCTTGATTTCTGGCGGAACGCGACGGAACGGCGTTCCGGTAACTCCGGAATAATTATTAAATTATATTAGGAATATAGAACGTATTTTTATTAAATTAATAATTAATTTGAAGCAGCGTTCCGGACACTAAAATTTTATAAATAAAACACTTGAGTATTTTAATAATGATATGAACTCGGCTTCTCTCCACATATTTCCCTGGAAGTTCTATTATGTGTAACCCACGTGTTAATACGAAAATTCAATTATTTTAATTTAAGTGTGTGTTATTACGAAATAATTTTATAAACATTACTGTGACGAATGAACGTTAGTGTCTCTCTGGTGGAAGAAAAGGAAATTTCTGCATAGCTAGAGAACTCAGAAGATCGGAAACTTGAAAAAATGTAATAGAAATGTCCAAAAAATTTTACGCAAAAGTTGCGTTTTAAAATAAAATTTAAAAAATTCAATCAATATTATGAAAACAAAAACAGCTTCACACGGGAACAGTGTTCAGCGTCAACATTTCAGAAATGTAACAGAACGTCCAAAAAGGTAACATTTTTACTTTCCCGTAAACGTACGTATACACGGAGTGATATACGTAGTATAGGGATATACGTAGTATAAGTTATGTAATGCTGCGCGAAAAAAATGGCCAATTTTCGGCGGAAAAAAATTAATTGCCGGGCTGTGAAAACGAATAAGTGGATAAAACCAGTTGCTAAATTAAAAAAAAATCCCCTAACACGTGGTGTGGTCAAAATCCATGATTTGTTGCTTCTTTATACTTAAAAATCGATTGACGGCATTCCGTCCGTCTGTCCGTCTGTCCGTCTGTCCGTCCGTCCGTCTGTCCGTCCGTCTGTCCGTCCGTCTGTCCGTCTGTGGTCAACGCTAGCGCCTAAACCGTTCGGTCGATTTTCTTCAAAATTGATATTCCCCAGTCGATCTGATTCTAGTCGAAGCTTTGTGATTTTGAAAAAGATTCTTTAAAATTTGGGGGTACTTTATATGAAGCCCCCCGGGGATTTTCAACATTTTCTCAAAATCGGCTCCAAATTTTTTCTTTAAATTTCTTGTATGAATAGAGGAAAATACACTTTTTAACATAGCAGAGGTCTGATTTTCACGTACAGCTCTGAATTTTCGAAAATTGTGAAAGTTCGAATTTTTTTCGGCGTCTTTCTCCAACTACAAAATTGAAGATAGAGATTTTTTCTTCAAATAAAATTTGTTCTGCATATTGAGTTCTTTAATAAAGGTCATGTAAATGTTTTTCACAATTTTGGTAGTTTTCGTGCAATATTGCGTGCAATATGTGCAATTTTAAAAAATTACAAAAACAAAATTTTCTCAACAACGGCTCCAAATTTTTTCTTTAAACTTTTGGTAGGGATAGTGGTAAATGTACTCTATCAATGACATAAAAGCCATTTTGGTCTATCGGTTGTTTTTTTCAAAAATTACAAAAATGTAAATTTTTTTACTTGTCTCTCACGTCGTTAATATTTACATTATCTGCCATTTTTTACATTATTATATTTACGAGTATATATGCTTTAAATAATGTCAAGTAAAGTTTCTCGAAAACACTACCGTTTTCTGTGAAAAGTAGCTCAAATTTCGGCATTTTCAGAAATGCTCAAACGTCATTTTCTCGTATATGGCTGCAATTTTTTTCTTGAAACTTTTGTAACGGATAGTGCTAATTACACTCATTAGTATAGCGTGAAGTTTATTTTGAGTTTTTTTTTTGTTTTTTTCAAAAATTATATAAATGTAAATTTTTTGAAAGATCTCTCACATCTTTAATATGCACATTATCCGCAATTTGTAAAGATGATTATATTTGTGAGTGTAAGTGCTTCAAATAACTTCAAATAAAGTATTTTGAAAACTCAAAAATTTTCTGTGAAAATGAGCTTCAAATTTCGCATTTTTAGTAGCGCTAAAACGCCATTTTCTCTTAAACGGCACATAATTTTTAAAAGAAAATTGCCATTTACGGCTAGGTTTTTGTGTTCTTTAATATTCTAAAATTAATGTTTCTGTTCTACCAATAGGAAACCGAAAAATTAAGAAAATGACAAAAAAAATGTACTTTTGGCGATGATAGATGGTAGCTGGCCAGAAAGAGTATGTGGCAATTCCGAATATTGACAAATAAATAAATAAAATAAATACGGTCATGCTTAATTTTTTCAAAATACGAGTAGTTTTTCTTTAATTTTGTGACAAACGTAATAGGCCGCTGTAAATTTACTGCGCTTTGGACAGCTGGATGCGTCGTAAATTAGAATGTGCAATTTTGTATACTATTTCTTTCTTCGTTTCTTACATTCAAACTTTGTTATAGACTTACACATTAATATTTTAGAAATTGTTTATTTTGAAATATTTGAAATAAGTAAAAAGAATTAATAGCTCTCAGAATAGCGATAATGCAGGGTCTGCAACAATGGAATTCACTTTGCGCTCGCGAATATCTGTGAATTAGTGTCATTGTTGTGACCTAATGGAGCTGTATGAAAAGGAGTTATAATTGTCTAATTTATGTTGATATTTGCAGGCAAATATTTAGTTTTGCACCAAATGCTGTACCATTTGTAGTGAGTAGAGACTTTGTTGCATGGTTTTAAAATACTCTTCCCTAATCATGGCCCAATGGAAGGCATTTCTATATTTCCAGGGTATCAGGCTTCTTTTTCCAATACAGGGTTACAAAACTTTTGCATTCTATTTTTGTGAAGTTGTAGAATTCACATAGTTCTGACAACACTGCAATGGAAATAGTGAGTTCCAAGCGAAGATGTTAGTAGCGCATAAAGTGCAATATTACAAGTACTACTTAGCTGTTTCCTTTAATACGGGAAAGTAAGTGCTGTTGTAGCACCACTAATTTTTAGAATAAGACAATGAAAAAATTAACCGTGTTCCCGCAGGGGCACGAAAACCTCCTCCCAAATCTCTCTCTCTATATAGAGATATCTCTCTCTCTCTCTCTCTCTCTCTCTCTATATATATATATATATATATATATATATATATATATAGAGAGAGAGAGAGAGAGAGAGAGAGAGAGAGAGAGAGAATGGTACGGACTTTCCAGTCTTAGTTTTCTATTTTCTTGGGTCTGGGCTAGCTATTCGGAATTACCACATACTCTTCCTAGCTGCCATCTATCACAGCCTGAAGTTAATTTTTTTGACATTTTCTTAATTTTTCGGTTTCCTAAAGATAGAACAAAAATATTTATTTTAGAATATTAAAGAGCACAAAAACCTCGTCCTAAATGGCAATTTTCTTTGAAAGATTTGTAACCATTTTTAAGAAAATGGCGTTTAAGCGCTACTAAAAATGCAAAATTTGAAGCTCTTTTTATAGAAAATTTTTGAGTTTTCCAAACACTTTCCTTCGAAGTGATTTGAAGGACTTACACTCACAAATACAATTATGTTTACAAATTCCTGGTAATGTGCATATTAAAGATGTAAAAGAAATACATTTGTGTAATTGTTGAAAAAAGCAAAAATACTCCAAAATGAACTTTACGTCGTATTAAAAAGTGTAATTAGCACTATCCATTCGAAAAGTTTCGAGAAAAAATTTGGAGACGTTTATGAGAAAATGGCGTTTGAACGTTTCTGAAAATGCGTAATTTTGAGCCAGTTTTCACAGAAAACGGTTAAGTTCTCGAGAAACTTTTCTTGACATTATTTCAAGCACGTGTACTCGTAAATATAATAATGTGATCAAATCGCCGTTAATGTAAATATTAACAACGTGAGAAACGAGTAAAAAATTACATTTTTGTAATTTTTGAAAATACAAAAGAATGGAGCAATATGGCGTTTATGTCATCTCATAGAGTACATTTAGCACTATCCGTACCAGAAGTTTAAAGAAAAAATTGGAGCCCTTTTTTGAGAAAATATTGGTTTTGTAATTTTTTTTAAATTGGCACATATTTCGCGCAATATTGCCAGTACAGTATTAAAATTTTCAAAAAAATGTGTATGACCTTAATGAAAGAACTCACTATGGAGAACAAATTGTATTTGGAGGAAAAACCTCCATCTTGAATCTTATTGTAGTTGTAGGAAGGCGCCGAACAAAATTCAAACTTGGGCGAGTTTCGAAAATTCAGAGTTAACCGTGAAAATTGGACATATGCCAATTTAATAAGTGTATTTTACTCTATTCTTACAGGAAATTTGAAGAAAAAATTTGCAGCCGTTTTCGAAAAAAATTGAAAATGTCCAGGGGGCTTTATGTAAAGAACCCCCAAATTCTGAAGAAAGTTGTTCAAAATCGCGGCGCCGCGAGTGGAACCACCGGGGAATCGACCGGGGAATATTCATTTTACAAGAAATTGTACTTATGGTTTAAGTGGTGTTGTTTAAGTTGTTCACAAACACCGGACTGACGGACGGACGTTTTGAAAAAAGAAACACCTTTTCAGTATCAGGGGACCCCAAAACATTTTTCTATTAAAACCTCGAAATCCATTTTACGCAGCATTACATAACTTTACCTCTACTACGTATACTAGCTGACCCCGTGCGATTTCATCGCACAGCAGTAAGAGCTGTAGGAAAGCGAGAACAGAAATTACTGCATACCCACAACAATAATTAAGTTCCGTATTTACCAAGATCTTTAAGACCGGAATATGCGTACAATAAAGTTTTTGTGCAGATTGGATGTACAGAACACGTGCAGACCAGGCTGCACGATTTCTGCCTGAAAACATTTAAGCGTGATCATAATTTTTAATGCATAGAGTTTAGTTTGACTCAAGTGTCTCTAGCGGCAAAAACCGTTCACTAACGAATTTGTTAACCCACGCGACGGTAATCGGCCATTTCGATTTTGTGGTTATGTGTGTCAAAGTGCGATTGTGTCAAGTGATATTATATGATAAACTACCTCTTTCCTCATTCCCGCCTTCCTATTTTTCTTCTCTATGCTCCTCATGGTTAATTTATACTTTATAAAGATCACAGCAAGAACACACACAGAAATACTGCCATTGAAAGTTTGGTATCAAGAAATCAATGTTTAAAACATCGATGTTTTGAAATCATCGACATCGATGTCGCATCCCTAATTGCGAACAGCCACTTTTTTAGGCGCAATTTAGTTGTTTTCCGGAAACTCCCAGCATTCTCCCCATAGCCCCTTCACTTCTCCCCATAGCTCGTCATACGCAGTTTTTAACTGTTTTTGACATAAATAAATAAATAAATAGACTCTTGTGGCGATTCGTACAGAATTCATGCAGAAAACGTACAGACCAAGAATGCACGACTTTTGTCTTTTATAGTGCGATTTATGTAACTCTGTCCCTCAAGCCCCTACAGCTACGATGGGATACGGCATTTCGCGTCTTTCTCGCACGTGCCGTTAGATGTCACATGGTCGCAATCACTGCTTGATATGGTCGCGATCATGCAATGTCGTGACTGAGAAAATGCAAAATACCGTGACATATTCCATCACAGAGAGGGGCAAACTTACAAAAATCACACTATATACTTCTAGTTTGAGATCCTGAAGTTTCTGCACAGAAACTGTTTGAGAATATGCACGGAAACTATACCGTGTTACAGAATATATGATTTATTCATATATTCCGCACGACAAAGACGCTATGACTTTAAGAACACATCCTTTACCAGAAATCTAAAAAGTAATATTACTCACGTCTCAAGGAAAATTTGAACGAACTAACAAATGATTAATGAAATATCATCAGGTACAGAGAAAATACTTCACAATTAAACTCACTGTCAACGTCGTTTTGGTTGCTTTTTTTGAAAATTTCGCCGTAATGTGAAAACCCGCCCAAAAACCGCACACGTTTTGATGCATTCCCGCCCATTGGGCTATATTCCGCGTCAATGTTTGTCCTGAGAGAGAGATAGAGCCGTTTTCCAGCCCAAGCTGACAACCCTGCGTCAAAAATGCGGTACCTCTGGGAACACTGTTTCGGTGCCTCAAACATAACTATCAAAGAACACATAGAAAAACAATTGTCAACATGGCTTTTACTTAATCTTGTAAACTTAAAATTTAATAATTCTCCACTTAACTGTATCACTTTTCACGAACGTAATGACATTATAACTAAAAAAAAAAATAAAATATCATTATAAACCTAATTTTGTATTTCCTTTTATAATAATTTCATTCACATGGACACAGTTCTACTACTGTTACTGTAATAAGTATTATGATTGTTAAATTATGTTATAAGAATTATAACTATTTCTATTAAATTAATAATTATATTTGGGGTACATTCCGACACCGAAAATTCTATAAATCAAACACTAATAGAACTTACCATCTAAGTACTATCAACTAACAACCAGAGAGTATACTACTTAACAACAGAACATTAATCATACAAATAATTTGACTCACAAGAAAATAGAATAACATACACCTCACATCTGTTTCATCAATTCTAATATTATTAACAAATCAATATCATTAACCAACTTGCTTGTTACCTGCATGCGCCTAAACCATACATACGATTTCTTCTAAAATGGATATTTCCCGGATACTTGATATTTTCCCAAGATTTTTTTTAATATATCCCAATGATGTGTTGAACCCGAAAAGAAGTTGTACAATTTTTGTACAAGTTGGAAATAACTCGTTGCTGTCATCACGCAACCAGTAGCTTTAGCCCCGACTAAATTCAGCGAATGTCCAGCACAAGGAATGAAAATAGCGTATTCACATAATTGACGCAATCTTGCTTGTAGTCCTGAGTACGCACCTGACATATTCGCAGCATTGTCGTAAGTTTGACCGCGGCAATCATTAATTGATATCTGATTATTTTCGAGAAAAGCTAAAACCGTATTTGTTCAATATTCGGAACCATGTTCTTGAATAGGTATGAACTCTAAAAACCGTTCAATCGGTGTGTTATCTTTTACATATCGGATCGTAAATGTTAACTGATCATCATGGCTACAATCTGGAGTAGAATCAATACTAATTGAATAATACTTGGCCTGTTTCAACTCAGAAAGTATTTTTAGTTTTACTTGTTTACCCATAATCTCAATAAACTGATTGCAAATGTTTGCTGATAAATACGACACGAATCCTTTTCCTGGATTACCATATTTGTTCAAATGCTCTTTAAGAAATGGATCAAATTTGCTAGTTAGTTCTAAACAACCCAAATAATTTCCATTCTGCTGAGAACCAATTATTTCATTATCACCACGAAACAGCAGTCCGCGGCCAGCAAGAAATTTGATTGTTTCAACAATTCTAATCAAAACACTTCTCCAATAACTGACTTCTTCATTGAATTGGACAAGTATTGATTCATTTATAGTACCCACTTCCTTACTTCGAATGATGTAATCCATAGTTGCATATCTATGCCGCAAACTGTTTACATGTTCAGTAATTGCACGGTTCAAATTTTTCCAGTCGTGAAACACGTCCGGAGAAATAAACGTCGAATCGGAAGATGCAAAAAGACGGCATGCAAAACAGTATGACGCATTTATAGATGGCGAAAATAGAAGCCATGATCTACAGACAGTTTCACTGTTTTGCAATTTACGTGTAAACACAGATTTAGTAAGATGTATAATTACAATTTTCCCATTTCCATCTTCGTACTTTCTCGCTGTTTTTGAAAAATCACAATCTTTATTTTGAAAAAATTTAGGTGCTTTTTTTTGAATCCAAAAACATCGATCTTCTTCACTATTCCATTCGCCGAAATCGTTTGATGTGCACCTGGATACTTTTGAAGAAGTCAGAGCATCACTTATTTTTTCAGATGAGAAACATTTCTCATGCAATGAAACATCTTCCAGATGAGAACTACCTTCGGAGGTACCTGATTCTGGCTCCATTTTCTGGTTTTCTGATCGATTAATTTCATTCGGTGTGTCCAAAACAATTTCTGGTGTGTCATTTGAAGATATACATGGATTTACTGATTTTGTAAAGAAAGATGTCAGTTTGGGTAATTTTTTCATCCTTTCGTTCACCTCAATCGCTTTTTTTCTCTTAGATGCACCGCTTGAATATGTGCGTTTCGACATGGTACCAGTAAAATGAAATACCAATGAACTTTAGAAGAAAATACTATATACTGTTATACAAATTAGTTTATTTACAGATACTTTCTGCATGCGTCAAATTCACAGTTCACAAAAGCAAACATTTTCGGTGCTTTCTATTTTTTATAATGTCCATTTGCATGTTAAAAATTGGGTTGATATTTCTTAATCATATTGATTTTTATTATTCATTTACATTTGTTATATGTTATCATATTTGTATTTAAAATAATATTTTTGTCTAAATGATTGATTCGTTAATATATAATTCTTAAATACTCTTAATTTTCAACCATGAAACTTTATTATACAAATTATAATATAATAAAATTATACACTTTTTAATATCCTTTAATCAATTTTTTTTGTTTGTTGCTCAATTTTTAAATTCATTAATTATAGTGTTATAGTATTGTTATTTATTAGTTATAAAAAATATATAATTTTATTACAATAAATAAACATTGTGGTTTACAAAATTATACATTAAAATGTAATTAAATGTATCTTAAACTTACATTTTTTAGTGTGTTCCGTCGTGGGTTCAAATGATATGATAAACCTTTCAGATGTTAATTATGTAAAGATGTACTTTATATTATACTTATAACACTTAACACTGTATTGCACTTGCTCTTCATTTGATTTCTGACTGCAAACGAAATTCATTTTCAATATTTGCCGATTGCTGCCAAGCAATACGAAGGTCTTGTGGTAAATTTCTATGAAAGAGCACGCATTGTTGTTAAACATGTGCATTGTTAGAAAGAACTATTCTTTGTAGACAGCTGTTTGACTTGGCGACAGACTTCGAAAACTGAACTGATCAAATTATAAGTGACATATTTTATTAATCTCTCGACATTCGTACCATTGATGTTAGAAATATATAATATTACTTTAATCGTGAACATAAATTAATTCAGATGCAGTCTATATTGGTTCCACTCAATATATTTAGGTTAATATACATGTATTAAATATTACAATTTTTACTTTCCCGAATACGTATACGTATAGGGAAAGTTATGCAATGCGCGAAAAAACGGCGGATTTTCGACAGAAAAACTCTTATTACAGGGCCCTGGTAACGAAAAAGTGGATAAATCCAGTTGCCAAATTAAGAAAAAAATCCCCTAACACGTGGTGTAGTCAAAATCCACGTTTTATAGCTCCTTCGTACAGAAAAATCGATTGACGGCAAAACGTCTGTTGGTCCGTCTTTCTGTGAACAACGCTAGCGACTAAACTGTTCAGCCGATTTACTCCAAAATTGATATTCCCCGATCGATCTGACTGATGTCGTGGCCCCTGGAATTTGAAACCGATATTTTAATTTTGGAGGCTACTTTTCATGAAGCCCCGGGGAGGCTACTTTTCATGAAGCCCCAGGAAAATTAATGTTTCCGTTCTACCAATAGGAAACCGAAAAATTAAGAAAATGACAAAAAAATGTACTTTTGGCGGTGATAGATGACAGCTGGCAAGAAAGAGTTTGTGGCAATTCCGAATAGCCAAGCGAAGACACAAGGAAATAGAAAACTAATACGGGAAAGTCTGTGCCATTCTGTAACACCACTAGTTTCCCGCAGCATTACATAACTTTCCCTATACTACATATATCACTCCGTGTATACGTACGTATGTGGGAAAGTAAAAATGTACATGGCCTTAAAGAAAGAGCTCACTATGAAGAACAAATTTTATTTGAAGGAAAAATCTCTATCTGCAATTGTATAGTTGGGGGAAGACGCCGAATAAAATTCAGCTTTTGCAATTTTCGAAAATTCAGAGTTAACTGTGAAAATCGGACGTATACCACATATACCACCTTAATAAGTGTATTTTACTCTGTTCTTACAAGGAATTTAAAGAAAAAATTCGGAGCCGTTTTCGAGAAAATTTTGAAAATGGCCGGGGAGCTTTATGTAAAGTAATTTTTCAGAAAGTTTTTCAAAATCTCAAAGCTTCGACTGGAGCCTGATCGACATTCACTTTGAAAACATCCTATGCCTAGCTAAGGCGCTATTGGTGTTCACAGACGAACGTTTTGCTTTCAATTGGTTTCTCGGTATCAAGGACCCACAAAACTGGAATTCAGCCTACAACACGGATTTTTTCTTAATTTAGCAAGTGGATTTATCCACTTTTTCGTTATCAGTGACCGGCAGTGACATTTTTCTGCCGAAAATACGCTCTTTTTTCGCGCAACATTACATAACTTTCGCTATACTACGTATGTATACGGGAAATTTCGTTTACATGAAAATGAAGCGGGTGCAGTAAAGAAACACAAGTGTCTATCCCATTAACATTTCATATTTGGGTAATTCCATGCAAAATTTCCGGTTTTCTGACAGTGAGTCTCAGATTTTTTGATATTTTATTACATTAATCTACTAATGATGAACAGTTAAAAGACAATTTATGGAATTAATATCTTCAGCAGTTTAGCAACAATTACGGGTTAAACATAGACGATGACACAATGTACTCAATAATGATAATAAATGACGTTCATAAAATGAATAAAACTTTAAAAACGGGCACACTATTTTGAAGATAAATGATCATATTTTAAGCAGTTAATATGTTGGATTGAGATAGTTGTTTATAATAAAAAATGCTAATAAATTAAACAAATACATTTTTCTTCAAAAGTAATATTTTCTTTTCTTTCATATTTTACACACTGCAAGAAGAACCAATAAATAAGCATTCTGCAAACTGTCGCGATGGAATCTTTAAAAATGCGTAAGTTATTAAATAAAAAGTATACGCGCATTTTGCTCTTAAGGTTGAAAGTCGCGTGCCTTTGCCCAGTGAGGGATGACGCAAGGTCGTAGGCAGACACCGCCAAGTTCATTCCCTAGGGATATCCATCGATGCTTTCGATGGGATCCTGACACCAGTTTACAGGCTTAGTTTTCGCGTGTTAGCGTGTTACTGTTCAGTGATACATCGTGGTAGAAAATGCCAAAGATTGTGAATACGTTTAACAGGCTTTGTTGCTGCAATCCATTCGGACTTGAGAAGCACAAAACTCGTGTGGGTAAGAGAAAGATAACAGAGGCGATGCGGAAGAAAATATCGAATTTAGTGGTAGGAGAAGCAATATGCAATCTGTGTCGTCACAAAATATCCAAAATGCCCAATGCAGATCTTAGTGACTCAACTGAAACAGACAGTGAAGAGAAAACGTCAAGTGAAGAAGAGTAGGTAGCCCCAGAGTTACAGAGGAAGCCACTATCATAATGTAAACATTTTGAATCCTCTGGGTCAATCATCATTGTCATTGCGAAAACAAACCCGAGAGAAATCGTACGCAAGGAGAAAGGTGAGTGTCGTAAATAAAGCAGTTTCTGAATTATTTCATGTGAGAACAGAAAGCAATGATGGAGAAGAAATGTTGACACAATTCATAGAAAAATTTCAAATGTGAAAACAGCTAATGAGAAATATATGATTTTAACGTGTTTACCAAAAAGTTGGAGTGAACAAAAAATAATGGTCGAATTTGGCGTATCTCTTCATGTAGCTCGTACGACAAAATTAACACCTAGGGAAATAGTTTTGCGAAATCCACCATCGCGCCGCAGAAGAATAAAGTAACGCCGAGTGCTGACGAAGAGCGCTGGGGCGCGGCGGCTCTAGCAGCTGAGATGAGTTCGTTAATGGAGCGCCAGTAAGATACTTTTATTTATAACTTTAAAATCATTCAAGATTCCATGATGAAATTTACAGAGTAGCTTGAAAGTAGTTTCAGCCATTTTTCTTCCAAAATTCAAGAATTTAAAAATATTACATTTCCATTTATTGCATTTTTTTAGAATTTGTTTACTTCCTAATTGTTAAAGACACAATAAAAAATATCTTAAGCGTAAAATTATCCTATACATTTCTTTTACAAATAGTGTCACTTTCATAATTTTTGTTTGTTTGCATATCATCGGGAAAAATCATAACGGAATGTCTACAGACTGCTAATCTAATATTTCAAGTGCCCATTGTTGCTAAACAATGGATGATGAGACAAAAATATTGTACCTGGTTCATGCAGGTATCGTGATAAGTAAGGTGGCAAAATATTTTTAAATTCTGAGATGTAGTGTCACATTTCCTACTTTTTGGCATGAAATGACCCATTTGTGATAAACTAGAAAAACCCGGCAGACGTGGTTCTGCCCTTCTCCCTCTTTCCCCTCCCATCTCCGTTTCTCACTGTCTCTCCCCCCTCACCCTGTCCCTGTCTGTCTCTGTCTCTGCCGCTCTCTTCTCCACTCATTCACATTTACTTAGAGATTCTGCAAGTTTCTGAGGTAATATTGGTGGTTTCTGAGGTATTTCTGGTAATATTGGGAAGCACCGTACCAGCAAAAATGTAATGGAATGTTTAGGAAGAGTTCATTTTGTAGATTACGGTGTGAGAAATTTTAGCTTTTAAGGCCCTAGAACGCCACGTTTAGGGGTTATTTAGCAATATAGATTCAAAATGCTGTCGAGTGTGTTGAAGGTTGCATTTGACATGAATATGTAGTGAATACGTAGCGCCATGTAATGGAGTTACAACAGAATTAACAAATAAACCTCGGTGAAAAACACGTAGAAGTGCCAACTTTCATGGAGATCGGTCCAACGGTGTTGGAGTTTTGCTCTTATATACATACCAACATTCTGTTTTATATATAGATGTCGTGGGGGAAGGGGTCTGGCACCATGTGCAGGGGAGTGGAAGGACGGTAAGGGCAGAAGGTGCCCTCTGGGCCATTCCCTATTCTCTTAAAGGCCTAAGGCGGATGAGAGGGAGCAATAAGAAGAGGGATGATCCCAGTCATGGCAAACAGCAGTTTATTGGAGAGGTGTTACATAGCCACCTGACGTAGCCCAGCCTCGGCGAGGACGGTTCTCCGGAAGAGCGACTTTGTAGCGGCCATGGCGACACTCGAAGTGCACGGCAATCAGGGGCAAGGGCGGGAAGCTGCTAGCGGGACCCCGGAGGGTCGGTCTGAACTAGCAGGGTGGAGGAGTGTCGGCAGGGCCAGTTTGGGCCTATCTGAACCGACTAGGGGTGTAGGGAAGCCGGCAGGGCCAGTTTGGGCCGATCTGAACCGACGGAGGTGTGGAAGGTCCGTGCACACGGGCGACGAGCTCACGAGTAGCATTCGTCTCCCCGCTAAGCGGAGGTTAAGCAATTATATGGGGCCTTTACTGCTGAGACGCTCTTTCTGCGGCGGAGCTACGTCATTATGCTTACACAGGCGCCAGCCGTCTGCGGCCATGCGACATAGATATGGTCATAGGACAATACTGTAGGTGACTAATATTGAGACGAAATGCGGATACCCACATTCGTCCCACACGCCCACGCGGCAGATAATTATCGGCTGCAGACGAGGCGAGAGAGTGTGGCGCGCTTTTAAAGGGGCGCGCTTTCTAAATTGATACGCTCAACGCCTGCGGCATAGCACGGGGCAGGATAACGTATGGCGGTCAAAGGAGAGGGAAATTACGCGTTGTTACCCCTTCGAGAGACGGATGACTCGACCCATAAAACGCCGGACAACGGAAGGTTATCCCTTCTGTTCCCGATCACCGTCCGAGCGACATCATCAACTTGAGATCTTCAGTGAGTTAGGAATGTTGAGCGTCAGAGTGACGCCTAGTTAGGCACGGCGAGCATAGAATTTTGAGAAAAGTGCACAGTAATCGAGGACGGGCGTCAGTGCCGTGAAGTAGGTGAAAGAGTCTGTGGTTCACGAGAGGGGACGGTGATTTGCATAACTCGCAGTTACCAATTGAGAGGCGCTAAATAGACAGAAATAATTGGTGCGACCTATACGCCCAAATTTTGAGCAAAGTTGCGTCAGTTGCGTCGTGCATGAGGCTTTTGCACGCGGGTTGATCGGGACGACAGCAAGCAAGAAGGAGGACGTGGTCGCGAGGGTCCATGGGAATACGGCGACAGAAGAATGAAGAAGACGAGGAAACGCCGCAGAAGGCGGCGAGCAGCGGACAACCGACGCGGATCGGCTCGTGACGCCGGCGCCGGGCGCGCCTGGCCTCAGCGTGACGTAGTCGGCGCGATCGCGTACCGGCCGCTTGTGGCCGACGCTCCAAAGCCGAGGCACGAAGCTGGCGAGACTCGGTGAAGGTAACAGTAAGCTGCGAACTGCGAGAATATAGGTCAACGCCCCGTGGCCGGGGAGAACTTTAAAAGGGGAACGTTGGTGGGGAGAGCGCCATAATTCACGGAGCTAGCAGAGATCGTAGAATTGAATGCCATTTTTTAGTAACTGCCTCGGAAATTTGTATAAAATTGTGTTAATTTTGTGATATTCATAGGAAATATTTCTTATTGTTAAGTCGTGTTGGTACACACGCACCCGGGTCTTCACGTCTGCATACGTGGCTCCTATGAAGTTGGCGGTGGGCGCAAAGAATGCGTCAGTAGGCTGGTCCACGGTGGGGCAGCGGGGCGTATTCGAGTAAAAAGGTAATGGTTGGCTGTCTGTGCGACTCGAGCTGTCTCTCAGCGGTCGCAAAGAAGCATTTAGCCACGATAGGTTCCGTGGCGGCTGCGGCTAGCTGAACCAAGGCCAGGTTGTATTGATTTTTCATGAGCGCGGCGCTGTCGGGGGAGCGAATTCCCACTCAGCAGAAATCCTGGAGCGTCGCAGTGTTGGTATATGCCTTCTGAGGCAATATTTTGGTGTCATAGTCATTGCAGTATTGTATGTATGATCTCAGGGAGAGCGGACAGCAGTTCCGTAGTGACATCTGAGATCATTGTTGTTGGCTCGTGCCTTCAGTGGCAATTTTGTTGGATTTTAGTCATAGCAATACAAATTGTATCATTGCCAATACTTATGTAATACTGTGTAAATAATATGAGAGAGAGAACCATTGTTTATTTTTAATACCTTCGAATCTTTCTCCAAGAGCAAAAGTAAAGTTTAATGAGTTTCGGATTTTTATAATTGAATTTATGACAATTTTTCCTATGGTTGGTATGTGCGGTTTCAAACACAATTTGTTTATCTTTTTGTAAGGAAGGTGCTTGGCGAGACGCCCACCTTGTCAATTTTAGTTAATGTTGTTGCGACGTAATCAAACCCTAAAGTGGGCTGTCTGTGACTTGCGTTTTCGCAATACTTAATTCTGTTTCAAGAATATTTTTTGATTGTTTTCTCTTTTCAGGTTTTGGGTTTTTGTATTTTCAGGAAATGGTTGTAATTCACTAGGTTTTTCAATTGTAAAGTTTAAAAGGTCGTAGGTTTTTCAAGTTTGTAATTGTAATTCTGTTTATCATTCAATTGTAATTACACTGATTTTTCAAGATTTTGTAAATGATGTTCTTTCGCTTTCAGATGTTAGTTGCCTGAAAGCAATCCAAATTACCTCCTGTTTAATCAAAGAAGTTGTAGTATTATACACTAGAAGGAGCAACAGCGCTAGTGTCGCACCCCAAATTGACAGATGCGCTCGCGGCCATACTAGGGGCAAGACGACGAGAAAGATGCTTACGCCTATACGGGTATTAATTCATGTAGTGCTACTACGCAAATATGGTGTATTATCGATTATTACCGAGGTTTTAGATTGTTTCACTTTGAACTCTTGTAACAAAGAATGGTACTATGTATTTTCAAGTTCTTGAACTTGCAAGTAAAAAAATTTTGTTCCTCACCCGTCCTTGAGAATTTCCGATGAACCATGCCAATGTATAATTTATAGGAGTGCTAATTTCATTAGAAAATAATTAATCTTGAAAACTGGTATTTTTAAGCAAATAAAAAGCAATAATTGCAATCAGATTAAAATCTATAAGAAATATTAAAAATGTTTCCCTGAGTAATGTTAAAATATCACATTGTACTGCAATCAAGTCTTACATATTAGCATATTATACATTAACTTAGTGAATTAACACCTCCCATTAAGGAGGATAATATTTTGAAGAAACGTTACAAATAAAAATTCAGAAGGTACATTAATTTAATTAGACCATGCGAAGAAAGAATACTAAAAATAATCAGATGTTTAGGGATCTAAAAAAATACTTTCAGGGATGTTTATTGAAAATTTAATATGTCCTTTGATTCTTTTGAGTTAAAACCTTGCACTGAACCCTTCAACTCATTCCTAGAAAACATGCAAAATCGTTGAGAAATAAATTAATAAAGTACTGGAGCAATGAAACAAGGCACTTTATAAAAAAATATTTTAGTCATCAAAACTTATTTCCCTCAACAAAAATTAATATATATTGCTTAAAAGTATTGGACAGATTTAGTTTGAGGTAGTATCTTAAATAAAACAGGGTTTAATGTATACTGCACATTTTATTCATTACTGAATAAAATTGTTTTATTTAATTTTTGCCTGATTGGCTTTTACATTAAATTTCTTGGAAATGTGAAACATTCTAATCCTTAAAAAGAGTAGAATTATTTTCTTTATCATTGTTACAACATGATTTTCTGGAAAAACATTGTCAAACAAATGTTCTTTCAGTTCTGTAAACAGGCATTCATATTAAATCCATTAATATTTCAATTAATATCTTGTCCCTCACTCTTCCTTGAGGAAGCCTGTCATTGTGAAGCATAACAATTCTCCTTGTATTCAATTCTGTAGTTTCACAAACAGACACTACACTCTGAGATGGCCAGTGCAATCCTCCATTGTCTTTCTTTCTCAAAAAGGCCCTGCTCATATCATGATTATCACTGAACAGAGATCCTACACATACATCACAGGGAAAGGTTTCTGCAATTTTTTGTAAACATAACCCGCTATGTACAAAACAACATTTTTTTGTACAATGATAATGGCTCTTCAAAAACTGAAACAGAAGAATCCTCTTCATTTGATGCTATGAGCATTACTGGATCCTGATCAGTGCGTCTGATGTTTTTAAACATAAGTGGGTCCCAATGAAAAGTAATTTTCTTGCTTACAATAAGGATTTTTTATCCTTCTTGAGAAGAGCAATTTGTCTGCCTTCCCTGAATTGAAATATTATTTTCAACAAGCAGCTGTTTGTAAGCAGCTTTGAATTGCACTGCATTTGGGTTATTATTCCACCCCAGGCGACCTCGCACTGAAGCGCGTGGATGCTCACAAACGCACTTTATTCAGCACCTGTTCAGCACAGAAGCAAGTAGAAGGTCCATTCACAACTGATTCACAATCTCGCACGTGCTGTTTTTGCCCCTAATATGGCGACGAACGCATCATCCAATTTGTACGGTTGGCGCTAGTGCTCAGAGGTAGGGGTTGGTAGGGGCTCGTGTTTAATATGTAAACCACCTTTTAGTTGTTTTCCTGTTGTGTACATGCTTATGCATTTAATATTTAATAAATGTAATGTTCTGTTGAAGTCATATGTTTGATATGTGTTCCCCCACCGAGCAGGGTTCCTCTCCTTTCGTAAGATGACCGTACTCCACGAACCTGTAAACATTTAATTGTTCACTCCTTGAATCTTCAGAGTAGGAAGTTTGAATGCTAGGAGTTTTAATGTTGGCTCCGCCAATTTTCCAGCAGGATAACAGGTCAATTAGGTATTGTTTATGTGCCACTACTGTAGCTGGCGACCGTAATCAAATTGTTTAAACTCCTTGCCACTTTAAAACCATTTTTTCTCGTGGCAATTTCCCTTTTTAGAATTTCGCATCTCTAAAATGCAACAGTATCGCATTTTACTTTCTTCCGCGCATTCATTGAATTTATACAAATTCTTTGTGAGCGTGGCTACCGTCATTTGTCTCTCTCGGTATATTTTGTGGCACTTAAATTGTATCTTTGGCGTAAGGGAACGTAAATAATCTTAATGATCGTAAATCATTACTATATATATCTGTATATATATTGAAACCAATCAGCCCAAATATTGGATAAATCGATTTTCAGCCATCTGTTGTACGAGATCCACTGCCCGCCCGATCGCTCGCGCACCGCCGGGCGCCCGACGGTTTTTCTTATCGGTGGCTGGGAGGGGTGAATCAGGGGTGTGCACCTCTTATCTCGATAGTGACGTGTGCGGTAGGGGAGAGAGGGGGGAGTGTGGGATGACGGGGCAGAAAGTTCTTTGACTCCGAGGTGTAAGGTTGACGGCAGAGTCAGAGATGTAGCCGCGAGTCAAGTCAACGAGAAGTTGTACCATGCTAAGGCGGCCGTCGCCACCCCTTGTTCTTGTTGCAAGCTTTTCTGTTTTGGGCGAGTCTATTTTTCCAATGGAGTAAGGTCGGTATTTCGATCCTTGTATATTCTACATCAGGTTCTTTGTACACGAACTGCCCGACTGCGTGAAACTGAGTTTATTGTCTCGCAAGAGGTGTGTATAATGCGTAATAAGACCAGTGGCGTAAAAGTGTTGCGGTGTTTTACGGGGACTTGAGGGAAATAATCTCGGAACTAAAGTGGCCGAGCATTCAATACTAGAACTGAGAATTTTGAAGCAATTAGTTATAGAATGCAGACTGGTGTAAGACACGTGTTCACGCAGTTCACCGTCAGAAATAATTTTAGGGGCCATTAACGTTATTTCTAAGAAAATTCTTTTGAATATTTTGTGCTATCAAAAAACTATGTTTATTCACTGTAATAGAATACAAGATATTCTTTTTGTAATATCATTTCTTTTGGTTTTAAAGAAACTTTCTTTGAATATTCTGTGTTGTCAAGAAAACATAATATTGGTTCATTTAATTGAATGGAGATTTTTTTGGGATTCTAGAGAATTTCGTGCACGAAATTATTTGCATGCGTTTTGATGCAGTGTAGAATGAGGGACAGTTAACTGCAGTTTCCGTAAACGGAAGGTACCACGACATTGAGTCCTGCGAGAAGCATGTGCCCTTCACTCATCTCAACCGGGATTTAATTCTTTCCATTTGTTGACCTTCAACTTGTTTTGTCACTGAAGATATTGCCGTGATTCTAAGTTGTGTAAATCTTAAAATCAATACGTGATAACGTTGCATTTGATTCTCCACTTTTGATATTTTCTTTGAATTGTGTTAATTTTTTGTTTGCTTGTGTATTTTGTTTGTGTATCAATGTTATTGTCATTCTTCAAGTTTTTTTTGTGGTTTCGCTTCAACGCGTGTCCAATTACACGTTGTTCTGTGATCACGATTTTGTGTTGTTTTTTCATTTGAAATCTTCTGATGAGTCACGATCCCACTAAAATCCCCCGAAACCGACAGCACGTTTGGGTACAATATATATACATATATACATATTTATATATATAAATATATAAATATATATATATATACATACATATATATACCATATATATATATGGGTATATATACATATATATATATATACCCATATGTATATATACATATATATATATACACATATATATATATAGACACACACACTCATCGTCGTAAAAAAGCTGTACCTCGAAGGACCCTACTGATCCGCTGCAAACTCGGTGGATATTTTGCACACCTTTCGCTGAGCCAATGAGACCGTTTTCACCTTCCGCGCATTGGGTGGTCGGGAGTAGGAGGGTAACGTCGCGCTTACCGGGCGAGATAAGAGGCCTCAAACGGCGGCGCCGGCCACTGGACATCGGGTATCGTCGCCAGAGCGTTTCCTGCACGTACACTATGCCTAGGCGACGAGTTCGATAGCCGTTTGTCCAGATAGAAGCTTTCGAGGGGAGCCGCATCGTGTGTCTGCGGGAGGCTGGTTGGTCCTGTCGCCGTATTGCGCGCCATACTGGTCATACGGACATCACCATCGCCCGCTGTTGGAGGCAATGGGTTCAGGAAGGCAGGCACATACGACATGCAGGATATGAACGTCCGCCACGCAACACGAGGAGGGAGGACCGACGGTTGGTCCGCTACGGACGAGCAGATCCAATGGCAACAATAGGTGCTTCTGCGCTGATTCAGCTGGCTGTGCAGCCTGCACTGTCACATATTGTGTCAGTACCATTGGCAGGCGAATGCAGAATGCTGGGCTCGCCGCACGCCGACCGTTACGACTCCTGCCACTCACAACCCAGCAACGTCGCTATAGACACGCCTGGTGTCGGGAACGACGAACCTGAGGCCATGCAGACAGGCAGTGGGTCGACCATGGGCCGGCAGAGGGTCAATTTCAGCGACGAGTCCCGCTTCTGCCTTGATGGCGACGACCACCAGTTCCGTGTATGGAGGCGCAGTGGGAAGCGCCACGACGATCGGTTTGTGGTATCCCATCACACGTCCCGCCAGCCTGGTGTGATGGTGTGGGGTGCGATATCCTATGGTTCCCGCTCACTGTTAGTGTTCCTGGGGGCACCGTGACAGCCGCTCGGTATGATCAAGATCCTGCAACCGGTGGCTCTGCCGATCGCGAACGCCCACGTCCATGCATTATTTAATCAGAACATGAAGCGTACGCATACGGCAGCCATCTCCCGAGCATACCTTGCAGCCGTGGATATTCTGCCATGGCCAGCCACATTGCCAAACATCTCCCCGATCGAGAATGCTTGGGGTGCTACGGAGCGTGCGAACAGGACCCCAACCCTACCCACCAGTCTGCAAGACCTGCACGCTCAGGTGCAGGCTGCATGGCATGGACTAACACAGGACATCATTCGAGACCTATACAACTCCATACCACAAAGTCTGGAGACGCGTGTGTTTGCCAAAATGGCGACCTCAAGCCAAACTGACATCTACAGTAAATATTGGTCCTTCAAATGTGAAAGTGTATACATTTTGTATGCGTGATACCCTCACCTGCCTGCCAACAATTATTGCAATCCGCCTCGTTCTTGGTGCAGATTTTTTTAACGACGAAGAGTATATTTAATGTGATTTTATCAACGGTTCTTTGGCTGAGATGGTGCCCACTTTACCCCGCCACGTTTATGATCATCAAACAATACTTATTTGACTCTATGTCAGTGTACCACATTAGCTCGAATATGGCCAATTTTACATTAAAATCATATAGATACTTTTCAACTGTCTATAGTTCCGAAAATTATTATCCATAATGCTTTTAATTCACATGAGATTAGAGCTTGAAATCCCAATTTTCAGAACTTTACTTTGCACAATTTAACTATTTCACAGCAATCATTTAAAATTGCGTCACGCGCCATCACTAATTACGAACCACATTTGTGCCGCACTGCTACATATGATTCCTTTATTCACTATTTGGCGGTATGGAAGATATTTGTAGAGCGAAAAAAGTTAGTTTTCGATGCAAGAATAACATCGGCACCAATAAACCCGTTTTTAAAATGGATTCAGAGCCACAAACCCCATAAACACATTTTTCGGCATTTTTCGCTACAGTTTGGAAAATACAAATAAATAAAATTTAATGGTATATTATCAACGAAGTTTTGGCTGAGGTGGCGCACACGTTATTCCATAACAATTTTATGATCATCAAGAATAACTTATTTGACTCAAACAGTGGGCTACATTAGTCCGAATATGGTCAATTTTACGTTAAAAGGATAGAAATAGACACTTTAGCTTAGTAAATTTTTATCCAAATTACCTTTAATTTAGGGAAGATTAGACCTCAAAATCTCTGCTTTAAGAATTTTGCTTCACATAATTTAAATATTTTACTGCAATCGTTTAAAATTGCATCGCGCGCATCACTATAAGTTTTGCATCACTATCACTATTAACTCCATCATTATTAACGACCATCACTATTAATGACCCACATTTGTGCCGCACTGCTGTGACTGATTTATTTATTCACTATTAGGCTGTATTGAACATATTTTAGAGACATCAAATGGGTTTGGAAGTTTCTAGGCTTTCACGTTTAGGCACGCACCGAAACGAAAATGAAAAAAATAACTTATGGGCATTCAAATGCCATATAGCGTTTTTGAAAGCTTAGAATCATTAATTTTAAACGATTGCAGTAAAATACTTAAAATGTCCGAAGCAAAGTTCTTAAAGCAGAGATTTCGAACTCTAATCTTATCTAAATTAAAAGTATTTTGGATAATAAGTTACGGAACTATGGTGAATTGAAAAGTATCTATTTCTATGGTTTTAACATAAAATTGACAATATTCGAGCTAATATGGCACACTGAGTCAAATTCGTATTGGTTGATTATCATAAAATGGTTGCAGGAAAACGTGGGCACCATCTCAGCGAAAAATACGTTGATAAAAATCGCATAAAATACTATTTATTCGTTATTTTCGAAAAAATAGCGAAAAGGCCGAAAATGGGGTGTTTATGGGCTTTGTGGCACCCCTAAACCCATTTTAAAAACAATTTTATAGATGTAGATGTTGTTCTTGCATCGAAAACTAACGTTTTTTACTAAGCCATTGAATTCCATTCTTCGATACAGCCTTATACTGTGATGAACTGACGCTCAAGCACAAAAAAGGGGGGGAAAGGCACCGTCACACCGAAGTGTGGCGGTATTCAGATGACAGGAGTGTCCGTTAAATTTGTAAGTGAAAGGGCGCCAAACGAACACTTACCTGACATCCGGCACCAGCTTATGAGCACCTCAGGGGTGAGCACTCTGTTTCAATGAGGGTATGCACAGGGTTTGGCAGAAACAAGCTTTTTATACTTTCCTTTAATGTGTTGTTCGCTTGAAGGACGAAAACACGTTTATTGTTGCTTTTAAATTACAATGTGCTTTCTTCTTGTCACTTAAAACCACCTATTATTTAAATTTTAATCTAATTTGACACTTGCTCAAATTTCTGTTTGTTTCTTAAAATTGTCTTTAGCATTACTGGTGTGAATGACATAGTGGTGTGAATGACATAGTCCGTACCTCGAGTCGACGAATTGCACTCCTGTTGTCGTTCCGGCTGGCGCTGTCCCAGGCAGGATAACGGTCAGGTGCCGCCGTTCGAGATGTCGCTATCAGGACGGGCGTCGCAGGAACAACAGCCCGCGTTAACGATTCCGCCTCTCGCCGACCGGAAGTTGTTGAGAAAAACCACGGGCGTTGAATAGCGGGTTAAAGCCGTCAAATGCCACTTTACCCTATCAATGCAGCCACGATATCTCGGCTGATTGATTAAATCCCTCTGGATTTCTGCTGTTGTCAACCACTCCTCGACGTGAATTTTTTTTACAAGTTAAATTTTTCAAATGCCTTCTCTGAAGATGTTCTATGTTCTCGAAACGTTTGTGATCTCTCTGAAGTTTTTGTTCTATCTGCCCCAAGTTCCTCTTTTCTCGCCAGCCTCTGTCACGTATCCCTACTCTTCCTTACATAGCTGCCTTGCCCTATCATGTGATTGCAATTTCTAATGTTATTGGCCGAAATTTTGTTTTCTGGAAGATTCTACTAAAGTCGGAAGCTAATAGGGCACTTCTTAGGGTGATGTCAATTTCTGGGCATCCCATTGGCTCTCTTTGTTGTTTTAGATTTCGCCAGCGCCGCAGAGACAGACAATGCACGCCAACCCGGCCGCCTTTGTGGCGCCTTATGCGTTTTGGGGATTTTCCTACACGACGCAGGGAGGTCCTCTTAATCAACTAGTTCCGGTTCCTATGTGGACAATGCTGGACCGTCCAGCCGGGGCAGCGTGCCCAGGAGGCAGTTCATCATTATCAGCTTTTGTTATTTGAAGAAGGGGTTGGGAAGGGGGGCGCAGTTTCTGGCGTGCGCGTCTTTCGCGCCGAGCTGTGACGAATTGAAAGGGTTCGTAATTTGGCGTGACGCGAGGGGAGTCGGGTTGTTGGGTTTGCTGTGCGAGTTTACAGCTCGTCGCAATACACACACATACACACACTCGTCATAAAAAAAGCTGCATCCCGAAGGACCCTACTGATCCGCTGCAAACTCGGTGAGTATTTTGCACACCATTCTCTAAGCCAATGATTTTCGTTTTCACGGTCGGCCTCGCACTGGGGGTGTAGAGGCGTGACGTCGCGCCCAATGGTCTAGATAAGAGGGCTTCAACCGGCCGTTGCAACATCGGGTAGCGTCGCTAGAGCTTCATCTGCAGGTACACTGCCTCGGCGACGCTTTCGACAACCGGTTGTCCAATTAGTCGCGTTCGAGAGGGGCTGCATCGTAGGTGTGCGGGAGGCTGGTTGGTCATGTCGCTGTATTGCGCACTACACCGCTCGTACGGACACCACCAACGCTCGCTGTTGGCGGTAATAGATTGAGGAAGGCATACACACACAAAATATAGGATCTGGGTCCACCATGCACCAAAAAGAGGGAGGACCGACGGATAGACCAAAATGGCTTTTATGTCATTGATAGAGTACATTTACCACTATCCCTACCAAAAGTTTAAAGAAAAAATTTGGAGCCGTTTTTGAGAAAATCTTGTTTTTGTAATTTTTTAAAATTGCACATATTGCACGCAATATTGCACGAAACTAACCAAAATTTTGAAAAACATTTACATGACCTTTATGAAATAACTCAATATGGAGAACAAATTTTATTTGAAGAAAAAATCTCTATCTTCAATTTTGTAGTTGGAGAAAGACGCCGAAAAAAATTCAAACTTTCACAATTTTCGAAACTTCAGAGCTGGACGTGAAAATGGGACCTATGTCATGTTAATAAGTGTATTTTACTCTATTCATACAATAAATATAAAGAAAAAATTTGGAGCCGTTTTTGAGAAAATTTTGAAAATCCCCGGGGGGCTTCATATAAAGTACCCCCAAATTTTGAAGAATCTTTTTCAAAATCTCAAAGCTTTGACTAGAATCAGGTCGACCAGGGAATATCCATTTTGGAAGAAATCGTACGTATGGTTTAGGCGCTAGCAGTGTTCACAGACAGACAGACGGAGGGACGGACGGACGGACGGACGGACGGACAGACGGACGTTTTCCTTTCAATTGGGTTTTCGGTATCAAGGACCTAGAAAACAGTGTTTCTGGCTACACCACGTGTTAGGGGATTTTTTTCTTAATTTAGCAACTGGTTTTATCCACTTATTCGTTTGCACGGCCCGGCAATTAATTTTTTTCCGCCGAAAATTGGCCATTTTTTCGCGCAGCATTACATAACTTTCCTTATACTATCACTCCGTGTATACGTACGTATACGGGAAAGTAAAAAGACAATGAAGGGGGTAGGGTGTTACAAACATAGAAGTGTATATAGAAGGACTTGGCTCGATACGGTCGCGATCATAGTGAAAGACATACACCGTGGTTGCTATCATGCGAGAAAAGTAGCGCGACTGAGAAAGATGGTCGTGAGATATTCCATTGAGAAGACGCGCCCTGCGCCAAGAAATAACCCAAAGGTATAGTTGGGTTTTTCTTTCTTCGCGCGTGAGGTCGTGTCTTCAGGATGGAATATCTCACGGTATTTTGCACCGTTCTCCGTCGTGTCGCCAACGAGTCGCATGATCGCTACTGTATCGAGCAGAGTTGGCGATCATGCGACTCCTAGCGTCACGATCGAGAACGACGTGAAATACCATGAGATATTCCATCGTGAAGACAAGACTCCACGCGCGAAGAAATTAAAGTGTAGTTGGAATCGGAGCTCCCGATTGGAAGTTCCCCTTCCTTCCGGCGGGTGACCTTCTCCTGCCACAACGTTTAAATTGGAGTATATCCTTCATTGCTAAAATGGCGCTAAACATGGCTAGAGTATGGTGCAGATGTTCTAGTTATTGTATAAAAAAAAATAATTTTCCAAACGTTGGGGTTAATTTTTTACACTTACGCAGATCTGTTTCTGGTTTGTTGATTCGTACCTTTAAATCATATTTTTACCCGATTATTTTCGAATTATTTTTGTATGAAATATTTTGCAGGTTATGAGCGTGATCCGGCCCCATTATTTTTCAGTCCCGATGTTCAACGATTAATGAGAAAAATGACTAAAGTAGATATTAAAAAAGTTTTTAGAAGCAGAAAGTTGGGAGAGAAACTTGATGCACCTGAATACAAGTTTTTGACAAGTGAGGAACTGGAGCAGGTATTTGATATGTAAAGAATTTATTTTCTGAACTGCATAATATATTTGTACGTTCTATGTTGTAAAATTAATTGTAATGCTTATAACATGTCTTAACAATTGTCTTCAGTACATGAGAGAAACAGAAAAGAAAGTAGAAGAAAGACTGCAGATACCACCAATAGTGAAGGAACGAGAAGAAATTAATGAAGTTCTCAGTATTGACCGTCCCCTCACAGGTTATGACAATGCCAAATTTGTTTTCACAGACATTACTTTTGGTGTTCCTAACAAGGTATGCTATACGTGGTAACGAAGTGTTACCTTCCAATTTTTCTCATTCCAATGGTGTTTATGAACTTTCTTTTAATATACTTGAATGATTTTACATTTGAATTGCTCCGTTAGAACACTTTACAAATTTTATGTGTGAAAAAAAGAACTAAAACTTCCAATTTCGTTTCTAGGATCGGGTTATAGTAGTGAGAGAACCTGATGGTACTCTTCGTAAAGCATATTGGAATGAGCGTTTTCGAATGAATCAAATATATTTTCCTGATCCTGATAGGCAGTTACGGCCTCCATACATGTTTGAGGAACCATATTTAACGGTAAAGTTACTGGAGAAAAACTCTTGCTACAGACTTGCATAATTTGTATTTCTTTACTAATGGACTTATTACATACATTACGTTCTTGTTAACAGAATGTTCTTGACAGAGGAGATTATGAATTTGTTTTGGATAGAGCATGTAACCAGTATGAACCCAATGACCCTGAATACTATCGCATTACATCAACAACCTATGACCACATTGAGAAAGAACAAATGTTTGATGCTCTTCAGTCCACAAGGCATTTTGGAGCTTTGGCATTTTATCTTTGTTGGAATAAAAAAATTGATAAATTTGTTCTGTATTATATACAAAATGACCGGTAAGCAAATGTTTGTTTTTTTCTTTCAAAATATAGATATTTTGTTTGAGGTATTGGGAGAAATCAGTCCAAATACTTCAGTGTCAAGACATTAAGGTGGAGAATTTGGCTTAGTAAGAGAGCTTTTTCCTTTTCTTCTTTTTATTTTTTAACTATTATTATTTCTCACCTATGCTGCATGTCAAAATGCAAAAGCTTTTTTATTAGGATTTCACTAAGGACAAATGATGTCAGAAATTCTTCTAGTTAGCACTAACGTGGTTCAAGAGATGGCAGGGGGATTTGAAAACAAAGAATTAAACTTTATTTATTAATGGTTATTTGTGTGTTCTTAAGCTAGGCAAAATGTGGTTTAAATGTTAGTTCTTATTGATATTTTGAGATATTTGAAAAGATAAGAAGAAAGATATTAAGATTGTTTGGTGTAAATCTAAGAAATCTGCATTTGAAGATGAGGTCAATTTATTTTAATTAGTGATCCACACCAAATGTCATTGGTTGCCTTGTCATCTCAGAAAAAAAATTATTTTATATTGATTCCCTGATATTTTGGCTGTTCAAAAATGTTTTGTGTGTGTATGTGTTTTATTCTCTTTGGCTCACAAATAGTAGCCAGTTTTGTTTTTAACTACTTGTCAATTATCACAATTGTCTGTCTTTACTCTTTTCTAAATTACTCATAAGGTCATCCTAATGTACCAAACTACTTTGTGCTTGGCATGTCAGTCATATGACAATGCTAACAGTGATTTCCTAATGATACACAATAGCAGCAGCTTTCCTAGAGACATGAACTTCCTTTGTCACAATCTATGAATGAATGAATAAATAAAAGAATACAGCTAAGTCCTTCTGTAATGGATTTAAGTCACCTAACATAATTTCACCTCTTTAAAGGATCCAGACAGTATAGGTATCAGGCTCAAAAATATCAAACTTCTTAAACAGATATCCATTATTCGCTTTAGATTGCTTGCAAAAGATCGTGCAACGTGCATGTGGCAAGGACGGCAATGTGTGACAATATGCTGTACCAAGGCTGCATAGCTTTGAAGAGTAACAAGGACAGAATAAGTTCTCTCTCTTCCAATTAAAATTACAGACCCCAGCCCAAAATCTAAGGACACTCAGCCAGCAGTCACTAAAAATGAAAGGGATGCTGAAGATATTTTACATGTTGCCAAATTGTCTGGGTGCCATTCCCAGACATGGGTTGTGAAACATCTGGTAGATTGTATTTAGTTTTATATACTTAAACTACCTGACTGGACTTTTCCCCTCTGCATCAAATCAATTAGATGAGTTATCACCATTCCCCCTCCCCAATAATACATTTATAACGGAGGGGGGGGAGAGAATTGTATTTCATGAATAAAATATAATTATATTATTTCAGGCTAGAAAATGCAGTGATGTTAATTGAGTTGTTCCACCTATTGAATCCTGAGAGCAAATCTGCAAAAACAGATAGTAAAGATGCTATTAAATTTATTCAGGTTAGTCAAGAAAAGTTAACATAATGCTTTATTGGTTGACTTACGGAAAATTTGAGTATAAAGAAAATTGAATTTGTAATATCTCTTACAGGCCTATATAGCCATGGACTCAAGCAGAAGAAGTGTTCTTGAAATTGCATTGCAGTCATTCTTGGAACTTCAGAAACAACGCCAATTTGTGGAGGAAGGAATCAAGAAAGCTCATGGATTGTAATATAAGGCATTTACTTTACTTTAATGTTACCTTCACATTATGGATTAGAATGATGTATGAAGATCATAATGAACTTTGTAAGAATTACCTGTGTTTGTCACTCCCACTTAAAGTGAAAGTTTATTTTATTAGTATTGGGATGAACCTTGTAGTGTTTGCTTTTCAGCAAGTGTAATTGATGCACGTTCATTGTGAATGATGAACAATATTCCTAAGACATACAATAATTTAAAAGAAATAGTATTTGCATTCTAGGATTCAATTATGTGTTTAATTTTGTATTATATGTTCTGTAATTAGAATTGTTGAATACATGTGAACTTCATTTATTACACATTGATGATGTACTTTCATTGTTCGATACTTTCAAACAACAACGTATTGTGCACCCTGATTTAAATGAAGGTGTTGCATAAAGAAATCTTTCAAGAGTAATTGAAATAGTCCTTTATTGTATATTGCTAATACAAATTTTATGATACAAAATGGAATTGATATTCATATAGTTGCTACAAATTCTGGCACAGAGCAAACAAATGTTTAAACCTTCACTATAATGACTTGACCTTAGATTGCAGTATGGCATAAATGGACAAAAATATTGCCTGGTTTCCGCTGGCACATCACTACACAGTAAGCATAGTTTTAAGTTGCCAATGCACTGAATAACATTTAATTTCTTACATAACCCACTAATTATGATATATTCATATTTCAGAGTTATTGTGACATATTGTGAATATAATATTCATATTCACTTTTACTACAAAGATCCCATTGCCCAAATGAATTCAAAGGGAATGATAATGATATCATCACAATATGTTAACTGAGCAAGACAAACTTGGCAAATACATGCTAATCGCTAGTCAATGGTGACACTCCTTCCTTCAAACAAATTTTTAATGTATGATTAGGCGTGTTGAGTTGAGGCATTTTACGCGTTGCATTTTACGTATTAGGCGTGTTGAGTCAGGGCAAATTATGTACGCCTTTAATGACAAATATACCCCAAGTGATCAAGAGAACACTATTTCAAGAATCATATTTTTTTATTTGAGATGAGTTTACACAGATTCTGGAGAACTGGAAAAGCTTAAATGCAGCACATCTCACAGACCCAAATTATTTGATAATACATGATGTTTACGGGGAGTATAGGGAGCTGTCATGTGTCAAAATTAGGTTATATACGAAATGAAGACATCCAACAAAGGATGGATGTAGAAGGATTCTTCATTGATTTGGTTGTTTCAAGAGATTGAGTTCGTATGGGCATCTGTAGTGGATGGATCACATAAGGTGGCCAAAGAAAGTGTGGTTAAGGACCTGATAACAAGAAAGAAGAGTGGCAGGCCACCTAGAAGCTGGAAGAAGGATGTAGAACAGGGCCGCTCAACCATTTGCTCCGAGGAGGACCGGTCGGTTGCTCTCTCCTCTTTCGCCGCAGAAAGAGCAAATGACGTCATCAAATATCGATCGGTGGCGTGTGACACAGTGGGTCGCGTCGTATTTCTATGGGGTATTTTCCGTTGTTCGGAATGAAAAAGTCTCACTGCTCTGGGAAAGGATGTTACGACAGAAAAAACAGTAAAATACTTCTGTAACATTTATTGGAACAGTTACTAGATATAAGCACATTAGTGTAATTTGGAAATTTAAAAAAAATTGCAATCCAGCCTGGAAAGAAAAGTATCATTTTGCAGATTGCGCCTGCAATGCCAAATGTTTAGTTGCAAAAAACGTGCTCAATAACATTAAGAAATTTAATAGCGGTGACATTACACAGTTTATCATGCTGCTGAATATGAAAAGTATTATAAAGATTGCACAAAAATGTTATTAAATAAATTCGTAATAAAAATACTAAAAATAAAGGAAATTAAAATTAAAAATGAAGATGATTGCAAAATCTCTTCATTCAAATACTCTTATTACACCTTCTAAGTGTTTTTTCTCGCAATATATTTTCTATATTTGGAAGAGATGGCATGGTGCTATTGAGCCGTAACATTCATTTCAGATTGTGATCTGTAATTGTACTTCTCATTCGAGATTTACAAATTTTCCAAGCAGCAAAAAATTGCTCACAGTTGTATGTTGATCCACACGTACTTAACAATCGAGCAGCATTCCGATGCAGGTTTGGAAAACGGTTTTCTGGGAAATTCTTTTCCTAAATGCTCACGTTGTATTGGTATGCAATAAAATTAAACTCATTTGTATTGTGTTATTTTACAGTCAAAACAACATAGGAACATCAAAATACATCCAAAACTTACTTCTAGTGAGTCGTTTTTCAGAACACTGAAAACTTCCTTTTCGTTTTCGCGTGTTTTTCATTTTCATCAGCATGATTAAATATATAATGTCGTGGCAAATTAAACTTCTTCACGTGATTGAAGCCTTTATGTATACTAAACATTTGGCATAGCTGCCGTAGTCGGCGAAAAGATACTTTTCTTCCTATACTGCACTGAAAATTGTCGGTGTAGATGCTCTGGTCTGTGAAGTGCTCGCGTCGACTTCCGTGTTTCCGCGACTGGGACACTGTATCAGAGGTTACCGCAAGGCGCGCAATGCTCGGGCTCCGGTGTCCCGCTCTCGGCTGACAACACGGCTCCGCGCAGCCGATTTGCTCTGCTTGAGCGGCCCTGATGTAGAATGTGATATGGACGCAAGAGGTCTATGAGAAGGAGACTGGGTACACCAAAAATATTGGAAGTTGAGAAGTGAGAAACGGTGTCAATCACAAACATCATATAAAAACATACATGATGTTCGCACTCAGCCAAATGCCAGTAAAAATAACTAAAGTAAGCAATATTCAGTCATAAACAAGAGACCATCGTCACATATTAATTGCCCTGTAATGATGTGTCGAAGGATACTGACACCATACCAACTGCAAAGTCTGTTTTCTTTCCGAATGATAGACGTAAATAGTTCTCTCAGAGCATCCATCAACTTGAGATGCATCTTTCAGGGCACTGCTAATGTTTTATGAAATGTTCGAAAGCATTTGAAACAATTTCGTCTTCTCGCCTTTTCAGTCTGTTTATGCACAACTTCTTTCATCCTGGACGTGGGTTAATATCAACACTTCAATAGATAGCAATATGTTGATAGCTAATTCTTTTCATAGACTTTACAAGTCAGAACAATCTTAAGGTAAATGTTTTCCGTACCACAAACTGATACAGTGTTCAGCTTCTCTTGACCAGAACAACTCTGTAATTACATATATTGCAACTTCAACCATGAAACCTAAGCACCACACCTACAATAAGCACTTATTAATACGCGGTACACATTACAAAATTCTTTCACAAGGAAAAATAACATCCCCGCCATTTCATAACAAAAATGTTTCGACCCTTTGTTGGCTGGTAACTAGGGAAACTGAAAACATATCTGAAAGCTAGGACAACATGAAGACAAGATCATGTTTTTGTCTTTCTATGGAAACGGAAGTCCTTATGTCGTTTCTCAAAAACTATAATTCCATTTTCACTGATGCCCTTTCAAGATTCAAACGAGAGTCCAAAATAGCATTTGGAAGACACAATGTCACAAGTAAAACAAATGTGTAGTCATCATATTGGGTGGTGATGTGCAATCGAGATTACAAGGAAATGATCATTTTCTTCTATATTGCATAATAATTCCGTAATGTAAATTTTAGAATTAAAAGAAAAATCTGAATTATTTGAATTATTATTTTTACAATCAATCATTCCATTTAAATGGTGATTTTTAATTGTTTAAATGCTTTTTTGCACCTCTACTTCAAGCCGGATTAAATCTTTTTGCATGCCTATTGTCGTAAAAATAAATGCACTTTTGCCATTATATTTTAGGTAAAATAAATGTCTGAACTTCCAGGCTCTACCGATAACTCTTTTTTTTTTTTTTTTTTTTTTTTTTTTTTTTATAACAGTTCAAAAATGATTTCTAATTTTTTCTCACTTGCACCCTTTGATTTTTAATGTAAGGGAAAAATGTTTCTCACAGGCTATTTTTATGTTTCATCAGTGAGATTCTGTGTAGCTTATCTAAATTTCATTATTTATACACATAATTAATAATGATCTAATCATTTAAAATTTTGAAGAGAATATGTCCATACTTTTAAAAGACAAACAGAAATTTTGTTGCCATGCAATACATTGTTCAAAAGATACGATGCAAGTATACAAGAGTGAAAAGCAAATGTGAAAATTTGAATTTTTTATTGCAATTGCTTATAATATTTATCAACCTGCAAACATTTGTTGTGGTGTAGTTTTCTTAGTACTCTATCGTACAAATACGACAGTTTCAAGAATTTAGAATTTTTAATTTTTATTTTTGAAATGGATACAACCACCTTTGTTAGAAAGGAAAGTAATTTTGGACAACCAATGGGTAAGAAAGAGACAGATAACTCTATTTAATTCTGTAATGCAATCTAAGGTTAAGACTATAGGACAGACATTACTAACAAACTCATTTGGAAGGCTCATTACTCCTTAAAAAATGCCAGTATCCCAATTGTCTCCTATATTATTTCACTAATATACCTTCCCTTTGCAGCTCTCACACAACTGGAATATCAGGTACACAAGGAAGTGAATGATTCATAGTTCTTGTCAACTTTTCAAGACACCATTAGGAAAAAGGCTAATGCTTCTACATTTGTGTAAAGAACTTCAAATACAGCAAAACAGATTCCAAATAAATGTATAAAGCTAATGTACTTTTCAAAAAAAAATATTTAGTCTAATATCTTTTAGAAAGAACATGACTACCAAACAATATTTTATAATCTGTTCTGTCAAGAATTTGTGACTTGGGATCTTACATACAAATGATAACCAACATTGCTAAGAGGAATTACGTTAAAAATATTCATTATGTGAATACACAAGTATATTATTTATAGGGAATAGAATTTATAGTAATTAAAGAAACCAAAATATGTACTTATAAATGTATTAATTTTTCTAACTGCCAGAAAGAACAGAAAATATGTCAAATAAAATTTCATGGTATTGTTTAAAATGACTCCACACAAGCAATTTTTCAAATGTTCCAACATAAAAATCATAGATCAGGCCTTTAAAGGAACTGAACGAACTTTCACCTTCTACAGAAGTGTTTGAATCCTAGTTTTCACCCCACTATATGGATTTGATATGAACAATAAAATATGTAAGCCTATGCATAACTTTGTTTATGAGGAGCCTGTGCACGGACTTTAAGCCCAAGTGGACAGGATTTCATGAAGAGGTTTCAAATTCTCAATCACTGATGCAAGTATATAGGTTTCTCATTAGGGAGCAGGAAGCAGCACGACAAGACAAAGGCCTAGAAGTTATGTTAAAGGCTATCAAGTTATGCATAGGATCTGAAACACAGGAACATAGCTGCATTTGTCCATTCATTCCTTGATTCCAAGTACTGATACATGATTTCCAAGGAGGCAACATTAAATATGTTATTACTGGCCAGCAGCTGCATAAATGCTGCTGAACTGAAGTAGCATACTCACTTTCAAGAACAAATAAAATGTTAACAAAAAGCACTGCACATTAAAGTATTTAATAAATTAAATATTTTAACAAAAACAATCTTCATAGTGATAACATAGTAAAGGAAATATGTCGAAAGAACATAAAAAAAATTGCTGTTCCAAAATGCAACATGTAAATAACAAAATTTAAGGGAGGAGCTCTTCTTTGGAACTTTCCTGTCGCATGACATCAGAGGCAAGAAGCATTGATTATGAGAATAAGCGGAATAACACTAATTATTGAATATTTGCATTTTTCAGACAAAATCAAAACTGAAACCATAGACACCTCTCAGGGTCAGATGCTGGATAGTTTTTTTCAATTTATTCATGCATTGGAAATTAGTAATATAGATGTAATAAATAGGTAAAATATGTAATAATAATAGATACAATTTAAAAACATGTATTTTTACTAAAATACGTAAAATAATGGTTTTAATTCATTCATAATGTCTGGGGGAGGGGATCGTTGAATCCATGCATCTCGTGCCCAAAAAATTAAGTTAATGGTAATAAGGAAATCCTATGTTTGTTCTATATTTAATTATGATTATCATGTTATATTAAATCGATCAAATTTCATGTTTGCTGAAATTCAGTGGTGTGTAATGTAAATAGTATTAATGGCTGAAGTTTACTTACAAGGAATCTATGTATCATGCATACTTCATTTGTTGAAATCTGTTGCCAAGCTAACAATTGTAAGTTTTCATACATTGTTTTGGCAACAGTAGCATTCAACTCAACAAAGAATTAGATGGTTAGTAGAATTTGTGCAAAATGAAAAGACATATTTAGGGTAGTGCTGGGAACATAAACTTGTTCCCTTTAATAGCCTGTTTTTGACATACATTACGTTAATATTAGTATCTGAGTTACGCTGGAAACGTGTTGGATACACTTAAGGATGTTTTATGTTAACTGCGCATGCTGAAGGTTGGAGCCTCATCATGAAATACTACACACGTAACAAAGCGTCACTGCCCCTTACAAGTAATTAAAGTTTAATTTGTAAATACAATGTCTTTACATTTGTTGTAAATACTTGCAAGAAATACACAAGTTCTGTTATGTTGGCCAAATCAATCCACACTTCACATTTAAAATCCATGAATTTGGTATTGCAATAGAGATGCAAAAATGGCTCCATTCCCAGTAAGTAAACTATACTCATGATGATGATAAAAAAAGTCATAATTATATTGGTACAACTAGATATAAAAGTTTTCATCAATGTAAATAGATACATGTACGTAATATGGCTGACTAGATTACATAAAATGGAAGTAATTTTAAAGTAATGAATGACAAATGTCCTTCACTTTCTGTTTTGTGGAATAAATTAGGGCTCAAATGTCTTCAATCACAGCTTGATTTTATAAGAGCAATCAAGTCCAGTGGCACTGTATGATGGAAGGTAAGGAAATTCTGCTTATACGTTGCAGCAGACACCCATACGACAAGTGTCCTTAGACAAAAAGCAAATCACAACTGCCAACAACTTCATGTGAAGATATAAGTGTGCACGAAATAAGAAAAGAGCTAATGGCTATGAAGAACAACAAAGCGCCTGGTCCTGGAGGTGTTCCTGTTGAATTGTTGAAATGTGCCCCTGATGTTGCCTTGGAATATTTGGCAGAAATATTTAATAAATGCTTGAAAGGAGAAGCCACACCAAAAGATTGGAAAAGCGCACATATTTCATCTCTTTATAAGAAAGGAAACAAAGCTGTTTGCGCCAATTACAGGGGCTTGAGTCCCATCCCATCAACAAGAAGGCTGTATGGATGGGTTCTGAGAGATTGCATTGGAAAGGGTATGATGGAACTAGAAGAACAGAGTGGATTTAGATCTGGTCGATCCTGCACAGATAATCTCTTTTGCCTGAAACAGCTGATGGAAAAGTCCATAGCCTATGGATGCCCATTACATATAGTTTTTGTAGACCTAAGAAAATCGTATGATAGTGTACCAGTGGAATAATTGTGGGAACCAATGTAAGAGATTATCCATGGACAGTACATAAATGTTGTAAAGAGATTCTATTAAGGACATAGCAGCAAGGTTAAAACTTATGCAGGGTTTTCAGTCTTTTATGACTAACAAGGGATTACGACAAAGATGTTGTTTATCCACAACACTCTTCAAAATATACATTTCATCAGCCTTGAGAAAAAGGCCAAAAAAGTGCACTAAAATGGGAATTCAGATAGGGGAAGAAAATATACATACTTTATTGTTTGCTGATGATCAAGTTGTTCTTGCAGAAGATGTAAATGATGCTTCCTACATGATGAGAAAACTGTAGAGAAATATGAAAAATGGGAATTGGAAATTAATATGGAAAAGACTCATTATTTGGTAGTTGGTGATGTACAGGAAGATTTAATTCTAGAGGGTTCTAAGATTAAAAATGTAAAAGATTTTAAGTATTTAGGAGTAATTCTGACTGAAGAGGGTACGGATCAAGCCGATATTTTTACAAAAATTGGAAAAGGTTGACAGATAATCAGTAAATTAAACCCACTACTTTGGAGTAAGGACATAAGAACTAAAACAAAAATCCAAATTGTTACAAATTTCAAGGAAAGATAGATACGAAATGGAAAGATTCAGAAAACAAGTTAAGTCAAATCTATTTTCTCATAAACTGAAAACTACCTAAAGAAATGGTAAAAACACACCAAAAGAATGAAGATAGAACGTTTCCCAAGAAAAGTCCTCAAATACAAACCAAGAGGAAGAAGAGACCCTGGCAGACCAAGAATGTGCTGGAAAGATCAAGAACACCTCCGAAGCAACTGAGGGAATATTGATAAACCAAGGAACAGGTCAATAGATGTATACCTCAAATGCACACAATGATGAATTCATTCTTATCTACAAAGCAACTATTGGGAGATAATTACTTTGAAAAATTCCTCATATCTATCCGCTTGATTGTCTCACAGATCAAGTTGTGAAAGCACAGACTTAATAACACGTTTCACAAATTTCAAGGGGAAAATAAAGGTTTCCCATGTTCCAGCAGAGAAATAGTCACACATAAATTTTTTGTTTTCAGAGATTAATAGAACCCTTACACTGGGGTTCTATTAACATAGAAGCACAATTTTCAGTATTTAATGATGACTTTAAAATAGTTTTTGCAGTTTGTTCTCTTAGGGGTTGTTCATAAATTATGTAACGTTAAAGAAGGGATGTTTTGAGGCATTGTTACACTGCATTATACAGACATAGGTGGAATGTTAGTTTGGTTGTATGTCACGCTTATATTTATTCTTTTTTATTTTTCAATATTTGCTGAAATAATTCCTTTACACTAAAACATTAAAATATTAACAAATTATATTAAAAAATATAAATAAATACGAAATTAGAATGCATAAATTGCTACAATAAATGGAAATATTTTTTCTTCAATGGTATATTGTTTGAAACTGTAAAGATTATGAATAAAATATTCAATTGATTTATAGATTATTTTAGAACTCAATTAAAATTGGCACAACATACTCGGGGCTCATGTGTCATCCACAACGGTATGTGCACCGCTAGTCAGAAAATTTTTTGCATATGTGACCTTCATTCAAAAATTGTCCCAATCTTTCTGTTAGGTGTAGTTTGCATTGCCACTCATTTGGACTTTAATTATCATAAATTTTAATACATAACAAAAAAATTGGGGGAGGGGGGTGTTGCAAGCCTTACATAATTATTTCAGGAGGTTCAAGCGCATTACAAGGGGAGGCAGGGTATTCAAAAGACTCCAAATTTACATTACGTAATTTATGGACAGCCCCTGAACTCTTTTACTGATAATGAATAAAACTAGCAGTACTACAATAGTATGTGCTTTCTCACAATATTTGTAATGCTTACATAATACTTCTTGAACCTGCAAATGTATTAGCAACCCGCAAAATATTTGATGATGTTGGTATTTGAACTTGAGTCCTTAGATTTAGCAAGTTGTTAACACAAACACTACTCCATTACCGGAATTGGCATAAAAACCTTTTTGACCTTTAAAAAGAGAGATGAACATTTGCAATTTTTGAAAATTTGGAGGGTTTTATGAAAATCAGATGAGATTGAGTAAAAAAAAATTTATTGTTTTTATTTTGCAGATTTGAGAAAATCTTGTCAAGATAATTTTTTTAAATGTCACTATTTTCACATTATATGAAAACTATTTATATTTAAAAAAAATTATACATGATATTATTTAAATATCTAATGTTAAAGAATAGATTTCATGAGGGAAAAAGATCTTCAATATTGTAGTTGTAGGAAGTGGCATATAAATTTTTAAACTTATGACATTATCAAAATTTCAAAACTCTTACTGCAATTAGGACTATGTCATATTATGAAGTAAACTTTATTTAATTTGAGAAAAAATGTACAGAAAAAATTGGGAACTATTTTTGAGAAAGTTTTTTTAATTTATTTTTTATTTTTTCTATTTAAAAAATTCTCCAACATGTCTTTATTAAATTCAAAATTGATGTGAGGTTTCCTTCTGAAATTACAGACAAACCGTATAATGCTTTATAATTTTCTACTGTAGATAAATTTTATTCTTTATTCATGTTTTGTAGTCGGGTGTGACCACATCTTCTCAACACAAAACAAACCATGCGCTTATGGTAAATTATACCCCAAAAAACAAAAAAACAGGAGCAAGAATTATCCTCTTTTTCGTTATCAGGGCCCCACTATCAGATTTTCTGTCAAAATATTGCCGTTTTATTGCCAACGCATACAATACTTCTCTTCACTACATAAGTAGTATGTGAGGAAGTAAAAATAACTATCTGGTCATAAAGAAAGCGGGTCCACTGGACACAGATCATGCAAAAATCGGAGTAATATTGGATTTTGTGTTCGCTGCTTTCTTGGTTGGTAATTGTAATGGGTATGAGTGAATACCACCAAGGTGAAAGTAACAAAAAAGTATTACATGTCCATTTATAGTTAACACATTAAATATTGAAAATTGTGCTTTGGTTCCAACGGAACTTGGTTGCTCCAAGTGAAATAATTTTCATGGCAGTGGAGTTAAAAATTGGACATTTCCTTGTAATTACAAACACTTTTGTAATTACCTTCTAATTACCAATTTCCTTGTAATTACAAAACTTAGGAAACCTTTGGCACAATGACACTAGAATACTACAAACTAGTCTCCAGTTTGAGATGTTTTGTTTCCTCCTAAAACTACATCATTTTTATCTCTTGTAATCCAAATACTACATTAATTTCCCTGAGAACCTAAACATTAATGTCAAATTAATTCACCAAATTTTGTGTCAAGATTTCTTCTTCTTTGTAGACCATTCACAATCCCCTTCAGATTTGAAACAGTTGTTAATATGTGCTGAAGGAGACATGTCTCTAGCTATATCTATCTTCTGCAACATAAATGTAAAATATTAGCTTAGAATCTGCTTCACAGTGCATGCTATGTACATTGCAATTGATCTTTCATTCACACTCCTGAATAGTCCAGAAATCAACACAATTATTTAGAGTTTCAAAGAAAAGTTCCTACAAGTCATTATTTATGAAATGATCTGTTTTACTTGTTTTGAAGGATAGTTTTTAAATACATAAGCAATTTATATGCACTGAAAATTTCGTAAAGTAGGCTTGCAATTAATACATGATGATCAACAATAAGAACACTATATCTGTGGAAAGTATCTGACTGTGTAGAAAAAGGGAGACAAAAGTTGCAAAAGGTCCTAAAAGCATAGGACAAAATGAAAGTAATGTGGTGTTGACAAAATTAACATGGAGGAAAATGTCAAGAAGTTTACATGGAGCACAATGTTCCATGTAGTGTTGTCTATTTATTGGAAGTACGTTTTTAAAGTTCTGTGGACAGTTTTGAGAGTTCTGTTGATAGTTCAATTGAATAGGTGTATGGAAACCACACTTTTCTCAAAACTTTTCTAGATTTTAGTATGTTAGTAATTTTGAAATTACCAATTCAAAATGTATTACCCATTGAAGTGAACTGTGAAAACAATGGTAAAATTTAACATATTTTCATATATTTGGTGCAATCATGACTTAAAAAAAGCTAAGAAATTAAGATATTATACAATGCAAATAAAAGTAGGAAAAAAACCTGTTAATGTAAAATAATAAAATAAAATAAAAATGTCTGTTGTAACTACAAAAAAGATTTTAATTGCACAGATTCTTCAAAAAATGTACCAAAATATATAAAATATTTATGTGGGCCTATTTTGTTCACTCATAAATATTGATGTTTAAATAAAATGATACTTACAAGAAGCAGGAATGAAAGATAATCAGTTAGTGGGAAAGTTTAACTTAACAACTAAACATATATTTTAACTACTACAAGAAACATTTAATAAATTTGGAAGGATTTCCCCATTGAAATCAGTTTAGCCATTCCAGAGACTGGCACAGACTAACAGACAGAAAAAAAATCATTAAAACATTTGAATTGAGTTTTTATATAATCTAAATAATTACGAGAAAGGAAAAAAGTATTTTGAAATTACAATTCCAAAAGTACCAAACAAAAGACACTCCAATTTTGTTTACATAGATTTTAATTTCTGAAAAGATACAAAACTTCACATGACAAAAAAAACACTAAACATGGATTATTAATTCTCCCAACCCCCTTAATATACTTTTACTTTTTTCATTTATATAAATATCAGTTCTACTTTACAGTATTATTTTAAGGCTTCAACATTACTTTTTTTTTAATTTCATAGCTATAATGAACAGTATAAAATACTTTTCTAATTTTTTTCACAATTTTTATGGCACTGATATTTCAGTAATTTCTTGTTCAATATAGAGAAAATAATGACGCAAAAGTAGATTTATTATATTTACTTTCCATTCCTTAAAATTCAAAATTAAGAATGTAATCAGAAGGAACAAAAATTTAGACTCACACACAGGTTACATTTCAAATATTTTGAAATCTACAAATTAGCATTTCCTCATCTCCCTTTCACTCGCAGAGAGCAAGCGATCTTATATGAAAGCCAACAACAAAATATTAATGCAGAAATTATATCAAACTAGTTGTCAATCTTACCTCAGTTGGAATTAGCCAATCCAAAAACGAAAGTACTAGATGGCAAAATGACACAACTAACAAAAAGGGCCACACTCCACTTCGAAGATAACTGGGGAAAAAAAAAAAAAAAAAAAAAGTTTACTTTTCATTCAAAAAGTTACACTTATGAAATTTAAGGAGTCATTCAGAGATGAATTTAGTAATGTATAGTATATGCCGTTTGATTCTGTGAAAAGGGTATGAGACACTACAATGTAAGTGTCAAATCTCACTGATTTTGCATATGGTATTCCCTCCTTTAATACTGAGTATAATTTTACATTCTTATATTTTTATGTACAAGTCTGTGGAATCCAATACTCAATTAAAACATTAAAAAGGAAGGAAGCTAATTAGAAGAAGCAGAATATCATTAGCCAAAGCAATGTTGTTTCATTAATCAGACAATTTTGTTATAATGGGAAGAGTTGTCTTTTACCTTCTTAAATGTGCTCCTATAGTTTTATTACGTTCTTTGGCAACAGAATTATAAACTACCTCAGTTCGTTTGGTAACATCCATCCAACTATATAATGATTTTACTCTCTCATGACATTTAAAAGGTGGTACAACTTTGCCTGATTTAAAATCACTAATTGCTTTATCCAAACCAACAAGAAGTGCTGAAACAAAATAAATATTAATGATTTATAATGAACATAACACGATTTTTTAAGATAATACAATAAATCTCAAAATATAATGATGAAAATCAAATTATTAGTATAGTCAAATTATTAGAGCAATTATATTTTCATATGTAAAGCAATATCTATTGACCTATATAACATTTATATAAGAATCGCAAACATACCTTGAACATTTGGTTCAGTGAGGTATATCAGATCAGGAGGAAGTACTTCAGGAATACCACCTACACAAGTACTTACTACTTGTAAACTGAAACAAGAGCAATTCAATAACATTTTTTCTGATGCAAAACCAAATACTCCAAAATGTTATTTACTCACCCACATGACGCAGCTTCTACAATTGCCATACAATATGCTTCAGTTAAAGATGTATTCAGAAAGATATGGCCTTTGTTCAATACAGATCGCACTTGTGAATGTTCTAGACTTCCAAGAAGAGTAACACGATCTTGTAAACCACATCGCTCCCTTACTTCTTGCAAAAGCCAGCACTTGGGACCATCTCCACCAATAAGAAATTGTACCTGTGCACAGAATAATTTTTATCACTTACCTTTATTTCACGAAATGCATGAGAATATTTTTCATACAAAACAAATTGTACATTACGAATCAATGAGTTACTAATTCACAACTAACATTTTTCTGTACATTTGGGAACATGCTATTGAAGGGCCTTCGTTAGAATTTTCCCTCAACCATTAACCCTCAGGGTCACTAAGTGTTTCCATGAAAGCTGGAATATTTCAGAGTTAAAGACAAAGAGCATTACACTAGCAGTATCAACTTAATTTTGTAACAAATTACTTAAGAAGGGGTTTCTAAACTATCATGAACCGAGTCTGAGACATACAAAAAAAAGTGATATATTTTTGTCCCCCACTTGAATAAAAGAAAATGAAAACAGAGATGAAAATAAAAGTATAATTAAATGTATATATTTATTGAGAACACCTTTATCTTTGTGCTCATTCCATATTTATTAGGCCTTAAAAAAATTTAAAAATTTAATTATTTTATTTAAATCAAATTTTTTAAAGATGTATTAAATGTTTTTTACTTTCAATCAAAACCATTATTTATACTTAATTACTATAAAAGCAAAAAATAGTTTAATAAAACATCAGTTTTTAAATTCATTATTAAATTATCCCAATTTTATTTTAAAAAAAATAAAGATACTATATATTTGAGGGGTCCGGTGCAATCCCATCCTAAACCACAAAATCTTTAAATTTGAGTTATTTATAGTTTTGTGCTCTTGAAACACTTTTCTTGCATCCAGGTTACCGAATAACCTTGTGGCACCGGCATTTAACATGATTTTAAAGAAAAGTCATTTTTTTGTGCAATACTGTCCTAATCAAAAAGTACTTATTGTTGAAAACAACTGATTTCGTCAAAAAACTTATAACAACGTCAGACAGTTTTAGAAATATTAAATTTTACATAATAGCAATCCTGTTATTCAAAAATACAGGGTATAATTGTTGTTACTTGTGCACTTTCCCATTAATTCTTTAACAGTGGCGTATGCTTCCCACTGAATATGAATTTTATCCACGTACACATAAAGAAAAAGGTTAATATTTTTAATACTAGTAAGATTAACTGCTATTTTCATTACTTTTAACAATATTAATTTTGTTCTTTAAATGTGCATTAATAAAATTTCATTTTTATTAATATTCAATAACAAGATGTACTTTAGAAAAACCCAGTGACTTTAGAAAAACATTTTATTACAAATCTACAATTATCGTCATCATTAAAGCTTTAAATGTGTTTTTCTTGAAACTAGCTTGGTGTGTATTACAGCAGTATTGCTGATAAATCAGTTTTTATCAACAGACAATTAAATGCTGGATAAAAACTAATCGATCATCTAAGTCCATTAGTATACAGCTCTACTACAAATTGTTTCTTGTTCATCGCTTCACAAGTCTGTTAATTTTGTTGTATATTATAATGTATTTTATGTTCTCAAAGTTGTTCAATTATGGGAAAAAATTTATGAGAAATATAATATCATCTTTATATCAACTTTGTTATTGATTCAAGTCGTTTTATCTGAGTAATTTTTATTTTAAAAATATTTAAAATACAAATATATTTACAAATATTACAAATAATAAATATTGATTTAAATCATTGTTTTTTTAAATAATAATTTGATTTAAATCATGATGAATGTGTCTATGTGTCTGTGTGAATCACTTGATTTAAATCACATGATTTTTACATACCAGCCTTAATATTTATTAATTTAAAGTTGACTTGTAATAGGATTTATTTAGAGCACGCGCCTCTCTCATATTTTCTTTAATACGACATTAACTTGGCAGTCATAATTTAGTGCTGATAAGTTTTGGTAGAATGGGATAAAGTGGACATTTGTAATATGCCAAAATTTAGTTGTATAAGCCATCTCTAAATATTCTGCATTTCAAATCTGTCAAGGAAGCAGTCACGATAACAAGAGTTGTGTTCCCTAGAATAATTTTAAAATGAATGCAAATTGATTATTTATCTTCATTTACATCATTGAAATTAAAATTAAAAAAATCAACCCCTCTTCATACACTAAATAATAGACTTTGAGGTGACCCACCTCATATTAGCTCACACAATTGGGCAGTCCACTTTGGAAACTTCTGCCTTAGCTGAGATTGAGGTCTTATCTCCAGAAACCCGATGAGCATAAACTAATTAAGATGGTTTAATTGGTATTGGTGTTATTATAATCCCTTCAACTTGAATGCTGGTTTTTCTTACCTCAGGATATTTTGCACATATATCAGGAATAATTTGGGCCATCAAATCAACACCTTTTCGATATACAAGTCTGCTGACAATAACAACTGTAACTAAAATAAACAATAATAAAGATAAATAAAAGAGCAATTGTGGGTGGTGAAAAAATTATATTTAAATCACTCCTTACTTTTATCAACACTCCTTGCCGAAGGATCAGGAGTAAATATCTCAGTATCAACAGCATTAGGAATAACAAATACCCGATCATGATGAACTCTTGCACGAAGAACTGTATTTTCTTTCCTGGATCATAAAAAGTACTTTACTGAGTGGTAATCTTGTATATCATAAATAATAAATGAATTTCTACTTACCCAGTGTGAGAAACACAAATGCATGAATTGCAATTTGAAAGTGACATTTCCAGTAACTTATTTGTAATGACAGCTGATGTGTCAGCAAAGCCAAAGAGGGAATGATCTGTAAAAACAGTCTGAAAAAATAACAAAAGGACATGTTAATTGTTGTGTAATCAAATATCCATGAAATCAAGTTTAAGAAGAATTTTTTATTTTTTTATGGATCAATCATGGAGACTAACTAAGGAGGAACATTATTACTTTTCTATGTCTGTATGAAACAATGCAAACATTAATTAGCAATTCACAAAAATGTTCACTTTAAACTTTCATTTTTAACAATATTATACCAGAGGATATATACAACTAAAAATATTATATCATCATGTAAATATCAGTGTGGAGAGAACTTTCCAGGCCTTACAGAAGGAGAGAACAACAAATAATATTTTATGCAATAAAAACTACTGTGACAACTACATGTAGTAACAATATTTTATTTTCGTACACTTAAAACTGAAAGAAAGTAACTTTTATCTGGTCTAAACATTGCAAATAAAAGGAACAGCTGTAAAAAAAAACAAACAACAATACACTATGACACTACACCCAACTCTCTATTGCACAATAATTAAAACTTAACACACATCTTCCAACCTGAATTGATAAAAGTTTCTCCATTTAAGATTTTTCATGCCTAAGTTTTTTAAAGTTAAAATTATGACCTAGTCAAAATGAACAATAAAGTGACTGAAATTCTCTGGTGTTTTACCAGCTTTTCTAAAATCTTTTGGTTAAATCAACAATCATTTTTAAGAAATAAGACATAATTATGATTTTATTGTAAATTTTTCATCACAATTTACTGCTCTATTTTAGAAATAACTTGAGTGCAATTTCAAAAAACTGTGTTTAACACTAGAAGGCCAGCAATGCTGACATACCTACAAAGTCAGAGAGCCATCAAATCTTCAAAAGAATTGTTCTTGTTAATTTATCTGAGAATTTATCTGTTAATTTAGGAATCTGAGAAGTAACATCTCTCTTAAGAACAGGGGCAATCCAGCCAATAATTTTGGAGGAATCATAGATTTTTGTTAAGTAATAAGCATTTGTTATTATATTGTATATTATTTTTGCAGTGTATGTACGATACTATACATTATTGTTTTTAAAATTATTACATAATTCTGCCATAAATAAATATTTAAATCAATTTTGCCAAATACAAGAAGGAAATAAACGAAAACTCTTTTAGGAGGGGCCATGCCTCCCCTCCCCCGTTTCCACCACTGTTTAAGAGTATATTTTAGGTTTATAAAATAGACTTTTTCAATATATCACATATTTATTTACTCTTTGTATTACATATGTCACAGAACTACAACTCCAAACATACACCTTTTGCCAGAAACTATTTTTCTGCATCTTGATTAAGTGTGATTTGATTTATTGTTTTTTGCAATACATCAGAATCATCTCTTTCCACAACTGTCATTTAACATCAATTTACAATTCAATATAACTTATGACCCCTAAGTTCAGCAAAACAACATCAATTACAGAATGAAGCAATACTCAGAATCACAAGAAATTAAGACCAACTGCATTTGAAATGAACAGTCATTTGAATATCATTTAGTAACTGAAGGTAAACCGAGAAAAATTAAGCATTAATTTGGAAAATATGGTGTCTGAAAGAGCTGTATATCATTATTTAATAGAGCTCTAAAAAATATAAAAACTCACGTGATGTCAGCAAAATAAATTAATAAATAATGCCACAAACAGAAATTGAAACCATTTATCAGAAAAAACTGCTGCTTCCATAGTTCTAGTGATAGTCAACAAAAAAAACAAAAACTGGTCAAGTAGATTCTCAATGACTTTACAAAATTTGCAAAGATTTTAATGGCATTTCCAGGCAATATTAAAATTACAAGAGTAGTCAATAAGGTTAAAAAAAGTATGACCCTTTTTTGAGTTGGGAAGTAAGACAATATTCTTCAAAGCAATTTTTAAGGGTTAATAACGTGCTATAAAGAACTTACTAGAAAATAGAATAAGATGTAAATACTTACTTTAAGTCCCATGAGACGACCCACAAGCATTGCTTCATGAGCTAGAGCAGAAAAAGCAGAATGCCCATGAACTATGGATATTCTCTCCCTGATAAAAATATATCTTAGTAATGGAATGGAGCACATCATTGTAGGTAAAATACATTGATTGTACATTACATACAATGGCAAATAGAATACCTAAAAATAAATCATTCTCTGTAAGTATTTCAAAAGTTTTGTCAAGTGTCATATAGGATATCACTAAAATTAGGGACTAATAAAGACAAAGATAATACCTTTAAACCATTTGTCATGAATCTTATGCCTATTCTGTCACCATATGCATGTGTAAGAACTATAACTTTGAAGCCACGCAAGAGAAGGCATTGTGATAAATTAAAAATGTGCTCTTCCACTCCACCCATATTTGGGTAGAAAAAGTCTGACACCATACTACAATAATATGAAAGCAATTAATATTTCAAACACACACACACACACACAAATAATAACGCTCAATTGTGGGATAATTCAAAAGTAAAAAAAAACAGTATACGATTAAATAATTACAGAAACAGACTGGAAAAACAAATTTATGGAGTTACAGTGAAATTATAAGAATACTGATAATTCTAAATTCTAACCATATTCGATGATGCATGATACTGTTTGCACTTAAGGAAAGTTGTATTTTAGCACATTGATCCGGGAAGAAACAAGTCTTATAGTCATCATATCTGAAAAATTAAAAACAAATAGATGCCCAAACTATTTATTTCTCAACATCAATTTGTTCCCAATTCTGAATTCAAATATACTCGATTCACTTCGCCGATTATACTAGGCGATACTAGGTCCGATGAGCTGTCGCTTATACTTCAACTTTTATTTCTTGGCGCGTGGGGGCCAGCCTTCACGATGGAATATTTGACATTTCGCGTCTTTCTCAGCATTGCCGTTAGATGTCGCCAAATCGCCAGCACCTTGCCCAGGCCTTCTTTATGTATAGAAGGACTTCTTACCGGCGCGATCAAAAAAGACGCGAAATTTTGTATTGTATTCCATCATGAAGAAAGGTTCTCACGCGCCAAGAAATAAAAACCCGTAAGTACAAGTTCCCGATTGTATATTTATCATGATTGAAATACGTATGGCCAACGAAAGAGACTTGTTTCTCGTTGGCCACGGGAAATACGGGAATGTGTGACTAATTGATTGACTAGCGTCAATGGACTTAAGGTCTGATTAAATTAAGAAGGTAATTGACAGTTCTGTGTGACGTCAGGACGCCTTTCCCGTTTCCATGGCAGCTGCCAACCAGAGAGACAAAACGTGACGTGTCAGGTCGCTCAGTTGCCTCTGCCGAACACGGGGAACATTTGAGCATCGCAAGCGACTTCCCTGCCGCCACGCCGCCCGCGTTTCTGCCTGTGCTGCGCGCGCAATGTGTACTGTGTTGTGATGAGTTGCGCTGAGGTTAGACTTTTGTCGTATTTTTTACACTTTTACACGTATTTTTTGAAGTGTTTGTTTTCGTGTTTCGGTAACACGTGCTCAGTGGTTTGCGACCTGGCAACGTCGCTCCCCTCCACTCACAAACGTCAATTACCTTCTCAATTTAATCGGACCTTAGTCAATGGACAATGTTTTAATCAAAGTACATTCTCGATTAAAATGTACGGATAATTAGACAAAGCATTGAAAGAATTTAGTGATTATAAGCGAGTGAAACGAGACCAAATAAGTGCTACGTATCTTACTTTCAACTAATTATACTTGGTTTTTTTCTTTCTTGGCGCGTGGGGTCTTGTCTTGTCGGGATGGAATATATCGTTCTCCGTCGTGCCGCCAAGAGTCGCATGACGCGACTTACCGAGCAGTGCTGGTGATCATGCGACTTCTAGCGGGACGACTGAGAATGATGCGAAATACCGTGAGATATTCCAGCGTGTTGACAAGACCTCACGCGCCAAGAAATAAAAACCCAAGTATTGCACTTAAGGAAAGTTGTATTTTAACAACAGGCTACACTGAGGAATGCGCGCGAGAAATGAGCGACGAGAAATGAGGAAAGGCCGGCGAGGCTGCGTCCACACCTCACAAAGAGGTTATTGGATGTCTGGAAATGCCTTGATGTGCTACAAGCCGAGAGTTGTGGCAGCAGTTTTAGCTATCAGATCATTTGCGGGTCCCATTTCTTGTTTTATTAAATGCTCTTATGTAATTTTAACTCATGAAATCTTTGTTTGTTTGTTTTTTTACAATAATCATAAACCATTTGTTTAACGAGTTCGAATTACCTAGAAACCAGTGGCGTAGCGTCAGGGGACGCTGAGATGCTGAGCATCCCCGTATATAAGAACCTTAAATACTGTATTGATAATCTTACAAGTGGTCTGTTGAGCGAAACACGTTTTGTATTAATTTAAAATTGCTTTCCTATGATTGAATTCGGCGGGCTGTTGAAGCTGGCCTGATTGCTTGGATGCTAAAATACTTCAGCGTCTGCCGCCAGATTGCGACGAGCAATGACGCATGCGCAGATGGCGAGGTCCCCCTCTCCCCTCTTCACCCTTGACCAAGAGAAACCCGACTGCTTTACGCTAGCGTCTACTGCGGAAAGAAGCTCGTTTGTGCACGAGAGCGCAGCACACTTCAGGCGTTCAGTAAATTATCTTTCTCTCTCTCACTCGGGAGTCCCCGCTTGGTCATGGGTACAAACTGTAGAAATAGTGCCTGACTACTATTTCTTAATTAATATCCAAGAAATTATATTATCTCTTAAATAGATTACATATTATTTAAGTCTGCAATGTTTAAATTAACAAATGGTCTTACTGCCATTCGCGTATAAGAATTAAAGCTGAGCCATTGTATAATTTGCTTTCAAGACATCGGCAGCCCTGACTGCTGTGAGGATTTTGTGGGAAGCGCCTACACCGTCGTAAGCAATCGAGATCGTGGAAGTAGTCCCAGTGTATCTGCCTTGTGTTGCGTTCGCCTGTTAGACGAAGTAGTTGATAGTGACGTTTTGTGTGTTATTGTTGAGCATCCCCAAACGTGTGAGTCACGCTACGCCACTGCTAGAAACACACTACTGCATTGCATACAAATCATTATTTAATGTAAAAAAACAAAACAAAGAAAACAGGAAATTATATGACATATAAGGGAGAAATAGTAAGTACATCAGCAAATTTTCTTGAGCTCCGTAATCGCTACCCCGCTCTGGTTTACTATATTTTTTGGTTGAATAATGAATAGATAATGAACGATCAAATAATTCATAATAAAATTCACATTCATATATACCAATTAAGAAAAGTAATGAATTAATTCAAGTCTTTCATAATACCCTTTCAAGTTTCTTGATTAAATTTTTATTTTTATATTACTCATTATGAACGGGTTTCTTACAAATAAGAATATCTTCCATACAAGTTTTTTCTTACTCATTTAAGAGAAAATTCAAGAAAACAATTAAAAAACTGGTAGTTTATTGCATCTTTTACTGCTAAACCTCACTCAGTTCTATACACTGTTTGGTGTTTTCCTGCCGCAGCGAACGCCGCATGTCGTATAGCAAGTGGAGTAGACATGTGTCCAAGAAAACTCGCTTGCCGACCGACTCGAGCGAGGAACTCTTTCTAAGTTGGTGTGTGAACGTCCATAAGTGTCGGTTGTTTCGATTTTCCACATTTCTCGTCGCACATTTCGCGCTACGCATTCCTCGGTGTGGTCTGTTGAGGGCCTACTGCGCTGTGCCTTTCGTCATTATTAAAATGTACGGCGAATTGACGTTTGATCAGCTGGTACACGCTCAGGAGTTTTATAATACCAAACATTAAATTAACGAAGTTCCCGATTGGACACAGAGCACCCACGTCTATACTTGGGTTTTTATTCCTTGGCACCCCACGCGCTGGTCTTCAGGATGGAATATGTCACGGTATTTCTCGTCGTTCTCGGCGTGCCGCTAGGAGTTGCATGATCGCCAACACCACGGTGTAAGATATAAGTGGGTTAGTCCAGTACCACCTATCGAGAAGGTATTGGTTAGACGGCTTAGGGCAAATTTTCTGATGCCAGTTTGTGGCTAGTTCCTCGCTTCTCCGTACGTTGCGCACGGTCGGTTTGGGTCTTCATGATGGCGTCTCGCGTATTTAGTATTTTCTGGTGTTTTCGTGGCAAGAAAGGTATATCGGTTACTGAATACACATAATCGGGGAGACGCTTCTGTAAATATATTGGAATCTTTTAAGACTTATAAAGTCTGACGGAGGTGTTAAAGTTTTAAAATGTATTCTAGCGAGAGCCATGCTTATTTGCAACTATATGATTTAAGTACCAAAGAATGAGGATTTCCATTTAAAAACAGGAGTTGAAGTTATAACAATTAAAAAAGCAGTAGGGATTACATTTACAAAATCATTCCACCGTGATTTACTATTAATCATCTGACATTCATGATGCTCAACAGTCAACACGTTTGTTCTTCGTAACAGTACATTATTGGCACTCATTGAAAAATAATTTCAGTGTAAATTATAATTTTCTAGTGTAAATAATTTTTTGCATTCTGTTTACATATTATCTTACGAAGTGAATTTTGCCGCGTTTCTAATGCTTATGTACACATTTTGCAATTAATAAATTATACGAACTAAAATAACGCATGGGTTCTGCCACAGATACACAACTGATGTTAAGAACAAACACTAAACATCTATGAGGTCATAACAAAATTAACAAAATAAGATCTGATTCCGATAAAGAAATTCTTCATCAAAAGTAATTTATATGTGGAACAAACTGGAAATTATCTCTTTGTAAACGACACAAAACCAAGTATGATGACAAAGACCGATTCCCATGAAATTCAGCACAAGACACTTTTTACTTTCCCGTATACGTACGTATACACGGAGTGATATACGTAGTATAGGGAAAGTTATGTAATGCTGCGCGAAAAAATGGCCAATTTTCGGCGGAAAAAATTAATTGGCGGGCCGTGAAAACGAATAAGTGGATAAAACCAGTTGCTAAATTAAGAAAAAAAAATCCCCTAACACGTGGTGTGGTCAAAATCCATGATTTGTTGCTTCTTTATACTTAAAAATCGATTGACGGCATTCCGTCCGTCTGTCCGTCCGTCCGTCCGTCCGTCCGTCCGTCCGTCCGTCCGTCCGTCCGTCTGTCCGTCTGTCCGTCTGTCCGTCTGTCCGTCTGTCCGTCTGTGGTCAACGCTAGCGCCTAAACCGTTCGGTCGATTTTCTTCAAAATTGATATTCCCCAGTTGATCTGATTCTAGTCGAAGCTTTGTGATTTTGAAAAAGATTCTTTAAAATTTGGGGGTACTTTATATGAAGCCCCCCGGGGATTTTCAACATTTTCTCAAAAACGGCTCCAAATTTTTTCTTTAAATTTCTTGTATGAATAGAGGAAAATACACTTTTTAACATGGCATAGGTCCGATTTTCACGTACAGCTCTGAATTTTCGAAAATTGTGAAAGTTTGAATTTTTTTCGGCGTCTTTCTCCAACTACAAAATTGAAGATAGAGATTTTTTCTTCAAATAAAATTTGTTCTGCATATTGAGTTCTTTAATAAAGGTCATGTAAATGTTTTTCACAATTTTGGTAGTTTTCGTGCAATATTGCGTGCAATATGTGCAATTTTAAAAAATTACAAAAACAAAATTTTCTCAACAACGGCTCCAAATTTTTTCTTTAAACTTTTGGTAGGGATAGTGGTAAATGTACTCTATCAATGACATAAAAGCCATTTTGGTCTATCGGTTGGTTTTTTCAAAAATTACAAAAATGTAAATTTTTTTACTTGTCTCTCACGTCGTTAATATTTACATTATCGGCGATTTTTTTACATTATTATATTTACGAGTATATATGCTTTGAATAATGTCAAGTAAAGTTTCTCGAAAACACTACCGTTTTCTGTGAAAAGTAGCTCAAATTTCGGCATTTTCAGAAATGCTCAAACGTCATTTTCTCGTATATGGCTGCAATTTTTTTCTTGAAACTTTTGTAGCGGATAGTGCTAATTACACTCATTAGTATAGCGTGAAGTTTATTTTGAGTTTTTTTTGTTTTTTTCAAAAATTATATAAATGTAAATTTTTTGAAAGATCTCTCACATCTTTAATATGCACATTATCCGCAATTTGTAAAGATGATTATATTTGTGAGTGTAAGTGCTTCAAATAAAGTATTTTGAAAGCTCAAAAATTTTCTGTGAAAATGAGCTTCAAATTTCGCATTTTTAGTAGCGCTAAAACGCAATTTTCTCTTAAACGGCACATAATTTTTAAAAGAAAATTGCCATTTACGGCTAGGTTTTTGTGTTCTTTAATATTCTAAAATTAATGTTTCTATTCTACCAATAGGAAACCGAAAAATTAAGAAAATGACAAAAAAAATGTACTTTTGGCGATGATAGATGGTAGCTGGCAAGAAAGAGTATGTGGCAATTCCGAATATTGACAAATAAATAAATAAAATAAATACGGTCATGCTTAATTTTTTCAAAATACGAGTAGTTTTTCTTTAATTTTGTGACAAACGTAATAGGCCGCTGTAAATTTACTGCGCTTTGGACAGCTGGATGCGTCGTAAATTAGAATGTGCAATTTTGTATATTATTTCTTTCTTCGTTTCTTACATTCGAACTTTGTTATAGACTTACACATTAATATTTTAGAAATTGTTTATTTTGAAATATTTGAAATAAGTAAAAAGAATTAATAGCTCTCAGAATAGCGACAATGCAGGGTCTGCAACAATGGAATTCACTTTGCGCTCGCGAATATCTGTGAATTAGTGTCATTGTTGTGACCTAATGGAGCTGTATGAAAAGGAGTTATAATTGTCTAATTTATGTTGATATTTGCAGGCAAATATTTAATTTTGCACCAAATGCTGTACCATTTGTAGTGAGTAGAGAATTTGTTGCATGGTTTTAAAATACTCTTCCCTAATCATGGCCCAATGGAAGGCATTTCTATATTTCCAGGGTATCAGGCTTCTTTTTCCAATACACGGTTACAAAACTTTTGCATTCTATTTTTGTGAAGTTGTAGAATTCACATAGTTCTGACAACACTGCAATGGAAATAGTAAGTTCCAAGCGAAGATGTTAGTAGCGCATAAAGTGCAATATTACAGTACTACTTAGCTGTTTCCTCTAATACGGGAAAGTAAGTGCTGTTGTAGCACCACTAGTTTCTCTTTATAATACGCAGAGCAGCCCCTCCACTACATAATTCCAGCTTGTAATACATTCTCAATATCGAATGATCATTTATTTGACGATTTTCATTTTTTCAAATAAAATATATTCATTTAAATGTAGTTCAGTCCCTTGTTAAATTTTGGACAACCACAATAAATACTTCAAAATCTTCTTACATCAGAATTTTATTAATTTATGCTATACGACGTTTCGCAGACGGTTTTGTCTATCTCATCACGTACAACTGGAAATTCAATTACAAAATTGTTCAAAATTATGAAGACAAAATTCATTTTCACATTATTCATAAAAGCAGAAGGAACATATACTAAATTACAAAAAAATATATAACTAAATCTACACTGTACCCAAATCAATGAAAGCTCACCTGTCAAAAACTCTAAGTATCTTAATTTTAATATATATATATATATATATATATATATATAGTGTAATATAATAATATAATATTTGCATTTTAAAGTTTATCAAGAATGACTTACAAATTAAAACTAGTGGTGCTACCAAAACACATACTTTCTCGCATTGTTCCTAAATGCTCCGCAATATTATACTATACGACTACGTAAACCAGCTATATTTTTTCCGCTCCGAGACGCGATCCCAAATCAGATTTAATTTGCCGGCATTCATGCCACTACGTCCCACAAGCGCACATCGAAGTTTTTCGGTATCAAGAACCCAAAAAATAGGGATTCTGGCTGCAACACGTGTTAGGAGATTTTCTTCTTAATTTGGCAACTGGATTTATCTACTTTTTCATTATCAGGGCCCGGCAATGATTTTTTTTCTGCCGAAAATTCGCCGTTTTTTTCGCGCAGCATTATATAACTTTCCCTGTACAGAGTATATACGTACGTATACGGGAAAATAAAAATCAGTGCTAGATTCATGAAACGAGTACTTTGAGTTGGAAAAACCGCTCCATCGAAACTAACTACCAACTAATTAAGGAGACGCACTTTATAGAAGATACTAACGGAGCCCGGCAGATTTTGTTCTGTCCTTTATCTCCCACTGTCTCCTTCCCTCTCCCTTTCTCTCTCCGTCTCGTCCGCCGCCATGGTTATTATCATATGATTATGTCCTCATACTCATATTCAAGCATTAATACACGTGTTCTGGTGTTTCGAACACAATCACACTTGCATAACTCACAGAAGAAACTCACTTAAGTGCAATCACCATCGTGCTTGAGAATTTCACAGCTATTTACATAATTATTAGCTATTATAATAGTCCAGTCAAAAGGCATCTGACCCAAGAAAAAATTCTGAAAGTTTTTTCTCAACGGTTCTGTTAGTTTTTGAGGGTGTTGAATTCGAATTTGATGTCTGCCACCTCAAAAAAGGTCGGTGACGGAGGTGACTTGTAGCAGTGGACTGAGAATTAATTAGGGCGTGACCCATTGCATGTCAATCACTCCATCATTTCTCTGGAAACTTCACTTACCTTGGAGAACTACGAATAGATTTAATTAGGCGAGCTATTGATCTCGCGTAACATGAAAATTGACTATTCAGATTCTGTTACCATCACTCAGAAATTAGTAAACACATGTGAGATTAATGCTCGAAAACTACAAAAAATTTTCAAACTAATGGTGCTACAGAATGGTACAGACTTCCGCATATTAGTTTTCCATTCCCTTTGGTCTCGGCTAGCAATTTGGACTTGATACAATTCTCTTGCCAGCTGCCATCTATCGCCACCCAAATTACTTTTTTTTAACATTTTCCTAATTTGTCGGTTTCTTAATAGTAGAACGAAAATATTATTGTAAGAATTTTAAAGAACAGTGAAACCTAGTCCTAAATGGTAATTTTCTTTCAAAACTTTAGAGCCACTTTTAAGAGAATGGCGTTTCATCGCTACTGTAAATGTGAAATTTGAAGCTCTTTTTCATAGGAATCTTTTGTTTTCGAAAAACTTTATTTAAAGTCATTTAAAGAACTTTAACTCACAAATACAATTCTTCTTCTTGTTCCTCTAGTTCCTTTCGGAGCATAGGGCCTCGGCCAAAGATCTCCATCTTACTCTATTTTCTGCAATAGGTATGATTTGCTTCCAAGTCATACCAGCCTCCCGGATCTCTCCTTCCACTGTTCTTCTCCATGATGTTCTCGGTCGACCTTGACTTCTACCATAGAGTAAAGATGTATATAGAGGGCTCACCAGGCGTGTTTTTAGTTACATCCTTTGAATAGTTCCCCGTCCACCGCTAGGATACGCCAACGTCGGGAAGTGTGAAGGGCTGTCTGGCTTATTGTTGGTGGTGGGGGCATTCTAGGAAATATCACGCGGGGGGGAACATGGTGGAGGGGAGGTGTTTCCATGGCGACGGCAGGCACTGGGCTCGGGCCGCCGCACAGAGGGCTAAATGGCCAATCTAGGCGGAACTAGACCCCCCCCACCCTAACATTTTAATATCGACTTTTTGTGTTAGTGAATTTGATCATCGATGTTAGTAGAATGATATTTGAGAGTTGGTTTATTTTTTCGGCTCACGTTTGCTACGCTGGGGAAGTGGATTACTTGTCATATCTTGAAGGAAGCGCTGCGTGAGGCAGTCGCTCTGCAGCCACTCGAAGAATCAAACGTGCTCAGATCTCAACGAAATGCGAACGCGAAACTCTGCTATATGGAATATGTTCAGTGAAGTATGTACTTTTCAACGGTAGTTATATAATTTCAATTCTTTACTTCTCTCTTCGTAAAATAAGCTGTAAAGTAGGCGTTGCGCGAGACCTAAATTTTACATTTTCCCGACTTTCAAGTAGATTTTCAACAATGTAAATTAACTTGCATTACAGTAAAACATATGTCACTAAATAGCTTCGTGTCTTTACTTTACGATGCACTAAGTTTCACGTCCAGATGAGGATATTATGTTTTATTTCAGACGATGGCGCGCATCCGGTAGTCACCTCCCGTAATCTGTTTCCCGTTTCGCGCGAGAGAGGGGACATGAAAGCAGAGCTAATGTCTTTTCTAAAGAATAGATTAGGTTTTCAAGAGTGCGAAAAAACAATGGAGAAATGCCTTAAAGATGCTGTAAGAGTATTTTATAACATTTTTTAAGTAAGTGGAGAAAATGCGACCACGTCGAGCATCATTTCATTAAAAAGTATTCTGGGTGACTAGATGCTGTAATTCAGTTTCCGGAAGTGATATACAGGGCAATAACACCTAAAATGATTGAAGCTACGCAATCTACTAGTTCAGGTGCAAGCCGGCCGAGGTAAAGTTTTAATGAGTGTACTGGGGATAGTAAAGAAACTGTATCGAAACATTACTTACGTCGCAATCGAAGTAAGAAATTGTGTACGCAGCGAGGCAATCACTGCATACATCGGGAAAAAGAGATGCGGCCAACATGTTGCAGGAGATGACTACAACTCGTCGTATTATCAGAGGACTGACTTATCAATTGTTGGGTTCTTGTTGGCCAATTGTAATGTTGTAATGTCAACTTGTCAGTGGAAATGGTGTGAATCAACCAAAGCAATGAAAGATATAAGAACATTAAATTTAAGTAGCAATGAAATTGTTTAAGGGGTCAACAAGGGGAGTGTGTAAAAGTCAAGTATAGACAAACTGTGGTTTAGAAAAGGGTTAATCTGCAATACAACTTCATGATTGGTGTCTTTTGTATGAAACATAAACGTCATAAGCTGAAGAAGAAGGAGAAGAAGAAGAAAAATCAGTTCTTATCAATTGTGAAAAATTAAATAAATCTTTAAGAAATTGTTGAATATAAAATAGAAGATTAATAAATTCATTTATGTTTTGATTTAGTTATTAAGAATAAAATATATTTGCGTTCGGAGAAGTCATAATATTTTTTAAATATTTTTTCGAACACAATTCATTAATAATAATAATAATTTGTATTCATTAGTAATTATAATCATTAATGAGTAAAACTGAAGTACATATATTTAATGTGTATTAATTTCACTATCTTAACAAGCGTTTACATTCCCTAGAATCACTTAAAACAAAAGATTTAAGGCTAGTTCCGTCTAGAATCGCCATTTAGCCCACTGTGCGCCGTCGCCCCAGCTGGCTTGCCTGGCCACTTGTGCCTCTGGAGAGCAAAATGTGGAGCCACGAACGTAAACGAAGACACCCGAGCGGAGTCGAGCGAGCCCATGCGCGAGCCGAACGGACTTCCATGGTGCAAATCTTCAATTCGAAATCTGTCAGAAACTATATGTTTCTAATGTTAAGTGGTCGTTGACGCCTTTAACAAGATTTGTTGCGAACTTTCGTTTTAAATGAATTTTCCGTCGGCTAGTTCAGGTTAGAATTATTTTGGTGCAAAGGAGTGCAGTGGTAATAAAAATGCAGCTTTCGTAAAGAAGAAACGGCAGAAGATTGCAGTCACAAATGCCAGTGCTGAGGAAGTAGAAACATTTTTAGTATCAGATGTCAAGCATTGTTCATTTTCAGCCAAAATCTCACCGGTCAAGCCATCAGCCAGTGCGAACATTCTTTCCAAGTTCACTGATGTTTTTCCTGCTGAACAGTGAAATATCCGAAGAAGAGAATTGCACTTGCATGTTACTTCACAAGTGTGTTAAGGAACATTTACTGAAAGGATGCGTGTGAGTGCTGTCTGTCAAATGTATGCATTGAAGTAAAACAATCAATGTAATTTGCTCTTCAGTTAGTGAACAAGTGTAATAATTGTGAACAATTGTTAAATAAAATTTCAAATAGCCATCGTCTACCCTAACATCATCTTGTAGTAGGCCACCACATGAAGTGAATAGAAAAATTGTGGATGCTTCTTTGCAAATAGGTAGGGGACATTCAGCAATAGAGCAGTTTCAATGGTAATTGGTTTACCATGAATGAATGTTTCAACTTACAATTCTCATGTTCTCTCTGTTATTAAAAATAATGCAAAAATAAGAGGAAATTTTGAGACTTTCGTATGTAGCCATACATAAAGCTTACATAGATGTTCTAGATGTTAAGTCAGTGATGAAGTTATAAACTTTTTAGTATTGTATGATGGACCATGGCATAAACGAGGCACTACATGTCGTTATGTAATGGGAATTGTTATCGATATCTTGACTGGCCATGTGGCTGATTTTCATGTTTTGTCAAAATACTGTGGCACTTATAAAAAGAACAAGAGCAAATTATGAGAAAAAAGCTGTGAATATAAAAAATGGAAAGAAATTCATGATTTAAGTGGAGAGAGTGTTAGTAATTTTAATGGATCTTCAAAAGTAATGGATGTAGCTCATCATTTTAGAAATACAACAATACTGTCAGATGGTGATGCAAAGACTTTCAATCACCATCTGAAACTAAACATCTAAGGAGACAACTTTATTATTAGAAAAGAAGAATGTATAAAACATGTGATGTAAAGATTTAAAACAGGTTTACAAAAATAATACAAGAATAGAAAGTGAAGGGTGTTACACTTGGTAAAAAACAAGTGCATTTAAAGGATGACATAATTATTTGTCTTAGCAAATTATCACAATGCCATCCAGAAGAATATTCCAGATGTGCATAAGATGAAGTCTGCAATACTTGCCACCTTATACCAAGCAATGCCAACAGACTTGAAGTCATAGCATTTTAAATGCCCTAAAGAAGAAAATTCATGGTGCTTCTACAATCGAGCTCAAGCGAATGAAATTTCAAAACATGGCAAAAACTACAAGAAAACTGTAGTCTCCCAGTGTTATTTGTAAAATAATTCCTATGTATCAGAGGCTTGCAAAAAATGAATTACTGGAATGTGTATATGGGAAAACACAGAATGCATATGATATTTGCATAGTTTTGTTTGGAGCAAGTGCCCAAAAGAAACACTTCTTTCCAGAAAAAAGATTGAAATTGCTGACATCAGCAGTGTCCCAGTTCAATATGGGATGTGAGGCCAGTGAAAGAGCATGCTTCAGGAGTCAAAGTGACATATCCTAAAAAAATAAAGATATTATGGGAGACAAACGTCGTCTCCACAAAAGTGAAATGGCATTGCAACTAGACTTTAAAAGTGCTTTAAAAAAGCCAAGTCAATAAAAGAAGGAAAGGTTTGTCAAGTCAATAAAAGAAGTAAAGAAAAAAGATGAAAATGCAATGTATGCTTCTGGGCAATTTTAAAGAAAAATTTTATTAATAAACTTTAAATGCACTATCTTAAATTTTCTTTTTCACTTTCCCGGTAATTAATTTTCCTTACATTTTCCCATATCTAAAAAGTTCCAACTTTCACAATTTTCAATCAATTAAAGTAATAATGTAAGAACTTGTTAAGAGATTGTAGATTAATATAATTATGGTAGTATTTTTGGCTTAACCCATTAGTGCATGTGATCCGATAAATCGGGTGCTAAGAAAAGCGTCAACAATGCCTGTGATTGGAGACTTACCTGTTTGAGATATACAAGAATCATCTTTCGCATTGTTGGAAAGTCATAAATTAAATGTATATGGTGCAACTTTCAGAAGTTTTAGATTTATAGCAATTAGAGTGCAAGATGACGCATTACAGTCTTGTTGTTTCACGTAGCTAGTAAGTTTTCATATAATTATAATATCTAACCTTCATTGATACGAACAAATTTTGTACGAAATGAAATAATGAAGGTTTGTGTTTTCCATTTGAATTGGTATTTTAAGAAAATAATTATAAATTACTAAACTATTTCAAATTAATTTTCGTGATCCGAAATATCGGAGGGGACACCTATCATTACAATACAGTATTTCAGAATGGCTACGTCTTTTCTCTCTATATTTCAAGCAACTGCTTCTAAATGAAAAAGCATTGTTTGCTTACCTGTAACTGGAATTTTGAGTATGTTGGAAGAAGAACACACAAAAGGTGCCAACAATTGCGAGCAATGATTTTCACTCTTCTGCAGAAATTATGCATATTAGACGGAAAGGCAATTATTATGAAAGGCTGTTACCACAAATCATGAAGAAAACGAAATGGGAAGTTACACGAGCTGGTCGAAAAAAAATGTAAAATTAATGTTTCACAGCCTGTAGTTTTTAGTTCGTACAATAAAAGAATGGGTGGGATGGATTTGATGAACCAAGTGGTGGCGAAACAGTGGTGGTGAACCAAGTGGTGGTGATGAACCAAGTGGTGACAGATCAAGAATGAAACAAAAAAATAGTATTGTTTTATATTTGCACATTTTTCGGATACTTGGGTTGTGAATATTTGGCTCCTGATGAAAATTTAGCCGAATGAGGAGAAGTCACATTGTCTTTCGAAATTCCGAAGAGATATTGGCCTGAGCTTGTTGAAAATTCATGAAACATCACCAAGAAGAGAAAAACAGCCAAATGATCTAAATTCTGACATCCATTTTGACAGCAAAAACCATTTGATAATTTCCATTTCTACAAAAAAGAATCTTCTCCACTGCCATAGTAAAGGAAAATTCATGTGAGGAAACTATGATATGGGATATCATTCCAAATGCTTCAAATATTAGAATACGAAAGGAAAGAATTTCTTATGAATCAACATAATTTTTCAAAATCAAAGTACTTTCATTTATTTTGTCCAGTAATATAAATATAACGTAAAAATTAGTCCAGACATCAAAATGGACCAAAAGATTAAAATATAGCTAACTTATTTTTAGACTAACAAATATCTTAGTATATGCGAATTTCACCGTGTCCTTTCTACTGAAAGCATACCCGACCGGACAGCCCGACGGCTACACTTAGGAGTACGGTATGCATGTGATCCGATTTATCGGATCACGTTTTTCTTGGAAACGGTGGAGTATAAAATTTTGATAATCCACATAGTATGTCTTTTAGATGTATAATACATGGATATACAATCTTTTCCCCCCCAAAAAAGTCAGGAAACTTCATGCACTAATGGGTTAAGTCATTACTTTTAGAATTAAAAAATATTTGGTTATTTTCAATTTATTATGGAGTAATAGATAATAAACTTACCAAAAGTAAAATTTTTCTCGGTTACTAATAAATATATTTTGAAAAAAAAAACAATTATTTAAACACGTAAAATAAACAGTTAATTAAAATATCAGTAAGATACATTGATTCATTTGCAAATTGGGCTAATTTAATGTAAATAGCGTGTCTTCGTGGACATGCGTGGCTCCGCACTTTGCTCTCCCGAGACACAAGTCTGCATGGCCCCGCAGACCCGGATTACCGCGCTCGCCCCGCCGACTGGAACGGAAACCTCACCATTTGCCTCTACGAAGCTGTGAATGGGTTTGCAGCGTGATCGCCGTTCAGGACAAGCCGCACTGGCAAAGTCTTTGGCCTGCCTTTCAAAGACAAAGAGTTGTTCCTAAGGTGTAAAGGAGTGGACCAAAGGTGGTTAAATAACGGAAATAGGGGAGGGGTCTCTCATAGAACTTACCCCCTTCAGAATAGGAAATCGGCTAGAGATGCCATTTATCATAAAATCAGAATTTACTCATTTTCTATAGAAACGAAAGACTTTCAATATGTCACTTGAAAACTCTTAAATAAATTAACCAATAAAATAATTAAAATTCAGCTTACAGGAAGTTTTTGTATGGAAACATCTAGTCTGCTGCACAATATACCTCCTCCCCCCCCCCACACACACACAGAAAAATGCTGTTTGTGACACTAATTGATGTCGGTGCAAAAATGTATTATTGTTGCAGACCAAATCAATTAACTACATTTATTTATTGAACATCAAATACAGTTAAAAACTGTGTGTGACCTGCTGTGGGGAGAAGTGTATTGTGTGCAGGGTTTTTGAAATTCTGGGATACCTACTAATATGTGCATTTTTGGCAAGACTTGATAAGAAAGTTCCTCCACGTTAATTAAAACTATTTGCAAAGGCAAATCAGCTATTCATTTTGACTGTCCCTTTGTGTGAAGAAATCGAGGACGCCCTGCCCTTATAATATGGATCTGCCGTAATAATACGGAGATCGACAAATTGAATATTTCCAGATATCAGAAACACTGTTCAAAATATCAATAATCATGAGGGAGTAAATCATGAAAATTCGAGGGAGTATGTGCTGTTGTAGCACCACTAGTTTCCATACAAGGTACTGGACTATGGGAAAAATCAAAATGAGTATGTAATTGGTCTCTTGAAATATTAACTTATTAAATATTACAAGCGTACCCGTACGAGAACTCTCGCATATTAAAACCCACCCTTTCTCTATCCATTTGTCTATCCTTTCAATTAAGAAGGAAAGTTGTTAATGAAAAATGTTTATTTTTTTAATGTATAAATGTAACTTCTAATGTACTTGGAGAATATCAAACAAAAATAACAATACAATTGACGTTGGAAACTAATTTTCAATAAAAGTTTATTCAGCATTATAGAGAGATGTTCTCGGAACAATTCATTAAAAACAACTTTGAACAAATTATTTACTCCTCCTTGAGAGTTAACTTTTTGCTTTCCTTGATAGTCACAAACATAATAGAAAAGGTTTTTACTCTTCAGAAAGCAAAGCAAAGTTAAGTAATGCGTAATACCGATCGAGCAAGTACAACCCTACTCTTTGCAACATTATTTGAATTTCCTTGATTTGTATGAGGAACAGAGGAGGTTTTAGAGAGTTCAGGGTGCTAAAATAGAAAAATTATTTGTGTATAAAAAGTATTGGATTATTTTCAGCGTTCTTACGTACCTCAAGAAAAGCAATTCCGAGCCAATAAATAAACTAATATTTTCACTTATGAGTACTAAATACAATTTGTTACCATTGGAAACAATTTAGTAGGCTTAGACTTCACTTCAGTACATGGGAATGTCACTCAAACGATGTTTGCATATTGAATATCTTAACAAACCGACACCTTGAGTTTAATATCAAACGGTGTATCATTAACAATATGAGTTCGCAGCTGGGCGTTGATGTACATACTTCCAGACACCACCAACATTTAAATCGTGCCTTTGGAATGCGAATGTTGGTAGTTGTCGAGTGACTTCTCCTATTCTTTCTATAATTTTTAATTTATTTAATTTTTTAACTTATTCACGTAGTATTGTAGGCCGGCGCGATTTGATTTTTGTTTTTCATTTATTTCAAGCTATTTTACTTTAGCTAATTTAAAACGTTTGTTCTTTATGTTGTGTCATACACAAATTTTCCCCTACTACCTCCGCGTACCCGTGCGAGAACTCTCACATGTTAGACCCTATGTTAGATCCCTATCCTTATATTTCCATTTTAAGAGGGGAAGTAGTTAATGAAACGTGTTTATTTGCTTAAAAATATATAAAGGTAAGTTGCATTGTACTAACACAATATCAAATAATAGAAAAACAATACAATTGATGTTTAAAATAAATTTTCAATAAATATTTATTCAGTATCATGGAGAGTTTTCTTGGAACAATTCACAGCACTTCCTTAAAGACATTTGTAGTAATTATTCAATATTCTTTGACAGCTAACTTTTAGCTTCTCGTGAGTCACAAAAATATTAGAAAAACTTTTTACTTTTGAGAAAGCTATGTGTCTGAACCCGCTGACTTTAAAATTTCTTCGAATGGTAACAAAAATACTGGTACAGGTTAAACACAGTCTTCACTCTTCTCTGTGCACATGCCTTCTCAATTAGGTACACAGCACTTACAGACACCGGTAAAACTTTAATTGATTGGTTTCACTACACGCAAAGAAACAATCTTCATTGGTATCAAGCAACTATAATAGTACTTCCAGTTGTTGTTGGAGAGCAAATCTTGAATTAATGATTATGCAAATAAACCTCGTCAGACTGCACAAACTACGGTGTTAACAGAAAGCGTAAATAAAGATTGTCAAATCTAAGCCTTCTAAGCGTGTCGCCACAAAAATTGCTACCAGCAGGAAGGGCTGATATATTGAGGTGGCCTTGATAGTATTGAAGCGTAGAACCGAAAAGTGAATTGAAGGGATCGGGGAATGTCTCATCTTGTAGATTATGATGTGAAAAACGTTTCTTTGAGACCTTTGGCCTCAAAATTTTACTTGTTAAGGCTCTAAAACGCTTTGTTTATGAGTTATTTGCCTTTATAGATTGATATGGGATGCGGGTTGCATTTTACATTAATATTTCGATGCGTTTTTTTAAAGAAATTATCCACATTTTTAAAGTCACACTGGAATTCGTCAAGTCTCCGTGAAATTTTCTTTCTTTAGAGCCCCATTTATAAAGATCGGTTGCGTGTGAGAGCCGGAACCCAAAGGTATTCTACTGAAATAATACAGGAGATGATCTTACGATAGCAACACAATATAAACTTTCTAATGCTTGGAAAAGGTCCATACAGGAAGGCGGGTAAATAAATTATAAACAATTTCAATAAATCAGATTTATTGACAGTTTAAAATGTAGACAAGTAGTCACTGCTGTAAAAAGTCTCACTGCTCTGGGAAAGGATATTATGACAGAAAAAAACAGTAAAATACTTTTGTAACATTTATTGGAACAGTTACTAGATATAAACATATTAGTGTGATTTGGAAATTAAAAACACGACAATTTGCAATGCAGCATGGGAAGAAAAGTATCTTTTTGCAGATTGTGCCGGCAATGCCAAATATTTAGTTTCAAAACTAGTGCTCAATAACATAAAGAAATTTAATAGCGGTGACATTACACAATTTATCATGCTGCTGAATATGAAAAGTATTATAAAGGTTGCACAAAAAATATTAATAAATAAACTAGTAATAAAAATACTAAAAGTAAAGGAAATTAACATAAAAAATGAAGTTGATTGCAAAATCAAATACTCTAATTACACCTTTTAAGTGTTTTTTTCGCAATATACTTTCTATATTTGGAAGAGATGGCATGGTGCTATTGAGCCGTAACATGCATTTCCGATTGTGATCTGTAATTGTACTTCTCATTCGAGATTTACAGATTTTCAAAGAAGCAAAAAATTGCTCACAGTTGTATGTTGATCCAAACGTACTTAACAATCGAGGAGTATTCCGATGCAGTTTTGGAAAACGGTTTTGTAGGAAGTTCTTTTCCTAAATGCTTACGTTGTAGTATCGGTATGCAATGAAATTAAATTCTTTTGTATTGTGTTATTTTACTGCCAAAACAACATAAGAACATCAAAATACATCCAAAACTTACTTCTAGTGAGGCATTGTTTTTCAGAACATTGAAAACTTCCTTTTGTTCTTCTTCAGCCTACTTGTCATTTTCATCAGCATGATATTATGTCGTTGCAAATTAAACTTCTTCACGTGAAACCCTTTATGTAAACTAAACATTTGGCATAGCTGCCGTAGTCGGCGAAAAGATACTTTTCTTCCCATACTGCATTGAAAATTGTCGGTGTAGGTGCTCTTGTCTGTGAAGTGCTCGCGTGGTCTTCCATGTTTCCGCGACTGGAGTTACCGGGACACTGTACCAGAGGTTATCGCCCGGCGCGCAACGCTCGCGCTCTGGTGTCCCGCTCTCGGCTGACAACACGGCTCCGCGCTGCCGATTTGCTCTGCTTGAACGCCCCTGTGTTAGTCCCTTCACCCCCTATCATCACCATATCGTTTCATCCTCACACCATAACGTGAAATCCAATAATGGTCGCTAATGACCTAGTCGTTGATGCGACCTGAAATAATAAGAAGTTTGGAGATCACCACTTCGAAAAATGTGTGCCTTTGGTACGACTGTCTTTAGAGTGACGATATTCTTTCCGTCATTTCCAGATATATTCATAGAGGGTTGACACCTTTCAGAAATCGTTTTGTTAGCCTCGCTGTTGACCCTGGGTAAAAGATATATATGTTTTGAAAAGAAATTGAATTAACAAATCCACGGTATCATATATAAAACTGGGTTTCCTGATCATCGAAAAAATAAGATTGAATTTTTGTGACAAAATATTGAATTTTTACATAAAAAGTACTTTTTGGCAGAACGTAAAATTTTCCCCACCGCCGGCTTCGGATCAATATTGACAGTAATGCTAGATGTAAACCGGCCGGGAGAAAAAGAAAATCCACAGATACCAGTCTTCCACAACAAATTGATTTGTATGAAATTCCGCATGTACAATTGAAGTAAATGCTTACGAACAAAACAATCATGTCAATTACAACAAGAGGTGCACAAATTTCTCTCATTATTGAAAATAGTCACATAATAATGAAATATATAACTATTTTTAGTATAACAACTAATTTTTAAATTGAAAAAGGCCAAATCAACCAATTTCAATGAAGTGACAGTGGTGATGTTTGTATTAACATAAGAAATTATCACATTTTATACAAGCATATTTTGGGCGACAATTTTTTTCCTTGTAACAGGCTGACACATTTTTCTTTTTGTACTGTGTGGTTCCATAAAATTGTATTTTCATTTTTTGTTTTCTGGATTTAGTTCGCATTTGTTGAATTTCTCCTGGAAGACTATTAATTGTGGATCTTTGAATTTCTTTGAGTAACAAACCATGGAGTTATCAGCATTTTGGAGATCACCATATTCACTCATATTGAGAACTATATACGTCGTGCAGAGAGAATATTCCGTTCACACACGAACACAAGAATCATGCCCGAAAGATTTGGCGCGAGAGGAATGCAACGCAACGGCACCGAGAAATTCTGCGAACAGTATGTGACGCCTTTCGGCGCGTGGGGTCTGGCAATCCCACGTGTCGCGCGCGGTCAGAAAGACGAGCTACGTGACCTATCGTCATCCAGCTTATCTTGGGGTAACCTCACCAGCGGATGCAGAATCGTTCTACATTGGATGTCACCAGAACTCATAATCTTACACCTAGGGCTCAGCGAGATATTGTGTTCTTAAAATGCAAAGGGGTCTACTAGACCCATGCGCGCCTAACGTAGAATTAATAAAAGAAATGCATTTGTTAGTTCTACATTTTAAAAAATTGAAGAAAATGAAAGAAAAAATTGGAGCCATTTCTGAGAAGATAATTGCTTGAAATTTCAAAATTGCCTATGTTTCACGCAAAATTACACAAAAAATACTCATGTTTTCGAAAGATTGAACGTTGCCTCATTTGAAGATATTTTCCGATAAATACGTTTCAATAAGAAAATAAATTTTCTCCTTAATTGTAGTTGTAGGAAGACGCCTAAAAATATTGATTTTGCAATTTTCGAAAATTTGGGATTTTTAAAGAAAATTAAGATCTTCTCCACTAGACCTTGACCAAAACATTTGACGGCAGTTTTTAGAAATTAAAAAAATAATTCCAGGGGCTTTAGGTAAAATACCCTCAAAATTGAAATGTATTATATTATATATTACAATAAAAATATCCATATTTTATTGTGGATATGTGTTGTGAGTTGGAGTATCATTCGTATTTATGAACGGTGATTTTGCTCCCTGCATTATAACATTCAACTTGAATTATTTGATCAAAAATTTTTATTATTAATATTATTATTTTAAATTTATATATCTAATATTGTACTATCTTTTTGTTATTTTATGTGTAATTTTTATGTATTACAGTTTATACCGGATGAAGGGGCCACAATGTGCCTGCTGATCTGGTAATACAATAATTTAAATGTCAAAAATATTGAGGTGTAACAAAGGAAAAATAACAATTAACATATAAGTTTCAAATGCAAGGGCCACGACAACAGCCAGATCGATTGGGGACATCAACGTTGATGAAAATCTTGCTTACGGTTTATCGTTGTTCACAGACAGACGGACGGACGTGACGACAGTTTTGCCGTCAATCGATTTTACTGTCTCAGGGACCCACAATACATGAATTCTGATTACACAACATGTTAGAGAAATTAATTTACTATTTATAGGGATTTTCGTTTTTCTCCCCCGCAGCATTACAATACTTTCTTTATACTGCGTAAGCAGTAGCGAGAACGTGAAAATAGTTCAAATATATATATATATATATATATATATATATATATATATATATATATATATATATATACTATATATTTTAGACAGTCACTAGTAAAAGCGATTCTTCCACGGCGTGCGAAACGTTCAATTTAGCACTAAAAGTTAGCCTTAATTTAAATAATAAATAATTCGGCGTCTCATTATAAACTGAGTCGTTTTTTAAATATTAGTAAGCGAAATAAGTATTTTCTTCTTAGGAATGATAAGTACTTACCAGAATGAAGAATCCATTTTTCACACAGAGCTGGATTCGTTGTTAGAAATTTATGAAAACTTATTCCTGGATGTTTTCGATAACTGTTGTCACAATCGGCATACGAACATTTTCTTCCAGAAGACATAGTGAACTTACTTCTCTGGTCGAAAATTAATATAGCGTATACTCCGTTCGACTTAAACTCCTTGGAGAAACCTGGCTTGTATGTCGTCCGTAAGCATTCGCAAACTGTACTGCGGTAGTTGTTCACTCCGGGAGTGCTTGTCGCCCTACTTTGATTTTTTTGTGGTTGTTAATTACTTTAATTGAATGGGAATTTTTGTGGTTTAAAAGTGAAGTTTTTTGTAAGAATTGAATTATTTGGAATCTAGTTTCAGTTTATAGTTGTAATTTTAAAGAGGGATTTTTGGACTTTGCATATCTGCAAAGGTGCACGTAAATTTGCATTGAGCCTCCATTGGTCGCGGTGTTGTACGGAGAACACTCAATGAGATTGTTGCTCATGGCCAACCTTTCGAGAAGATATCTTTCGTGAGATCATTCTATTCTTGTCTTATCTCTTCCACTGAAATCTGGAAGCCTGGCCGCTTCCTTGTTGCCAACAATGTACGTTTTTGCCAGATGATAAGTAAATGTTACAGTACAAAGCTTTTGTGCCAAGTATAAAGCTCGAGAAGTTGTATTATATATCGTGCCGCGACATCAGGATTGTTTTTGGAGATTACGTATTGGGTTTGAATTTATTTGATTTTTACTAATTTTCATGATGTAAAACATGTAATCATGAAAAATAGTAAAAATCAAATAAATTATATGTATGTATGTATATATATAATTATATTATATATATAATTATATTATATATATAATAAATGATTGAATAGATAAGATATAATATGATAACGAATAAAATTACTATTATTATAAACTTTTGGGTTATTATTATAAACTTTTCTGCAAGCACTTTGTTATACGTGTCATATTCACTATTCCACAATATTGCTGCATGCAAAGGCAAAATGTATAACTTAACGTGCATCTTTGCATATATGCAAAGAAGCAAAAAATTTCAATTTTACGACACAGATGTAAATTAGAATTTTTTATTTATTTTTCCCAATATCTCCACAATCCAAATTATTCCCCAAAAAGTTTGACCTTAAAAGAAAAAATCGTGCAACGAAGGGTTAATATATTTTTCAATTATTGATGTCCCTGTTGGTGAGAAGTAAAACGGAAATTATGTTAATTTAATATAGATTACGATAATTTATATTCAGTCCCTATTTAATAAATTAATTTAACATAGATTACGATAATTTATATTCAGTCCCTGATTAATAAATGCTTGAGCAACGTAGGACACTTCACCACTATATGATAAATAATATTGTTTTTAAAAAGCGTTGCAATGAATGGATAAGAGAAGTGCTCGCATGATTATAATAATTATGGTCACAGGATCACGTCATTGTTGGGGTGCAGTTAATTGGTAGAGTGTAGGCGGAAGGTCCCGCGTGCTCACGCTTAGGGCAACAGCCCACCATGTGCTCCCTAAATGTAAATACCGTAGAAAGATCTTGTGGCAGTAATAGTTTCAATAATTTGAAAATACCGCCAGTGAATGGTGGAGGGGTGAAATCGGTAGTGGGGGCAGAGTCGCGACCTGTGCGCACTCTACTCGGTTACCACATTTTACGGAACTAAATGCGACGGTGGTGCCATCTCTGAATGAGTCACCTTGAAAGCTTAACGTCTTTGCTGCTGGCAGTGAGCGGTCTATACATCCTTAGTCTATGCTTCTACTTCCTTGTGGGTTCCAACATAGTGCTTCTCTCTCAATTGAATTTCGGGGTTTCCTTAAAGTGTGTCCTATCCAGTTCCACTTTCTGCGTTTTATTTGCATTGCAATTGATGTTTCATTGGCTTCCTTCAACATTTCTTCGTTTAATATTACTTGTGGCCACATAATGTTTAGGATTCTTCGTAGACATCGGTTTATGAATACTTGTAATTTATGTGTTATTTTCCCGGTTATTTTCCAAGTTTCTGATCCGTATAAAAGCACAGATTTTACATTTGAGTTGAAAATGCGTAGTTTTGTTTTTAAGGTAATATTCCTATTTTTTCAGACTTCTCTTAATTGTATAAAACAAACGTTTGCCTTGTTGATTCTTTGTTTAACATCTTCATCTGCGCCTCCATCATCAGTTATTATACTCCCCAGATATTGAAACTATGGTCTGATTAAAATAAGTTGGTGATTGACAGTTCCACTTCTGAAGCTGTAGCTTCATACAATATAAGTGTATGACTTCGTCACTTTAATAAGTATTTATTTCGAGTGTTTATCTTCGTGTCGCGTGAACACGTGCTCAGTGGGACGCAAACTGTGAACGTCACTCGCTTCCATTCCCAAATGTCAATCACCAACTTATTTTAATCGGACCGTAGTGAACATTTTCTATTTCTTCCTGATTAATTTGAAAGGTGTCTTAAACATTTGCATTTATTCTTAAAGATTTTGTTTTACTACAATTAATTAACAGACCCGCTTTCTTTGCTTCCTCACATATATCATTAAGCTTTGATTTCATGTTCATAAAATTTTGAGAGAGAAGACATATGTCGTCCGCATACTCTAGGTCTTCCAGAGTTTCCGTCAAACCCCATCTAATGCCTCTTTTTTCCTTTGTTGTTACTCTTTCCATCACATCGTCCAGCACTGCAATAAATAGGAGAGGCGACAGGACGCAGCCCTGTTTCACTCCCTGTTTTACTTCTATTTTATCTGATATTCTCCCTTCGTGCATTACGTAACATCCAAAATCATCGTATAGTTGTTTTATATGTTCAATTATCACTTCAGGTATCTTATGATTCCTTAATACTGTCCAGAAACAATAACGAATCAAATGCCTTCTGGAAATCAAGAAAGACGGCATATATCCGGCTTCTCCATTCTACACTCTGTTCAATAATTATCCTCATGGTGTTAATCTGGTCAATACATGATTTCTCTGGACGAAACCCAGCTTGCTCTCGGTGTATGTTTTTTTCAATTTTCTTTATTCTATTCAATAGTATTTTGGACCAAATCTTGCATGGAACGGATAATAATGTGATCCTCCTCATTTCTCTCTCCTAGTTCATGCGTTCCCATTACTTGTTCCAGACCTTCATTTTCTTTTCCCACTTTTGCGTTCATATCTCCCATTAGTATTTTCATATCTTTCTTTGGTATGTTTTGTGAAACTTGTTGTAACTTTGAGTAGAATTTATTTTTGGTTTGCTCGTCTGTATTTTTCGTTGGAGCATATCTTAGAATTATGCTAACATTTCTAATTCTGGCCTTAAAACATGCAGTAATGATTCTATCCGATATTGGTTCCCAACTTATACAATACAAATACAATAGTGTTTACAAATTGTAGAAAACGTGCATATTAAGGGTGTGAAAAATCACTCAAAAAATTACATTAGTGTAATTTTTGGAAAAAAAAAACCAAAAAATACAAATTGAACTTTACATCATATTAGAGTGCAATTAGCACTATCCGTTTGAAAAATTGGAAGACAAATTTGGTGCTATTTTTGGCGAAAATGGCGTTTGAGCGTTTCTGAAAATGCGAAATTTTGAGCAAGTTTTCACAGAAAAGATTAAGTTTTCGAGAAACTTTACTTGACATTATTTACAGCATATATACTCATAAATAAATTAATGTGAAAAAATCGCCGCTAATGTAAACATTGACGTGAGATACAAGTAAAAAAAATTATATTTTTGTAATTTTTGAAAAAAAAGCAATATGGCTTTTATGTAATCTCATAGTGTACATTTAGCACTATCCCTACCAAAAGTTAAAAGAAAACGTTTGGGGCCGTTTTTGAGAAAATCTTGTTTATGTATTTTTTTAAATTGCACGTATTGCATGCAATATTGCGCGAAAACTACTAAAATTTTCAAAACAATGTACATGACCTTAAAGAAAGAACTCTCTACAAAGAATAAATTTTATTTGAAGGAAAAATCTCTACCTGCAATTTTGTAGTTTGAGAAATACACCGAATAAGATTCAAACTTTCCCAATTTTCGAAAATTGAGGGTTAACCGTGAAAATCTGATACATGCCATCTTAATAAGTGTATTTTACTCTATTCTTGCAAGAAATTTAACGAAAACATTGAAGCAGTTTTTTGAGAAAATTTCGAAAATATCCGGGTGTCTTCATGTAAAGTACCCCCAAAAAATTAATGAATGTTTTTCAGAATCGCAGAGCTTCGACTCAGGCCAAATGGACAGGCGTTTCTTCAATTTGGAAACTATTGTACGCATAGTTTAGGCGCTAGTGTTGTTCACATACACCGGACGGATGGGCGGACGGACGGGCAGACGGACGCTTTCAATTGGATTTTCGCTATCAAGGCCCCACAAAACAGGGATTCTGGCTGCACCATGTGTTAAAGTTTTTCTTAATTTAGCAACTGCATTTATCCACTTTTTCGTTATCACGGCCCGGCAACGAATTTTTTCTGCAGAAATTTCGCCATTTTTTCGCGCATTACATAACTTTCCCTATACTACGTATATTACTCCGTATATATGTACGTATACGAGAAAGTAAAAATGCACAGGACCTTAATAAAAGAACTCACTTTGGAGAACCAATTTTATTTGGAGGAAAAATCTCTATCTTCAATTTTGTAGTTGTAGGAAGACGCCGAAAAAATTCCAAACTTTTGCCCGGGTACGGTAATACAGTGATTATTATTTTAATAAGACAATTTTATGAAAGGGAATGCCACAGTTACTATACAGATATCCCATTGTCTTGAACGATAGGCTAACGATACACAAGCGTCAAATACGGTCGTTAAAGTGTGTCCGTCGAGCACAGTAGGGACGCATACGGACCGTGACACACTAGCGCGCTGCAGTGACATCCGTCGCAGAGCAGCCAACGGACATTATCTGATAAAATGCTTGTTCCTGACAAATAGTGTGGTTTCTTATTATTGAATATTTGTATGTTTATTCATTCACATTAATTACATTTGAATGCATTCTATGACAATAACCTGCAATGTTAGGCAGAGGCGTATCTAGGTAGACGGGCGCCCATGGCAAGCATAGAATTTGCGCCCGTCAGAACACATCAAATTAGGGTTGTTGTTATTTGTTTCAGCGGGTGTACACTAGTAAGGATAAGATTTTTATTATTTTCAAAAGTTTCATAAACAATTTATCTTGAAAAAACTCGATTCATGTTATCAATATTTATTTACATTCGTGTTAAGAATATAAACTAAAATGACAACTATCAATAATAATTCATAATTACTTATACATATAAAACTGTGAAACTCATAAATGCGAAAACATTACAATTTTTGTGTAGACCAGAATTTTAACTTGCTGAAATATCTCTCACAGCTTGCAATAGAAACAGCTTTTGTTAACATAATTTGAATAGAGATACATACTACATTTGATAACTTTGATATCCACATTGAAGTACAGACCCTCAATGTCGAACAAGAAGCTAAATGTTTCATCAGTATCTTGTAAGCAGGTAAATCTCATACGTAATGTAAATTTTTTGTACAGTTGTATTGTAACATCAGCTTTTGAAATTGAACCTAATAATTATTTTTACAGGAAAATTTTCCGCATTACTTTTTAAGTCGTGCATTATGTTTTAAATAGATTTAACTAGTGGAGCTCAACAGCACATACTTTCCCGTATTATTGGATGCAGTTACGTAGAATTGAAATATTGCACTTTCTGCCCTACCAACATCTTAGCTATTATTTTAAATCGTCCAATTCAACCAAAAAGGGGTCAATCAAAGTGCAAGATATATATGTGTGTCAACTAGCCGCCTGGAACAAATTTTTCTGAAGCCAGTTTGAAGCTAGTTCCTCGCTTGTCCGTAGGGAGCGCACGATCAGTACAAGTCGCGGCGTAAGATATACATCTTAAGACGACATCTGAAACTGTTACTGTGGCTGTTACACATTACACGAACAATAACGACCTTGCCCGAATGAGACCCAAACATCACAGCACTTATATGCCAGAACTGTGAGAACTAGAATGACTAGAACTCAAATGACCTTCAGTTTTATACTGGGAGTGAACACGCTTATATATTTTACACAGTGCGAACAACTCACTATTTCCATCGCCGTGTTGTCAAAACTATGTGAATTCCACAACTGCATAAAATATTATGTTATAAAAAATATTAATATAATGTTATACTAAAAGTTTTGTAAACTTGTATTTGAAAAAGAAGTCTGATACCATACATCTCTATCAAGTCTCAACAATGACACTTCATTCACAGAAATTCGTGACAGTGGAACGGAATTCAATTGTTGCATTCCGGCATTGTCGATACACTCTTAAAGAGCTAGCAATTTTTATTTACAATATTTGAAAATAAATAATTTCTTTGAAGATTAATGAGTAAATGTATAACATCAGGTCGAATGTAAAAACGAACAAAGAAATAATATACAAAATTGCAAATTCTAATTGACGACGCATCTGGCTGTCAGAAGTGCAGTAAACTTGCAGCGGGCTATTATGTTTGTCAAGAAATTATAAAAAAACTACTCGTATTTTCAAAAAAATTAAGCATGATCTTATTTAAGATGTAGTTTCGATAAATACTGAGAAAACCAGCTGCCTTCTATCGCCGCCCAAAGTACATTTCTTTGGCATTTTCCTAATTTTTCGGTGTCCTAATGCTAGAAAGGAAATATTAATTTTAGAATATTACAGAACACAAGAACCTCATCCTAAATGGCAATTTTCTTTTAAACATATTTTAACCGGTTTTAAGAAAATAGCGTTTAAGTGCTATTAAGAATGCGAAATTTGAAGCTCTTTTTCAAAGAAAATCTTTGAGTTTTCAAGCAACTTCATTTGAAGTCATTTGAAGAACTTACATTCATAGATTCAATAATGTTTACAAATTGCTGGTAATGCGCATATTAAAGATTTGAGAAACCTTTCAAAAATATTACATTTGTGTAATTTTTGAAAAAACAAAAAAAAATCCCAAAATGAACTTTACGTCTTATTAAAGAGCGCAATGAGCACTATTCGCGCCAAAAGTTTGAAGAAAACATGGAACCATTTATGAGAAAATGGCGTTTGAGCGTTTCTGAAAACGCGGAATTTTGAGCTAGTTTTCACAGAAAATGGTTGAGTTCTCGAGAAACGTTACTTGACATTATTTAAAGCTTATGTACTCATTAATATAATAATGTCAACAAATCAACGATAATATAAATATTAACGACGTGAGAGGCAAGTCCAAAAATTACATTTTTACAATTTTTGAAAAAACGAACGAATAGAGCAATACGTTATTTATGTAATCTCATGGAGTACATATCCGTATCAAAAGTTTAAATAAAAGAGTTTGAGCCGTTTTTGAGAAAATATTGTTTTTGTAATTTTTTAAAATTGCACGTATTGCACGCAATATTGTGCAAAAACTACTAAAATTTCCGAAAAAAATTACGTGACCTTAATGAAAGAACTCACTTTGGAGAAGAAATTTTATTTTGAGGGAAAATCTCTTATCTGCAATTTTATAGTTGGAGGGAGACGTCGATAAATTTCAAACTTTTGCAATTTTCGAAAATCCAGAGTTTTCAAGCGACATGAGACCTAAGCCATTCTCTTAAATGACATTTAGACTATCCAACAACAAAATTTAGTCAAAATTGTTGGCGCCATTTTTTTTGAAAATGTCCCAGGGCCTTTATATAAAGTACCCTCCAAAATTAAAATATCTGTTTCAAATTCAAGGACCCGCGAGATTATTCAGATCGATCAGGAAGTATCCATTTTGGACAAAATCGGCTGAACGGTTTAGGCGCTGGCGTTGTTAACAGATAGACGGTCGGACAGACGTTTTGCTTTCAATTGGTTTTTTCGATATCAGGGACCCACAAAATAGAGATCCTGGCTGCACCATGTGTTAGGAGATTTATTTTTCTTCATTTAGCAACTAGATTGATCCACTTTTTCGTTACTAGGACCCTGTAATAAGAGTTTTTCTGCCGAAAATCCGCCGGTTTTTCGGGCAGCATTACATAACTTTTATACACACCTATTCTATATGTTCGTATAGTGTAGTAGTATAAATACGTACGTACGTATAGATAGTGTATTTTTGACAGGTCGATTGCTACACAGCCCTTAAATATTAAAAGAACAATTATTTTATTTCGTCTTTTGTGTAAAGTTTAATTTCATAATTGAAAAATAATTAATTGAACGTGTTTTCGTAAATGTCGAAAGCCAAACAGCGCCCCTTGTGATTGGCGCCCATGGCACGTGGTATGTCTGCCATACCCTAGATACGCCTCTGATGTTAGGCTTGCATAGCGTGCAGAACACAAGGAGAACTAGAGACGTCGTTGTTGAGAACCGCGTTGAGAGTGGCATACGTTTTTCCATTCATAAAATGAGTAATTCAAAAGGAAGATTAAATAATGAAGTGCATTTGCAAGCATTTCTTCTGGTGGTATTGCGTACTTCACATTGGTATCTTGATCACGTAATTTCGAAACGACGGCTCGGACATTCGGAAATCTAAAAAAATTCTCCCCATCGCATAAAATCTGAAAGAGAGTGTAAAATGTTCTCTTCAAAAGGAGTCGTTATTAATACGATGAACCCGCATCTCATCTTCTTTTGCAAGTTACATTGTAACGAACAGTACAGCTTACTCCACGGTACTCGTTGGGCGGTGATCGTGCTCGTGTGGCCTACCAACCAACGGACGTCACGACGTACGTTTTGAGACGCTCGTGTGTCGCTAGCCTTGAAGTATTCTACTAAGGGTCCACACAGTTCATTAAATGTAATATATTTACATTCGTTTTACATGTTGATACAAATCATATTTATGCATCTGCCTTTACACACTTTAAGCAGAATTATATGCATATTGACATTTCAATTATAAAACAAGGAAATACATTCCTTTCCATTTAAATCATTATTAATTTTTGGATATTATGTGCCTCCTATAATGTCTGAGACTTTATGTATCTCTATCTATATGTATACACACACACCACACACACACATATATATGTACACATATAGATAGATAGATATAGTATGTGTGTATATGAAATTATTTTTTTTAGGCAAGCTCACAAATTGTACTTAACAACTGTAAGACATAGATTTTTCTTTCAAAGTAGATTGAACACAGGTGTAAATATTTCAAAGTTATGACTATTATTGAATATTTGTATGTTTACGCATTCACATTAATTACATTTGAATGCATTCTATGACAATAACGTGCAATGTTAGATGGTGTTCAGTAGGAAGCCATAGAATCCTATTCAATTACATGGTCAACAATTTGTGTTGAAAATAGTGGTCAATTTCAAAACTCACTCGTTCCTTTCACATAATATTTCCACAAGTTAGCAAAACAATGAGCAAGTCTACTTTGTTTATATTTAAAATTTTAGATTTCTTCCTCTACAATCAAATTTATAAGGATGAATAAAGTTAATAAGGACACTAAATACCTCAAAAATATGTAGAAAATCATTGCACACAACCACAAGTGAAAGAGTATTAACACTCCTAGGGCAATTGATTTTGGATTACTTGAAAATAAGAATTAATTTTATGGGCACAATCTTCTTTGATCTTCCTAATTATTTTTCATTATTCCCAAAGTTTTCAATTTCAATGAAATCATCAATTCATCATAAAAATACAACTCCTTAGAATGCTACCAATAATATGATGGCAAACTTTGATACGACAAATAAAATTGTAATTAACATTTCTTTTGAATCTGACATATTTACTTGCTAAGCAAAGATTGATTCAGATATCTCTCCATCATACAGTCTTATCACACCCAGCACAAGTAAAAACACAAAATATGGTGGGCGGAGGGGGGGGGAAGGAGGGAGAAAGAAAGAAAAAAGAGAGAGAATGGCAAGAAAGAAAATCAAATCAAATACTGATGATTGATAAATTATATTAACTACTTTTACAAATGACTGGAGTGACCTTGAGTCAAGATTATAAATATTGTAATTTCCAGAGTAAACATATTATTGTGAAAAAAGGAAAACGGATCCAGCAAACAGTTCAGAACATGTGTTCTCAGATATTTAAAATTTTGGATATTAAAATTACAAAAAAGTATAATAGGCATAAAATACTTAAAATTAATTGTTTAATGGTGAGGAGACAATTACAATTTCAGAATTATACGTAAACTTTCTCTGATGGAAGCCATAAATATCTGGAAAGGTAGAAATATTGTGTGTAAATATAAAATTAAAATGTTTCATAGAACCTACAATATAATAATAATGACAATTCACAACACAATAGTACAATAATTATATTAATAATGAAATTTTCTTCAACACAATAAAAAGAGATCGAAGGGAAATGATGTAGGAGAACTTCACATAAGGAGTAATGTGAGGATGCAGTTGTGATATTAGCAATTCTTTTCTGTATAATTATAATGATCAGTGGACAGGAATTTTCCCATTATCTTTCAATCAAGTGTGGTCATAGTTGTAATCAGAAATACAAAGAATATCGGGGCTTTGCATTTGTAAGTGCACAGTTCATGAAAACCAAATAACTTTCATTCAGTTCTTTCTAGATGACCAAATTACACAAAAATATCAACTACTTGTTCCTTTGTATTATTTGATTCTATTTCAAATTTCAATTCAATGGAAATAATACTTCACACACTTGAGTAAAGGTAAAAATAAAACACCAAATTATGTTTTCTTTCATAATCGTATCAAAACAAAATGAATATAGAAAGATTCAATTATTTGGGCTAACACAAAAGCATGAAAAAAACATTCCTGTTTACTTTAGGCACATAATGGCACTGGAAAGTATGTATATCCTTTGCTTCATAAATCAGTCTTAAATGACAAGTAACTTGTATACCAAATGCATTCGGTTTGCCTTTGCAAACCACTGACCAGATCAGTCCTAAGACAACTTTGTCATGAGTAATATTTCACCGTTCTTTCAGAAAAAGGAAGAGTTGTATTAATTAAAAAGAAAAGAGTTCCTGTTTTATAATGCTGCTGCTTTTATGAGACTACACAATATTTAAAACAATCTTGTGCATCTCAATTACTGCTCCCCGCCCATGTGAGCCAATATCCATATTATATTTTGTGGCTTTTTATAACTGTAATCTTTAATTCTAAGAGGATGTGTTTTAAGTCCAAATTATTAGAAGTACATTTAAATAAACAAAATTGTCATTAAAATACAATATTCACGTTTTTGAAATTTATGTGGACTTTTCTAAACCTCTCTTAACATGTAGGTAACTGAGAAGAACTAAGTAATAAACAAAAGAATTATTTTATATAAATAATAGAAAATTAAAATTCAATAACGCTGTACAAAAATTCATGGAATGAAAATTTTCTTCTTTTCTACAGTCATATTAAAACATTTTTTGATCAAGTTTCTTTGATAGACAAAAACATCATTTAGACTGGCAATCTAACAAAGAGTTACACAATTGCTACAATTTTGCATATTAATACCTAGTCCATTAAAAAGCATTATTAACAAACAAGGAAAAAATGTTTTAGTTACATACATAAAAGAAGCTTCTTATATTAGCCCATAATTTATATTTTGTGAATTTTAACACTTATCTTTCATATATAGCACAAGCAAAGTAATTTACAATTTAAGAGGAGTTTTACTCTGTTTTTCATGAACAGAACTTATTTAAAGGAATAAATTTCTATTATAGTAAATTAATAAAAAAACTCATGCTTACTATTTAATAAATACAGAAACTTCTACACAAATATAATTTTAACATTCATTTTAGGAAACTATGCAACTTGAGTTTTAAGTATTGATATCACAGCAATTTGCTTCTATTTCAATCTCTATTCTTTCATGTCCATATTATTAAACATACCTTCAGACACAAACCAAACATAGAAACAAATAAAAAAAAAAGTAAAAATGTATAAACGAACAGCTCCGATAAGACCTGAACAACATTTCAATTCTCAAAGAGAACATAAAATTGACCAAGGTAAAATAATATTATCTAAACTCTTGAGAACATTTTTGCAGAAAAATATTCCAGTTTTTATCTCAATTCTTACAGAAATGCATTTGAGTCCATTAATAATAAGGAAATAAAGTGTAGTTGGTTTTTTGTACGGACAAATTTGTAAATAGAACATAAATTAATTCATCCTAAAAGGAAATCACAAGTCAGTGCTTTCTACTATGCTGTCTGATCTTGACCTTGAAGTAGGTGGTGGAGGAGGAGGAGGGGTAGGCCTTGGTGGTCTGTGAAGGACTCTTGGAGACTCCAACGGCAGAGCACAGCTAGAAGGATGTTTCATTCCTGTGGAAAAAATAAAAGTCAGTAAATTGAGAGACAACGCAAAAGAAGAAAAAACACGCAATTCTCAAGGAAACATTTTTTGAAAAGCGGATATGTGACGGGAACCTGATTGATCGGCCTCAAAGTCGAGAATGTTTCCTTCCGAGAGCGTACGCCAATGACTAGGGGATCGCTGTTCTTTGGCGTGAGCCACGATTTCAGGCTTCGGAGGCCTCTCAGGCTTCTCGTTCTGATGAGATTTGTCTGAAATGAGAACAATTTAATTAATTTATTTCATTATCTTACAATTCAATATAATACAATACAAATTATTTAATTACAATACAATTTGTTACTATAATTTCAACTATTCATAATTTGTGACTTCATGTTAAGTTAATTACAACAAGACTATTTAAATGTTAATTGCAGTTTCAATTTTAAGCATCAAGCAAAAATTATATAAAAGTATGTACAGCAATTTTATTTATATAGCTACAAGAACAACAGTAACAATGTGGATATTAAGCTTACTCTACATACATGTCAAGACTTGAAGAAAAGGATTGTAGGAAAGGGATTATTGAGTAATTATGCAGCATACTGGCAGGTAAGGATTTTACTGCGGGACATATTTTAAACCATTGCTTTCTTTCATTTAATTTCAATAAGTCACAAAAAGGTAGCTTAAAACATTGTTCAAAGTTGAAACTCATGATTTCCACATCTTTTCAATCTCTGAATATTATTTAAGACTTTCTATTTGACTAACAATCTGTTGTAGTAAACTGAAAAATAACAGTTTCAAAATCTCCAAATCTGACAGTATGCTTTCTGAGGATGAATAGCTTAAAAAAAATATTAGACATCACCTTTTAATTTGCAGAAGCTACTTCCTGGATCTAAAATATTGGTTTAAGAATGCATTTAACAAATACCACATGCTCAGTTACAAGATATTCTGTAACGCAGAAGGGCAAAAAGCAGTTAAAGATGATCATTGTTACAAATGTACATTTTTCGCGTTGCTGAGCATCTAATAGCTGCTGTGCAAGTTCCATTTATAGAACTATTTTCTCTTGATTACTTTCATATGATTAGCTCGCCTTTACATGAACAATAATAGTAAATGCATTTCAAAACTGCATTGATTGGTACAAATAGGAACAACTTACCAGGAAGGGACATGGAGCTTGGTCGAGACCCGCCACCTATTGAAGGGCTCTGCTGTGAAACAGGGTCAGTCTTCTCCCTCTCTCCACCCACTTGAATGATAGACACTTGTTGCTTATCTACTGAATACACATGTGTTCGCTCAAGCATCGGACGCTCAGACTGAAAAGGACACACATGCTCACCACATAGCTTTTCACTGTCAACACAGGAACGAAGCAACAATGATAAAACAAGAAGCCCAGAAAGCACAGAACTAATAACTATTTACATAATTCTAGGCTACTGAAGGTCCTTCAGACATGGGCATCAAAAAATTTGATATAGTATCTTTCAGCTACATCTCTGGTTTTTGTCACAATTCTTTATGCAAAACTATTAAGAATACTAAAAAAACAATTTGGAGCAAAACAAAACAAACAAACAAAAAATCTCATAATGCAGCATTTGTTGCTTTGTGGATTTTCATACAATTTTACATTATTTAGTAATTCTCATAAATTAACTGTGCACAACTAATTATGACTCGTTTTCATATGAATTGCAAAACTAAATGTCGCTTCATATATTAAAACTCCTTTACCCAAATCAAGAATGTGTGCATCTTATATGCAAGTGTACACACAACCACATTTAACATGCATAAAACCAATGAAAAAAGCAGCAGAAAAGAAATTCTTGCCAAGAAGCCCAAGCTGTCACAAGACAATGTCTAAAGATGACTAACACATTTCTACAAGAACAAATGATGCAGGCACAAGGACAGGATTATATCAGGGTGATACAAGTACAGGGAAACATTTAAAACAAATGAGTGAGTCCCACAGGGCAGACAAATAGTTTAATATCAACATTAAAAAACAATACAAAACGTATAAATCACAAATAAAGCTACTGTTAATAATCAATATAATTTAATTCTATTATTTCTTCAATGCCATACACTGTCAAATGTAAACAATCTTGTTGGAATTAAAAATGGAAGAAGATTAAATCACAGCATTATTTTAAGTCACGGGTGTTCATACATCCAATTTTATTTCTTGCAGATCTTTGAAATTAAATGAATGTTATTTCATTATATGTATACCAATGAAACATATAAGAATATCCCATAATTTTCCTAATACCAAACTCCCTGTACAAGTATATACACTTTCTGAATCAAGTGATATAAAACCTACATTTTGTGTGGGTAGCACCATTTAAAACTGGACATCCACATTGACACCCATGCCCATACATTAGAGGTTCATGCCAGCACTCTCAAAATGCTGTCTTTTCTGCATCTATTCTTATCAACCCTACACAGTAAACATAACAGGCTCTAAAGTTTGGCTTTAAGAACAAAAATACAACTATAAATGTATTAATGCACCACTTCTCAGAGAAACAAACAACATGTACAAAATATTATTGTCTAATTAAGATTAAGCAAAATTTAAATCAAGAGAGTGTTTTTTCAAAATTTTGTTAGTATACAAGAAATCCGACAGTTTCTGAACAAAAATCTGATTCGTTTCAAAATCACGCCGCAATAAAATCAATATGTTACTTATTACTGTTTTTTGGAAGGCACTAGTAAACTTTTTAAGTCTTTTACAGTCAGATTACGCCAATTCCAGTCTATCTAATGGCAATCACCATTTTGGAATGGTAACAGGCACACATTTGAAGCATTTTAAAAACATGCTTGAAATCATTAATAGAGATATGTTCAAGTATAAAAAGTACACTTAAATGTGATAAATCTCTACAAAAAGCTTTCTTACTCTAAAAAGAGCATGAGAAGCATAATGCTTTAATAATATACAATGGTATCGTAAGTTGAAACTAATTCTGGATATAAACCCTTTGCTGTCCTTTTTGCACAGGTGCATTTTCCAGCAACTTTCTTACGACATTCCACATGCAAGGATGAATAGTCATTTACACATGCTCACCCATGTCAAGAGTAAGCAATTTAATTCTATCACAAGTCAGAAAATTCCATGCTACCATGTGTAATATACACAGTGAACCATACTAAACATACCAAAAATAGTTTCTCTAAAACAAAGAGAATGGTACTCATTTTACTAATTTTCTTCAGAAACTTCAATTTTGTTTACAAAACAAGAAGGGAGTGAAACATTGCTTGCATAATATTTACAAATGTCAATAAAACCTCTAAAATTGTCTACCAAACTTAAGATTTACAGAGCATTTTTTCACTTTATGTATGAAAATATTCAATGAAAGAAAACCATGAAAACTATTATGTTTCAAAACAAAACTTGCTGCTAAATAAGAAACATAGATTACTAATATAATAGAAAAGAATACTAAGAAATGCAACACCATTTGAGAATGAGATGTGTAACAATTGCTCAAAAATGCACTTCAAACACTTGTGATTAGCTTGTCATGCCAAAACTAATTTAGTAACATGGTCTCTTTTTTTGTTGTTGTAATTTTACTGACAATTTATATTGTCTACACTAACTCTACACAAAATAAAAAAAATTCATTATATCATCTGAAGTGTGACACAAGCTGAACAAGAAATGTTCATGCACTTGCTATGTTGCAATCTTAAGGTAATATAACTTTTCAATTATGTAGTAGTTTTAAGCAAAAGCTTTTGCCTGAATCGGGCAAACAGGGCTAGAAAAATGTATCCTTTACATAAATATTTTAAAAAATTATATGTAAAAATTTCAGCTTCAGTTTTTAATGTTTTTTTTTTTCAGCACTATTTAAAGTTAAGTTCTACTAACATTTTTTCCAACCCTGAATGATAATCTGAAAGCAAATCTAAAGTATATTTGAAGCGAAAGCTTACCTATTTATATATTCACATACTCCTCAAACATTCAGAAGTGAGGAGCTGATGAAGCATCCACAACAATAATTACTCTTAAAATATGATATTGAATGGTTAATATTACAGAATAAACACATCCACTTCATTTGTCTATCATGAATAGTTTTCAAAGTTCCAAAAACTGAATATCAATGTTATCAACACTTAAAATCCTTCACAGTATTGAAAAAACAGAATATTGTACACAACAGTTGTAAATGATTCACATGCCATAAACAGAAAATATGATATTCATGATGCTGTACATTTCTACATGAGATACACAGTATTATCTCCACAAAGAAACAACACATCTACACAAAAAAAGAGAGGAACCATTCTTTCTTAAACTACAAATGATAAGACACACTTAAAATAAAAGGTAAAGAATCTCTTGTTACATTAAATCAATTCCTCAGCCTTATTACTAAAGAATGCAATAACATTTCACGTTTAATAATTATGTCACTTTTACACCAGAAATCATTGTCCCATTACTTTTAAGCACTGACACTAGGGTGATCTCAAATTATTGCTGTGCATGCCACATTAATTGTTCATCTTAATCTGTTTTTTCTCATTCATTCATATGAAGTAGTTAACTGTTCAATATCTGTCTGCATTCCTTTCACAATGTTTTCTCAAAAAGCTGATGTACATATAATCAAAGAACAATCAATCCTGTAACATTGTCAATCTGAAAGTCAATAATTTGAGAACAGTACCTTCAAAACTAATAGTGGACTAGTACATTTAATTCCCTCAAAGTGGAACAATATTTATAAATAAGAAATTAAGTACTCATGAGGAAACATGATTTACAGAAGATTTTTATAATATAATGGTCATTCATTCTTTAAATAGTACATAATAAAATACAAACACTGAATGTTACTGCAACATTATCCTCACAAAAATGCAACTTAGATTTTGCATTAATGTAGAATAGAAAAATAAATATCATGCCTTAAACCAAGAAATTGTCAATTTCAAGCAATTAGTAATTAAAATTTAGGTCATGAAACGACCATGCATTACAAAGTTTATAAAAAGAAAAAAAGCCCCCAGTTCATTGAAATGCAACAAACTCACCCTGTTTACCAGTGAAAAGAGATGACCAACATTTTAACTCTTAAATAAACTCTCCTGTGCTAGGACTTCAATATTTCTCACTAATATAAAACTATTGTGCTTACATCTAGGTTTATAGAAGGTTTCTAATTTACAGAGAATATTTCATAATAAACTAAATGGAATGACTGAAGCTTCAATTGACTACTGTCCATTTAGCAAACCTAATAACTATTATTTATAGGCTATGAAGCTTGTAGAGCCAACTTGTTAAGTAGTCACTAATATTTTTAGTCTCTACTGCAATAATATATACTCATGAACTGAATATTCCACACATCAAGGCTACAGTATAAGTTGGTAGACAGTAACTTTTTTCACTATTGAGAACATTTCAAGAAGAAGAAAATCAATGCACAAAGCAGAATAAACAGAACACTTTCACAAGACTTGAAACAAGAATACACACAAGAAATGGTGTGAAGCACATCAAAGAAATGTAGAAAATATTTGGATGAAAAATATAATAAATAATTTAACCTGGAACACATAAAAAATGTAGCATTTTTTTAAGAACAGAACATGAATCAGTACTAAACATTACCTTACATTATCTAGCTCTATTTAGTCATGTATCCAACTTTTCATAGAGTTCTTTTGAAAGTAATAACAAGAAAATATTGAAGAAACTTTAGTAATATTTACAGTACTATTACAATATCTTTATTATCACGTAAAATAGTAATTTACTTCCCAAAAGTATGATGCATAGTATAATTATTTAATATAAGAACATCCAAAATTTATTCATTTCTTTGATAATACACTGCCATTTTCACATGAACACCATCTATTCCCACACATATTGAAAGCAACTGCAAACAAAGAAACAAAAAAGTGACAAATGCTCCTATAATACTATATTTTCCTCACAAGCAACATTTTTACATTAGCATAATCTTATGATTCTCAACAATTTATTTAAACACATGAACAATGATCAAAAAGCTTAGTAGCAATCAATCTTCTATCACAAGGTAAAGCATTGTTTATTTACCTTTCACCAACTAATTTCTGCCACAGCCTACTAAAAGTGTCAGCAATTCGAGTAATGATTATGGTTGTGATGTTATACTTACTTCTGAACTGGACTTATCTGGAGCAGCATTATCTGAGTCTGATGAAAGTCTGGACACACGAAAGGATGAAGTGTGGGGACGAAGCAAGGCGGCAGGTCTTTCAGGAACAATGGGTTTGCTCAACCGCTCACCACTATCCGATGTCGATGTTCTCCGCAACTGCACCCCACTGAAGGTATCGTTACCTCCTGCTGCACTGCCACCAATAGGCTCCATTTCTTTTGGCAAAGGCTCTCCTGCTGCTTTCTGAAGGCCTGAGGATGAAGTAACTTCTCCACTCTTCACATCACAAGACTCCTTGCTAGGAACATTCACAGAACTGCAACCAATGTTGACTATAGAACGAGGAGCAGCTACTGGTCTTTGCTGAGGTCTCCTTTCCAATGTGCTTGATCCACTAATGCTTGCAGCCTGAGGCCTCTGTTGGACGTTTTCGGTAACAGGACTGACTTTACAGATATTCGCATTACTATTCTTTGTATTCATGTTATCATTTAAGGGAACTGAGGATTTTCCAAGGCTTCCTGACATCCCTGCAATATTTCCAATATTAGTAGTGGCAGAAGGTGGTAAAGGAACATCATTTTTGTTGTGAGAGAGCTCTTCAGTACTCTTGTGAATGTGAAGATCAACAGGCACTTTTTCCACTGGAGTAACATTCACTTTTTGAGATGAAACAGGCGATGGATTCTGATCCAAATCCAGACTACGCCTTGCAGTAACACTATTGGAACTAAAATGCTCAAAACCAATGGCTGGACTAGCACTCATTTTTGAGGAATCAACGCAAGTCTTGCTTTCATGTTCCACATGCTTCTTGCTTGGGCGAGGTAAAGTTGTCACAACAGGTGCAACTGTGGGTCGAGGTGGCTTCTCAGGTTTTTCATGTGGCCTATTTTCCAAAGGAAATTCTTTATTAGTAGGTGTAGTAACAGCAGGTGGGACAGGAGCAGGCTTATTTTTACGGCGTGTTGCTGGCTTAGGGCTTCCATGGGGCGGGCTGCAATCAAGAGTAGGAATATTTAAATAAAATATGCAAGTTTATTCATTCATTACTCACTTACGAACTTTTAAGGCAGATTTTTTTAGATTTATTTTTTATTTTTGAACCAATACATTTTTTCCATTAGTCATTAAACAAATCATGTTTAAAATGAACTTCAAAATGTAGTATTAAATTGTACATTTTGTTATTATAGTACACATTGTTATTTATTTAAATTATTTTATTAAATAGTATACAATTGTTATTTATTACACATTGTAATAAATAAGAACAAAAGTCACAATTTTTGTTGCAAAAATATGATAATGATACAATATAATTTTTAATTTACCAAACCATTATGATTACAAACTACTCCACTTCTGAACATGAAACAATAGCAGATAAATGGAGAAATTTATTTATCTCGTTACCTCAATTTCAGAGCATGCCATGCAACAATTCCTTGTACAGCAAAATGAGTAACTTTCTTAACTTCCAATTACCTGCTATGATCTGAGAGACTGCTACTTGACTGAGTTCTTTTCATGGTACTATCCCCAATGTTGATAAGTTGTCCTTCTCCACTGGAACTTCGTGTATGACCACTGTAGGAAACTGAAGGAGGAGAACTTGCCACACTATCAGAAGACAAGATGGGACCAACACTGGTAGACATTCCATTTACCAATGCCATGTTTTCCCGATAATTCTCATTGAAGTCTACATCTGTAATTATATAACATTAAAATTTTATCTACAAATAAAAGAAATTTTCTGAATTAAGGAAATAATTTTACCTCCAGGAAAAAACCACTCTGCATAGCTCACTAGGTTATCCACTATTAAACTGTAAGTATTTGCTGCATTCATATTCATCCTAGAATAACAAAAAAATTAGTGTTGTGTTGGTTTATGATCTTCTGAAAATCTCACTCTATCACAACTAACCCCATTGTGCTGGAATCGCTTGTTTTGCCCCAAATTAAGTTGGGTGCAATCACAATTGCAATATTTTGAGGAGTCATTTTATTGACTTCATGATTCTGAGAGAGTACATGAAGAAAACGTATTAAATATTTCAAATTGTTGAAATTTGCTTGAGGCAATTTCTGTACAACTTGCCAGAGAGCCTGTAGTCGAGCTTCACTGGAAGTTTGGACTCTGTAAAATATCAATAATAATCAGCTTCAGGTTCATAAAAGTCTTATTTTGAGAAAATCAACAAATTACTTGTACATTACTTAGAACAATCTCCCTGAATCTAAAAATCCTTAGACAAAATAAATTAAAGTGTACAATTCAAAGAGTACAATTTGGGAACATTATGGATCCAGGAGAGAAAAAGGTCATGAAGAATGTGGAAGAACTGACAAAAATCTCTGGGATGCACTGAAAAGAGAAAGGTTAGATGAAATTAGCTTACTGTCAAAGAACATAGATATTAGCTCATTATCAAAGAACAAAAACCTGAGAGCAAAATTTAAATAAAAATGGTATTCATTAACTATCTTTTAAATCAATATCAGAAAATATACCTTGCTGCTTGCATCCAATCATCATACAATGCAAATGTCATGAGGGGTTCAGGAAGTTCCCGTAAATATGATTTTAATGCTCCAGCTATTACATGAGGGTCACGATATTCAAGAATTGCTTGAGGAGTGAGACAACGAGCATCCATACTCAACTTCATTCTACGAAGTTTTGATGCACCTGAAAGCATTGAAAAAAAATTCATGGTATTATTGTTATTGTTATTAATAATACAATATTTGTAAGAAAAACTCAACAAAAAAAAATTTTGGTATATTAGAATAACAAAATTGTCGAAAGAAAAATTCATTGCATATGAAACAAACAAGTTAGTTTTTGATCTATTAAATTATTGAGAATCAAATAATTAATATACTAACTTCATCTTGCATGATTGAGAAATTAAACACTTAACTTAATTGGTTAGTAACTTAGTGCGCTCTATTATATTATTATAATATTTTTAATGTTCTAATAGATAAAAAATTATACATCTTCATAAACTTTTGTAATTTGTGCCAACAAAAAAACTCGGATAACTGGTGGTTCATCATTTAATGTCTTCTTCAATGTTTGTTATTATCCAGACTATATTCAGATTTTTCTTTATCAGCAATTAATTAACTTTCATTTTTCAACTTACCACCAGCAACTCGAAATAATCCCTCTTCTTCCATCCCTAGTTCATGCAACGCCCAAACACATAATTCTATTGGAAGAGCAATTTTCCTGTCTGTTACCAGCAGATGTTCTTCAAGAGGAACACCATAAACTGGCTTATGAGGAGACTCATCTAAAAAATATAGAAAATTAATTAAAAAAATATGTTTTATATGCAAGTAAACATGTACATGTAAAAATGTATTACCAATATCTTTCTCCAGTCTTGGAATTATTAATTCCAGTCTTGCTAGAGCTGCTTTATGGTATTCATGTTGATATTTAGCATATTGAACAATAGTGTGGGCAAGTTCTGACTCTCGACTTACAAGTTGAAACATTTCAGATGCCAATTGGTCCTGAAATTAGGAAACAGAATTAAACTATTGTACAGGCACTGCACTAGATGATGTAGTGTGTCACATTATGCACATCACTTGATATGCATGTCAAAAACATACAGCTTTGTCCAACTTCAAAGCCTTGAGAACTATGTTCCTTTCTGCCAAATTTGTTTCATTTAGTATTCATCTCTGCTTCTAACTGTCCCATGTTCTTTAAGATTTGATTTTTTGTGGTGCACATGGATTGATTGTGCAATGCACAATCACATGGATTGTTGGGTACATGGATTGATTGGGTATGTTATGTATTATACTTATTGTGGACATTTTGTTTATTAATGTGGTGTACATATTGGGCATTTCTAGTCAGTTAGTGCGAGTATCTGAGAGTTTGTGGAAAGTTAGTGTGTGTATCCAGCAGTGGTGTTTTCTTTGGGTATGCAAGTCACGTGTCAACGCTCAAGGAAGTTGCATGCAATGCCGGCAGTGTGGGAGTGCAGCTTACGCCATTGGTCAGGGTTTGCAACACCTTCACGATGCATTGGGTGGCAGCAGCTCAAGCATGCATTGTCCCCCCACTCAACGATGAAGTCTGCGAAGGGGTTGGATCTTGATTCAATGGCCTGCTGCTAGTGAGTAAGCATCCGTGATTGAGATATTCTTCGTAGTGCACTGTAGCCTTTAGCGATTGTCATACTCACAAAATTATTGTTATTCGGATATTAATGAAAAAATTGTACCAAAGTTTTAAAATAATTGTTTCTTCATTTTCATATGAAGGAAAGAAATGAGTAATTGATACAGGGTGATGATGTCCTAATCTGATAATATTTCAAAATGTAATTTTTAAATGACAACCAAATGATGGGAAAAATGTTGAGTAAATGTTTAATTAGTTTAAATTGTATTATTTCTATCTTTGCAATAGAAACTACAACATCCTCATTGTTGTTATTTTGCGACTACCTTTCCCTCATTCTTCCAATATTGTAATTTAAAATAAATCAGAATTTTGTTTATATATTTCAATTTTACTCTAAATATGTATGCAAAAAGAGTAGTGTGGGGGTTAACACACTGCCAACACCCTAGGTCCAGAGTCAAGAGTCACCATTGGTGTCCAGCCGTCCATGTGAGACAAACAGCATAAGTGTGAAAGAAGATGTGTTTCTGTGTGAGCAGCAAACATGAGAGGAAGGGTGCATGTATTTGTAAGGGGGTGTGTGCTGACTGCACGAACATCAAACCAGTAATTTTCTGTACATTTTCTTGGCCTTACTCTCTGGCTTTGTTTCATTCTAGGAAGTTGGCATGCCTGTCTCTGGTCAACTAAAGTTGAATGAAATAGCTACAATTCCCAAGCAAAGGCAATGACTGCACAACATCCAGATATTAAAAATTAATTAATCGTTCATATGAAGGAATGAGAATAATTACTCTACAAATTAATACACAAATTACATTACAAATCACATGAGATAAGGAAAGAACAAGAAGTATCAGTGATGCCATCTTCAGTCTTCATCTTCTGATTATCATTAAAAAGCCAGAAACTGACCACTGAAAATGATTGTTAGCCATCAAAACTGGCTAACCATTAGAATAATAAAACCTTAGAAAGCATCTTTCAATACCACTCATATTACAAAACCACGAAACACCTCATAGTAAGCAGGGTTGGAAAAAAACTGTTTTTTTAACCCATTTCACTTGGTTTATTTGGATTTATTGTTTTTTGAGGTTTAATTGAAATCGCTTTAAAATTAAGTTTTATTGATTTAAAGATTTATTTATATTAATTTATATAAAACTAAAACTAACATATATTACTAATTACTAACAAACAGAAGATTTATTTATGTCTAATGTACTTTCATCTTCCCTACTTGTTATATTAATAAAATATTTAAATTACTTCAATGTATAATGCATATTTATCTGCATGTTCAATGTATATGCATATAAATGTAGAAACTGGACAATGATAGGTAATATTCATAGTCCATTCAAAATTTTTCACAACATTCTGGTGGGTTAAACAAATACCAAAAAATAAATTGGTTAGAACACAACCTTTTTATGTTTTCACGTCATATCTTTTGTAGTGACATAGACGAGGACAGTATTTTGGTTAAAATGGAATTTTCCAAGGTCGGCAACACAAAATACGCCAACCAAAAAATCAATATAAATAGCTATTATCAATTTCACAAATGAAAGTATACATCCCTATGCTTGTTCAGAGCAAAATTAAGCTAGTGTTTTTAAAGACATAGATTATTACCAATCATTGTCTGTTAAAAAACAGATTCTGTTAAATCAAAGATTCAAAGGAATCAAAGATTCTGTTAAAAAACAGATTTCAGATTTTTTTTTCCCCTCCCCATCTTTGATACTTATCAAAGATGGGGAGGGGAAAAAAATTGCCCAGCAAGTCCTGCAGCAATCAAACGTATCTTTTCAACTTACGGTTTGGTTAGGTCTAAATTGTGGAACAATTTGGGTGAAGAAAAGGCAGGGAAATTGGCTAATTTTGTCTTAAACACCTAAGAAAAACTTAGACAAATATGTTAAAATTGTAATTTTCATTTAAAGTATATTTTTATAATGTTAATTAAAAGACCATTTGTAGATCAAAAAGCTTACAATTTATGTTTGAAATATGTTTAATAATATACATTTATAAAAAATTAAATTCTTATATAATAATATTTTGGAAATTAGCTTAGAATATTTATATTTATATAAAATATTTCATATTTTTCACGTGTTTTTTTCATGGGTTTTATTAAAAAAAATGGAGCGGGTTTTTTTGGGGTTTGGGGAAAATTGTGCAAACCTTGATAGTAAGTAAAAACACAAGAAGAAATACACAAATATTTTAAACAAGAAAATATGAATTCTCATTATTTATAATTAGAATCAACACATAAGACTGTAACACAAAATACAAATAAAATGTTACTGTACATGAAGAAAATCCTGAAGTATATGAAAATTGTTACACAAAGAATTTAATATACACATATTACTGAAAATAACAACAAATCTTAAATTTAGTTACGCAATTTTAAAGTCAAAAATATTTTTTAATTGTTTGGAAAAATCCAATTTTTCATTTTCTAGCCTATAAATGTTCAAAGAACTACATATCAGTTAGGACTTACACGACACTGTTCAAATTTTGTTTCTGCATCTTCCAACTCAGATTTGATTGATTCAACTCTTGCAGCACCTGCACCAGCACTGTGTTTTACTGCAGTCTGATACCTGAGATGAAAATTCAACACAAAAATTAGTAATGGCATGAGACCACGTTCCAAGTTCTCCTTAGTCCAGACAAACATGGGATTAGGCTAAGACTAAGATAGCTGTATTCATGTACGGAATTTTAAGAGTAGACCAACATGATCCTCCATTCGACCAGACCAAACATTAGTCTTTACCAAGGCATGGTTTAATATTGGACTCCCCTCAATATGGCATTTTGCATTTTAATTTTTATTTCTTCAATTTACACAATTTTGGAGGTTTTACTGAAAATTAGACCAGTTCCATTTTTATATCCTGACTTTCCCCTATTCTAGCCAAAACTCTAAAGAAATCATTTGAAGTTCTTTTTTTTTATATAAAATTTTGAAAATGTTCTAGAAGTTTCACAATTAAAATAGACGTTTCCAATACGAGGAGGCATGACATCATCCAATTTAATAGGGAAATATCCATTTTTGTAAAAATTCTATAAAAGGCTTGGGCTCTAGTGTTGTTTACAAATGGAGAGATATTTTGAAAAAACAATTTTTCAGTATCAGAGATCACCAAAACATTTATTTCAAAACAAAATCTTAACATTCATTTCATAACTTTCCCTCCACTACATCCAGTAAAATCTGTACACTTGGACACATCCTGGAGGGACCAGTGAAATCTTTAAACTTTAACACATTCAAGTTACTTTGTATTTTGGATACCCTTCTAACTTTGTTAGTTGGGACAATCCTGACAATCTTAAGGTAGATTGATTCTTTGAAAATGATGGGAAAAGAAATATTTTTAAACACTTTCTCCAATATTTCTGCTACTTTTGTCTCCAGATGGCCAGTTACGCCAGGTAATGAGAAAAAAAAGAATAATTGGAGAGAGAAATACTCAGAGTGAAATATGACTCCTGATCAAGAAGAAGAAACAATACTGTGCATTGCTGAAGGACCACCAACTCATTAACATGCCACACAATGGTTAAACAAACTAGAATGCTATGGATTCCCACTGCCACAATCAATTAATGAAACTTTGTTTAAACTGTGAGGAATAAATTGGCAGATATCTCTATTTACAAAAGTAGTATTTTCATTCACTTTTTCGTGTAATGTGAAGTAAATAAAATAATTAGTTATGCCATAGAATGACACAGACTTTCTTGTACTAGGTAGTTTCCTAGCTTTTACTTTCTCGCTCTTATTTCATAAAAATAGTAAGAATTGTAATTGTGTGGTGGAAAACATTGTAGTTTCAACATAAAAAAATCTCTTATAGTCAGGCCCTGCTAAAAAAGGGGGGGGGTCAGAATCCACATTTTGTGGATCCTTGTTACAGAAATATTGATGGCAAAACAGTCTGTTCATCTGCAGTCAATGCTATCACTAAACTGTTGAGCCGATTTTATACAAAATTGATATTCCTAGATCAATTTAAAGAAACTTGGGGACCTCTGAGATTGAAACAGATATTTTGATTTTTGGGGATACTTAAACATGAAGCCTCAACCACATTTTCAAATTTTTCTCAAAAATGTCTCCAAATTTTTTGATTAAACTTTGTTCTCCGATAGTAAAAAATTTGAGCCATTTTTCAACAACAACAATAAAAGCGCAAATTTCATTAAAAAAATATGCGAAAACTACTAACATCCATCTGCAATATCAATGGTATTAATTAAAGAACTAATTGTGGAGAGCAAATTTTATTTGGAGGAAAAAAAAAAAAAGAAAAAAAAAGGGGGAAAAACACACACACCACCACCAACAACTCTCTCTCTCTTTCCCTCAAGAATAATCCTAATACTGTATTTGAGTAACTCCTCTAGTGTGCGTGTGTTCAGATGTGTGGTTCCATCACTCATGGCTACACCACTCTCCATGCATCAATCGAGACATAAGGGATGTCATTCGATGTCTCAGTCTCCTGACAGGAAATTGATAATTTGTTTTAGATTCGCCCACAAGATTTTAAGAATTTCCTAAAAATGTGTGTCTTTGTGTTTTGGCACTGCAATCTTGGTGCGTATGCCGGGAACTAAACCAATGCCACCTAAACAGTTCTATGTAGGTGGTGTTGATTAAACTACAGTACAAAAACCAATGTAGATGAAGACAAAGGGAGAAAAATATATGAAGATGAAGAGAAAGACGAAGAGGATGACAAAGAGGATGACAAAGAGGAAGACTAAGAGGATGACAAAGAGGAAGACTAAGAGGATGACAAAGAGGAAGACTAAGAGGATGACAAAGAGGAAGACTAAGAGGATGACAAAGAGGAAGACTAAGAGGATGACAAAGAGGAAGACTAAGAGGATGACAAAGAGGAAGACTAAGAGGATGACAAAGAGGAAGACTAAGAGGATGACAAAGAGGAAGACTAAGAGGATGACAAAGAGGAAGACTAAGAGGATGACAAAGAGGAAGACTAAGAGGATGACAAAGATGAAGATGAAGATGAAGAGATAGACAAAGAGGATGATTATGAGGAAGACGAAGACATAGCAGAAGTCTTAGAAGACAAAGAATATGGGAATACAAAAACGAAGAATTTCCTTTCACAGAAAATTAACTAAATAAGTGGAGGACCTATTAAGTTGTCTGATCAGTTGGCCATGGGTGCACGTCTCCGGGAAGAGCATAGCCATGTCATCGAGCTGGTTGCTGCAAGGGCATCTGGGCTGAGAGAATCAATGTTATGTCTTCACAGAATTTTGAGGAGACAAAAATATTTGTATGAGAAATAAGAAAAACCAAGTGACCCAGAGGTGCAACACATAAAAGTGTGTTTGCGGATGATGAAATGTGGTTTTCTAATTGATTTTAAAAATATATACAACAAATCAAAAGAAAATCATTCCAAAATGACCTTTGACTAAATCAATTTTATGAAACCATTACATTACCAGTGTTCAGGAAAGCCAAAGGTAGAAATCGTGCTAAATGTCACAAAATAATTGCAAAATTTAAGTGGTTAGTTCGAAACGCTGACACAACATCTAAACTGAACAAAGAGGACTCTGAACTGAAGAAAGAAGAAAAAAAGAAAAGGCAAACAACTGAAAGTAGTTTAACGTGCCAGCGATGCCACATTCAGCTAGTGTAGTTACAAGATCCAAAAAATTTCAAAGTTTTTCAATCTTAGAAAATTCAGAGATAGTGAAAACCAGCCCTAAGTCATGTTCTTAAAAGAAATTTAAAGAAAAAATTTGGAGTCACTATTGAGAAAATTTTGAAAATGTTCTAGGGCAGCGGTTGCCAACTGTAGAAGTAATGACATCGGAGCTGCTTTGCTCTCCAAGATAAGACACTCGGAGAAGGAGCCCAAGCAAACGGGAGGGGGGAGGGAGGGAAGAAGGGGAAGACAGCGGTCGAAAACCTTGTCAGTGGACCTTTGCTGGTATTTCAGACAACGTAAGTGGGAAGACATTTACGCCCGTTAATTTTCTTTCTGTTCAGGAAGAAAGGTTTCCTTTTGTAGATACCAAAACAATGGCGAAGTGTTTAGTGTGTTCGAAAGAACTCCAGTATATTAAAAATTCCAACCTACAGATGCATTATGTAGCTTTGCAATCCAGAGAAATCAGAGAGTTTAAAATAAATTCTGAGAACTGACTTTATTTGCAATCATGGGATAAGTAAAGGAATTTGTAGACAGAAAATTATGGAATAGGGACTGAAAATCACAAGGATTTACAACATTCTCAAACAAAATTTGGAATCTGAGGAATTTGAATGACACGACAATCATCATAGGAGATTTTAACTTCCCAGCAATACACTGGCCTCAACCTTCGTTAAACAATTCAGCAGAATATCAACCACCTGCAGCCAGAGATTTTCTTGAAGTATATGAAGATACCAATTTCACCCAGCTAGTCACAGAAGAAACCTGATTCAGACAAGGACAGTGGCCATCAATTCTTGATCTGATCTTCATACATCCATACATAGCCATATCGGAACCAGCGATCATGTCGTTCTGACAATTGAAATGCCAATCAACCTGTATGGACATTCCCTTACACAGTATACTTGGAGAAATTATTGGCTTGCAAATTTCAATGCAATTAGAAATGATCTTCGGCAAGATGTTTCTCACCAACATCCTGTTTCACAAACAGTTGAACACAACTGGCAGACCTTTAGCTCTAAGTTGTCAAATGCTTTGACTACTCATTCACCTCTACAACACAAAATAATAAAGAGAAGGAAGCCGTGGATCAACGAAAGAATACTATAGCTGATACGCAATAAGAAAAGATTATGGACCAAATTTAGAACCACCAATTCACAACATCACTTCTGCAACTATAAATCACATCGCAACTACATCACGAGAGAAATTCACTCCACCAGGCAAAAATACGAAGGATATAGCACATAAGAAAGGCAAACAACTGTACTCTTACAACCGTGGTCAAACACCCTCTTCTACAACTGCTCCAATGTCCTTATGCAGAGAAAATGGTGAAATTACATCTGAACAACAGACCATTGCTGACACTTTAGTAAATGTATTCCAGAATTCCTTTTCTGTAGAACCGGATGGGCCACTTCCACTCATCAACACTCCACCTTCTGAAGAATATCTAGAGGACATCGACTTACAAATCAGCGACTATGAAATACTCTGAACCCTTGATTACAGCTCTGCTGCTGGACCAGATGGTATCCCTCCTCTCTTTTATTGAGAGAATGTGCATCTGAAACTGCTCCAGCCTTACATGAGATTTTTCGGCAATCTTTAGATTCTGCTATATTACCAACTGACTGGAAAACTGTGGACATTATTCCTATTTTCAAAAGGAAGTAAATTAAATCCAGACAACTACAAACCAATTAGTTTGACCAACACGACCTGTAAGATATCCTGGAGAGGATCCTGGTCAACCACATCCTCGAATTTGCACTGACAACTAAATACTTTCCACCGAATCAACATGGTTTTGTTCCTGGCAGATCAATTATGATGAATCTGCTGACCTCTCTCCACTATTGGACTGATGCTCTGATCAACGGACTTCCAACCAATATAATCTACTTAGATTTCTCAAAGGTGTTCGACAAAGTTCCTTATCGCAGGTTACTTCATTAACTCGAGCACCTTGGAATTAAGAGACAAAATTCTTTGATGGATCAAATCCTTCTTACAAGACCGTAGTTACCAAGTGAAAATCTGTTCTCAAAAATCTTCGGTCAAAAGGATTACAAGTGGGGTTCCAGAGGGCTCCGTTCTCGGTCCTATTCTATTTGTACTGTACACTAGTGATATCTCTGTCAACAAGGCCTCCAATTTCATAATGTATACAGATGATACCAAATTTTACTCTAACCCGTTAACTCATCATCATCAGTTACAAGAAGACTTAAGATGCCGTACAAGATTGGTCCATGACATGGATTATGCCATTGAATGAGTCAAAGTGCACTGTATTGCACATTGGAAAAAATAATCCAAAATCACCATACTACCTTGGATCTACTATGCTAACAATCTCAAAAGTCATGAACGATCGTGGCATCATGGTCAATGATGACTTGAAATGGGAAACCCATGTCTCTTATACAGTAAAGAGAGCAAATAAGGCCATATACTCTCTTAGAAAAGCATTTAACTTGCTCAGAGCGGAATCTTTCACCTTTCTTTACAATACGTGTATCCTTACGATAGTAGAATTTGGGACTGCAATCTGGAAGCCTTATTACACTAAAGACATCAAGGCACTTGAAAGTATACAAAGGCGAGCAACACGCATACCCATCAATCTCAAATATCTCCCATATGAAGAAAGACTTCACAGATTGAAATTACCCTTACTTAGCGAGAGAAGAGTTAGTGCTGACATCATCGAAACCTACAAAATCATTAATGGATATTACAACGCTGATCTGCAAGACATATTCCTCTTTTCTACCAACACACATCTTAAGAGGACACTCTATGAAGCTGATGAAGTCTAGACACAACCTGGTTCAACACAAAAACTCCTTGAGAAATAGTAGACATGTGGAATCTCCTTCCCGAACCTGTTGTGACTGCATCCTCACTCAATGCTTACAAAAACCTCAACGATCACTTTGTAAATAGATGAACTCTACATATTTCATTCTATCTCAACTATGTTAAAGCCTCTACGTTTTTGTTTGGGAATAGATAACTTAACTTTATTATTTCTCTACACGCCAACTCCATGTATTTTGTGATACAATAGTTTTCGATTAATCATCATATATTATAACTGCGCCGAATCAGGTTACCATCAGTGTTACTGTTGCCTATATTAATTACAAATAAATAAATAAAAATTGTACACAAAAAACAAGCCTTGGCTCCAAATTCTCTCATGTGATCCCTACTGGGTACCTATTTGTTAACCCTGGAGAGGTGGCAGTTGCCGGAGTTACGTTAGAGTGGTGCGAGGTCCTTTCTGACCCCTTGAAGTTATTTCTTTATAATATTATATTTATCAAAAAATAAGTGTGAAATTAGTTATTTTAATCATGATCAAGCATTTATAAGGTAGTATTAACGTAATGCTCTATCATAAACAAACATGCAAATGAGGAATTGCAAAAACTAAACGGACAAATTTATAATTTATCTTCAATTTGATGTAGTGACTCCATTTACATTTTCCTGAACATTTCAATGACAAAGGAATCAGATAACTCTGTAAGTTTTGTTTTGTAACATTGTCTCGCACAACAATAAGTAAACAATTAATTGAAAATGATTCTAAGTCAAACATAACTTAGAAAAAGTACGAAATTTAAGATGTTTGTATTGGTGCCACAAATATTTATAAATTAATTATTACATCTAAAATTTGGGAAGGAACATATGGCATGTCAACAATTTATTACTGTTCTCTCTGAACTACACTGTTTACACCAAACATCTTGATGATCTTTACAAACTTGTTTTCTGCATTTAGCATAAAAAGTGTAGTTTTCCTCAAATTATTTATAATGTCAAATAAATAAACAATATACTTCATGCTGACACATTCTATCAATGTACCGGCATGACTGAAGTACTGCTGCAAGCTCTTCGCATTGCCGACGGAAGTGGTGGTGCGGGGGTCAGACAGATCATTTTGCACGAGACGGCTCGACTGTTATCGCTCTTCAAGGAACCTGTTGCGCTTTCGCGAAGTGCTTATATCTTTCAGACAAAAGCTCAAGAATTGGTGAAAGGTATGTGAAATGTAAAGCTTCTGATTCGCAAAATTAGGCAACTGCAGCAAAGATACGTGGGGTCACAAGGGACCCCGCGCCACCTCTCTCGGGTTAACATTAATTATCGTTTCAGAACGAAGTATTTCTTTATATTATATACTATTGTATAAAATATTATTGTCCTAAAATGTGAAAAGTGTCTTTCCCAAAATTATTATATAATAGAACAATGGATAGATCATAGTACTGGTTACAATACACAGTCGAATATTGTTTTGAGTTATGTAATAATGTATGTACTATTATATAATGCTTCATATTGTTATTGAACCATAAACGTTTTAAATAATAATTACCAGTTGAAAATAAAATTATTGATTATCCAAGCAAACATTTCCCCCCCACATCCATACCATCATTGGAACACTGTGCGCTTGCCGCCGTGTCAAGCTCTGCCATTGCTCAGCTGAAAGGTTTGGAGCTAGAGAGCAGTTTTCGTGATGTCACAGAGCATTGAGTTGGCAACCACTGTTCTAGGAGCTTCACATGAATTATCTTTAAAATTTCAAGTATAATTTTGGAAAAAATCCTGTTAATAGTTGCGGCACTAGTGTTGTTCACAATGAACAGATAGGAAGATGGACAGAGAAAAGGAAGTTTTGACAGGGTGAAGAAGAAAGAGGAGATAAAATACATCCCCCTTTTCTGGTATCAGGGGATCCAAATTATGTATTTCTGTTAAAATCTCAAAATCGTTTCTATGCAGCATTACATAACTTTCTCTGTACTATGTATATAACTCAGTATATAGATACGTATATGGGAAAGTTAAAAAGTTATTTCAATTTTTAAAATAAATGTTTTTAATGAAAATACCAGAGTAATACTTTTTAATTTAAATCCATGAAGTTGAGTTTTAGGCAGAGGTAGAAAAATAATAAATTGTGTATCTAGAGAGAGAGAGAGAGAGAGAGAAAGATAGATAGATAGATATGTGTGTGTGTAAATAAAAAGAAAATTTGACACTTTTATAAGTTGGACAAATTTTAAGTGTACCACAGGTTTTACTGAGTACACCCCCTACACAAGGGAAAAAGGGAGTGTATTCCTAAAAAATTATATTTGTTTTGATTGTCTTAAAAACAGAAAGAGAAAAAAAATTACCTTGTTTTAGCTGAATCCATATCCAAAGTCAATTTTGTGAGATTTCGTTTGTGCTTCATTATATTAGGTACATCTTTCTCCAAAATTGATTGCAATACACCAATAACTTTCTGCTCCACATCTAATTCAAAATCTACTTCATCTGAAGCTAGTTCTTGTTGCACCTTCCCACAAATGTGCAATATTTTTCTGAAACAAAAACACAAGATTGTACTAGGGTGCAAGAAAAAACTCATTTAAACATCACAACAAATGCAATTTTCTGATAAGTTGCAAAACATAGAATCCTAATCACTGAAAGACTACACCTCGCTCTCCAATTACGATCTTGAGAAATAAAAACTGCAATCCATTATTATCTTGGAAAGTTACTGTTGCAGCAATTAGTTCAGAGAAATAGAATAACTTTACTACATAAGCCTAATTGCAGAGAATGTAATGTTCTTAAATATTACTCTGAAGTTCAATGAAATGTTTCAATAAATATTTGGAAAGCCAACAAAGGAGGAAAAATAATATATAAACACTAAATAAACCATAAATAAAATTTTTGTTGGAATATTGTTTGGATGTGTTTTCATAATTTTTGAAGGTTCCTGAATTTTGACATGATTGTTATTTGTTATTTAATTATCAACAACCTTATTTACTCTAAAAGACATTTACAGTATGGAAGTATCTTTGACAGAGCATAAAAGTATGATTAGTGTACTCATGTGGAAGCTTTTACGAGATTTCATTTGCCTACTCTTTTTCTTATACAAAAGAAAAGTGATATTGAAACAATTTAGCATTACTGTCTTAACCAAAAGTACAGTATCTAAGGTTTCAGAATAATTTTAATACAACGAAATGATATGATATGGAATTTTTTTTATTGTTAGAACTGGAGTAAATTAGAAGACGCACATTAAATTCCTGGTAACTATTACTTCTGGGTAACTATTACTTTGAATAACTTAAAGGATTAAATAAATTTTATGAGACTGAGTCCACTTCTCACAACCTAAGAATCATTAGTATAATGTGTCACTACAATTGGGTCAGACCAAATATGACACCTTAACACGTCATCATCCTTCTTCATTGGATAAAATAAGACACTAATGCATATTAATCTATAGCATGTTATTAAACGACTTCAAACTTCAACAAATAAACTTCTAGCTTCAGCACCAAAAACATAAAAATCATGCTATAAAATGACGAGTTTATTCTCCAGTTTTAACTATGAAACACAGATTTCGATTAGGTTAATTCAAATTTCAAATGAATAAATAATTTTTAATAAAGTGTTTGTATTTATCATAATTCTTTTTTATTTAAAAAAAAAGTATTTTGTGAAACCTACAGTATTTTATAAATAACATTTTATACAAAATTTGAATATTGCCACTGGAATAATGTAACAATTACTGCTCATCAAAATCCATCGTTTTTTTATTTACTAACCAAGAAAATGTAGTGTATGTTTTATACAAAAAAGTAAATAGAGTTTTGTTAATTTAAAATAGCAATTAAAACAATATTTTGACAATTAAAATTAATTGTTTTAAATAATAATCATCACCATATCCTACCTGGTTACAATTACAAACGCTAATTACATGGATACCTCATAACCCTAACATTAAATACAAATAACATGAAACAAGATTATCTGTACATTTCAATGAAATCTAAGATTTCAAGAATGTACTTTCTAACTGATGTCAAATTTCACACTAGCCTGAGAAACCCTCTCGAAAAATCGAAGATATACAAAGAGACATGATAAATCAAGAATAATCCAAGAATCAAACCAACAAAAACTACAAATGTTTTCATCTCACAACTGTAAGGAAGGTAATTGAAAACAACTACATTTTGACCGTGGAATTGTTCTTTAATAAATAATTGCCAGGTTTACGATCTTTACTCAATCAACAATATCCTGTCATCACTGGATAAACAAAGGAGATATTTGATATCATTTCCCAGTTGGAAGAAATTTTCCTGGAAGAATCTTTGTTTCCAATTGTTTTCCAAACCTTCAGCTTTTCTATTAAATCCTTTAAAAACTAGTAGTTATGAAAGAATTTTAATAGTTAGAATGAAAAGTGTCTCATAAAATATCTAGAATTTATTGCCTCAATCATAGAATAAAAGATTAAATAATATTTTCTTAAATTAAAATGCTACTTTTACGTTTACACATGTGTAGTAAGAGAAAATAGGAAATCAGGAAGACATGTGCACCTGCATATATCATAACTGCATCTAACTCGTCATACACAATTGAAATCATACATGCGACTCAATAAATAATATTATTATAAAAATTTGATGTTAAGTAGGTTGATGCGAACAGATATATACATTTTCTCTAAAAATTGCATATTGTAGATGCATATTTTGTAAGTTAATATATTAGTTTATATTACAAAACTTCTTTCTCTTTTGCAATTATGTAACAAAGAACTGCCATGTACCCTCTGAATCAACTAACCCTAATGAACATTGGCTCCAATTTCTTTAAAAATAATTTGTGACTGTTATAAATTGAAGTATTGCATTTACTTCTAGTCAACATTTATAAAATAAATTAATTCCTCAATTTTCTTACTTCCTTATTAATTTACCCTCTTTTATGACTCAAAAAGAGGATCTGATTACTGTGATTAAAAAGAAGTACAAAATATTACAAAATTCAGATATCTTATTAAAAATTTCACAGCAAACTATCCAACAAATTTGATTAAAATTAATGCTAAAGTGATAACAAGGCCAGCTTGAATCATAATCATTTTCAATTTGTAAGTTTTAGGTCTGAAAAACCTGATCCTTTTGAACCGCAATTCCTCAGTCACTAAGGTGGTCCTTATCTTGACTTCTTAATTTAGGTTTCCGATACTCATTCCACCCCTTTGACCTGAATATCATTGTCCATTTTACATATCCGTAAGCCTTCATACTCTTGATTAATTTTTGACATTTTCTTCGATATTCTACTGTTTCAACCACATTTTTTACTTTCAGTCTCTTTTGTAATATGTTTCAATTTCTAATTTTGTCTCTGCTACACACATTCCTTAATGATTTTAAGTATCTCAGCAGAGCCACTTCAGAATTCTGTCTCAGTTACAGCACCAATGGGTGCCTTTCATACAGTTTTGTTGGTACATACTCTTGTGTAAATAATTTTCATGCCTGGTCATATTTTTGAGATGAATTTTGATGTAGCACCTAATGTTGTATTACCCCAGTCAATTTAATGTCAAAATCTTCACTGTTTAGTGTTTGAATCTCAACTAATACATTTTACAGATATATTTGCTTATCACAAGATCCATTCAAAATCAATCTTTAGAATTCCGTTCCTATAAGAAGTGGTTAAAAATATATACGAATGAATCACTGGTTGGTTGACTGTTATGTTTATTTCATTACACCTCTCTAACTTAATTAGAGTATCTCTAGCATGTAATTTACATGTAGACAAACAGGCAATGCTCTAATCCAAGACCACACTCACCCAAGCAAAAAGTTCTCATCCGAAATTCCAGGGACACTTTCTTGCATAACAGCTCCAAGCATGTGTTCAGGAACCTTTTTCTGTAAACAAAGAATTTATGTTATTTAACATCAACCTAACATTTATAGAGAAAATTATTAATGTAAAAATAATACATAAAATTAATTTAAAAAATACTAAAAAAAATCACAATTATTTTTAAAACCACAATAGTAACACTTACGACTCTCTTGTCTCTTTCTTGCCCTTGGCCAGAAATACATGCAGCAAGTTTTTTACTAGTGTTTTGACAGGCAATTCTTATACAATCAACTCTTCTATCTGCTTCTTGGAGGTCATCGGAAAGAACTTCAGTCTTGTCAGCTCTAAATTAACAGAAATCAAGTCAGAACACATAGATTTTTGTATTGATGAATTAATAATTAATTAAATATCAATGATGCTTTTGTACTATTCAGAGAAAAAAGACATTACATTAATAGCTCATGGTATAAAAGTTCAAACAATTTTTACCTAGAAAATGTCTGGTCAGCAAGTTGTTTCACTCTAAAAAACTGTTTCTTCATTTTGACAGTTCAAGCAATCTCACAAAGATACAGAATGAATCTTTTCACAACATTCCAAGTCAACATTCAATGTTTCATAACATAGACCACAACATTGTATGTTCATCATATATTTAAAACCACAAGGAAATTCAGTCACACCATTCTGAAGGAAGTGTTCAAAGTAATCAGCTACAGATCTATAATAAGAAGACAAAACTTAACAATGCTGTCAAGCTACACTTTAATCACACCCCTCAAGCCAACTGAGCAGGAAACAGTTCAATCGAACTTGGTAAGGTTGGGGACGCTATCAAGTCAAATCATTGGTTGCATTAACTAATCAAACAAGATAAGCCCATCCCATCACAAAACTCATAATGGCAGGGATGATCTCATCCTATTCAGGAGTCTCATAAATGCAGTTGTATGATCAAACCCTTCATGTGTATCGAATAGATAATAATAAAGAACCATGAAAATGCCAACAAACTGATGAATACCAGCCTGTTCCAAAAAATCCAAATACATAATCACACTTACCAGTCAATGTAATACACCGCTCGGCCCAACTTCCCTATGTACACCTATCGATATAGTCTCTCTCGATTGTGTCATCACATGCCATATCGAGAATCGGTCGATGGCGAGTCATGCTTCTGTCAAAATAGCAAAGATCTTCTTTAGAAGATAAATTTGCTGCTGTGAATACTTTTTTAAAAATATTGCGTACACATAAAAAAAAGGTTGTGTGATCTTCAGGATGTGAGTATATTATGAATCGCTTTCAAAACATTACTTTATCGGTAAAGTGAAATTTTGGGGGTATAGTTGCAGAAATTATTTACAGGAAATAGACAGCTGGACTCAGGTTTTGCGAGTGTGGTTAGACTGATTTCGTAACTCATTTGTTACAATAAATTTTTCGAAATTTATGAATTAAAATTTCGTCCTAAATGGTCAGCATACGGATAAAATTGATGATCACTATGCAATGCTTCCAAATCGTCTTCCCAGAAAAATGTATAATAATATATATTGTAATGTATATAATGGATTCGTAGCTTGTTTTTGTAAGTAAAAAAAATCTTATAACAGCAGATTCTTCAAGGAAAAAGTAGATCGTATCAGTTTTACCTCTAATTGTAATGTAAAACAGATGCAAGGAACGTTTTATTATTTTTAAACGTGCAATACAATTTCACGTTGCACAAATTTAAAACATCATTGGAAAGGGTTATTTTCTTTTTCTATCTCTTTTTTCAAAGAGCACTTTCTATAAAATTGATATTGTGAAATGTCCGTATATTCTTGTTCCAAGATTATTTTTTGTTTGTCAAATGTTTTGAGCTTTGGGCACTGGGCGCGAAGGAATATCTTGATGTTTAAACTCTTAGGTATGATATTTCCTCACGACACTCCGACGCGATGCTGCGATGGTTTCTATCGCGTACATGCTTCCAGACAAGTAGTAGTGGTGTATCTGGTGTGCGGGGAAATCCACGCTCGATCAAGATGGGTCTCGACAGAAAGTTTATGAATGTAATCGTTTTAGGATTTGGGTTCATGTTTGTTTTTACGGCATTCCAGACCATGGGCAACATAGAGGTGAGTTAATAACTAAAATTTTGAACATTTGCGATGTTTAGGTACCTGTCATTTTTGCGGAATGCCAGTTGTCATAATGACAGGTGTCTAAACAGTTATCGACAAATTTGAATACTTGAATGTAAAGTCATGAAAAAATATATGAGAATTTTTTGTTGTGAATTTGTGAAGAACGAAACAAGTCAATGGAAGGAAGCGCGGTTTTTTCAAAATGAACCAGCATACGATTTTTTCTAAAAATCAATACGTCCACAAATAATTTCGAAAATACATATTTAATACATTTTATTGATGGTTTTTCGTTTTTATGTATTTACCAGTATATATTTGGAGCAGTGAATCATCTGAAAGTGAAGAGAAGGGTGAAAAACGTGAGAAATAATTCTCGTGTTCTTTAATGTTTCCAAAACTTTTCTCGCTGTTGACTGGTGTTTTCTTTTCTTTTCTTTTTTTCTTTTTTAAACGAAAAATGTATGGAAGAGAATTATGCATTTTCTCCATGTTTCTTAATAGTCCAGGATCAAATGTAAATGTGGTAGTACGATAGGTCGGATGCTTTCTTTGTTTTTGTAGTTAAATTTCTGCAAGAATTTATTCAAACGTTTCTTCGTAGCATGTTGGCGCGAGTTCAAGACTCGTTCACCGAATTGCTCCATTTTCTATCAAGATTGTTAATAATTGGCCTACTTGACTCGTCTGATACAATGATAACATATTGGCACGAAAATATAGGTCACTTGAACCTTAAGTAGGTCAGATATATTGGAGAAATAAAGTAAAAATGTTTCTTAAAACATTGATTTGATGCCATCCTGTGTCATATTTTTGAAAGGATCAATTTCACTACATTTTTGATGCTTCAAAGAAACTTTCTATTTTTCGTCGAAACTTTCCGGTTTAGGATGCGAAATTTATTTATGTAAAACAAAAATTAGGCATTTAATGGTGAAAAAGTTAAGGAGCAATGAATACGTCCATTCGCACGATTGTTGTTGTTTTTGAGATACCATAACTTGGAATAGTTTCCCTTTTAAAATAAACGATCTTTGGCTTATAATTGGAAGGTAACATATTCGTGAGTGAAGAGTTAGATTTGAACTATATTGTTTGTAAAACTGACCATTTTTTGTACTGCGAATTAAATCGTTTCCAATTTCCAAAAACAAAGAAGCAATTTACAGGAAACTTTAATAGAATAAATGGTTTAATATTAATCAAGAGAAGAATCTATATAGCTAAAGTTGAATCATGCCGTTTCCCTCCGCATGTGCACCAGAGACAAATCCCTAAAAGAAATTCATAAAATGTTTGTTGCAAATTGGGATTGAATCGGTAATGAAGTCCCTAACATGTGTCTGAAACATTTTCAGATTTTCTTAGATGCAAATTGTTGGTATCAGTTGCTGTCAACTTTTTGGTAAACATTGGACATTTTACGAAAGTTTTTTCATTCTCCCACGGGTCGAATAGCTTGCAACATAAATATTTAAATGAAAGCTCAATAGGATAATATTTAAATATTTTTACGACAGGTATCTAGAAATGCTAGAATTCAGCCTTCGCCTTGAAGTTGGACGAGCAAAAACTAAACTTTAGAACGGGAACCCGCAGACTATATTTTGTTGCCAATTCGTATTTTACAGCGTAAACTGTGTAGTTTTTGTATTTAGAATTTATTTCAACTTGTAGTAGATCACACGATAATAATTAAAATGAAGATATATTTAATGCGAAAATTAATTTTTTATGACGATATGGTTGATGCAGAGTGCGCTTGTCGAATATTATGTTGTGCGTAGAGTTTGTTTTTGACAGCGAGGCAGGGATATTGAAGATAAATGCAAGATAATGGGTAAAAACGAGCTTTCTCAATAGATCACGTTTAAATAGTCATTTTCCGAACTTTTGTTTCAATACTTTGCGAAATGATCACATGTGACAATTGGTTAGAAAAAAGGAAAAACAAGTAGCTTACTTCGATGGAGGCAGAGGGCGGTCCGCCTCGGGTGACATTTCTGCAAAGACTGATATTTATTTATTGAATTTAAATAATTTGAAAGTATTAATTACAAACTGCACAGAAAGTTAATTTTAACGGTAATTTTATTATTTACTTTATTTAACATTTTCTGTGATGTTTTCGAACTAGTATCACGGTAAAATGCATCTCCCTTAATTTAAGTAAACGCTAATTACATATTTTATTTCTTTTCACTTCCCTCGGTCATTGTTTTTTGCTGCCATATTATTATTATTATTATTATTATTATTGTATTTTTCATAGAAGAAATTAGTTTAACATAGTTGGTAGATTCTTCACATTCTTCTTTAAAATTATTAATGAGCCTTCCGTTTACACACTTTTTTGAATGTAGAGATCACTAACTCTATAGTGAAGACTAATCTGATTTTCACCCTATTGGAGCGCCGTCTATTAAGATTGGAAAGAAAACACGTGGGAAAGCGCGGCTTTCCGAAACTTTTCCTCCTCCTATTAGTTTTACTTGACTATGCACTTTTTTAATAGATGACATTTAATGATCTAATATTGAGGGATAAATTGTTGAAAAATATTTCTTCTTCTACCCTTCTCTTCTAATTATTTTTGGCAAGCAATACTCCTCCATTTGTTGGACATGTTCTTTCAATTTTCTCCCGTATTCGGCCACTCTTTCTCCGATATTAAAGACCTTCAGTTCTGCTGTTGCCCTCATTTCTTATTTTGTCTAATATGGAACAACCTGAATCTTCTCTGCGGAATCTCATTTCTGCAGTTTGTATTCTATTGACTTCTTTTTGCGAGGGGACCAAACTTCCGTTTCCATACATTAGGATTGGTGTCGTCATTACTTTATACAATTTTATTCTGGCATCCTTGTTTAGATGCCGAGAGTTCTATTAATTGCCCAGCATACATATTCGAAACATTGGATTGTAATTTGTATTCTTCGAAAAAGATATCTCTAGATTTAATATTCGAGAGGTAACATATTTGAACAACTTTAAGAATTCCAGAAGTTTTTATGATCATAGCAGCTACACCGTATTTATAAACGCATTCCCTCTAATCGAGAAAAAATGGAAAAAATTGCAACAATTTTTCTGAAAATTTCAGAGACTTCTTGTAAAGTATGATGAAAAATATCTCAATGGTCCCCAGAACGGTACAACTAAACTTACTCCTGTGTTTAACAAGTTTCAGTTCAAAAACTTCTAATCTGACCGTGACAGTCGTTCTGAAGCTTGTGCGAAGTTAGAGCGTAAAAGAGCCTTAAACATAGCACAGAGAGGATAAGTAAAAGTTTTTCACACAAAAGTTACGTATTTTGTTGCGCAGATTCGAAATTCTTAAAATAGTTTGTTCCCATTCGAAATTCAAATCTCGTAAAGAGATAGGAGGGACTGAACTTAATTTAATTTATCACTAAAAAGTTTAACTTTCTCTTATCCACATTTTATTTAATCATTTTTTGCGAGTTATTCGTGCATTCCATCACTTTTTGGACATGCGACATGTAGAGTTAAATTAGAAATACGAAACAATACTTATGGGCATACTGGTGCAAATGTGCAAATGTTTTCCTTCTGTTGGTTTTCTTTCTCCAATTCCATAGAAGAAGCCTTTCTCCAAGTCTCTTCAGTACACTCATTTAGTTAGACCATCCTACAACATTTTCTCTTTAGTTTTTCCCATTGATGTCAATAATATAGACAGTGGATAATAGGCTTTAAATAAAAGCTCTCCAGGACTAGCTCATCTGAAAGCGGTTACAATTTTGAACCACCCCCCTATTTAAGTGGGGGACCTTGCCCAAAATTGGGGTAAGTGGCTTATTTATTTATGTATTGATGTCGTACGTTTTGTATTCTTTCCTCCCAAATGTCACGTACGTTTAACTGTTTTTGGCAGTGAATAAAGTGTCATAGGCTGAGATACAGAAACCTCTTTTGGGTTTGCCTCAACGTTTTTTCAGTGAGGTATCATTAAAGACAAACATTTTATGATTGAAATAAATATGAATAATTGAATAAACTAATATGGACAATTTATTATCGTTGATGATCTTAGTTTTGAATATTGTGCAGGCACTTGGCCGCAATACCAAGATTACGATATCATATTGTTTCTTCTTATGTATTCTATTTTTTAAGCAGTGGTGTAGCCGATAAGTTTCCTCCCCACAAAGGTGCCTCCAGAATAATACCTCCCATTTTTCTAAATAAATTATATTTTAATCGTATAACATATTTGATGTAACAAATAAGCATGATTTTCCCTGAATTCTATTATTTTTATTAGGTAGATGCTTGATTTATTGCTCACACTTCGTATTTTGTTATGAGGTTTGAAGTTTTCAAAAGAAGTACATTACGAATTTTAAGTAAATTTTGTTCAACGTAAGAAAATATTTCTTCAGTGTATTACTAATAAGAACAAATAATCTGAGACTACATTGTAAGAGGAAACTAATGATTAGGAATTAAGAGAATTGTTTTTCTCGCGAATGAAATGGTTGAAGTGTATGCTATTTGTCGTGTACTGTCATTCTTCACGGCAACTTTTAATGACTGTAGAGTTGCAATGGAATGTTATTGAGATGCTAAGCATTTTAAGGTCCATACGTCCAGTCTTGTATGCGAGATTAAATTCATCTTCAGATAATTCGATAACCATAGAATGAAAAAGTCATTGATTTGATCAAAGCAGTTGTGCTGCGAATACTGTTTTTACTGCAGATTCGCGGTATTTGTAATAAATTTGATAGTAAACTTCCGAATTATGTGTGAAATAAGTATACAGGAAGACGAATATAATTATTGGGTAAACAAAAAAATGCTTAACTTTTGTGTATTCTAGGAATTTTTTATCACATTTATCCTCTTTTCAGTCGAAGTTCAAAAGGTATTTTCAAATAAACTTAAAGCTGATACTTTACGTCATAAGTCACCTTGAAAGGAAAGAAGGATTTGGCAATTGAATTTGGAAGAACATTCATAATGATTCAAATCCGCAATGAGATCAAAACCAGAGCCGTTTACTTGTTTATAACGAATCACCAAATTTGTCTCAGTAGCGCCTCCCCCCCCCAAAAAGGATCGTCGAATATTTTCATTCCATTTTTCTTTGTGGCATCATGCACGTGTGATTGTCGTTTCCTGCTACAATGTATGTATGTACTTGGCGCGACAGCCCGTGAGCAGGCTCTGACCTACCGGCTACATCCTTGCCTCGCGGCCGTGGATAAAGGGGAAGGGGGTACATGTGGTTAGCACGTAGACATCCCCACTCAGTAATCCGGTCTTCTCAACCTGAGAAGTGAATTTTCTCATCGTCACACAGCAACATATACTGGTACAGAGCAAAAAAAAACGCACGCTATAGTTTTGCCTCGACCGAGAATCGAACCCGGGGCCGCGTATAGGAAAGCGAGCACGCTGACCAAGAGCTTCCCGCGAGGCTATAAGAATCGCTTATTGTAAAAACCCCCTAACTGACACTTATTCCAAAACCTAAGGAATACGGTGCTACTGTTCGTATCTCTGCAGAAACGTTCAGAAATAGTAAGCAGAATGGCAAATTTAAACTCGAAAAATAAACAAAACGCTGAAATTATTTATCTGTTATATTTTATAAATAATTTTCTTTGACCCGTTCGTCTTTTAAAATCAAGATGACTGTATTTTCAATTACAATCGTAGATGTCAAGTTGTAAATTTGTTTTAAAGTACGTAATATTGAAAATTATATGTTAGGCCACTTTTGTTTATTAATAATAAAGTACAATTAATTATTTTAAATCATTGTAGATTTTAGTTTTAAATAACTTCAAAATAATGTGATTACTACTTGTCATAATGTGGAAATGAAGCCTCTTTTTTTTCGTAAGTTTTCAGTTTTTAAAGAAATACTTCGAGTTAAATCAAAAAGTTGAAATTTTTACTGAAGTTTTCTATGTTAGCGGTCTAGCATGTGTGCAATTTTCATATTTGTATTTGGTCCCCCAAAAGAGATATTACAGTTCAAAATTTGGAAAAAATCCAAAATTCCAATTTTCAAGAGGATGTAATTTTCAAATGATACATTATACATCAATGATATTTTACAAAATGTAACTATACTGTTATGTGTAAAAACACAAAAAATTAAGGCTTTGATTCTATTCCTTCTTTGAGAAATTACTCTCTGAAAATCGAATTTCGTTCATTCGCGTCACATAGAGTTGGTTGCAAATATTCTTCAGATAGGTAAATAATATTTGCCGGCCAGAGTATACTGAATCGAGTGCTTTTTATTCTAGAATACTAGAACAACCTAGAGCGGAGTAATTTCGAAAAGAGTAAATGTCTGCAAACGCGAAAAATGGCGCACGGCGTGAAACAAAAATGGCCGCCATTTGTAAACCAGGTACAATAAAAAAAGTTAAAGATTTTTACAGCCAAAACCAAGGGAAATGTGTGTACAAAATATGAATTTTTTTCGAGATGGTCGAGCGACTTGTGCGAAAATAGATTGACCCTTCCTGACAAATCTTATGAATAACTGTGCATTAATCACTCTATATTATAAAAACACCACAAGTTATGCGGTCTATTTTTTTACAGTCACTTTGGAATTGTTTTTAAAAAAATGTGCCCAAATAAGTGTGTACACAAGTTATTTTGTATACATCATATTCATGTAAGAATACGATGTATACAATATTCAATCATATTAAAGAACTCTGAGAGGGTTTTTTGTTTCTCCTGGAAAATTTCAATTTTGGTACTTGAGGGATTTTCACGATAATCAATTCATATGTACACTAAACTTCGATGAGTTCAAACAAAATTATGTAAAAACTATCTTTCCAAAGTGTCTAAAAATTTGTTTATTTTTAACGGAAGTTATGGGGCATAATTTTGAAGAGTTAAAAAGAAAAGTGTCTCTTTTGTGAGTCATTAATTAACATTTTTTAGGGGTAGATACTGGAAAACCCCTCTGAAAACTCAGACATCTGTTTTCTACACTAGGAATGTTGTGAATAATGTTTATGTTGCCTGGAAACATGAATGCAACGTGAATAAAAAGGCGCGAGAAAGAACTGGAACAAAATTTAGACACTCATTTTTCCAGCAATGCATTTTAATAAAAAAAATCAGTTTTTGTCTCGCTATTCGAACGATTTTTAACAGTTTCGGTTTGGTGTACCAAAACGTTTAGATTCTTACAGCAACCACAGAAAACAATAGCGATGTTCCACATAATCTTAGGTGAATATGAAAGGAATTTCATCGCAAGAAAGAATCACGGGAATAAATTACGGGCATCTTAAATCTCTGTGAAATTCTTATCTCAAAAGCTGTCATTGCGAAAGCCGGTTTAAATGCAGGTCAAGCATCAGATGTCTGAGATGTTATTGATAACGGGTTGACATCGTGCGATATGTCCTCGAGGTTGCCCAACTCCTCCCTTTCGTTTGGAGAATCAGGATTCTTTGAAGACGATAATTTCACAATAGAAGCAATGAAACTGGGTTTATAGGAATGCAAAACCTATTAAAAGCACTCGTGAATATTCGTTTGTTAGAAGTTAATGTTTCTAAAATTGAATAAACCATTTTGGAATGCGATGGGGAAAATTATAATCATTAGTTCGATACTAATTTCTCCTGAAGAAGCTAGTGTATTGCCAATTAATTGGTATTAAGACTGTGTAGATCATTCTTATGAATTTCTTACAAGTAGTTTTGGGAAAGAAGAAAAATGTGCAACTTGTTTGTAAAAGTAATATGTGAAGTTCTTAATCATATTCACTGTACAATAAAAATTATATTAAATTTTACTGAATTACGCCTAAAAATCACTTCGAATAAAATATTTTTGTACACATCATATTATTATTTTGCATATATTGGGCAGAATGTATGCACTTTTGGTAAGTAAGCGCTAATATTTGATGAATTATGTTGGCACGTCTTGAGGAACAATTAATTTTGTACCTTTTATTTTGCTTCAATATCATTAGGAACTTACGATATGTTACTCGAGGAAATTAAGATATAGTTTTGTTTCGAGAAACTACGAGTATTTAATTGTATATTCTAGTGCAATGTACGTCTAAGAAGAAGGCAAATTCTCGAACATCATTTCGATGGTTGTTTCAAAAACTTTCTTAACGTAATAATTGCGGGATCGATTAGCATATTTTTTCAAATTTGTATATTTCCTGCAGGAAACGTGTGATCATTTTTGTGCTTATTACCACTCAACGGCCCCGCGTTTTATGTAAACTCCACTTTTCACTCTCATCGTGGCTTTCAAATTGTGCGTTTATGTGTATGTACCAGCTGATAATCCGGTGATGCCAGAGTAATTTATTTAACAGTCTTGTATTAGACAGGTCAGTCCGTCTTCCCTGCCGCGTCTCGCTCCAACAGCGCAGCCTTGCATGGACGCCATGCACCGTCCACTTCTTTCGTTGGGTTTTACGAGCATCGTTGCTAAGTAGTGAAGCATTAATGGATGGCGGGTTGCCTACCCAGGCTTTACTTGTACGACACTCCCATCTCACTCTCATTCATGTGGTCTTACCCTCCCGGTATTTTTTGATTCTCGTATGTGTACCATGCATGGCTGAACTTGCACCAGGGGTTCTAGGTTTGGGATTGAAAATACACTAACACAATTTTGTATAGTACAGATTACACAGAAAAGGTATTTTATCCCCACCGTATGTAGACGTGTATAATTTTGGTATTGCATTCTACATTTGTTTGACCTTACTAATCATATATTAATTAGAATTTTTATTAAAAATTGTTTTTCTTGAAAATTTGAAGTTATTTTTTTCTCGAAAAGAAGTTGTTTTTGCACACATTAATAAAATATTATGTGCTCTTACGGACATTGCTATTTAACACACATGTTATTAGAATTATCTTACATTTAATTAAAATCAGCTTGCATGTTTTCGGAATATTAGCATTTTTATATAAAGATATAATAAAACAATTAAAAATATAACTGAACAAATAATGTATCTTCCCCAAACGCAAATTCTACTTCTCAAATCTTTCCTTTCGTGTGGACATTGTCAATTGGTTGCCAGAAGTCACATGTGCTTCTCTAATTTGAGTGAATTTTAACAAAAAAGGGGAGAAAATAATGATCTAGTATGCATTATTACACAGCACTTCTGAAAGTTTTGTATTTTCATTAACTTTGAAAACTCGAGTTTTTAAAAATCTTTTACTTTTATAAACAAAAAAGAACAATATTTCATTTTAAAAATAGAGATGGAAACGTTTGAACGTTTGTCAGTTTTCATTTCGGTTCTAAGGAACTCTACAGACAAAAGTAATGAAATAAAAAAATGTTACCCCAGTGCTCTCTCGGCATGCGACTTGTGTATTCTGGTAGTTTTCGTTCATTATAGAGACGTTAGAGCCTAAAAAATGGTATTCGACGTTGTGGGTGAAATACAGATTATTTATGGAGAGGAAGTAGCTCCCTCTACATTCCTAGTGGTTTCAAGAACCAACAACAATTAGTATTATCTACTGGTTATGACATGTGGCGTATGTTTCGTATAAACGGGATAAAACAGAATTTTCCTACCAAACGTGAAAATATTGTTTATCATTATTTATTAGCTTATATTGAAAATTCATTCGTTCATAACACTCGTATCAGAGGTAATGGTATGATTATTATATTGCATCTTCTAACTAATAACTTACTAACAACTCAACAATCACTCGAAAAGTGAAGTAACTCATAATGTATGTACGAGTAACTCAAAATCCCGCAAATAAATTAATATTTTGAAGAAGAAAAAAAGCAGAAATTATCTAATCTAATATTCGAAAAAAAAATAAGAAAAAAATCTCTAATTTCGATATTAAGGTGTACCAAAGGTTCGAAAACATCGCCTTTTGCAATTTTCGAAAATTCAGAGTGTAATGAAAATCGGACCTGCGTGTTTTTATAAGCACATATTCCTCTATTCGAACAAAAAGAGAGATTTGGAGCCAATTTTTGAAAAAAAATTGGAACTGTCGTTGAGGTTTGATATTCCTCTCAAAAATTAAGAAGTCCATTTCAATTTGAAGAGCTTACGACATCAGCTGGGCCGATCGGAAAATATAAATTTTGTTATCAAAATCGTGCTTATAGTTTAAGGCGCTAGTGTTGTTGACAGACATACAGACGTTTTGAAAAAATCTCTTCCGGTCAGGGATCTCCAGAACGTGCATTATTGTCTAAATATCGACATGGAGTTTTTGCAACATTATATAACTTTTTCTGTTCTCCGTAAACGAGGGGGAAAAAAGCATTTTTGACGACCATTGGCAAAAGATTTCCCAGTATTTCAAAGTCCAGCTGGATGTTGTGTGTGTTGTTACAAGCAGTGATCCACAGTTGCGGGTGCCAGGAAAGGGGTAAGGTTTCTCAGTTTCACTTGGGTAATAAGAAAGTGACCTCATGTTTAATTCTTTGAATTTTAATAGAAATCTCCTTACCTTACCTTCCCGAAAGATCTGGTACAGTATATAGTAATATTGAGAATAATAAATCTGAAAACGATTAAAACATTTATTTTTAGCCAAGAGAAGAAAATATGACTGTTTGTTTAAAAATGCTTTTAAATATGTCTGAAGAGCCATTTACGACAAAATAGAGAGGAAAGGTGAAATAGTACTTCCTAAAAAGTTTCATTTTTCTTAATTCGTGCACTTAAACCAAAAACCGTTAAAAATGTTCATTAAGTGAAAATAGGTACTTTCCTTAATATCCAATTTCTAGTAAAATGTATCACTTTTTGTAAAAATGTAACATTCCCCACGCAACCACTCCCCTTAAAGGAAACTTTTTTCAGAAAACCATGGAAGCAACAGAGGTCGCTTAATACAGGTTTCACAGTAATCGCAGTTGCCTGCTCAAAAAGGAACGAGGGATAGAAAACTTAAAAATTAAATAAACATGATAAGAAGAACCCTCTTTTATGTTACGCCACCGACGAACCAGAAGCAGTTGTTTACGGACCGATAGTAATATGTGTTCTTAAGAAGGGTTTACTGCAAACAATACCTGTGAACTGGGTGAGTAAACACCCAGCGTGTTGACAGACGGAGACCCGCCGGCTGCTGCGATAGACGAGACAAACGAAATGTCCAGGGACCGATAAGAGGGAAAGGGAGGGGCTGCGTGGAATCGGGTGGATGGTCTTGCGATGTGGGATCTCCCCGACGCGGCGCCGATAACCTCTGCGCACCCGAATCGAGGTCGACAGCACCTCGCCATTACTCGCGTTCGCTCCGGTCCCTTTGCCTCCCCAACCCTTCTTGTCATCGACCCCGCCACCGTCCCTGTGGATTCAGAGTGGTACCATCATTGCTTCCGCTATTGTTTCCTTAAAGAAAATGAATATTAATCAATTACATAAGGGCGAAAGTATGTACGTCTCAAAGTACCACAATAACTTGAGTACAAGAAGAATAAGAGCTCCCAAACTTGTCACGTATAATTTCGTAGCGACCAAGAATAAAAAAAGCACAATACGATTAAGTCTTACCCCAAAATGTCTTTACCAATAATGTATTAAACGCGATCCGCAATGCATCTGGGAGGCGTTGTTGCCGGATGACGCGGGGAGACGCAGCTGGACCGGGTGGAGTGAGCAGAACGGGGAACTGGGAGGGACGAGCGGAACTACTGGGGCGGAAGGAGCAGACGGAGCGGAAGAATCCAGGAGCGAGAAGGGCGGAAGGAATGGGCGTAGCGGAAATAGTGGAAGGAGCGGGCTGAGACTGGTGAGCGGGGGAGAGAAAGCCGAAGGGGCTGGACGGGTGAGCGGGCTGATGAGGGCGTGCGGAGAAGAGGGCTAAGCATGCAGGGCGGGCTTGGCTGCTTAATAGAAAATCGCGATGAATGTCGGGGCAACGCCGAGCAATCAGCGACTGCCCGATAATTTCAGTACTGGCTCTTAGAAATGTACTGGCCAAGTGGAGTAGTGATAGCCGCGTTAACCGGCTCAGTTATATTAAAAATATCCAGCCATTTCATAGTCTTATTGACTTCTGAAATGCAAACTACTTGACAAATTCGAAATCAGTGCGATCTCTCTTCTCATCAAGGATGATTTGAGAACGGTGAACGTTGATTTTCGAAAAATATGTTTAACAAATTTTCTTTTTAAGTACTTAAAACATGGTTTGCTTCTTGAACTCTGATCTTTCGTACACTGGAAGGTAAGGGCGAGCCACTATTCCAAGCACTTCTCCAGGAAAAGAGAGGACAGAAAGGTGTACGCATCCTTCTTTGCATTTGCTCAGAATACGGAGTATTTTACTTGATACAGTTTCATTTATATTTTTAACTTTCTGATCAACAATCTGAAGTTTTTTGATATCTTTGTATATTCGACTAGCGTATCCATGCAAGAACTCTCGCATGCTACACCCCATCCTCTTTCTTATTTTTCCATTTCCATATTAAACCTGTAATATATATACTTTTCTTCAAGACCCTCTTATCCTCCGTCACTTGTTCTATTTGTCACCTTGAAATTGATAACAATTTAATACACCCTTGTCAATAAAACTATTCTTTATTCTTATTTAACTTTATTATCGAGCAAAGAGGTACACTCGTGTAATTCAGTAGCAAAGAATGTCAAGTAATTAGTAATTTCACATACTGTTGCAGATTCTACAGGCTCTGAACAGGTGGGGTAGAATCGAGAAGCGTCGAACCAGCGAAAATTTAATAGAAAATCTCATCCTGTAGATTTCGGCGTGAGGAACGTTTCTTTGAGGTCTTTGGTCTCAGCATTTTAGTTTTAAGGCCCTAGAACGCTTCGGTTAGGAGTGATTTAACGATATAGATTGAAAAGTCCTGACTTGCATTGCGGATTGCATTTTACGTGAATATTTAGATGCGTTTTTGAAACAAATCCTTCATATTTTTAAAGTCAAAGTGCAATTCGTCACGTCTCCGTGAAATTGTGTCTTTATAGACCTCGTTTATAAAGATTGGTTGCGTGTGAGAGCTGCAAAGGGAGGTATTTCGTATTTCCGGGCTCATCAACTATTTTGGCCTTTAGTCCCGAGAACGCAATGCATGTTATAGCCGGGAGATGGCGTTTTTTCTCACCGACAAATCCGGCGCCGTTCTACACATCATGCTGTGGGGATGTTCTCACTCAAGCATAGGCTCATAATGTGTCTCCATGTGTAGTACGTGTAAGATTGCGTGAGGAGAGAAGAGAGAACAAGGATGAGGAAGGAAATATCTCGCGCGGTCCGTGACCAGTTTACGAGAACACTGTTCCAGCATTCGCCTGATAGTGATCGGAGACACTACGGAAAACAACTGATGAGAACAGCCGGTCTGTTGAATTCTCCAGACTAGCTGAATTCGACGTGGCTATCTAGCTATTATCGAAAATCTATCGTCGTCGAGATTCGTACCCTAGGAACTCCCTGTCAGAGACACTGCAGCAGCGACGAGTGAGCAACGACCGGGAGGTATTTTATTCTCACAAGTCGACACGAGCTCGCGGTCTGGGAGAACCGTGGTTCTAAGAGGAAATAGTTTGTTGATAACGAACAAGAAGTTTGAAGTTTCCCTTACGTTTCCCCCTTCCCGAAAAAATCGCGAAACTTCCATGCACATTTTGTAAAATAAGTCAAATTAACTAGATCCGTGCGAAAAACTCCGCACTTTTTGAATAATTGTTTTAAAAGTGAAAATTACATATTAGAACCCGGCGTAGAATGGGCAGTCCCTGAACTGTGTGTTACAGCCCGGTGTTGTGAGAAAATAACCAATCTCATTTTGCTGAGCGTCTAGATTAAATTGCACTGAAAATCAAACAGTCCATTTCATTTTATCGTGAAAGATTATAATCTTTATTATCTTAATTATTTCTAACTAGTTCATTCAATTGAATTTCACGTAGATCTCAGATTTCTATATATTTCTGATCACCTACACAAAATAGTCCAAAAAAACTAAGTCTCCAAAAATGTAAAACTGTAAAGTCAAAAAGATTTTGTTTTGTAGAATATTGCTTAAGAAAAATAGTTCAGACACCCTTATCCCCTAACAGTTCCCCTTCATTTCCACTTATTACCTCACCTGTTGCCATGTGTCTTCCACCTGTCACTGACGTGTCCCCCTAAAACTCATGTCTCCACAGAACTCGCCTATTCCCACTATAATTATGTCCCTTTGGGACACAAAAACTGGTTTTAAAGGCCTAGGACGCGTCATGTTTGACTTGTGCATGGTTAAAATGTTTCAGTAATCTGTTTTATGTCATAATCTGCAAACTTCAAGTTTTTGTCATAAATCTATTGGATGCAACACTGGGGACGCAACATCCCTATTGCGCAGTAACTTCTGTGATTTGGTGAATAGTCTCCTATAAATTGTGAAAAAAAACTAATCTATCCTTAGAGTATTATATATAGAGACGATTACTATTAAAACGGTACAGTTTAACTGTAGAATTATCCCACAAACTTCATTTTGGAAATACTTTTCTTGTGATATGGTGTGATAATCTATGTCAGTCCGTACTTTGTTTGTTCTTAAATGCGCCGATATGATAAACATGTTCTTGAGCGTAACGTTTTATGCCACTTGGTTATCGGAGTTCAGTTTCCCAATCTGAGAGAGAAAGGGTCATCGTTCAGCTCGAGAGAAAATCATTAAACGCTCCAAATAGTTGTAGTGATTTATTTCATGTGCATGAAAAATGGCACATGGTATATTTTAAATGGCACAAACGGCACATGATAAATTTCCTATATTTACATTAATCTTTTACAAAAATCACAATAAAAGGATTGTACTGGTAAAATTTTGTTGAATGGAATGATGATTAACTTTCTTTCCATTGTTTTCTTGTGTGCCCTTTTTAATATTCATCTATTAATTCTAAAAGTCCATTTTATATCGATAACTCTTTTATTTGAGCGCCTAGTTTTCCTGCAAAAAGCTGTCCATAAACCTCCTTTAACGTTGTTGAATGTGAGCACTGGGCTGAACGATAGTGCACGAAAGCGGCTTGATTTCTTTGAGGAAATGCTTGAGAAGTTATGTGGATACGGTATAGGAAACTGCTACTGAAAGAGAAATCTGGTACATGATGTACGGGATATTGTTCACTATTTTAACATTACCGTTCCACTTCATTCTTCAGTTGATGAAACTATTTTATCGGAGACTTCGTTGCCAGTAGTCTCATCAAACGAATTTCATTCCAAAGCTCACTTTAGTAGATTTAGGTTCAATATCTTTGCAATATTTTACCAATTGTGTCAAATTTTTAAAGAAGTACCTCTTAAAGTGTAACATTTATTGAAAAGTATATTATTGTATATAATTTTCTACATTACTGATTTCCAATGCGTGCAGATATTGTAAGAAATTGTAAGCAGCCTCCGATCATAGAGGTGTCTGGTTTATTTAGTTACTCAGGAACTCGAGAAAAATACAAAATCAATAAAATATTCTGTTTTTTTTAGTGACAAGTGCAAATATTTGAATGAGTAATTACGCCTGCTCTCATAATATGTGTACCTATTGAATTGGCTCTAAGGCTCAAGGCGCGTGTTGCGTTTCGGAACAGCAATATTTTTGGCATTCGTTGTAATGGTAACCGTTATCCGTATACACTCTATACTATGTATTGCAGTATTCGTGAATACGTGAACATATTTAATTTATTATAGTGCTACATGAGATATTTTATTTGTTGTCCTTGAGTAGTGGGCGTGCTCCTTTTTGGAAAATCGTTTTGTGTGATTTTGTTCAGCAGCATTTTCGCTGCTGCCGGTCACTAGTATATGAAGAATATTCTCGATCCATCGTTGTGTGATAGGAATTGCCTCTGGGACGATAGGTATAAAAAATAAATACTTGTATCAAAATTATAAAAAAATATTGTCAGCCATTATTTTGCCTATTTACAGAATGAAGACTAGGTTGAAAGGAAGTTATTGAGCTGCTGAACAAAATCACACAAAATGATTTTCCAAAAAGTTCAATTTCCTCTCTGTCTATCCTACTAATTATTGTTAATTTAATTTTTGTTTCAAAATTATTGTCAGTATTTGGAAATACATTATTCTACAATGTGGATGTAATGTGAAATGTATAATACTTCGCCAGAGAAAGTTTTAGAAAAATATTATATGGAGATGTTGAAGGAAATGTATTAGCTGTTCCAATTAAAGTGATTTTCAAACTCAGTTGTCCATCGACCATTGGAGTTCGATATTGTTTTATTTTGTCTCTTGGTCTGTTTCTGATGATAAATCCTGATGATTAAGATAATTTATGAGAATGTTTTAACATGAAAACCCTTCTCAGTTTTTAAAATTGTATCAGTTGCCTTTGCGATTCTTGTATAAAGCACCACTATAAAGGAAGGACTATAATGAAAAGGGAGGATTGTATTTAGGGCTCCAGAGATCAAAGATACCAGAGAACGAAAGATGTTCGTTTATCTAAGAGACTTGTGGAGTTAAAAATCTGAAAATTAAAATTAGAAATTTTATGTTCTGTTGGTTTTTTGACTTGTATTCTGATGTTACATTTGTTACCTTAAAAAATTCTGGAAAATATATTTTAATTTGATACAGAGAATAAGTTTATTTCTGTTGGAGATAGATTTTGTTGTGGATTGGTGGGAATGTGTGGCATGCCGAAGCCTTTCTCCTCTTAATGTTATTACTCGAGAACTAATCATATTACAAAATAAGCATGGCATCGTTTAAATATTAAAATTAAGAGATCAGTTGCATTAAGGAAGACATCTCTGGCGGACGATGTATTGGAGATGTAAGACATGTTCGAAAAAATTGAACTTTTGCTATTTCCAGAATTGTAGAGGTTTTAATAAAAATTGGTGTAATACCAAATTTATAAATGCCTTTTTTTCTGCGCGAGCAAAAAAATTAACAGAAAAGATTCATTCGTTAGCCAGAAATTTTTGAAAATATCATAGATGCTTCACGTAAAGTAACTCGGGAATTTAAAATTCCTTAATGATCTCCGGAACGCCTTTAGATCTTACTTCTGACGTATTTACCAAGTTCAGCTAAAATGCTTCTAATCTGACAGAGTTATGCTTGCCATTCACCATCCATTCATCTGTTCATTCATCCACAAATACAGTTATCCCGATTTTCGAGTACAAAATTGGGCGTGTCCATTCGCCATCCGCTCCAACTGTCTTTGGAACAATACCCAATAGATATTAATCCTGACGTGTGTGCAAGTTAAACCTGAACATCCTTAAATATGGATTGTAAGACCGAAAATTCGATTTCATATTATTGAGGTAATTTCAATTCTTTTCTTCGCTCTACTCTAGAATAAGGAGGAAAAGTTAAAAAAAATTTAAAAAATAAAAAATCACCCCACCAACTTGGGTTTTAGCACAATCGGTATTGTTTGTATTTGCTAAGAGTGACGTCTAAATTACGACTAAACCCATAGCGGTATATTCCACGCGCTACTCAGCACCTTTGTTTGCGTCAACGGTGTTCCGGAAAGGTACTACAACTACTCAAAAACAGCCACTACTTAAGTCTTGTGTAATTTGACATAAATTTTAATAGTCAGTTTAATTGTTCATTTCAAATGAGCGTGGCTTTTGTCTACGTGTTTGTTTCACCTTTTGCTGCTGCGTAAAAGGCAAACGCATGCCGTATGTTTCCATACGAGAGTTTGGATGCATCAGTTCGTGTTTAAGCGAGAATTTCCGGTTGTTAGTATTCTATTCTCCGGTGGTTAAGAAAATATGGATAGATACCTCTTTAACAACAATTTTAAAATGTTTCACAAAAGTATATAAACAGTAAAGACATGGATGTTTTTATCGTAATTTTCTTCCTTAATTTGGTTTTGTGGAATAACTTTGTGATTTTCCCCTTCTGCCGTCGTGCAAAGCATTATAGAGGAAAAACCGATTCAAATTCTTGCCTTTTGAAGTAAATTAATTTCATCAGTTCAATAATTTTTTTGTTACGAATGAAAACATAAACTCTTTTTTTCGTGTAATATTGTTTTCAGTTGTCTTGGAACTACAGAAACGTTGCTGACAATGTGTCGGTACTTCGGTTTGGCTTGCGATGCAATTCTTAAGTGTGACAGACGCGGGCACTCGGGCTAATGACCTATTCGATAAAGAAGTAGAACTAAATAGTATCCAGTTCAAGGTTGCCAATGTTGGAGATCCAAAACTAGGACATGTTAACTTCACCCAATAAACCCGATTGATTATTACGCACACCGATATACTTTCAAGAGCATACGGAACAAAGAAATTTGTGCAATATCTGGCCTTGAATGTGCAGAGTACGAAATTCGATTAAATTAAATCAAGTACGAGGTTAAAAAAATTGTGTTGCGACTGTACTTATAGTTTTGTGGAGTCGTACAGCAAGTTTTCTTTTTTCCAATTTGAACTTTATATTTTTTAATTTGTGTTGGGAAATGTGCAAAATGTTCATTGACGAGAAAATGGAAAACTTGGTATCTTTGTTTTCTGACTAAGGAACTAGTACATTTGAAATCTTCGCCTTTTTTTAAAAAAATATATTTTCTCAATGAGTATTTAAACTCCGTTGCGGATTCATTGTGCGGATAATGAATCAGCATCATGTGCTGCGTCTAAGTGAAGAATACGAAGAATAATGAATGTTGAAGAATAAAGGAACGCGATTTTATATAAAAATGCGTTTCGGGAGATCTTTCTATGTTCACTTAGACAATCGATTTTGATCTTCAAAAGATTATTCTGATCTTCAACTTTGTGAAGGTTCATTCCATTAATGGCTGTAATGCAATCCTTAAAATCCATCGAAAAATAGTAAATAAACTTGTAAAACAGCTAATATTCTTATTGCTGTAATTGATGGAGTCAAGCAGATGTTCACTATCAACGTCGGTTTCTAAGGGAACAAAATATCAATGTTTATATTTTCATCAAAGCTTTATTAGGAGCATTACGGTGGGTATCTTTTCAGTTACTACGGACGAGAGGTGCTCTGAAAGGTAACTAAGAAGGAGGTTTTTTATGCTTTAGACATCACGAATCCTGAAATTGAACACTCGGCTTCATGCGTTTTACCAAAATTCGTTGATCACCCGTACTAAGTAGACTTCCCACACCTTGAACGGTAACTCATTTTTCTTCTTTATTACCTTAAAAGTGAGCGTCGGGCTGTCCATTCACGTGCTTGCCAGTAACTATTTAGTAGCGCATGCAGCTGAGAAACGTTTAAAAACATGGATTATGATCTCTAACTCTTCTGTTGAGCGAAGATGTCACTGCTTCATTTCGACATCCTCCTTTCAGTTTATTGGCCTTCAAATGTGTTATGGGACGTTGCTCTTTTCTCGTTCGAACAGCGCACCATAAACGTTTTGTGCCGTAAGAAAGAACGTTGCCTGTCAGTTGCATCACGGCAGATGAACCGCTGGCGCTGGCGTTGGCGTTGGAAGGGCGACTGATGCAATTATTGCATTGAGATACGGGAGTGGTGTGCTCACCTGACGTAGATTCTGCCCAAGAGGAACAAAAATGTTAACTCAGATGCCTCTAGAAATTTCCATTTAGCTGCTTGTACTTTCTCCCTTTCCATGAACCTCAGCATTGGGTCAATTTCTTAGAAAAATTTCCGCCTTCGGAAGTTATGAAAGTAATTGTCATGTCTTTGAGGTACGATTGTACTGGCCATCACCATTAATGATGTATTTTGACTATTGTTTTATTATTGCATTACAAATTGGGGAGGACAGTGAATAAAATGCATTACAAAAGAGTTGAATTAAGGACACGGAAGTGTTGGATCGATAAACAATCCTGAATTGGTAACTGTGCTTTGTAATTCTGAACGTCCCCTGTTGAACTTTAAACGTATCAAATCGGGTACCGAACAAACTTACGATGTCTCTTTCAAGAATGGAGAAGTAATGCCCGTATGTAGTAAGTATGCCCGAAGTAATGCCCATTTCTACAATACGTAGAAAACGGTTGTTCCAAATGCGTTCTCCAAAGTGAGGTGTAAAGAATAACCAAAGATAATAAACAAGCGTCCTAACTTGTGATGCGCCCTGCTTTTAATGTCCGTATAATTTTGCTAGGATTTCACCGACTTTCCCCGCTATCGATATTAGAAACTGGGTTTTGCACAGGTATCATTCTTCAATATCTTTGCGCCACCGAGGTGGCTAATTCATACACTGCCGCCAGTGACCCCCACACCCAAAACAACGGCATAAAAACATTCTCGACATTTCCAGGTGTGTTTTAAACATGCAATTTCTGCTACTTTTTTTGGGTTAAACTGTAAGAGTCACTGACGATGGAGAAATAAATCAAAACCTGCCTGGTTAATATTTGTAGCTATTATTATTACTGTTATTATTATTCCTCTAATTCACCACCAGAGATGTTATGTGTCGGTTGATTATAAAGTCTACTCCGGGTTGCAATCAGCTTCCTAAGGAGTAGATCTAGGGACTATCGGTGCCTCTACAATACTTTGCGCAAAATGTGGGCTGTTCCAAATAAAGCAATTTCTTACACTTCCCAGTCTTTTCCTGGGAGTTTAGACTAGTGTTTACACAAATTTTGCGGAACAAAACCCAGAGCTCCGATGACTATCGGTACGACCGAAACTCATTTTATAAAATATCTGACCATGTACTGCTACTGCTACTACTGCTACTACAGCAATGAATATGAATTAGAAGGAAATACATCTTTTACTTTCCCGTATACATACGTATATACGGAGTAACATATGTAGCATAGGGAAGGTTATGTAATGCTGCGCGAAAAAATGGCAAATTTTTGGCAGAAAAAATTCATTGCTCGACCGTGATAACAAAAAGGTGGATAAATCCAATTACTAAATTAAGAAAAAAAAATCCTCTAACCCTGGTAGCCTGAATCACTGTTATGTGGGTTCTTGATACTGAAAAACCAATTGAAAGCAAAACATCCCTCTGTCCATCCATTTGTCTGTCTTTCCGTCCGTCTGTGAACACTACTAGCACCTAAACCACTCATACGCATTTTTCCAAATTGAAGAAACCCCTGTTAATCTGACTCTAGTTAAAGCTTTGAAATTTTGAAAAAGATTCTGTAAAATTTGGGGGTACTTTACATGAAGCCCCCTGGACATTTTCAAAATTTTGTCAAAAACGGCTCCAAATTTTTTTCTTTAAATTTCTTGAAAGAATAGAGTAAAATACATTTATTAAGGTGGCTTAAGTCCGATTTTCATGGCTAACTCTGAATTTTTGAAAATTGCAAAAGTTTGAATTTTTCTTAGCATCTTCTTCCTACTGCAAAATTGAAGACGCAGATTTTTCCTCCAAATAAAATGTGTTCTCCAAAGTGAGTTCTTTCTTTAAGGTCCTGCACATATTTTGAAATGTTTAGTAGTTTTCGCGCAATATTGCATGCAATACGTGCAATTTTAAAAAATTAGGAAAACAAGATTTTCTCAAAAAGACTCCAAATTTTTTCTTTAAACTTTTTAGTGGGATAGTGACTAACTCTATGAGATCACATAATCATGTTGCTTTATTCTTTTGTTTTTTCAAAAATTACAAAAATGAATTTTTTTTTGACTTGTCTCCCAAGTTGTTCATATTTACATTTTTTCACATTATTGTATTTATGCGTACATATGCTTTAAATAATGTCCTATAAATTTTGTTGAGAACTCAACCGTTTTCTGTGAAAACTAGCTCAAAATTCCACATTTTCAGGAACACTCAAACACTATTCTCTCAAAAATAGCTCAAAATTTTTTGTTCAAACTTTTCATACAGATAGTGCTAATTGCACTTGTTAATGTGATGTAAAGTTCATTTTGGGGTATTTTTTTGTTCTTTCAAATGTAATTTTTTTTTAATGATCTCTGACACTGTTGGTATGCACATTTCCAGGAATTTGTAAACACTATTGTATTTATGAGTGCAAGTGCTTCAAATGACTTCAAAAAAAGTTTTTTAAAAACTCAAAAATTGTCTGTGAAAAAGAGCTTCAAATTATAGTAGTGTTTAAATGCCACTTTTTTAAAAACAGCTCCAAATTTTTCAAAGAAAATTGCCATTTAGAACAAGGTTTTTCTGTTCTTTAATATTCTTAAAAGAATATTTTCGTACTACTGTTAGGAAACTGAAAAATTAATAAAATGTCCAAAAAATATACTTTGGGTGCCGATAGAACCTCTCTGAAGCCCTCTAGCCACCCACAGCGGTTCGCAATAAACTATATGCCATCATTTAGTACCAATTAATTATTCTTAAAATATCAAAATTTTAAATTAATTACGCCAGACATTTTCTAAAAAATTGAGGGTCAGCTACCTTCAGACTGAAGCTAGCTAGCCACACAACAAAATAGAGCACAAAAAATTATAAAAAATTAACAATAAAGTATTAATTAATTACCATTTAATTACTCCATTTTAATATCATTACAACAACAAATTGTTTAAACAATTTGAAAATATGAACCAAAACAAAAAATGAAAGAGAAAGTAAAACTTTTTCCTTACTGGCAAAATACTAATTGTTTGTAATGAGTCCATCACAAATTATATGTTTTTAAAATAAATTGTTTAAATTAATTACTCTGGACAGTTGTTTTAAAATTGCAAAGTGCATTAACATAAAAACGTCGCTTACTGGCACAAACTTTAAAAACTCATAAAATTTTATCTTACCGGTAGACCACAGATTTATTAACACTAATTTGTTAAATATACTTTATATTTATTAAGTAAATGTCTCATGAATTAATTATTGCATTCAATTATCGCATTCAATTATAATTATTGCTCATGAATTAATTATTGCATTCAATTGGGCCTTCAGCATTAAAGGATATTCTCACATTCATCTTTTAAACAAATATTCACAGGAAAAATAACTATTCAGCGATATAAAAAAATATTTGCACAGGGTTCATCACAATATATCTATTGAATTACTAACAATTTGTTTAAATTAATTACAATGCTAGTATGCACTAAAATCGCTCATGTTTTCGCACCAAAATCGCATTTTATGAAAAAATATAAAAAAATCAGGGAATAAATTCATAACGGTGAACCACAGACTTACCAGAACGTATTTGTTACAAAAACTTCATATTTTACGATGAAATTGCTCTAGAGTTAATTACTGCTTGCAAATGTTTATAATGACCATCTAAACATCAGACAAACAATCATACTTCCATGTACTAACAAAAAAAGCACTGAAAAAACTAACCAGCGGGGTACTCAAGTATTAATACTGATTCCTTCACTAGATATCATTTGTTTAAAAAATAAATTGTTTAAATTATTACTCCAGACAGTCATTTTAAAATTGCACAGCACTCTCCAGAAAAGATGTCGCTTACAGGCACAAATTTAAAAATTCATAAAAATGTATTTTACCGGTGGACCACAGATTTATTAACATCAACGTTCTAAATATAGTTCGTATTTATTGACTAAACGTCTCACGAATTAATTACTGCTTTCAATTTTCTATAATGAGACCTCAAGCATCACAAGAACATTGATATATGGGTCATTCCATATTAAATCAACACAGTCATTTTACATCACCATCTCAGATTCAGATGAATTTTGATACATAGGTAGTATGAATAAAGAATAAGAAAACTACAAATTTTGAGTAAAATATTTCCACCCGTTTGTGAAATACAGACATGTAAAATTTTACAAAATTGGGTTCCCGAAAATTTTTAAATTGATGTAGAACCTTACCAAATTAAGATAGAGAGTTGGAACAGGTATCATTTTTTGGCTTTTTTTATGGCCTTTTATACGATATACAACTCAATAGGGGTTGCGTTCAAAACGTTTTTCAAATTTGAATTTAAAATTTTGATTTTGAGGTTTTTTCAAAATGCTCATCTTCAAAAAAATTTAAAATATTCTAAAAAATTCCTTATATGTTTCCAAACAGATGGTGCAAGTTTAAAAATGGGACTGCAATGGGTTCACATGGTAATCTTAACTTAAAATGCACAATATTTACTTACTCCAGATTTTACTGATTTAAAATGCATTTTATTTTAAATTATAAGCATTAATGTATACAAATTATTAATTTGGTGTTTTTGTTGGCAAGTTTGTTGTGTTTTATTGTTATGATTATTATCATTATTATTATTCCACTACATCACGACTAAAGATGTTATGAGTGGGCTGAATATAAAATCTACTCCAGGTTGCAACCAGCTACCCAAGGAGCACATCCGGTGACTGTCAGTGCCTCTACAATACTTTGCGCAAAATGTGAGCTCTGTTCCAAATAAAGCAATTTCTTGCACTTCCCAGTCTTTTTGAATTGCTGGGGAGTTTAGATAAGTTCTTACTCAAATTTTGTGGAACAAATCCTAGAGCTCCGATAACTATCGGTATGACCTGTGCTTTTACGCCCCACGTTCGGTTGATCTCGATTTCCAAACTCTTGGATTTAAGACATTTCTCTGCCTCTTTGGTTACGACGTTTTGATCTCATGGCACAGCTGGGCACAGCAACGTCTACAAGAAGACACGATTTTTTCTCCAAATCCCGGATAACTATATCCGGTTTATTTGCCGCTATCATGCGATCAGTTTGAATTTGTTGGTCGCACAATATCATACACAATCCAACAGACGTCACCGGTTTTGGTGGTTATCATTATTATTATTATTATCATTATTATTATTATTAATAATAATAATATTAATAATATTATTGCGAATCGGCCTCTATGGACCACGCGAACGTGCTTTTATGCACCTAAGACGTTGTTTTGGGGGGATCAACATTTCTGCCGAGTCCATTTTTACATCCCAGGGATGTTAGCCGTGCGGGTATGGAAGATGAATTGTTGATGATTATACGGAGTGAGAGGACAACTCACATACAAACATAAATACACCATTGTCCGAGGCGGGACTCGAACTTGCGACCCTGTGGCTCGAGATCGCCACGACACTACTGCTTTAGTGATCTCAGCCAAGGGGCCGACTATTATTATTATTATTATTATTATTATTACTATTATTATTATTATTATTATTATTATTATTATTATTTAATACCAACATTGTGGAAGACTATTTCTTTTCTGCAACTTAAATTCTTGGAAATCCACTCGCGTTCTGTAACAAGCCGAGACTTCTGCGGAAGGAAACGAGCGCAGGAAACCGCAGCGCGAAGGAAGGGGGGAGGGGGTCGTCGATCGCGTCGCGGGCGATGAGAGCTCGGCTTGGGGTAGGTAATGGAAAAAGAAATGACAGTCGCCTGGGCCTGCAAGGGCAGAAAGTATTCGAGCATATTGAAAGAAGACCAATTTGGACTTGAAACCCACCTCAGAACCCCTAAAAATTCGTCAAAAACAGCTAAAAAGCATACGAAACTACCCCGAAAAAATGTTACCGAGTGTTCGTTCTACAACCGCTTAAAAATACATTATAAAAATTCAGAAATATACTGAAAATTTTTGTTCAAGTAAAATGTTTTGCATATATAAATTTAAAAAATTGAGAGTAAAAAGGGGGCCCCACAAAAGTTGTTGTCCCCTCTTGTTTTAGGCTGCGCACGCTTTTGGAGGGAGATTATGAAAGAGAAGATACGTACTCTAAGAGGAAAGAACAAAATGAGTGAAGCCCATGCGACTGCCAATGATATCATTGGTTACGTTTTCTGTTTTTTTAACAATAATGTTTTGTCAAATAAATCTGGGCGAAGAAAGTGCCTCATAAGTCGGGGCTATGGAGAGAGGGTAGGTACAAACAGGTCGCGTTTGGAGGAGGTATGACGATGGCAAGAAAGGAAAGATTACGCTGACGTGAATTCATTGGAAGGTCTCTATAAATCTGCTGGTTGCGTTTAAATTCCTGAGTAGCTGATTTTGAAACTTTTGGAGATAAAACATTAGTAGATTTGAAAGTCGACAAAGAAAGGTTTTGCCCAGATGTGAAGACATTAGAGATGGTAGTCGGAAAAGGGTCTTTTGGGATAAGACAAATGTCAATTTGGGGGTCGGGAGGTGTAGATAGGTAGGCCAATTTAGACTAGGAGATTAGTGTTGAATAACATTTGGTAGTCGGATATTGAAGTTGTTGCCACTAAAATCCTTGCACCTATCTCTATATGCATATGTAATATATACATTCCTAACAGTTATTCGTTTGAAATTCAAGAAATCAACGATATAATAAAACAGATAACAAATCCCTTCATCTTACTTGGCGATTTTAATAGTCATCACACTCTATGGGGGTCTTATAAAATTGATACAAGAGGTCTGAGAATTGAATCATCCATTGAAGAGTCTAACATGGTTCTCCTGAATTCCGGGCAATCAACTCATATTAACATCAGTAATGGGAAATTAAGTGCCATTGATCTCACCTTCTCCTCTATAACACTGGCACAAAAATGTAATTGGAGTGTTTCAGACTACCCATACGACAGTGACCATTACCCTATATTTATTAGTATCTGTAGTTTATCAAGGAATATACCCACACCTCCACAACACTCCAAATGGAACTTTAATAAAGCTGACTGGAACAAGTTTCAAAAACTGATTGACAATGAACTTTCTCAAAAAACCTTCTTAACAGATTCTGAAAACATTAACTCAATTATCCAGAAATTCTCTGACTGCATAATTAAATCAGCAAATGAATCCATCTTACGATATGAAATAAATCACAAAGGTAGACAACTCCCATGGTGGAATAACCAATGTAAAGAATCTATTAAGATAGCAAAACATGCCTTTAACAGATTTAAGAAACATAACACGCTAGAGAATCGAATAGAATACAAGAGAACTAGAGCAGCTGCCAGAAGAATTATTAATGACAGCAAAGCAAAATCCTGGGACAACTTTGTATCTTCTATATCCAACCAAAGCAATATTTCTGAATGCTGGAAAAAAATTAAAACTATCAAAGGAAATAAAAGAAGCAACTGTGTTCATTTCTTACAATATGAAGATCAAATCATTACCAAGAATGAAGAAATTGCCAATAAATTAGCAGAGACATTTGCTAAAAATTCTAGCTCTCAAAACTATTCTAAGGAGTTTATTCCATACAAAAACGAACAAGAAAAACTAACCTTATCTGTAGATATTGACAATTCAGTACCATTGAACCACATAAACAATATCATCTCAATGAATGAACTTACAGCTGCCATCGACTCTTCTAAGAATTCATCTTCTGGGCCCGATAAGATCCCTAATATCTTGATTAAGAATCTGCCAAGAAGAGGTATGGAAACCTTACTCAAAATATACAATAAAATATGGGAAAATGATGTATTCCCCAAAATTTGGAAAAAAGCTATTGTTGTCCCTGTACCAAAACCAGGCAGAGATCAATCAAACTCTGACAATTACAGACCAATTTCATTAACCTGCAACATGTGCAAAATTATGGAAAAGATCATCAACAACAGGCTCAGATGGATCTTAGATCATCATAATATTATTAAAGATAACCAATTTGGATTTAGAAGAGGTCATTCAACTCAATCACATCTTATCAGTACTGATACTTACATTCAAGAAGCTTTCATTAATAATCAAGATGTTATGCTTGTCAATTTAGACATTGAGAAAGCCTATGATATGGTATGGACATATCGCATTAAGTCAATTCTACGGGATATTGGAATAAAAGATCACATGTACAATTTCCTTATAAATTTTATGTCAGAACGTGAAATTCAAGTCAGAGTCAACACCCACTTATCAACTACCAAGACATTAGATAATGGACTCCCACAAGGATCCATTCTAAGTGTTACACTGTTCCTGCTTGCGATCAATGACGCTGGGAAAGACATTAAAGCCCCTGTAATTATCAGGAAATTCGCTGATGATATTATTGTACTATGTAGAGGGAAACATATAAATTCTGTTCAAACATCTGTTCAAGAAGCTTTAGACGTATTACACGGATGGTCCCTTATAAGTGGATTTAAGTTCTCTGTTAAAAAAACAGAATGTGTATTATTTTCTAAACGGAAACAAATAGTCAGTCCCCAGTTATTTTTGGGCAAACAGGCCTTACAATTTGTCCAAAGTACAAGGATTCTTGGACTTCTTTTTGATAATAAAATGACATGGAATAATCACATCAACAAACTCGCTGATGAATGCAAGAACAGATTAAACATCCTTAAGTGCCTCTCACATAATAATTGGGGAGCCGACAGAAATCTACTTCTCCTCACATACAAGGCAATCATTAGAAGTAAAATTGATTATGGAGCAATAATCTACAACTCTGCTAAATCCTGTATTAAAAAACTGGACATAATTCATAACCAAGCCCTTCGAATCTGTACCGGATGCTTCCGCACAACGCCTATAGGAAGCATTTTAATAGAAGCACAAGAACCAACCCTTTCATTCCGGAGACAAATCCTCACCATGAACTATGCTATCAAAGCCTCCTCTTCCACTAATGCTATCATATATAATGATGTATTCCCCCTGTTTAAATCTATCCACACTAAGCACAACCTCTTCTACAACAGAGTTGAGGAACTACTGAAAGAGACCAATGCTCAAAACATTCAAGCTGGAAAACTGAGAGTTTCCAATATTCCCCCATGGATAATTCCTACACCCCAAATTGATTTATCATTAACTGAATATCAATGCTCTGCAACCACACTTGAAGAAAGGAACACCATCTTCTCTGAATTAAGAATCAAATATAAAAGCTATTGTCTGATTTATATAAATGGAATTACAAATGATATCGGGACAGAGGCTTTTGTGTATATGAAAGATAAAACAATTAAGTATCAACTAAAAAAGTATACAAGTGCTACAACTGCAACGATCTATGCTTTAACATCAGCACTTAAGTTTATATGCCAATTATGCTCCTCCAATGTCATCGTTTTTTCAAATGACCTACACGTTATTCAACATGCCTTCCAAAAAATCCACTGTTCAAGTTTGGAAATCGTCATTAGGGAGACATACTTCAAAATATGTAAATCCGGAAAAAACCTCATCCTAGCATGGATCCCCGAGGAACTTGTACCCAACCTAATATCCAACCTAAATAGTGAGAAGTGCTCAACTCAAGATAATAGTAACGTTATTTCTTCGATTGATCTACAATCGAACACAAATATACACAAATTATCATGTACCACTGAAGATATTCTGAAGTATATAAGGAAAGTGATGACAAACAAATGGAACCACGACTGGACAAAATATAAAGCCAGCTCAATGCATAAAACCTTAAATAAATTTAACTCAATACGCTTCAATAAGAAAATAAATCGCAGAGAGCAAGTTGTACTATCGAGAATAAGATCTGGACATTCCAAATTAACCCATCTTCATCTACTGCAAAAAAGATCCCCTCCAATGTGTGAACTGTGCAAAATTCAAAGGACTCTAGACCATATTTTTAAAGAGTGTCCAAACTTCAATCAACTAAGACAATCATTTAAATTCAAACATGAAGCTATATTGTATTCCACTGAAGAACAAGATCATATTATTAAGTTTTGTAAAGCTGCAAACATTTTCAAGGATATTTAATCTCATTACTGTATACATTTATTAGTATATTCCTACAATGTTGTAATCCCATAATGTCAATTGTAATTTAATGATATACATGTAATCTCTAATGTACAGTGTATATAGTCGCTAATGACCATGACGTTGATGCGACTATAAATAAAAATTATTGAAAAAAAAAAAAAAAACATTTGGTAGCTTTGCGCTTATTTCTTGTCAAGCCATTTCAGAATTTTATAGAAGAAAATTCATTTTATTGTGTTCGAGAAATTTTGCTATCCTCTCTACACTTAATAGGCGAATAAAAGATTGCTTTTAGCAGTTTATAAGAAACTATCGATACAAAATCATATAAATGCATTACTACCGAATAAGAAATTAAACCCCGATCATGCGTCAGTCTTAAGTCGAGAAGTATAGAAGTTCGCGCAGTTTATGGTACATTCGAGAAATCAGACGCACATGTAACTCACAACACACATTACTTGCGACCCACGATACCATGTGCATAACTTACAAGTGATGCGCCACAGGGTCTTAAAATCACGTTTTCGTGCCCCTAAAATGAAAAGGAGTTAAGTTTTTTTATGCAGTACTCTATAAAATTAGACAACTTTGAACGTTCTTTTACGTTTTTGAAAGGTTCTTTCACCCCGTAACACGGGTTGCCAGAAACTGGAAGTAGGGTTTCCGTATTTCTCTTTTAAAACAATTATTTACAAAATGCGGAATATTTGCATTGCTTATTTTATTACCTAAAACTGATGTTGTAACTGATTTCAACAGGCGTAGGCACGTCAAAACGTATTGAAACTATGTTCCATCCAAAACATCCTTTCTCATTTGTTAAGTAATTCTGGGATTGGCTCTCGTGGCTTCGCTGTTCCGGAGCGCATGTGCGTGAAATGAAGATCAGTTTACGTGTATCAATAAATTAATGTAAACTGTATTTGAGTAGGTGAAGAGCTCGAAAACTTGAATAATAGTTGCTCCGGTCATTAACATGCTAGTATGGACCCTGAGAGCACCCACATTCTCGATTTGTTGTGTGTGTGTGAGGGAGATCTATTTGTATCTCGCCTGTAGAGTGTTGACTAATTCGAGAATTGAATATGGAAGTTTCCGTGGGCGGGAAAACAATTTTTGAACAAAATACAAAATAATTTAATTGTAGATAACTTAAAAATTAAAGAAATAGCGAATAATTTTGAACCATAAAACCCTTATCACAAATCTCTATTGATTAATGTCTCGGAAGAATCGTGGCTTTTGAATGGACAGTGTAACCGATGTTTTTAAGATGAAACGGTTGTTTTCTGTACATTTACTTCTTCTGCATCACGGAAACAAATTCGTCCCTTTGTAGAAGCCAGAAATAAATGCAGGAAGAGTTGCTATTTAATATTTGTGATGGAAATTATGAAGGCGCATATACAGAAATATTTATCTTTGTGTGAAATATTTAATGTGAAAGTTAATATTTTTTTATGAATACGGATTTTACATTTTATCAACGAATAAAATTAAACTAAATTAGTTTTAAAACATTTCCTTAAAACATCAGTTTCATAAATATAATTTTATCTTCCGAAAAATATTGTGTTCACGTGTCAAGTAAAGAGCTGAAATAATTGTGGTAAATTTCCTACACTCATATTTGTCCCTCTCAAATGAACACCAATCTCCAATTCCGTTCGTGAAGCACGTGGAGAATTACTGGTTCTCCAACTGGAAAATCCTTACACTCCCGGACTAACTCGCAAATTGACTTTCTCTCTGAGGTTTACACGTTATTTGCATAGAAAGGGCGGAGTTAGGAACAATATAAAACTCGTCAATGCCTCTTTAATTAATTAGACATGCACACCGTAATGTAATGAAGATATACTAACATCAAGAACGTGTTTCAATAAATTAATGCATTAAGTAAGTTTTTGGTTACAGTTATGAAGAGAGTGTATTTGGGATTGTTTCTTATGTTGTTTAGCTTTATCTTTTTATTTAATTTAAAAAAGACGTTAATTGCCAATAATTATACTAGTAACAAAGTAGTTTGCATGTATGAGGGCCGCATATACTTTCATTTAGACGTAATATTATAATATTATAAATGGATAATTTGATGCCTTGAATAGATTAAGTAATGTAAACAAGTAGTGACATAATTTCGGGTTGACGTTTCTCAAGAATGTTTTATTGTTCGTATGTTGGGTTGTTTGTATTTACATATTATTTCCTGTTTCCAAGCTTTCCCGTGTGTCAGGAATGGCCATTTACTATTTATAAGTAGATACCATGTTGTGGTGAATGATAATTAAGCGTCAGAGAGGAGGAGGGAAAACAAAAAACACGAGGAATCCTGACAAGTGCACTCATTGCATCCACAAATTCGCAATGAGTGACGAGAATTCGAATTTGTAAATCTTGAGTAGGGATGCGATATCTGATGACGAGGTTCTCCAACGTTGGTTTATTAATGCCGAATGTTGTATTCAACCTCGATGTTTTGTGCTCGATCTTTTTTATGTTTGGACGAAGTTTTATTGTTGAATGACAAAAAGTGCCATAAAACATAAAAATACTGTAATTATTTTCACAATATCAGTAAATTGAGCTCTTTCCGACCAAAGTGACCGAGGATAAAAAATAAGTTGGAAGAGTTTTCGTCCATAAATATTATTAGTTGTATTAATGAAGGTTTTGTTTGGTCTTTATTTTTTTATTTTGTCAGTTAAATATTAATTACAGATTAATAAACATGGACACTCTCAAGATAAGTGTGATAAACGAGATAATGTTAATGTTAACATTAATGTTAGTGGTCACTAATTCAGTTGTAAACAACAAAAAATGCTTGCACCTGCTAAGGGAGCATAAGAGTCCAAAACTCAGTTCATATTATAACTTTGGGAATTCTACTATCAATTATATAATCAATTATCAAACTATCAATTATTTCGTTATAACTGCAAAATGACATGTGTCGTCATTGCACGCGTGTCAAATAATTCCGAATAGTGCTTGGAATGCCTTCGAAAAGGACGTGAAGGTAACCAATTTTTGTAGAAGTGTAAAAGTACATTTTTTTAAAACATCATTGTTTAAAAATATTAATAGTTTTTGGCGATTATTATTATCATCGTCGATGTTTACATTTTGAGCGTGGATGATTTGTTGGCGTGTCGCGTCGCTAATCGAGAGGTGAAAAGCAGCCCGCCGGGCCGCGCGCTCCGTGTCGCCGTCGGTCGTTTACGAAGAGCGGCTCTCGGGCGGAGACGCCGTTTCCCGCTCCGCGGCAGAGCTTTTACCGCCGCGTCGCGCCTGTGCGTCGTCGCAGCCGCTAGGTGCCACGTGTGGCGGTCGCTAGGCGACAGCACGTGCGGCGTGGCGCGGCGCGGAGCGGCGTGGGGAGGAGCGCGCGCACGCGCTCGCGCCCGGAAGGTCAGTGGCGCAAGGTTGAGCGCCCGACCTAGCCCAGCGCGCGGCCCCGCCCCCTTCGCCCCCGCCGGCGGTGACGTCTCCGGCGACACGCCCCCGCCGCGCCGGCGCGCCGCTGCGCCGCCGCCACCGCCACCAGGGTTGTTGACGTCGCTGAACACCGTTTATGATGCATCAGAGAAATTCCCTCGATGTACCATATAATACTGTAAGTTCATGGTGTTGAACGATTCCATTCAATTCTCCAAAGTGTTTATGTGTGTTTCTATTTTATATTTTAAATTTCCACACATAACCTTCCTGTTCGGATAGAAAAAAATGATCTTGGATATTCTGATATTTTTAAATGTCACCTTTCTCCTTAAAGATTTGGTCAGGTAAATCGGTTCATGTACCTGCGATGCTGTTTGCATGTTGATTTTTCAACTTACCGTTACCAACGAAGGGAGCGCAAGTGACACCCTATTCATATTATTGTTTGGAAATTGGTAACTCTGCTGCATTTCGTTAACTTTGCGAAATGTCACTTGCCATCATTACAAACGTGTTGATGAAGTATAATTCTCAGTACTGATTGGAATGTCCACGAAAACGACTTCAGTATTTTTTTGTAGTAGTGAAAAAACAAAAATGATTTCTGATTAAACAACGAATTTTTGTATTCTTTATTAGATACTTGATGGAAATGTATGTCCACACATTGATTATTTTATTACGAAATGCCTTATAAAGTTCTGAAACCTTTCTTTTACGCAATGAATTAAACGGATTGCAACGCAGTCACTCATGTCCCTCTTGAAATGTTGGATACTGCGTCGCAGCCCTACAATCTCCGCCACCCGGCGACCGCCGGCGTCCGCAGCCATCTCCGGGGCCGCTCGTCCTGGCTGGCGCTCACTTTCACTGCGCGCCGCTGGCCTTCCCTGGACGCGCGCGCCGCCCATCTGAATTTCAATCGGCCACGACCGTTCGGCCGGCGGGCGCCCCGCCGCCACCGACCACTAGTGATGCCTCATCGACAACAAAACATCGATTTTGCTAAACATCGATGTTTTAAAGCTGATTTGGTAATCTCCAACGTTAAATTCGTGCGCAACAAAATTTAATTTTAAAGAGACAGTGTATATTAGTTTATAAATAAATATAAATTAAAACAAAGTTAAACAATGCTTCTCTATGTAAAAAAAAAACAACTATGAAAGTCGAAGGAAATACAAGCACGTTAGGATCATCTCGGGCAAGGGACAGTGTGCTCGATGTTCGTCAGTTATTCTTTCATATTTTAACTTTTACAAAGTTGTGATTATGAAAATGTTGCGTCCATAAACAAAACACCGAAAACAAAAACATCGAGCGCAAAACATTGATATTAAAAAAACATCGGATCCAATACATCGATATTTAAAGCATCCATGTTTTTAGAGAAACATCGATATTTTGGAAACATCGATATTTTGGAAACATCGATGTTTTGAAAACATCGAAATCGATGTCGCATCCCTACCGACCACGTGCAGGGCCTGCCGCGGCACTCGCGAGCTTTTTTTCTTTTATTTCCCTTTTGTTCTTGCAAAGTATCCTATTAAAAGTGCATCTTTCAGGATATACATAAAATAGGGCAATTTGTAACAAGAGTTTACAGAGTTATGACGTATTGTAGTGATAAAATAGTCAGTGTTCTTTTGTCTCAAACAGGAGGTATTTGCGTACAGCGTTTGAAGCAATGAAAGTTAAATTTTAAAAAAAAATATATATTTGTGACGTTTGACATTTTGCTTGACCAACTTTGACGTGTGGAGTGAGCGTATTTCGTTTAGTGGAAATACTTTAGTGTCAGTTTCGTGAGGGAGGTGAGTCAACATGAGCTATATCTCTAATTTGGATAAAAGTGAGTTGCAAGTTTTGTGTGGGCTGGGCTGGGCGTGGGCGTTAGCGAAGTCAGTTCAATTGGTAGCATCAAAGTGGCGATTTTCTTTTTTGCTGAGATATATTAACTCAACTAACTTGTGTGATGAATACGATGGTGAAGTGTTACATTGCTGAAAAAATAATTTTTGACATTTTCGAATTGACAATGTTGCAAGAAAGAATTTTTCCACGCTTATTTTCACGCACTGGACAACGGTTTGTCAATGAAGTAGAGAGTGATACGAATATGCAAAGTTATATCAGATTCACAAACAGCTCCTCTCTTGCTCTACTTACTCCTGTGTGATAAGCGAATTTTTCGCTTATGTGAAAGGATTTTGTAAAAACATCACCTCGTTATTCTGTATTATATTAAGACTGCTTCATCATGTAGTCGTTTTCCTGTCTCGTCAATGTATGCAAGAAAAAAATTGAAAATGATTGAAGTTTCTTTGTAACCCTTAGTGAGGTCACTTTCGCTCATCTTCTGCAATAACTTAAGGAGGTCATCTTTGCGGATGATCGAAGTCTTTTCGTTTTATATCACTAGCCAATCTGGGGTCATTAGGGGGCATTGCCCCAAATTGCAACTCCTTATTGTGTCCATGGCCGCGTTTAATCTCAGTAATTTTATTTTCATTTGGAGCATTTATGCCAACGACATCATTTGATAGGATGCATCGTCCAGTTTTTTCTTGTTATGACGTGGGAAGGTTTTCAAAATTGTGGTCTGAGAAAAGATTAGTAAATACATTCCGCAATGATATTTTATCAGTATTATGTATTGTGGTCGCATATCATGTAATGTGTTTGGAATTACGTGCTGTTAGTTGCTATGAAAATCTGTGCGTGTAATACTATATTGGCTTTTTAATCTTTTGGCTGTCTGTACGAAATGTTTCTCTCCACCGATGTCGGAAAGCTCGTAAAGAAAAATTGAATTTCTTGAAAAGATGATCGTCGTTCTGCTCAACTTAAAAAAAATGTATTAGCTCTAAAAGTTTCAGTCATTCGGCGTTGTGATTGGCTTCTCAATTGACGTTAAAACCCTTCTCATTGAACATTTTGAGGCGTAATTTTAAACAGTGTTTGCCTTCGAGTGCCATTGTTTAATTTATGAAAACCTCTGTTCCTCTGTATATGCAAAAGAGTAATAGTTAAAATGACATATCTGAATATTCCATGACCAGGGTTAACCTGTCAAGAATGACGGGATGAAATTAAACTTCTGTCCGATCAGCATTACGTGTATCACAGTGGTGCAGAGTTGCAGGTGACTGTCAAACTATTGCTGTTCCTATTCCAGGCGACAGACTGCTACAACGCAGGGTTACAAATGTAGATCTCACAGTATGATCTCTCGGTTCGGGTGGTGATAGGGTTGCCAACCGTCCTCCATTTGGGCGGACAGGTCTCCATTGACGTCAGTTGTCCTCTAGTCCTCCTTTGTATTCTAAATATCCTCCTTTTAGTAAATTGTTAACATTTGTTGCCATTTGTTTTATCACTTGACTAACATCTGCAACGTTGTATGCTTATTTCATTCAGAATAGAAAACGTGAGTATCCCTTTTCTGAACGCTGACACACACATGAAAGATTCAGTCTAGCGACTAAAATAAAAAAGATACGCTCAGTCCATCCTTATCTGCATTTTGTGAACTCACTTGAATCGCAAATGGCGAGAAGAAAGAAATAGAGCTGATGTTGGTATAAATTAAATATTTATAAAAAGCAATGAGCAATGGGATTTTTTCTTTCTTTTTCAAATCGAGCATCCTCCCTTTTATATGAACATTGTTAGCAACCCTAGATGGTGATTATGTGGGAAAATAGTGGAACATGGTGCTGTCTCTCCTCCAATAAAGTTTTCCCATGAATTTGGCTTTCTTTTTATTGTCGGCCTAGGGAAACGCACCTATAAGCTACTTCTACTATCTCCTATAAACTTTCTTCATGGCCAGAATATTATTGCTAGCAATCACGCATAAGTTATGTGGATTGTGAAGTTTGGAAAGGAAGAGATCCCGAATTTCGTTTACGACATGCTGTCAGTGCGTATACAGTGTGTGCTGTCGGAGGCCATATTAGCGTGATTGTGAACCGAAGCCTTGCATTTTTCTGAGTTTTTGATATAGCACATTATATGTTCTGAATTCATGAAATGAAATATATATATATATATATATATATATATATATATATATATATATATATATATCATGTTGTTATCGAACATTCTTGTGATTCTGGTACATCGTGGCACAGATATCTAATTAAATAAAATTGCAATAAACCTGTCACGAAATTAATTTTATTTTCACTACCATTCCGTGGAAAATCTACCGCTAAATTTATTAAAATTAGAAATTATTTGAATATTATCATTAAAAATATTATTTCATAGGAAAGTCTCGAAGAATTCGAGAACGTTTTAGTAGTAGATGAACTTCTCGCGAAGAATTTGGACTCGCCGACCTCAACAGAAAAGGCTGATGACTACACTAAATGCCGTCTCAAAAACATCGACTTCCTAGCTTTATGTCTGGCAGCCTCGGCAAAAAAATCCTATTTTGTGAAAGAAATCTCACAAGAAAAAACAAATTAATAACGCAACTCAAATACATTTCTGGACGATTATATTCCCTAACTCGCATTAGGTGACCAGATGTTTTCTTTACAGCGATAGCTGTAAAGCTGTATAGCTGTACGCGTAGATGGTTCCATTACGCATGCGTGGTGTCTCTCTTCTCGTGTATCTCGGTCACTCTTTAACCGCTGTCGAGTGCATAGATATCTCGCGCGAACTCATTCTCTTATGTCAATTTGTATTCGGATACGCCCCACCTCTGTATAAGAGAGACGCGACTCGGACAATGAGTGAGAGCTTGCGAGGCAACTGCGAGACTGGCAGAGCTGGTGCAAGGAGAAAGGAGATTGTTAAGTATTCAAAGAAAGCAAACCCATCAACGAATAGTACCTTCACCTTTGATCTAGATAAAGAGCATAGCCATTTATTTATATAAACTTGGTTTCACCTAAGAGATTCGATTATATTTCTGACATGTTATTGTAAGTAAATAAAATAAAAAAAACGTAATGGAAGATAATTTATGTGGTATATTTTTAATATATTTGCTAAATCGCCATGTCAAATATCTTGTAAATTCACTTCTATAAAGTAACACTGCTGCAAAATTATTTACTTTGGAGAACTGGTACATATTCTTATCTTGAAACAATTCACTGAATTGTATAAGTAGATCCATGTATTTTAGCAGGGAATGTCGAATTGAACAGGTGTGATTTAGTTTTAACTATCCAAAACGGCTCTCGTCTAATTGCTGCCAAGATAGATTGATGGACACCAGTTGCAGTAATAGTATGCTTGTAAAAGTTTATTCGTTCCACATAAGTGAATAATGAAGCACTTGTGCTTTCCTCAATTTATGAGGATCAGTATACGAGGGTTGTTATTTTCGACTTTTTATAGATATTACTGTAGTCTCTTGATTGTACGGATCTCAGCTGTACTCTCGATGACACGAAACGGACTCGCCGTGGAAAAATAAAAATGTTGAATGAAAGGTGGGCAAAAAATGTGTATTTTTGCATTGTACAGCACTTTAAACTTATTGTATTCATTGTGATGAACTGTAAATAATTTTATATCCTCTTACAATCTTGGGTCAAAATTATTTCCTCGTACGCTCAAAATTGCGTGCTGTATTTTTGATTCTTTCGTCGGTGTATAGGGTCCTGGCCCGTTTAAACCCGTACAATCGAAAGTCTACAGTATTAGGCTTAAATGATTCAATCCAAATTATTAGAACCTATGTAGGACATGGAAGAATGACAAAACAAGTTTCAATTGGAATCGAGAAATGCAGTCAGAAGTGGGTTCGGGGTCCGATTCATTATACAATGTACGAATGCATACAATTTCCAAGTGAAAATACAAACAATCCATGTTATTAATATCAAAATATTGAATCTAAATACTTCATGCTGTAGCTTTTGAAACAAGAGCATTGACAGGAAAAAGATTTGTTTTGCCACGTGTCTTGCTTTTGTCCCAATTCCTTTGCTTTTTTTAAATGCCATCATTTGTCTATTGTAGCGATGTGGGACAAAAACGGATAGTGTCCGATGCGATCCAAGTGCGATATTGTGCAAGCTTCGGAGATCGGGAACTCCAATTTTCAGTGAACAACACCTGCTCGTTTGGAGGCAGAGCTTTCTAGCGCGCAATCGCTCTCGTCCTCCCTCCCCCCCCCCCGCTCCACACCACGCCGCTCCCCACACTCTCTCCACACGCATTCTCCGCCCCGGAGAGAACGGGGCCTCCCCGATTGTAAAACCAGCAGCAGTTTAGCTGCCCGCCCGATATGACGAGTTTATCGATGCAGGCCTCTTCGGCAGCACCAACGCCCAACGGGATTCTTAGACTTGTGATACTGACTGGATAGAACTTTCATGTAATTAACTGAGGAGAATGGTAGTGACGCATAGAAAAAAAAAACAACAGAGAAATATAAAACCAAGCATACTTGAATGACGTTCTAAATTGATGAAAGAAAATGGCTTGAAAGGCAATCGTCATTGTGTTTCTAAAACAATTCAATCAGAGCTCTCAAAATACAAATTAATTAAAATTATGGGAAATGCAAGCGTGAAGAACGTGGTACTTCTTGTTAAACGAATGTTTCAAAAATAAAGTATTCTTGTGTTATCATGGTTATTGTTTCCATGTCGTTGCTCTTATTCCGAAGTAGAAAATAGAAGCGAGTCTTGTGAGAAAATATCTGCAGAAGCGCAAAAAAAAAAAAAATGTTTGAATATTGTCACAATTCAAAGTGTTTAGTTGGGTTATGTATCACATCAATTCACCACCGAAGGTATGGTCCTGAGGAACGCTGCTTGTTCCAACCATTAAGGCCAATTAGCACAAAAAACTCTCATTTGTATCCATATATTCGGTTAATGATGTGAAACAACGCCATTAGAGCAAAAGGTACTTCTCAATATTTGCCAAATGAAACTAATTTAATTCGGAGAGTAAATAGTGTTAGGCTTGGGACAGCACGAAAACGTTTAGTTTTAATGTGTAATATATTGTTATGGAATATCAAAATACACTATTTGTATTGTTCGTTATTTTTTCAACGATAAAACCATTTTGTCGCATACTGTGTTGAATACATTCTTCGTGCGACTTTAACTTCAGTCTAAGCCTTCATTCAGATAACAATTATTTATTGCTACATTATGAACACAATTGTATTTTAGTACCTTTTTTGGGGGGATTTCCACCAATATTTCTACGAATTGCAGTGACGTAATCGGATGTTGTTTCAGATATTTCAATCTGTTTAGGGGGTTACGAAATGCCACGTAACGGTACCTACTGATGCAATCTTTTGTAGTTCGTCTTTTGACCTTCACAAGGAAAAAAGTTTGTGAAGATTTATTACAAAGCTTCATTTTTCGATGTTTATCTTGACAGATTTTTGTATGGCATATTCCTCTTTCATCTAAACTTCCCCTATTGTAGCGATCATGAAACGATCGAAGAAACTCTGGGGGAAAAGGTGTCTGAATTTTATGAGTTGCGATACGGAATTTCCACCATTATTTCGAAGTGAACATGAAATGAACAAAGGAAGTATGAGGCGAATGATATAAATTTAAGGGTTACCTTTTAGAATTTCCTATAATATCCCTCATAAAATGTTTGATTTACCGTGGCTACGTATTAATTTTTATCCATACTTTTACGTGTCTGGTTTATTCACACATAGAATCGTTCAGATGTTTCAAGAACAAATCAAGGAGAAGATATTACCTACGTGTTCTTGTCGTACACGTACAATACAAGATGAGCATGAATTTTGAAACAGCAATAAATGCTTGTTGTAAACTTCAGTGGCTCATGTCTGGTATAACAAGGTCGACTGTCACAGTATTGTGAGGAAAGACGTGTTTGGCATGGTAAGAAGAATTACGAACAATTTACAGTAATTATTGTTTTATACTTTTGTAATACGGTATTTTTGAATGTTTTTAATTCTATAAAATAAAGTTCTGAACGTAAATTACTGATTAATTTGAATTACTAGCTTTCAAATTGAAGATTACTAAAACGATTAGTTAGTGATTTTGTGTATTAGCGTGGAATCCGATATTTAGAATGGGATACATGCTATATTAATTCTATAAAAATTCGAAAAAATGAATACATTTTTAATGCGTACGCACGAGTTGGTTAAGAAGAAAAACTGCTTTGTAACTTACTCTCAATGCGCTTTCGTGTGCACGTAAATGAATTTAAACGAGTGTCACAACGAAGGCTGGCTCTCTTCATAATCGGCGTTTCCAGTGTCGAGCAGAGCGGCTAAGAGGAGACATCGCAGAGCTCTGGGATGGGGCACCGCGCCCGGTCCTCTTGGAAGGTGAACTCGCCCCGTTGGCCTCGAGCACCTGTGCACCTGTGCCTCCGAAGCCTCGCGAGCCACGGCCTGTTGTGTCGTCCCGAAGAAAGCGGACTTCTTCTCAAGTGAACACTTTTTAAACCAAACTCACGGAGAACGTATTAATGTCTCGCATTCTACTTACGTAGCTTAGAGAAAGTATTGTTGTAGTGCTGCGTTTACGTATTATTTCGTGAAATCCGCTTTGGACATTTTAACAAATTTTTATCTGAAGGAGATGTGAAAGACCTTGATACAATTTATGGCGGGTTGCAACTGCACAGTGACAACTACGTTGCATCTGTGGCATTGATCGGGAGGTCCTAGGGTTCGAATCTCGAGGTCAGCGGATTTTCGACAATATTTACACTAGGTTGAATTCAACCATTGCCTAGAGTAGAATTTTAGCGACCGGATGCTCTGGAAGATAGTTGCCGGAACCGCACCCTAACTAACTGGCCTCAGACAACATGCGATCTTTTCTTTCCCAATTGTGTCCCTCATCCCCTTGACGTACTGACTCACACTTACATGCCCTACAGAACCACTCATATCGCGAGACCAGTTGGGAGCTTAGTTCTTATCTCAGCAGGAGCGGGGGCGCACTACACGTACGGATCTAATGGCCTAAGTAGTTGAGGCGTCCGTAATTAGAACTCTAATGTTTATTAACAATATTTTTACAGAAAATGTAATATAAGATCGTTTTAACATTGAGATAAACGAAGCACTTAAATATGAACTGATCGCACAACGTAAAGTGAATTATTATTTCGGGAGGGGCTTTAGCACGCTGACCATGCTCCTAAGTGCCTGCTCCCATGATACAAATTCAGATGGCTGACATGTGCCGTTAACTCTGTCAATCCAAATATGCAATTTATGCACGCCCCTATTGAATATAATATTACAGTAATAGAAATTGTTTGGATTTTCAAAAGTTTTGGCACTTCCTATCTTATTTTTTCATCAACTAAAATTTTGAAAATCGGGAAAATGGAATATATTCAATGATATACTGGTGTTCAGATTTAAGTTAAAATCACTAGTTGTGGTGCCTATTAACTACGAACTCTCGGAGATTAAAAAAGCCAACCCGCTAGATTTGGAATTCACAGTATTTGTAATTACTCATGAAAGGCTTCTGCACCAACTCGCGTTCAAGCAATTCGCAAGATGCAGATGTTCTCTGTCCAATACGCCTTCCTGGTTAAAATTTAAAAAAATAAATAAAAAAAGAAGAAAAAAGCGTTCTGAAATTACAAGCATGTTTGTCACCGTCTGCGCGAGAAGAATTCTGCCTGCACCGCCCGACAGGCCATTCGAACCGGTCTCCCGTAAGGAGAAGCCTCAACTATGAGCAAAACGTGGAGCTACGGAGCTGGGTGTGTGCCCTCCTCCCCTCTTTCTCCTGGCCGGCGAGTGGCAAAAAGAAAGAAAGGGTTATACGATAAGCGGCTCGAAAATGAAACAAAAGCAATAAAAAGTATACATATTCAGTTTCATGCTAAGTGTTGAGTAAACATTGTGTGGACTTTTATTCATGAAAGGTGAAAGTTTTGTAATTTCGGAAAAACTTCATGTATATTCTTGTTGGCTGTTAGTACTCACGATGTTGTCTTTTCGTGCGGCTATGTCTAGATATACTGTATATAATTACAAGAAGGCCAACTGAGAAGCTTGATAAGAAAACCTGTTGCATACGTGGGCTCTTTGATAGATTCTTTTAAACGAATAGGTTAAAATAGTTTTGTGGGAAATTTCTAATAATATTTTGCCAATTGTTTTGCGTATTACGAGTGGTATCAGTGCCGTAATAGTAGTTTATGCAATTAGTTTATAGTGTTAAGATTTATTGCTTGAGTACATGTTTTTAGTGTGAATGCAATAAAGCAACATTATAAGGGAGTTGCGTACGATATTTGTTTTGTATAACATCATTATACATTTATAAGATACTCAAACTTAATTTTGCGAAAGGACTTTCTTGTGACGTCTCTGGTATTTTACATCTGCGCGAGACCGGTGGTAGGCTGTTCTGTTTGCCGCCATCTCCCCATGATTCTCTCGCTGCGATTGGCTGAATGTGCGATGACGCGATCATTCGTGCCGTAAAATGCTAATGCGTCATTTGTGCCGTCAAATGCCCTTTTATGAACGATTTCTTGCCGTAGAAAAGGTCGTTTGTAATGCTGGTATACAAAGAATACTTTTTTGAGATTTTTTCTATTTTCTTCTGTAGCATTCGTTTTGTGGAGCTGTGTGAAGCTGAATAAGGAGTACTTAAGAATGCTAGTAGTTACGCGAACAATATATTTGACAGTAATTAATGGGTTCGCCTTCGAAGGCCCCATTCACGCCTTTATAAGTCATTACTTCTGACAAGAGGAATACTCTAGGTAACAAGACAAAGAGGTTTTTCGTACTATTGTCAGTTTTTATTTAGAGCTGCGTATTGTGGGCTTCGAATAAAGAAACAACACTTTAAGAATAATATGAATTTTCGCATTAATTGGAACGCTTGAAGTGTTTACGTTTGAACTGTACTCAAAACACTTTGGCCTAACTCCCATTCGTACATGAAAGGTTGAAGTACTAAAGACCTACTACTCTTATCGCTCCCCCTAACCAGTGGGGTAGTCTCGTTAACATCTCATTTGCCTTTTAAAAATGGCCTTCAATGACAGCTCATTCAGTTATCCAGACAAAGATGGGAACAGTATTACGTACTCACGAAGTACTCCTTCTCACACACAAATATCCTGCATCTCGTTGAACTTTTCTCCCCGCGAGATAACGGATTATCGCTTGTTCCGCGGGCGCGCGGGAAATCAAAACAAAGAGTGCCGCGCGGCGCAACGCGGCCCAAACAATGCTGTCCCAGACGCCCCGGCCCCGCCCCGCGGCGCTGCGCCAAGGACGTTCGGTTCTCGCAACCGCTGCCGGGGGCTAACGGTAAAGAACGCGCCGGCCGGCGGGCGGAGGAAAGAGAAAACGGATGCCGGCCTGGGCCAGGAATGCTGAAATCGTTCCGTGAATCTGGTCTGGTTGTAATTAATTCGTTCCCGTGAAGTAATGTTGCGGTTTATGTTCACTGGTAAAATTAATGCAGCTTGTGAGTTCAGAGGCGCGGCAAGTTGGTGTCAACACTCGTACGAGTCCTTGACAGTGAAATGTTTGCATTGAGCATCCCATGACCGAAAGTTCCAGTAGATTATGATTTGAATTAATGAGAGAATAAACACACAATTTACCGTCTTTGTTGAATTTCACTTTTAAAGAAATTATTTTGTTTATGAACTTGAAACATCAATTATATTCATCAAATCACTTTCATTGCAAAATGCATTAAACTAATTTCAGCTAATATTTTTTTCTAATTCTAATTGCAGTTCAGTCCTCACTGTATATACTCTTGTGAGATGGGGACATTCGCGTGTTCTTATTCCCTCCGAAGTTCTATTGTTTACTGTCCGAACTTCTATTAGTTACTGTACGAAGTTCAAACAGTGCTGGTGCTATGCACTTGCGTAGGCATTGCATTTAAGAGAAGCATTGCATTTCCGCGCAACGTCTTAGAAGTGTCCACAATTGTATTGCGGGATCTGCTTGAGCAAGTATCTATGTTACGATAAGCGATAAGCCATACACTGGAGGAGGGAGTTACTGGTTACGTAATAAGAAAATTGTTCGACCTTTTTTCTTTATTTTTTCACTCTTCCTATAAATGTATTTTATTCTAGCTTCTAAATAATATATTGCACTTCAACACAATTACATTCATTTATTAATTCTATTAATATATAAAGGTACATCAGTATCAGTGAAACTTTATTTCAAATGATTGTTCATTTTTATTTTGTTTCTGTCTTGAGTTACTATAATGTTAATCATGTTTCGTTTTTTAAAATTAAATTAATTTTAAATTATTTTTTAATGCCCGACGTGGTGACGCAAGAACACCGGTAGCGTAAATGTGGATGAAAAAAGGAATACTATACTATTTTTAATTTTTTAATGCTTGGTTATTCTGAATTTGGCTGCACATTATTCTTCAGATTTACCTTCTCTCCCCTACAGGAATGCATTTCGGGGGCTTCCGAACCAACATGGTTTGTCTTTTCTACTATATCAAAAGGAAAGTTCTATTCATGCGGGAGGATTGGTTTTCCTGCTTCTCTATTCACAGTTTTCAATACATTACTTTACGTCGGTCTGGTCACAACAGTCACCGTCATCTTTCACGTCAGTGGCCATTTACCACCATGGGCTCGTACCGATTGGATCTTGCGCGTATGAAAGGAAACTGTAACAAAGTGCAGCACACACCGCAGCTGGCGGTCGCCTGGGCGCCACGCGACGTTGCGGCATGGGCGGGGGCGGGGGCGCGCGGTGGGGGTGGAGCCGGCAGTCCAGCGCGGCGAGTCACGCGCGCGTGCGCGGGCGGACGGGCAGCGGAGATAGCAGCACGCGGCGCGGCGCGGCGCGGCGCGCGGCCCGGCCCAGTGCGTCGCGCGCGCGCGGCCTTCGCGTGGCAGAGACCCCGTCGAGGAAGGCCGCGCCGCGCCGGCTGCCGCCACGCCCAGTGCGATTCCCGCTTCCGCGCCCAACGCCAAGCCCTCGCCGCTAACACGACGCGGCGGACAGGGCGCCTAGGAGGAGGGCTGCTCTTCAACTGCGATCCTAAACCAGTGTTGTCTAGGTCGATGCCACGAGCGGGAGTCCGTGGCACGAGTGGTACGACGAAATCGCCCCTCCACGCAGTTCAATACCCCGCCACCAGAGACAACGCCAAAACGGCGGCGTTACCAATAGTTCCCTTTTCCGACGCTAGTTGCGCAGAGAAGCTCGTGGCATGCCACGGTGTCACGACGCGTGCCACAGCCACCAGTAGAAGACCTTGACACCACTGTCCTAAACGCTTCATGGAGTAAATGAATTATCTGTATTGCTAGTTTGCAATGCACGCAGAAATTGAAAGCCTCCGGCCGAGTGAAGGCCATGCTATGGTTTAGTTAGATACCCCGGAACAATGCGAATAAATGACAAAAACAATTAAATTGTTTAGATTTTGACTGAAGTCTGATTTAGATTTTGACTGAGTTTCAAATATTTTATTCCGTCTATTCTCGTACTGCGCGTACCGACTGAATTATCATACTCACTGCTTCGTGTCATATCTTCATAATCACCTACCCATTGCATTCATTCATTCATTCGTTAGTTCATTCATTACAGATATGGTCGTCAAGTCTAGTCGCTAGCATCATAATAAAGATTACCTGTTATCTGATGTTTCTGTTTTGGTGTAGTGCGTAACGCAGAATCGATGGTTAGTGAAAGGCAATGACGTTGCTAATGGAAAATCTCCATTCATTAATAAATCCTGACGAAACATTCAGCCTTCGACGTCACAAGTAACACGGAAACATTGGTGGCCTAGATATTATAACAACTCTGGTTGCCAAAACCGATTTGTATTTTACTCGTATGAGCTCTTCGCTCCTGATAATGATATCTAGCTGGTGAGTGGATAATGCCTCTTGATCCGCCGAGTAACCAGTGAATTGTAAACAGGAAATGCAGACACTTTATCACAATCTCTGTCCTTCGTCAATTTTCACTTTTTTCGAATCGTTTAAATCTCAGTAACGTTTTATCTTAGTTTGTGAACTCTCTTTAAATAAGACTATGCCATTTCATTGTGTATGCGTGCAGTGATAAAACGCAACATTCATTATTACGTTCCGTAATCATGTGTCAAATTGCTAATTGATTTGAAAAAAAAAAACAACCAGCTGTAGAAATAAGGTAATAATTACTTACTTTTCCTTTACTTTCATTATTACATTTGTTACAAAGTCATCCACGTTTCATTAATTTTGCCTTTCCAACTTTTAATTATATTACTGATTTCGAATGGTTAGATTTCTTTCGATCCATTTGTCAGTTTTCTCACTTCTTTTTTCAAGAGTGAAAATATGGTTTTTGCTTGTTTGTTTTACCCTTCACAACTCATTTGAATAAAATTTGTAATGGAGTTGAATTATTCACTTCCTGCTGTTTTATCTACTCCACCACTGGCGGTAATCCCCTCCGCGTTTCTGGCAGTATATCTGTTCTAGATTTGAATCCGTTAGCTTTCATTATTTCCTATTATTTTTTCCGTTTAATTAAGTGCAAACTATCTTCCATACTTCCTCATGCCATTTGTTCGCCTTTTTGATTTAGTCTGTTGATGTACTGTTCATCGCATTCCTGCACTTCCTCTTCGTTGATTTCCTTTTCCCACATTGTTTACATCGGCCTCCTTCCTTCTTATCCTATCCCCCATGCTCCTTGTTCGCGTTCCTTTTCCGTCGTTGTTTGCACCGGCTTTCTTCCTTCTTATTCTATCTTCCATTCTCCTTGTTTGCATTCCTTTTCATACGTTGTTTACACCGGCTTGCTTGCTTCTTATCCCATCTCCCATTCTCTTTGTTCGCGTTCCTTTTCCGTTGTTGTTTACACCGACTACCTTCCTTATCCTATTCTCCATTTTCCTTGTTCGCGTTCCTTTTCCGTCGTTGTTTACACCGGCTTCCTTCCCTATTATCCTATCCCCATTCTCCTTGTTCGCGCGATTGGCCGCCGGCCTTGCGGCGCGGTCGGGCGTGTCGGCCGGCAGCTGGTGCAGAAGCCTTCCGGGGGCCGCGGGTTGGGTTGTTGTGAGCGCCGCGCCGCTGTTTCGGGAGACGTCACGGAGCACTCGCGAGTGTGGGAGTTGCTACATCTCGCCGCTGGCCTCTCGATCGCCCAGGTCAAAGGGTTCTCCGGCGGCCCTGACCATGCAGGCCGCGGCGCGGTGTGGAAAGTTTGTGTCACATGTGCACTTTATTAATGGAACACCGATAACATATAATTTCCTCATGATTTTTTTTTTAATTTCTCGAAGCAGTGTTGCGTTACCCGCGTTGCCGCATCCCATTCATTAACTCTTCCACATATCTGAGTGTTGTAGGTGGTGCCCTTTTATTTGTAAACAGACGCTCGGTCAGTGACCCCTGTATCATTTCAGATTTTTGACCCCGAGTATATGTTCAAAGAAAAGTAAACACTTGAGAAATTCTTGTCAGCTCGAATAGTTGATCATGTGAAAATTGAAATTAGATTTTTGACGGATCGAGAAAGTGAAAACCGTTGTGTCACATTGGCAGCCGAGCATTCGCTTCAACTGCTCAGTGTGCGATGTTACCTTCAATTCATTAATAGAAAGAATAGTAAAAAATGTTTCAAATGGAGTTTTAATATTATTTTGTTAACAATGTAGCCAAACTTGTTAATATATATTTGTTCCACAGTTTTAGAATTTGAGGCCGATAACGTGTTATAGGATTGCATTTAAAGTACAAATGAGAAGGCCGCAATTTCTAAACCGACAGAATATCTCTTATGCTTCATGTAGAACACGTATTTCCAAACATTTTTAGTAAGAGCATTAAAATAATGCAAATTAATCGAATAGCTATATATTTCTTTATCGGCGTAGTGTTATTCTGCTGCTGCTCAGAATCCCTTGATCGCAATGGAGGCTAGCGCATACGCCTTCCGCTTTTGGCGCCCGGATTCGATCCCTGGCCAACCCCTGTGGAATTGATGGTGCACAAAGCGAGCTCTGCCAGGCTTTCTCGAGACCCTCTTCTTCCCCGGCCTCTCATTGCACCTTTGCTTGCTTCATACGGGATTCCGGGCGCGTCAACTGCAAAGTTCATTAGTCTCGTAAGTATAGCACACGTTATTTCCTCAAGAGGTGGCGGTGATTTTCCCCTGGTGAGATCCGGCACCGACCTACCGTCGGTTAATAGGGTTTGTCCAATTAGGTATCTCCCACCTGCGGGACACAGTCCCAGCCGGGACAAGCTCTAAGCCCTCGACCGCTCTAAGCTCCCGGCATTTGTAGTAGTGTAGTGCATGTAACTATAAGGGGTGACAATAGGACAAAGAAGGGGAAGGAAAGATCGTGCGCGGTCCATGGCCCATTTATTAGGATACTCCTTCAGCATTGGCCTGGTATTGATCAGAGAAATCACAGAAAACTACCGACCAGAGCAGTCAGCCACTAGAATTCTCCTCTAGACAGCGTCTGAATTCTACCAGCTATCAAGCTAGTGTTGAAAATCCTGCTATCGTCAGCTCTCGAACTTAGGATCTCCCGGTCAGAGGCACTGGAGTGACATTTGTTGATGCCCTGAGCCACCTCTCCCGGTCATTTCACCATTGCTCTTTCACCTTATCATTATCACTGTCATCTACTCTTTAGATCAATCATGGGGCCTCAGAGATCTCAGCAATTTTAGCGCCTCTAGATATAAACAAATAATTAGACCTAATTGGACTCGATTACCTGGCATCACGATTATCGATCCAACTACTGTTATAGAGTTTCTCTAAGCAATTGGCTATCTTCGGCCCCTGTCATCAGTTTCCACGGAGGAAGCAGGCCAAATCCCTACAATATATGGCCGTATAATTTATAGAATATACAAACTAGATTCAGTGGGTGATTAATAGATGCCTCTGACAAACAGAACTAACTGGTTCATTTATGTTTTCATACAAATTTGAATTATGAATCTGCACCTTTCAGGTTTCCTAAAGCGTCAGTTCGAGTTTCTGCTCTCAAGTGTACTTAATCTCTTTTTACTTTAGAAAGCTTGCCTGGCCGTAGGTATTTTAAAATTGACAGTCCAACATTTTTGGATCAACGTCTTTGTGAGAAAGAGTGCAAAAGAAATTGCGTCCATTGAGGCAAATAGCGCAATGATGGTATTGGAATAGGTCGTGCGAAAAGGTAAATGTTGCTACGCAGTGACTGCGAAGCTTCCATATTACAAAATAATGTGAATGACCGACTGCATCTCCTTTCTAGGCTTGGGAGATTAGCTGAAGATTACATCACTAATATCTGCCGAACTACTTTTCTCTCGGAAGACATGAATATATGAATGACTAACACTACTCTTCACAATCCTCAGTCCAGTATTTTCCAGTTTTCTTTCGGTTTCATGTAAATAGCGTAGCGATTTACAACTAAAAAATACCGCTTGCTTGTTTGTTTGGTAATTGTTACCAGAATTGTTCTGGTGATGCAAGCCGGAAGTGTGGAAAAGTTATGGGAAGTCGCAACAAATGTCACTTGGCTAATCACTGAAACGATTATGTTAGTCTCATGACCCGTGTCCAGAATTTTCCGAAAGGTCGAGATAGGAGAAAAAATAAGTACAATAAATAGTGTATTAAAGTATTAGACATTCTAAGGAGTTACTGAATTATCGAGATGAGATTTTTAATTATGTATTAATTAATCTTTGGATCACGTTATATTTTACCCTCTGATTGAATGTAAATCGTCTGAATTATCTTGTTTTGAAACACCGTTGCCAGAAAATACCATTCGATTGTTTACTTACAAAAAGTTTTAAGATAAACGTTTTAAAAGCTTAGTTAAATCAAAAAAATACAATTCGATTGCTTATTTAGCGTAAGCAATTTTTTCTTCCTCTTACAGAAAAGTTGCACAAAGAACTTGTATATTGTTCTCATAGTTGTAGAAGGAATAGTTTGAACAAATTATAGTGTACTCTCTACTTTATTTTCCGATATAGAAGTATAGAAAAATGAGTATTCTGAAAATTTGAATTGATGTTAGGTAATTCCATCTCATATTTGCAAGCCATAGATATTATTCACTGTTCCTTACTTATTTTAATTTGAAAACCCTTCATAAAGAATCTGTGAAATGTGAGAGTCTTTGAAATAATACGAAAGTGCTCCGACGACTTTTCGAAAGATGTTTTAGAAAAAGAGAGACCACTGAATGAAAAAAAACTAAAAAAAAAGATATTGCGCTTTATTTTAGTAGAAATAATTGCTCTTTCTCCAATACTACTGAAGGCTTCAATGTGTGGAAATATTGTGTCGTACAATGTCAAGCTCATTATTTTGACTGTGTTTGTTATAACTCAGACTTTGGGCCGTTTATTGCTCTGATACTTCTTTACCATATGCGTTCTTCATTAAAAAAAGAAATGTATATGTAAATTAGTTATCCTAACGGAGCGTTAATATTTGGATGTTTAATAGAAATGTGATGGACGAGAATGTTGCTGCGAAAGTTTAATAAGCATGTAGCTTTTAATGGCTTCGTAATACTTGGAATTCAGTGAAGCATTCTCAGAGCTCATTTGCAGTGCATACCATTAACCTCCATTTTAAGCATGTCCAGCTAAGATTGCAACAGCATAACTTGTATAGGAAACACTCTCCCCCAAATAATTAATTGAATGTCATGATTACTCACTTATTGAAGTGCTTAGCTTGATGTTGGAACTGTCAGCTAGGTTGGGATATGACGTCGATACTATATGATACTCCTACGTAATATTATTTGATGTCTAAAAAATGCCATATAAACCATACAATGTTTGTAAAATTCTTATTGTCAAAAATTAAATTTGTATTGTTCATGCTGATTGCAGTGTGTTTTGTATAAAATCAAAATAAGATGTTTTAAATCGTATCGTGTACTCGTCTTTTGACAAGAGCGTGTAAACATCTGGGGAAGTCCTGATTGCAGCTCTATTTGGAATCATTTTTTGACTCATTCATTATCATTACATATGTGTATGAATATACAAGTTTGTGAACTTGTCACCTTTAGGATCCTTCGTACTCCTGCATTTCGTTTGTACATAGTAAATACGAAACGACGATCCATATCGGTCACTGTTCTGTGGTCTTAACCAAGACACCAAATCGAAAGCGTTTTAATAATCAGAGAGAAACCAAAACCGATATACTCTCATTAGCTGCCTGACATGAATTAATATATAATAATAAAAGAAAATTCAACGACATGTAACCGACATCGATACCACAAAAAGAAGTGTATAACGAAATTTTTACTGACTCGTCTTCAGGATACTCTCAGTGTCCATGCAATGTTTGGCAAAGATGAAGTGCAGAAAATAATTTAAATAATATGTTCATAGATGCATCGCGATCATTATTTTTCACCTTTAGCTAATAGCAGATTGGTTTCTAATATATTCTACCAGAGGCCAGTAGCGGTGCAGCGGAACTGGTACCAAATAGATTCGCTAGAGGCCAGTTGCAGGGCGTAAGATAAAGAAATAATCTAATAGCAATGCTGTAAAATAAAACGAAATTCAGGATATTGTAATTATATCGATTCTATGGATTGCTTGAATGAAATCTAGGAAGGTAGATGTGTTATATTTCTTTTGAAACGCGGTGCAGAAGTTTTCCATAATTAAATCATTTATTTCAGAAATCAGTCAAGCGCCGAATTTGACAATTTCGAGAAAACGAAAGAAACTGTCTAGCATCGGACTAGATTTTTTGATAGAGGTTTTAATTTTTTTTGCTGAAAGTAGCAAATTTTTTAATAAATTTTATTGAATAAAAAATACGTATTCCTTAAAGAAACGGTGTACCGTTTACTCAATTTTGACATTGGTTTCTGAAATGAATTATTCAATTGATAAGTTGTGCAATGAAACCAAATTTGATTTGATGATTTGATAAGACGTTCATTTAAATATGACAAAATAGTGTGTTCAGGGGTTTCTTAATGTTTTTGAATATAACACCTAGCACCATAAAAAACTGCTAGAACAATTGGGACTTTTCCTTATCTCTCTGAACAACACGAAATTTCGTTGTTTTTTATCTTCTTTTAGTCTGTTCTCAAATGTGCTGGGATGGTCACTCCCACTACCTGTTCTTGCTTCTCTTAAACGACGATGGTGATATCTGACATGTTATAATAAAAATGGTCTGTCTAGTTCTGAAAATCCCTAGCATTTTCAAGTTCCTGTTCTAGACCACCTTGACCGCGTTGTGCTTTCTTTATTGGTAAGTTGCCTGCCAGTCATACTTTCTGCGCAGTTATTAGGAGCATGTTTTTTTAACCTGTCGTGCAGTCTTGCTACAGACATTGTTTACGTGATCTGGCTGTCTCGTCTTGTTTGCAGTCTACGTGTGCCATCGTCTTTTACACTTCCGTCGCCGAAATATTTGTGTAGTTTGGCTCTTATGGCCATTTTTTCTAGGGCTTGTTTTTGAATAGTAGGTCTGGATCTTAGATCACGTTCTTGGAGGACACATTCTGCTGTTATCTCCAGGTGAGAGTACCGTCCACCTTCCCTTTGATTCCCAAGAAATATTGCCCGTGGAGCGGTTTGAAATGCCATCTTGTTCGGCATTCTTGTTGTTTCCTCTCTCTGTACTGATGAAATAACACTATTATTATTATTATTATTATTATTATTATTATTATTATTATTGTATCATCATCATCGTATCGGCCATTTCTGACCACGCTACACGTTCTCTTCCGAGGTTTAGTATTCTATCCTGGAGAGCCGTGTGTAATTATGGGGATCAGATTTTCGGCTGTATCCTTTGGTAAGACAAGGTTGTTTAATCTTAAATTATGAATTATGAGGTGATATGATGATGAAAGATGATCGAGGGCTTTTTGAACCATCCCATCATTCGCCTGCATGATCGAGGGAAACTACGAAAACGCCGGTCAGAATGGCTGACTTGGGTATCGAACCTGGACCTCCCGACTGCGAAGTCAGCGCGCAACGCACTGAACCACTTCGCTCGATTTATTATATTATTATTATTATTATTATTATTTATGGAGGCGATGGTCTCCTAAATGCTATTACCATTACACTGTTCCTCTGTAGCTGACTGGGAAGGCTGCTCCAACGAACATCTGCAGTGGATCGGGGAGGCCTGAAATCGATTGGATTGACGCCCACACACGAGCCCCAAAATAAAGGAGAAACCATATCCTTCTCCCAGATAGCGCAGAGCGTCCCAACCCGTCCTCCGTTTCCTCTGCGGAAAGCTCCGCTTGCGCCCCGCGCGTGCCTTGGGCCCAATAAGGCGTTTACGAGCGGCGGCCGGCGCGGCGCGGCGCGGCGCAGGCGGTGGGACGTGGGATGCGCGGCGTGACGCAGTGCGCTCGCTACCTGCGTGCGGGCGTCGAACCCCGGAATCGATGGAGAACGAGCGCCGGAAACATCGGACGATGCCGGTGCATTCTTTGGAACCGCAGTAATGTACAGTAGATTTTACAGATTTCCCGGGAGATGCACATGTAATAAAAAGCTAGTAACAAACTTCCAAATAAGTAAGGAGACCTGACGGTAGCCTATATTCTACAAAAGGTAGATAGCTAGGTCGAATTCATCCGCCGACTAGAGGAGAATTCTAGTGGCCGGTTGCTCTAATTGGTATTTTTCTGTGGTTATTCCGATCAATAACAGGCGAATAGCGAAGCAGTACTCTAAGAAACACGTTACTGACCGCATGCTATCTTTCCTTCCTCTCCCTCGTCCCCTCCTCACCCCTTACTCGCTAATATGCCCTACACTACCACAGGTCACGGGAGCTTGTAGCTTGGCACGGATGGGGGCGGTGCCGCTCTGGAGAAGGTGCAAGGAAGGGAAATCTCAAGCCAATCTGTAGGTTGGCGCCGGATCTCACGTTGTAGCTTGGTTTTTCTTCCTCCTCCTCCCGGGATATAAACGAAAGCTAATGACGCACGTAGTGGACTAATGACAATAGCAATTGACTTGCCCGGAAACAAAATAATCAATCCAAATAAGTGAGAATGAATTCATATTGAAAACGAACGGGTTATGATGTTTCGGGACAAGGTAGCCACAGGAGAATATGCCTGTCGCTGTCGCACCTGTCATTTACTTTATCATATAAGCCACATTAGATTCCAAAGTTGTGAAGTTGTGGAGGTTCTTGGTCAACCTTTTGAGGACTAGCCACCTGCATGAAATGGAATTCTTAGTAATGTGGAGATTCAATTGGAATTTCTTAAGGAATAGACATTTACGGAAGGATGTTATTTCAGAATGTATCATAGATATCACAGTTTTGCGATGCGACTTGAGTACAGGTGAAAAATCCGTACTATTCAGTTTCTTTGTGCGGTTCTGCCTTTGAAGTTAAAAGTTACACGTTCAAAACATCAAACTTCGTTTATATGACAACATTTTCTCTAATTTTTAATCTTTCATGTGAATATGACTTACAGAATCTTCCATTTTCATCTATTATTCGGGGAACCGAATTGTCAACCATAGAAGTGGAGCTTCTATTGGTGTTGTAAAAGTCAACATTAATTTTTATTAAATTTACTTTATTAATCTAGTAACGAATCCATGTACTGTGCATTCGAAGGATTTTAAAATCTGGGAATTCCTATTCCGTCGTATTTTTCATATTTCTTCTCATATGCTCTTGTTTTCCATTCTTGTTTTCTATGGTAATGGGTTAGTGTTCAATTATATGCACATTTCTAAACAGTGGAAACTTGTGTACGGTCGCAACAAATACGTCTATTTTCTACTTAAAGTTTGACCTAGTTGTAAAAGGTCGTGACCAAATCGTTAACAAAGAGGGAAAAGAACTCATATGAAATTGGAGATAGTGAAAGAATTAATGAATTTGAACATTTTATGAATATAATTTAGTATTAATCGTTAATTTTATGAAAGGTTCATTAAGACTCAATTATTTTTAAGGAAACCGCATTAACTACGAAGTTGCTATTTGCCTTAAATGAAAATTATACATTTTAAAGCAATGCATCTGAAACTTCGAAAAATTGAATAAAGGTTCTTTGTTTCTGCATTCAGACCATGGTGTCAAACCTTTCGGCAATCCTTGAATTGAAGTTAAATTTTTTGTCATCCTGTCTGCAAATAATTTCAATACCCATTTTCAAAAGATTTTCGGTGCTTCGGATACATTTTTAAAGCTGGTCCTTGACATTATTGGTTGTCACGTTATGTCATGCCCGAGCCGAGATGTAATTTTCAAGGCGCGTGCTAACTTTTAGCGGACAAGTGCAAAGAAGGTCAATGGCTGGACCAGGCCATTAGGCGAACTGTTACGCTTTTTAAATAACACTACCATATACGTTGGGTAACTTAGGAGTGCACTGTTTATGACACTCCTCTTAAGGAAATTTGAATTTCCTGTGATCTGATTCTCATACTGAGAGAGAAACCATCGTTGCCAATTTATGTCCTTGCTCTGTATCTCGAGTGGGACGACAGAGCAAATTTTCCCAAAACATAGGAGTAATCTTTCATAAGTAATATTAGCTTTAGGTTGTGTTTTGAATTTCTTGTAGTATATTTTAAGTGAGGAATGTTCCTAGCTGGAGAATGAAACGGCAAAAACTAAAATTTGATTAATTTGCGTGCGTGTTATTTAAAGATGTACAGATTTCCATATAGTAATTAATTTCGTTAGGTAGGAAACATTTTTTCTTTAGATTTTGAGTCGTTTTAAAACAATTTCCGTAAATCAGTAGAGCATGTATCTATACGTACAATTAGAACTCCGTGACACAAATTCCTCTGTATTCTAGAATCCATGTAGCATATTTTAAAAATTCGTAGCCATTAAAACTTGGAGTATATTTTTTCATGTTGTGGTCTTTTGTTTTGCAGTAATACTGAAAAGTTTATGTATTCACATCATTATTGTACCACGATCATTATAGAATGATAATTAACGACTTCATTTTTGTCCCCTTATTTTGCATCCCAGCAGATAAAAATTCGCTTCCCTTCAATGTCTGTCTTGAGCATCCTTTTCTAATAAAAAAACAAAAAAAAACACCCCTCTCCCCCCCAAAAAACCTGTAACTGTCGCCTGAAGCAACCGATGCGCAGATGGGGCCCCGGCGGGCGCCGTGGCCGGGAGTCGAACCGTGGCGAAAGTTGGGCGGGGCGGCGCCGCGCGCGCTGTCACTCGCGCCGAGGGGAGGAGGAAAGGTGGGCGCCGCTGGATGTGCCCTTTCGCGGCGCAGGCGCAACAGGTTGGCACGGCGCCCATCGTCCCCGCCGCCGCCAGCGGGGCGCCTGCGAAGGCCGCGCTTACGAAAGGGGTGCTTGCACTCGCGCGCCCCACGCCCCCAGCCACCGGACAGCCACGCACCACGCCTAAGCTCCCGTTCGAGCGTGGGGCGAATCGACTTTTGGTCAGGTGCGATGTGGTTATCCAAATGCGAGCTTCGATATAAAAAAAAAGTTCTAAGGAGGCTTCCTGTAGAATAACGGCTTCCCAGGTGATCAAAAGTTAATTGGCGCTACGTTTTAATCGGAGGATAGTCGACAGGGCGCGAATTAGCTATCTTCTTCAGTGGGGGATGTTCAAACGTTCTTGGTAGTCTTCTTGGTAGCTCCAGTGTGAATATACGAGTGAAATTAATGCAATCTGTTTATCACACACAATCGTAATTTATTTAGAGAGTTATCAAATAATGACACAAATATTTATAGTAATCGAGGAATTCGTAATAAACGTATTCTAGAGACGTTTCAGGTCTCGGGTCTAAATCTCAATTCATGCTTACATTAACCGAAAATGACCATAAATTGGAATGGAATAACCTTATTAAAAATAATTCCGCTTAAAATTAACCTATATTTGAAGACCATCTTTGCTTAAGCAACGTAATCTGGATGAATCCTAATGCTGCTGGAGGGAAAGTTTTCTTTCCCAGTATCCTTGATAAGGATTCTGGGATTTGAACATTTCTGTGAAAAACTTAAGTGAGGTGCTTAGATATTGATTAATTGTGGCTCTCGCAGGAAAAAATCGGTAGTATTTTTTTCAGCAGGTGACATGAAACGCAAGGGACGATTCTTGCCATCCACACCGTCCTTCACGATCTACTTTTCGGAGCTCCTGCTACGCCACGTTAGGTACGAGTTACCACCATAAGTGAACTTGAGATGCTAACCCAGATGGCCAAAGTTAGTGGTTCGGGCACATAATTCGCGCCTCCGTGTGAAGGTTCGTGCTCTCGAATCCCGCTGTGGGTATTAAAGTTTCTTAACAGTTTTGAGTTAGTGAGGGTGAGTGGGTATTAAGTCGAGTTTTACACGGGTCGCGCGATCTCCTGGCGACATCCGATCTCCATTTCGTATGTGGTGTCCTAATGACCCGTCAGAGAAATCTTCTTGAGCATGGCGATTCATTAACCTGCGACCGCAAATCGCGATTCTGTCTTGCGTCGGATATTGTGAAACGTTCGCCGCCGCCTGCCTTATTTTGTCAACCACAGATCAGGGAGCGTGAGACACATTAATAACTTATGAATGAGCGAGCCAAGCTTAGCTCGGGAGCTGCAGATAGTGTATGCCTCCATCCCTTTAGTAATGACACAGCGTATGGTCATCTTCAGAGAAGACAATATCAAGCATGTAGTTACATTTTTTGTCACTGGTGAACAATTTTTCGATGTTTACAAGTCATAATAACTGGAAAAATTCGGTGCAAGTTATGATTTGTGGAAGACCTGTCTAGTTGTACTTAATTTTGATAGCCCGTCAGTCATCACTCAAGAGCAATGTAAGTTTGTGAGGTTTGTCGTTAAATGGGATCTTAAAATTGGAAACCGGCGATCTATGACAGTCGTGAATCAATACACCTGGTACAACGGAGTGTACTATTGCTCTGACTTGAGGGTAATTTAATGATGTGTGAAAGATTTCATATCTGGCAATCATCCACCACACACTGCTGTGCCGCCACTACACGTTGTGTAAGAAACAATTTTATGTAAATGGAATAATTCATTCCACAAATAGGGTACATGCTTCTTTAAATAAACCGCTTAGTAAATAAGTAAACAGGGTTAAGCAGAAGAAAACTGCATATGTTTGTTTTACTACAATGTTATTTTAAGATAATGAAGCTTTTTTTGGTAAATGTAATAAAATTGAAATATGTTGTCAGTTTCTGTCAGTATATTGATCAGGTAGATCAAATCGCATCTGAACATAACGGAAATGTTCATATGATTATTTTCGAAATGACAGAATGACACTGTTGTTCATTAAAATGTAAAGATAATTTTCCAACAACTTCCACTGGATCAAACTTATTTTAGAGTATTTTTTCCATTTAAACACAGATTAAAGGTTATATGTACTCTTCCCAGGGTCATCCGTTGAACCGTTGTTGGGTTCTGTTATTGAGAAACGAGTGCTTTGTCCAGATACCTATCAGTCTACATAACTGTGCAGGAAACATTTTTCAGTATTGAAAATACTATTTTAGTTTCTTGATTGTTTAACTTATTTTCTAAATCGAAGAGTAAAGTCCTGCCCAGAGGCAAACATTACTCTTGTTTGATCTCTGAAGCATTAGGACATGCTGGAACTTTAATGACACCGTTCTTGCAGTTTTCGAAAATACACTTTCATTTTCATTAAAGCCCATTACATACGGAACTGTATGATGTGATAGAAGAATTTGAGTTATTATTGCACAAGAGAGAAAATAGATATAGTCATTTTTTTAAAAAGATTTCTTTGGTGAAATGAAAACTCATCTGAAAGTAATTAAAAACAACGGTATGTGTGTAATATTCGGTTCAAATGCCACGTAATCCCACGAACATTACGCTTCCATTGAAGTTCACTATCTTGGAATCGCTTATAGTAGTAATTTGTGGTGGATAGAAGGCACATATAATTCGCAAAATTCTTTAAAAGATTTATAGATGCGAATAAGGAGTGATGAAGAGAAGTTAGTGTATAAAATAAAGTAAGAGTGTTGGTGAACAATAGTAAGTAAAACAAACAAACAAAGTAAGAGTGTTGGTGCATTGGTATATAAACAAGTAAACAAAGTAAGAGTGTTGGTGCACTGGTATATAATAATCAGTCCCCCAGGATGTAAATGAAATTTCAGAATAAAAAACAATACAAACCCATACGTTTATCTGGCGTAACTTATTGTGAATTCGTCGGCACGCATGGCTCGCCTCTCCCTTAAATTTAGACACTCGCAGAGGAAAATTACCATAAGATAAACGCGAAGTTCGATAATGACGGCAACGCGCCGGCTACCACGCCACCCACGCGGAGCGGCGACAACCCAGAGACAAGCATCACGTCGGAGAATCTAATTTGTCGCGGCGCTCAGAACGTTAATCTGCCGGAAGATTTATTGGGCGGCGTCGCACTTTCACCCGGTGAGGTAACGGAGGCGACCGCGGCGCGGCGCGGCAGGGGATTTTGTCGCGCGCGCGTCCGTGAACTCGTTGGCGGAGGCGGCGGCGGCGAGCGAAAACCAGATCGCGACGCGGGCCGCGCGGACGGGTTTCCCGCGGACCCGTTTCGCGCACTCTGTCACGCATGTGGGTTAACATGCGCCCGGCGACCGAGGACGCCCGATAACATCTTGACCGCTGTGAGGGTTGGGGCGTGGATTTGTTAGTTATGCCGTCCACTTTCGCTACTATGCGTATGCGTGTTTTTGCGTGCGCCTTTTTTTTATACTAGGTGCTATTGTAACTCGGGGAAGGAATATTAAATAGAAAGAGGTGCTTTGGACGACTTCAAAACGGGGCTTCAATAATTAAGGTTAAAAAACAATAATTTTTTGAACACAAGTTTTAATTAGTTCATACGTATGTAAAATATTTCTTTATTTTTTTAATTGCAACAGTTATGGTTTATATTCATAATCATTTTTGTTACTCGTACATATGTTATCTCGATATTATTAGAGACCTTATAGTTTGACCATACCCATGGTGTACGCCATGGCCGTACCGAGGCCCTCGTATGATATTTATCTCAGTAACAGTCTTCAATAGGATTTTTGATTCATCAGTTGTGCAATAAGAACACATTGTTTATTCTTCAGAAATAACACATTTTAATTAAAGGAAATAGATGGAATAAAGATGGAGTAATTGTGTAATACAGCTTCTAATTCTATCCCGAACCGATTTAAATACGAGTGGTAAAGCGGGTGATTGAACCAATACTGAGCGTATGCTTGAACTTCACCTGACTACGAAAACAGTGGTGTTCGCTTCGGGAACTGGCAGGACGCTTCTGATACCATTTTTTTGGTAAAACATGAATTGTTTTCGAAAACCACAAATAGTGATTTCAACATAAACGAAACGTTCTTACGTATCTGGACATTGAGGAAAGTGTACAAAGGCTTGAAGTTGATCTAACGTGTTTTGTCCCGCAAACCGAAATTTTATGTACAAAAACTACAGTGGGTCCAGTTTTGTCTGCTTGGCATGACTAGCCGTTCCGAGTCGATGTGGCAAACACTGTGTATTCTGATAAATGGGGGCGGATTTTAATGAAATGTCATTTTTCTTTTCACTTTAGAAGAATGCCGTTTAGTTATGTTATGACAAAACGAAATAACCCATTTTATAAGTCTTTTTTCTTGCATTTTTGGTCGATTTCGACTCATTTTTTATCTTGTACGTCATTTTTAATGCAGGTTTTGCTTATGTCATCGATTTTAATATCATTTTAATGTTACTTGCTTCAAACAATATTTACGAGATGCCACAAATGTACACCACAGAATTCCTGAGTAGTCTATTCGATTTCTTTGCTCACATATTCTAATGTCAGCCGTTCTGAGTACAATGTAATATAAGGTTCCTGTGACTCCTATCGGCGCCATTGTCAGTTCGGCCGATTGCGCGATAAAGAAATGCAGAGATTTTCTTTTAAAAACCAGTCCAACCCAAAAGTTTGCAAGCTGAGTTCACTTGCACTCCAGACTTCTTCCTTTTGTTCATCAGTAACATATCCAACAGCTTGAGTTGTTCATTTGAAGTAGTTTCGATAATTTTTTATGTGGTTTTTCTTTGTTTTTTTAGGGCATTTTAAAAATATTTTAAGAGCGTTTTATTGATAATTTTTGGCAATGTTTAAGATCATCAAAATCCGCCCCCTACTGATAAGCAAAAATAATTATCATTTGCGAGTTTGACGTGCGTATGGCAGTTAATTAGGCGGTGGCTTCGGTTACTTTCCTAAAGACCTTATTTCAATAAGCAAGCTGGCTTTTTAGCTTTTTGAACAGTCCTTCACTGGAAACAGTCATGTTGGTTACGGTTATGATTCTGTGGGTATGATCTGTTTTATTTTCCAGGATCCATTCTCCAAAAATAAAGAAATGGAGGGTATAGAATCTATAAGTTACAGCGCATGCTTCTCATGCAATGGTTGGATGAGGACTGCACAGTTGCATGAGTCATAAAAGAAATTTTGGGTGACTTCTGTATATAGAAGTGTCACGATCGTAATATGTGATGTGAATTACGTGTCTACTTAAGTTATTTTTGTGACTGTTCCAAACGTATGAAATAAATAATCAGTAAGTTGTAAGGAATGAAAGTATTTTTGTTAATAATATCTCATACAAGTTAGTTTTACATCCGTTTGTGCTATCCGCTAGCTAAAATCTTCGATGAAACGGAAGTTAGGAACATGGGGGACGAAAGGTGGGAGCCCATTTTTTTAAAACTGTAAAATGACATGCTTCAAATTTTAGTGTTTTCTTAATCTTAGGCCAGTAAATAGCTGTCAGGACACTTAATATGAATGTTTCAGGCCGCTAATACAATTTTTAAAATTTTTGATTTTTCTTCGTTTTTGCCTGAGAAAAAGAATAGCTTTGGGGACTGCGTATGAGAACGTTATCCCCACAAAACTTGATTACTATTAAAATCAGGCTGCAAATTGTTCTAATAAAAATAATAATAGTTATTATTATTATTATTTCGCTATTAATAGAAAACATTATACTGTGGAAAAGCGGAACTCTGCTCTCAAAGATCAGCGAAATAGTCGACGACAAAATGATTGTGTCACGTACAGAGAACTAGTATACTGGAAATGTGTACTCTGGCGTTCATTGACAGATGCGTTTAATCACTGTCACGTATTTCATTTTTCAGACATTTGTTAATAGACGTCTCTGCACGTATTCTCGCAAAGTAAGCAATGAGGATTATATAAATGTTGTGAACATGATAAGAGGCACGTTACTTGTTCGATGGAACCAGGTCGTATGAACTCTTTCACTAATGTTATGCAACTGATGAAGTTTGGAAAAGTTAGTCCTTAATTTCCACAGAAATAATATTGCATTGCTACAGATTTTTTCAAACTCAGTCGGAGAGTGCTTTGAAATTCCCCATAGAGTAGTAGAAACTCTCCTTATGTGTACAGAAGTATTGAACTATTGATTGTCTTGTGTCACGCTCATGGGATTGATCAGAGCAGACATGCGAACCATCCTCTTTCACACGAACTTTTTGAAGTGTGTCTGCAGTGCTGCGAAGTTTGTGTCCGACTGCTGCACAGGAGAACTGCTGAATAGAAAGAGTGACACGACTTTGCTCACAACAATTTTTATGATTCTGGTTTTCATCAAAGACACGTCTCAAAATCCACTCTTACGTCAGATTTGTGTGCCAATATTTCAGAGTCAACGCGGTTAATAAGTTTTCAGAATTTTTCCAATTACTTCAGAATAAGTGTTTACTGAAGGAGCGTATGAAGACATTAACAGGACCATTTCTTTTCCGTTTTACCTTATAAATGGAAGTTCTGACGCGTTCATATGCACAATTTGCGCAGTTTTTTTCCGGATGGCAATTGCACTTGGTATTTGGAAACGGAACCTAAAGTAGCATACTTTACATATATTCGTAATATAACATTTGACTGATCATTCACTTGACTTTTCATTTAACCTTTGAATGTATGGAAAATCGACAATATGAATTCCACAACTGCCAATATGAATCTGAGCGGTTGGAGGAAGCGTAAATGAGTGCATGCATGTATTTCAAGGCTTGACACTCGAAATATATAAATATTCGCGATATAACGAGAGCTTTACCTCCTGAGTGAAACCCAATTACTGGAGCTGAACTACTGATCTCCACGGATGGAGGATAATGGTAATGATAATTTCGTGGAGTGTGAAAGACCTTTTTCAATTATTCTTCATTACACAGTTTTGTTTTTACACATTTCCACTTATGTGTTTTCAATATGTTATTCGACAGTAACATTTAAACATATGTTTAACAAGTTTCCGTGATTAAGAAATTTCAGAACAACTCGAAATATTTCAGGGATTACCGGGGGGGGGGGGGCGAATGCGTAGTTACACCTATTGTCCACACCTTTGTGAATAGCTTTCCCAGCCACTGACACGCGACCCAGATTAATAAGCAACTTATCGTGTACTGGTGTTCGGCAGGGATCGTTCTGGTGCAAACACTTGTGCCCAACGAGTTGCCTACCAATCAGGGGCAAAAGTCATGCGTACGAAATTTCCCACCACATACTCTTCTGGAAAAATTGATTTTATTCTCTTTCCTGTTTACCGGGAGAGATGGCTCAGTGCATCAACTGATGTCTCTGCAGTCCCTCTGACCGCGAGGTCCTAGGTTCGAGTCTCGACGGTGGCAGGATTTTCGACACTAGCTTGTCAGCTGGGTCGAATTCAGTCGCTGTGTGGAGGAGAATTCTAGCGGCCGGCTGATCTGATCGGTAGTTTTTTCTCCGATCAACACCAGGCGAATGCCGAAGCAGTGCCCTAACGTACGAGCCACGGACCGCGCGCGATCTTTCCTTCCTCTTCCTTGTCCTATCCTCACCCCTTACACACACACACACACACACACACTAACATGCACTACACTGCCACACATGCCAGGAGACCAGTCGGGAGCTTGGAGCTTTTCTCGGCTGGGGCTGTGCCCCGCTGTTGGGATACCTGGTTGAGAGACACACCGCTAGTCGACGGTAGGTCGGCGCCGGATCTCGTCATCCAGCGGAGAAAAGATCATCGCCACCTCCCGAAGAAAAATTCGCAACACACTGACGCGACTAATGACCTTTGTACTTGACGCGCCAGGAATCACTGATCAATCAATCTTCTCTGTTTGATCGCATGATCCCCTGACTAGAAATTGGTAACATTTATTGCTATATACTTTGTTTAAGTATACTAAAACTGGTACCCAAAAATATCAAGTATCAGTATAAAGATAAAGGGATCGATTTTATTAGCTATTTTTTATAGATAAGACTTTTATGACATTGATATCGCCTTTACCATATATAGCTGCCTTTAATTATCGGCTTTGTCTTCCTTTTACGTTTCCTTTGACATTTTGCGCACCGCTAGTAGGACTAGGTTTTGTTTTGGCGTTTTTGCCACTCTGATTGGAGCGAACTCGATGGAGCACTGCCTTTTCCTTCCTGCTCTTATGTCTCGTATCGACCTCCCTCGCGAGAGTGAAGTCGACGTGTGCAGAGGCCGAGATCGGGCATCGCCCCCGTTCGCCCTGCACCACTAAGAAAGCGCCGCCCTTGCGGCGCGGCGGGGTGGGGCGGAGCGTGGCGGAGCATGGCGGAGCGTGGCGGCGTGGCGGTGTGGTGTGGTGTGGCGTGGCGTGGCGGTGTGGTGTGGCGTGGCGGTGTGGCATGGCGTGGCGGCGTGGCGTGGCGGTGTGGCGTGGTGGTGTGGCGTAGCGGTGTGGCGTAGCGGTGTGGCGTGGCGTGGCGGTGTGGCGTGGCGGTGTGGTGTGGAGTGGGGCGATGTGGCGTGGTGTGGCGGTGTGGTGTGGAGTGACATGGCGTGGCGTAGCGTGGCGTGACGGAGCGGCGTGGCTTAGCGTGGCGTGGGGCGATGTGGCGCGGCGGCGGGCGCGCTGTTTGCAGAGGGCGTTTCGCGAGCGCCGCCGCTAATCCGCGGAGAAAGTGGCTCTCGGCCGCTGCCCTTCCCCGCGGCGCGGCGGCCGCCGCCGCCTACGCCGTTGCCGGTGCCGGTTCGCGTGGGAGGCCGCGGGGCTCCCTGGGGCTGCGGTTCGCGGAAGTTGCGCTGGACTTCGCTTCATAACTCCTCCATATTCACTCCCTGGAAATTTGTTAGTTTTGTCTTCTTCATACAAAATATTGAGTCACAAATAAAACTTTGAGGTTTTAAGCGATTTCTTCTATTTCTCTTGCCATTAATCCATTTCACGCCGTTTCCACTTTCACTCGATATTATTGTAGACCTATACCTAAAAAGGAATTAATTTGAAGGTTTTCCCATCCATCGTGTGCTGAAAATGAGTTTTATATAAAATCGAAAATCAGACTTTTATAACTTCCCCTTTGCTATGCCTTAATCGACGCCTGTCCAACTTCTTGTATTGTTAGATGTGTGATTATTTGTAAATCGCAATTAGTTCTGTGATCCGATGATAGGAAATTCACTTTTCTGACACTTTGGAGGTTGTCGCAACTACTATATACTGTGATATACCAGAATATGATAGATTTCATTTAATGATGTTAGCTATAAATGAGTATACAATATGGCGGTATATGCGGCCTTAGCAACGTCAGCGCAGAGGTTGGCAAGGTCAACAAACTATTCACGGGCCTTGATGACGTCAGGACGCCGGCTAGATGGCTGAAGAACCTAAGAGGGAATTGGTGCAAAAACGAATGAATGACGGAAGTCGCGGCTACTTGGATTTGTAAGAGACGCACGGGTTGGCTATAAAAGATCAGATAGTCGAATGTTGCCGCCGTGTTTTGAAATAATAGAAGGATGGACGCCGACCGAGCCATGAAGGGTTTAAAAAATGCATTAAACAGAACATTCCGTCTCTGGGTGTCGTGGAGTGTAGATCGAACATTCTGACTCTGGGTGCCGTAGCGTAAAGATCGTCTGTAGACAATATAGTGGGAAAGTGAAACTTGTATTTTTCTTGTAAGAGAAGTGATAGCTTGTTTTCGGACTTTGTCTTGTGAGAGAAGTGATAGTTTGTTTTCGGACTTTGAAATAATTTACCAGAAGTGATTTTCGGAGGACTTGTTCAGATTTTCGGACATTGCAGTTGGACTTCAATAGTCTACATAACCGGTGGGAGAGATTAGGAACCGGGAGCGTCGGACAAGACTAACAGATAGTTTAGGCAGTGTGGACTGGACGTGTCAGCGGCGGCGCAAGACCGGAAGAGAGAAGCGGAACTTGGAATTAACAACGGCCAAGTGAGAAGCGACTACGGAGCGTTGGCATGCAAAAAACGGTAAAAAAAAATACTGCAGTATAAAAGAGACAATTTATTCAAAAGGGGTCATGACCATCTAATTAATTGTTTTAATTTAAAAGTTAAATAAATTGTTGAATTTTGTTCTTTGGAAAAGAAAAGAGTTTTTTCATTTGTCAATCATAATTTTCAATTAGTTGGTAGCATAATTATTACATTTCAGATTCCACGCCATACTGTATAGTTGGCAGATCAGGTAATCGGCTATCGAGGCGATAGCGAGTATTTGTATCCGGACCCATCGACCCAAGCTAGCTGGATGTTTAGATAATTTTGTTAAAATCAGATAGAAAAACTTGGATAGTAATTCATGTAACCTGTTTCTGGCGCCCAAACCTTAATAAATTTGGAACAGGACATAATTACAGCCACAATCTTGATGAGACGTGAGAATGGTATATTTCAATACTAAAGGAGATACTGTTCTGAAATTGACAAAAACTGTTTGCAAATGAATAGTGAATATATTCAGGAATGATAACGTAATATTTGAACTCTGTATCAAAACTTAGTTTTGTTATTCAGATCAGCTGGTTTATCTCTCTATTCGATTTTTGTAAAATAACCTAAATTTGCAAGTACTTCTTGTCTCACTAGGTATACGGGGCTACAGTCAATAGGTATTTCAGAATCTTATCTCTAGGAAGTATTTAAATTCATTAATAACGGCATTAATGTAAACAAAAATATTGGAACCTCCAGCCACCCTCGAGTTTTGAATCAGAGCGTATTGTGTGTTTTAATCACCTCGTTAAGTATAAAGATAACTGAGTATCTTGGAAATTATTTTCCATGACTAAATTTGTTGAAGTGTTCTTATTTACAAAAATTCTATATTTTGGATGATTGTAAGGAAATATTCTTCTGGTTTCGATCTTCAGGTACCCGCTTCTGGAGCCTGTTCAAGAATCGTGCGAAACCTAGGTGTATTAGATTAGATTAGATTTATTATTAATTCTGCAATTAAGTATCATTACTTGGTGGCAGAATATTTAAAGTACAAGAGAGTACTTAATTTAGGAAATTATGAAAATTACGAAAAGTATGAAAATTATGAAATTATGAAAAGTATGAATATTATGAAAAGTATGAAAATTAAGTTCTTGATTTTTGGAAGCATTCTTACGCTTTCAGTTTCGTTTATTTGTTATGGCTACTTTGAATTCTAATAAACCTACTGATACATAATTTCCTTTACCTACGTTCTTTTAAAATTTTCAGTTTTGTACTGAAACATTCGTAAAACATTGTACTTCATCAGGTGAATAAAATGTAAAACTACGGGTGTGCAAACTTTCAACGAGTTGACGATTTTTATTTATTTATTTAGTGTTCGGTTAGAAGGCCATTCAAGAGCTTGAATTCAGTTTATTAAATACTGACAATAAGATTTTGGTACCATCACTAATTGCTAACTCTTTTACAGAGTCGCTAATATTGGTAGTCTAAGTTAATTTTAAAGAATTTTGATTCTAATAAACTGTTTTCTTTCTGGATATCAATAATAATACTAATACTATTAAAGTCGAATTCGAGGCCTACTGGAACTCATAAGTCAACGCGACAATGTTTGCCCATACTTATTACGACAAACATTGTCATACTATAATGTTTGATCATTCATATTGAACTGTCAGTTTATCAAGTTTAAAAGTAAACATTGAAAACAAATAATTAAAGAAACCGTACTGCTTTACGGTAATATTGGGTATATAAAATGCCTTTTTTTATTTTTACTTTCTCGCTACCGCTTACGCAGTAGAGTGAAAGTTAGGTAATGCTGCGCGAAAAGACGACGAATTTTCGACAGAAAAAACTTTATTACAGGGTCCTAGTAACGAAAATGTGTATAAATCTAGTCGCTAAATTTAGAAAAAAAGCCTCTAACTCGTGATGGAGCCAGAATGCATAGTTTGTGGGTCCTTGATGTCGAAAAATCGAATAACGGTAAAACGTCTGTATCTGCCCGTCCGTATCTGACCGTGTGTTCGTGAACAACGCTAGCGGCTAAACCGTTCAGCCGATTTTTCCAAAATTGATATTCCGCGATCGATCTGGCTGGTCTCGCAATCCCTGGAATTTGAAACATATTTTAATTTTGAGGGGTACTTAACATGAAGCCGCTCGGATATTTTCCAAATTCAATAAGAACAGGCTCCATCGTTTTTGATTTCATTTTGTTTTGGATAGTGTGAAGTTCGTTTGACAGAATGGTGCAGGACTCATGTTCGTTGAAAACTGATTTTTCGAAAATTGCAAAAGTTCCTACAACTTCGTACAGCTAAAATATTAAAAAAGAGAAATTTTTTTCCTAAATGAAAACTGTTCCTTAAAGATAGTTTGAAATAAGGTCAGGTTCAATTTTTCGAACACTTAGAGTACTTTTCGCGTAATTTTGCGTGGAAGTACGGGCGAGGTTGTGCGTGCTGTTTTAGCACCGCCAGTTTATTATTGAGAAGCATTTGAGCGCGGCGAGAATTGCACGCGGCCGAGTGGCTGCGTCCTCGGCGGCGGGGCGCCCGGCCGCTCGGCGCGCTCTGATTGACGCAGAGCTGCGGAGGCGCCTCCAGGTGGGGTAAGGTAGAGTCCCTAGATACAGAGAGTCGCGCAACCGCCGCCATTTAATATCCATTAACTCGACAACCCCGTCACGCACCAATTAGGATCTAAAGGGATAGTATAACATTTGACGATATTATGAAGATTTTCAAGAATATTAAAATTGGTTTGGGGTAGATTCATGGCTCTCAACATAAGGAACATTACGCAGTTCCAATTTTCCTGACAACTGGACATAAAATGGCGGGATCGGTGGAACAATGGAATGCGCTACTCTAGGGTAAGACGCCGCCTCCTGTTTTCCATGTCGCTCTTCCGTAAAGTCAGCGTGCGTGGTGGACGACGCAGATTCTTCGGGTACTTCTGTTCGTTGCATATCTGCTCAATCACAGATCGTCTCATATCCATCTACTCAGCTAGTCATGTAGTTTGTGTAAGCGAAATTCCTTATGCAGACAACCTTCGTGTCATGTTAAGAAGTATATAATAAATCTATCGTATTGGAACATTATTAAAATTGGCCTAAAATCACTCTGCGGAAGCCTTTAAAAAAAAGGAGGTAGAAAAATTCGTTTCCAGTAAAATGTTTTAAAAATGTAAAAGTGCTGTAAAATGAGGGCTACCGTAAAGTATTTGAGCACGATTGTAAAAATAAACTAAATACAAGGCAAAGAATGCCTTGTAATTTACTGAAGATTTGTTCACCTTCTGTTTTCGAATTGATGCGATTGAAGATATATTTTTATTCTGACAAGTAAGAAAAGTATTTCGCGATGGGTATAGCAACACAGCTGTGTGTCAGTATCACGTGTCTATGTGATTACGTACTAAAGCCGGAGATTGAGTGGACAATTATATATTCATTAACATTTAAGCTGCACGAGGTGAATCTAGTTGCTGGATGGAGTAATATATATTTACTGGGTGGTTGCGAATAAAGATCAGAACCATTAAATTGTACTTGTAAGCAAACGCTCATAATTACTCCGTTTAACGTAAAAGCTTTGACCAGCTCCTACATTCTCTTGAGAAACTCAGAAGGGAGAGAGTGTATGTTTTAACTTCTCAGAAGTATTAACTTCAAATTGATTGATAATACATTGACTCTTTTAATTGGCGTGGATGAAACATCACATGTAGTTAAAGTAGTTTTATTCAATGACATTTATTTTATTCGGCCTCAGAACAATGCGATCGATACCCTTCTGAACCTTTTAAAAACATTCTAAGAAAACGCGAAAAACAAAGAGTGTTAAATGCGCGATATTTTCACAGCATTTAGTTCATGGAATGTAATGACACGAAAGTACCATAGTCCTCTTGTGTCGTATTCAGAGAAGATTGCGCGAACCATCTGTGTTTCGCCTCCACGGGAGCTGCGAGGGCAGGAAATGATTTAAGAGGCTGTGATGAGAGAGCGGTTGCAAGGAGCCTCTCATTCACATGAACGCCGGTCCTTGATTCAGTATCAAAGGCTAAGCTCCTAAGGATGTATTGGATTTACTTTTTTCCCTTCAATTTCAATCGATAAGGCAAAAGCTGGTATTTTGTTTTTTATGTAGTAGGCGATTTGTTACAAATATAAAATACATTGTCTGATACTGTGTGGCTTGGCCGTATGCCTATATTACAAGAGTTATGTATGTAGGGTGTTAGTACATGTCCTACAATAGTTGAAACTTTCGAATCTAAGTATGGATGGTCTCTTCGCATCAAAGGCACGAGACAAAGACCACGTGGTATAGCTGAACAAAGAATCCTGAAGGGAAAAAACCTGCTTCAGAAGAACACTCACTAACCTATGTATATTTTTGTACATATTCAAACTTTAATCAAATGATCAATTAATAAAACCAATGAAAGCAAAGTTTTTACGCTTTCTGGTAAATACGAAAGAAAATGTGTTAGTTCTGTCATACGTTTGTGTTTCATTCTGTGTATAAGAAGCAAAACTCGGGCCCAGTATTTCAATGACATTAATTTTTATTTTTAATAATTTAATCGGTATTGGTTTTTTTTTTGTAATTCGCCTCTTTTCGCATTCAACCCTTTCTTTTTTACACGTAATATTATGCTATTTCTTTGAAATAGACGCAGAATTCTAGTAACGATCCAATACTAAAGAGATATTCGTTAAAAATAGGTCTTCGAGAACTCGATTTCTGTTTTCAGAACGATAGAATTGGCTTCATCTAATGTTTTGCTACATTTTAGTAGAAATTTTGCACAGAACATTTAAAACTTTATTACGTTTCAATATTTTTGACTGTGATAAGACCCTGAATTCATCGTTATGTCACTAATGACCAGAAGCACTCACGCTTTGCTTACGGTACACGCAACCTCTGACACGCGGGCTCGCCTACGCGCCTAGCGGAACGGAATGGAATTATGTAAGGCTTCCAACGAGATGGAAAGTAAGGGAGTGTTTAACGTGCTACAGTACGTTGCTTCTATTAACTGCAAATATATCAAGAATATTTTAGTTGATTTAACAGAGAACAAAGGAGAGAGTAGTGTTCGGAATTATTAAGGAAAGTTGTACACACGTCGAACACAAATGTTTTCTTCTTTAATAGGGAAAAGGTAGCGCATGCACATTTCGCCATCCACGATATCGAAAGTATCGAAATGAGTTGATTAGAGTCTTACATCATGTTTCTATCTTAATTAGAAGAAACCTCGGGTGAAAACGTGCCCATCTTCCCGTCGTGATTTCTCTGCATAGATTGGAGAAGCTTGCCAGATTTCATGGTGCAATATTTTATAACTTTCTGTGGATTTTTCGACAATAGTTCGTATGAAATACAAAAGTTATTTTAATTATCCTTAATTCCGGTTTTATCAGTCTTTTCATCGAATTTCATTATGTCTTTCTCAAGTTTGGCCAAAGTTGAACCGTGTATTAAATCACACCTATTCTACAAGATGTAATTATTAAAAGTATAATTTTCAAGATGAACTTTTACGAGTATATAAGACAATTCCTATATTTTTGTATACATGAATGTGTACCGCTCTTGATATCCTTTATTGTAAGGGAATGCCTCTGCTCACGATTTCGCAACATTGCTGAGAGAAACTGAAAAATCACGTTTATATATTGCCATTTTCAGTAAAAAGGTTTAAGGTTAAATAAAATTGAATGATGCGACTATTAGTCAAATTAATCCTATTATTTTATTTGGAAAAGTAAAAAAAAATTGAAAAAGCTAACAGAGTTAATCAGTCTAGTCTATCTCAAGCTAATATAAGAGACCTTGCCCTTAAAATCAGTTAACCTATTGACCATTTTTTCTGAAGATAGCTTCGCAGAATTTAGGAGAAGAGGAAGCTCTCCTGAGCAACGTATGTGCTCCTAAAGGGTTGGGGGCAGGTCACATTGACTCATGAAGAGTAGGTCATTGCTTTCTGTATGGAAGTCATCTTCCGCTATTTACCGTTCCTCAATTTCAAGGCACAATACGCAGGAGTGATGTTTGTGAATCTTGTAAAGAATCGAAATTCGAAAATTGGAATTGATTTTTCGTCAATAAAATTCGATTATTTTCAAACTGTATTTTTTTGACTTCAAGTTTTCAGGTATTTTGCATTTCTATTGCTTTAACACGGAGCCGGATTTGGGAACTGCGGGACCCTCAAGTAGAAGATCATGTTGAGGACCCACTAAGGGGAAAATGCCTGATTTTTAATATATAATTTAATATCTTTAATTTTTAAATAGTACAATTTTTTTAGTATAAAAGGCTATTTATTTACTTTTTTTACATTCAAACATTTTTATGACAATTTAATTTTTTGGGGAGGGACGCAGGATCCACCATAGATAAGTGTTCCTAAACATCTGCCTATTTGCCTTGTAAACAAATCCAAACCTGCTTCAACGTTTATAGCATACATACTAACAACAACATACTAAGCAACACAACATAGGTTTTGAGTATCTGCTTCTTTATTATCCTTTAATGTAAAAGGTTTGATTTACGTAATTGCTGCAAGGTTAATTCTGAATTTCGTTAGGTTTCTCTCAATTATTCATTCATTTGATTTTTACCATTATTATTATTATTATTATTATTATTATTATTATTATTATTATTATTATTATTGATATTGTTTTTGTGAAATAATGTATGCGGAAATGTGACACTCCTTTCACTTCTAATACGTAACAGGCTTTAAATATTTTATAGTTACTCAAATCACTGTAAATATCCTTGTAATCAGTTGGCTGGCTTCTTTCAATGTTACATTTTAAAATCTGTGCCTCTGTTAATAGGAAAGAAAGGAGAGTGTTTTATGCTCAATTTATGACGAAATGTACAAAGTGAAGATTCAGAGTTAAGAATGCGTTTGTGCTTGTTTCGTGACCAGGTCTTGTTACTCAATGCGTCCTTTTGCTCGAAAGGAACGTTTTGAAGTTCGCTGTCAAAACTCAGTGCCGCAACCCGCAGCCATCGACGGAGAAAGTCTGCGCGCGAGAGGGCGACGATGGTGGCGAATTCCGCAGTTCGCAAGCAAACTTTTGGTTGGCATTTGTGTGCCCTCTTCTCTCCTGCTGCCCTCCTTGCCACCTCTACGACTGTCCCAAGCAGCTCTCTCATGCCTCTTCTCACTATGCAATCTGCAATCACTAATACCAATACAACCACAACCATTTCCAACCAACCACCTCTGCTACCACCAGATAGTCACCAACCTAACATGAACCAATCACTTCTCACCACCCAATTATTACTCACGCTGGCCGGTTACATTAACTGCCATCTCAAACCTCTCCACTGTCGGTGAATCACTATTACCACCATCGCAATAATCATCACCCTTATCAACGTTGCCATGCAACGTATGCTTCCAAGCAATTTTAGTCGTGGTCACCGTCACAATCATCCTAAACACTGTTTATTACATCTTTAATCTTCCATCATAATCACTACTTCCATTATTTTTATCCCATTTTCTGTCGCTCCATTCAACTCATCACCGCCCCGCTCCGCTGCCTCTCCCATCGCTCGCTCTGCTTCCTTCGCCGCCTCGTCGGCCCGCGCAAAAGCGCCCGCTCCTCGCGTCATAATGCAGCCGTAATGTCAGCTTGCATAACGGTGCTCTCTGCGCCTGGAGACGCGCGGCACCGCCTCCGCCGCTGCCTCGCACGTGCGTTCTTGCGTCGGGGGCGTGCGATTTTTGACACTATCTACGTAGCCGAGTTGAATTCAACCTGTGGGTGGAGGAGATTGCGGCCGGCTGCTCGGTCGGTAGTTTTCCCTTGTTTCTACGAGCGAATGCCCGAGTAGTCCCTTAACGAGTCACGGACCGTGGACGACCTTTCCTTCCTCGTCCTTGACTCATCCTCTCACCTTGTACATTACACACATACACACATACACACACGCACACGCACGCGCGCGTGCGCGCGCATACACACACATATATGCGTGCGCATACCACACATGCCGGGAGCTTGGAGCTTATCACTAGGGGGTAGATTTTAATGAAATGTCATTTTTTTCCTTTTCACTATAGAACAATGATTTTTAGTAAAGTCGTTACTTTTATGTTATGACGAAAGGAAATGGTCCATTTTTAAATGACTCTTGCATTTTTCGTCGATTTCTACTAATAAGTCATTTTTTTACCTTTTCCCATAAATTTTAAAGCATTTTTCGCTGAATTCATCGGTTTTAATATCATTTTCATGATGCTTACTTCAAATAATATTTACGAAATGCAACAAATGTTCTCCACGGAATTTCTGAGTAGCCTATTCGATTTCTTCGCTCAGAAATTGTAATGTCAACCGTTGTATGTAATCAATGGTTCCTGTGACGCCTATCAGCGCCATTCGTTTCGGTCCATTTCGGGATAACTAAGATATTACCTGGTAAAGAACAGACCCAACCAAAAGTTTGCAAGCTGAGGTCACTTGAACGAAAGGAAGAAGCCTTGATTACATCCGTTATACAGTTTATACACTAGAGTTGATGATCTGAACTTATTTTGATCAAACTTTGTGTAATTTTTCTATGCTTTTCGTATATTTTAAAAACATCTTAAGAGCATTTTATTGGTCATTTTAGGCGATGTTTTAGGTCGTCAAAATCCGCCCCTACTTATCATTTTTAGGATGATGCCCTGCTGGGGATGTGCGTGTAGAGGTAAACCAACGCAAGCCAACGTATAATTCAGCATTGAATCTTGTGTTCCAGGAGGAGAGGAACTGCCCTCACTCATCCCGAAATGTAACATGCACAATCCTTGCGAGAGGCGAATGACTTTAGTAGCTGACGCGCCCGGAAACACGAAGTCCTCACTCGAGTGCGTGTTCGTGTGTGGCGTGTGTTCCCTCTCCGTCCGTCAGCCAAGTGTCGCTGCGCCTCGGCACGCTGCGCTCCTTGAGCATTCGACCAGCGCTCTGCTTTCTTTCTCGTGCGCGCGGTTTGCGAGATACGGTGGTCGCGAAAATTCGGTGCACGTGCAATTGATCTCGCTTTGCGAGAGGGACAAATGCGTTATTGGTTTCTTCGTGGTAACCGTCGAATTGCCGATTGTGAGTGTATGTAGAGAAGGAAGACAGGAAATTAGATGAAAATCGAGAAATCAAGTGATTAGCGTAAAATCGCCATTCTATGTATTTTTGTTGATTTTGGTTAAGCTCGTTGGTTCCTGCGAACGAGTGTTCGTTTTAAGCTCGTTCGTTTATATTCAATGCCAACACAGTGGAAAGTAGTCACATGATGCTTCCGTCAACTGTACCTTCTTGGCCCGCTGGAAGTTAGAAACTATTAAGATTATATTTATTCAGGGTACGAAATGAATTCCATATCGTTAATGACGGTTTGGGCATAGGACGTTTTATGTGTATTTGAGGTTCGCGCCCACCGATGTCGATTCAAAATACCCGTTCAATTCGAGTTGATGATTTTGTTCCGTAAATCAAAAATTAGCTGCGTGAAGAGTTTTCTTTGTCTGTTGTGGAGGAGGTTAGCAAGCCGCCAGGCGTCTTCATGGTAATAGTTTCGGGAATACGTTCTATCGAATATAGGCGTCATTTGTGATAATCGTCATTTGACATTTGGATCCAAAACAACGCTATTTGGCATGACATTCTTACTTATGCTTATTTTAAGGTTAGAGTTAATATTTCTGCGAGATCTATCCATGTACTTTTAAACGAACCAAAATGAATCGATGAAACAAAACGAAATGAAACAATTTTCGTTGTTTTCCACTTGCATTCTCAAACCTATCAAGCTAAATAATTTCCTAGAGACAAAATGTACTTTTTTTAGAAGATGGAATTAGTGTTTTAGGAAGGATTATTATTTCCAATGGCTTTTTACCGTTGAAGTAATTCCAAGCAATTACCTAACTTTTCTTCCTCCATCTCGTCCCATTCTTGAATCTCCTTTCAAATAATTCCCTTGTCATTTATCTCTCGGTTATTGCGTCTGATTTTCGTTTTACTTTCACATGAATTTCCATCCTTCATTTCTTTTTGTCGCATTTTCTCCTCGTTTTCGCTTCGTTCCAGTTCTTCGGACGCCGCGTGCTCTTTGGCATGTTTTGTGCGGTTTCTGCTCTTTCCGCGCTTTCTCTCCTTTCCCTCCTCTTTTTTCGATTTTCCCCAGTTGCTCTGGAGAGGCGGGAATTTATTCGGTTTAGGGACATGCATGATCTCCAGCCTATTTGGCTTATGGAGAAAAGGGGAGGACTATAACTTAAATAAACTATCTTATAACTAGTAAACCATTACAACATAGCCGCTTTGGGCTTAGCCTAGTGTTATTTACCAGTTTTTAAGGGAAATGTTAGAAAGTTCTTTGAAATTGTTCTGATTTTTCTTCTTTTATTTTGTCATTCATCCTCTCATTCATACTTTATATACATACATATACATACATACACAACTCATTCATTCGCGCATTCATACACATTTCATTGCACTATATACACTTTTTACACTTCTTTATTCGCTCCTCCGCTTTTTTTTCCCGCCTCCGCTCGCGCTCGCCGCCGGGTCGGGCGGTTTTCGCGTCGCCTCTGCCGCGTCCGCCCAAGGCCGCCGCGCGTGCCGCAAAGTTCAGAGGCGGAGCCGGACGTGGAGTTCCTTTGTAACGGTGCGCCTTCGGGGCCTGCCCACTGGCGCGGGCAATCGATTCTCCAACGCGCGATCCGTCCTTGTAAACATTCCTCAAAGCACTTCGGCTTCTGAAGTAGCGGCGGAGATGGATTTAAGGGTGTTTTCTTGGAAAAGCATACAGCCTCTTTATTCTCAGCCTGGCGCTAAAATTTGATTTGGGCGCCCCTCCCTTGGGGGGGGGGGGATGCTACACATTTTAAGTCTAGGAAGTGCTGCAGACACTTATTTTTCGATGGGTGAGGCTGAGAGTTGCTTTTCGACATTGTCGGACGTACCATTACCAGTGATTGACGTTTACAGAGCTTTGAATATTGAGATGTTACGATTGTTCATACTTTTTGAAAGCTAGAACATTAATTTGTCAAAATTCAAGGCTTGATATTAGTGTTGGACCGGGAGAGATGGCTCAATGCATCAACCTGATGTCACTGCAGTCCCTCTGACCGGGAGGTCCTAGGTTCGAGCCCCGACGGCGACAGGATTTTCGACACTAGCTTGTCAGCTAGGTCGAATTCAGTCGCTGTCTGGAGGAGAATTCTAGCGGCCGGCTGCTCTGATCGGTAGTTTTCCGTGGTTTCACCGATCAACACCAGGCGAATGCCGGAGCAGTACCCTAACAAACGGGCCACGGACCGCGCGCGATCTTTCCTTCCTCTTCCTTATCCTATCCTCTCCTCGTACACACACACTTACACTAACACGCACTGCACTACCACACATGCCTGGAGAACAGTCGGGAGTTGACAGCTTCTCTTGACTGGGGCGGTACCCCACTGGTTGGGGAAGCCCCTCTAGTCGACGGTAGGTCGACGCCAGATCTCGACATCCAGCGGGGAAAAGTTCATCGCCACCTCCCGAGGAAAAACACGCACTACACTGATGGGACTAATGACCAAAGTAGTTGACGCGCCCGGAAACATCAATCAATCAATATTAGTGTTGGTGGAAGAATGAGAGTTAAAGTTGTTACGTTACCGATCGTAAGCCAGTGAACCCAAGAAACTTCGAGAACAAAATAGTTTCGTTCTGTTGCTGTTTGGTTTGAAAAAGGTTTATTGCGAACTATATCCATTAGCTTAACAAGAAAGGGAAGGAATTACATTTCAGAATGGGGTTAAGATATTTTACATTCTGTTCATCCTACGATTTCATAGTAAGTACGAACGGTCGCACTAAGAACACACTTCATTTGCGTTCACGAATGTATTTGTTAGTCTTTGTGAAAGTTTTATTTAGTTAATTTACTAAATGAATTCTCTTTGAATAGCAACACCATTTAATTACATTTTAGGTGCATTTAAGTTTTTTCTGCCTGAGTCTTTTAAATTTAAAAGATGATTTAATAAAAAGTGATGGATATTAAATGTAGCGAAATTGATTGAACCGTGAACAGAAGATTGGATGTTGGCGAGAACAAGAGGAATGTTTTGGCATTTATTAGGGAGAAACAAAAGTGACAAAAGAATGACACATGTTCACAATATAGGTCTAATCCACTTTCGCTCAAATGAGATCAACGTTCTGCGCAGAACACTTTCTATGTGACACTTCGGTTCGCGAAGTTGAACCAGCGATCGCCTAGCGATATAATTATGTTGCACTCATAGGTATTCGTGCAATAATTCTCTATTATTTGGGCAAAATTAGTTTGTGTGGCGAATTTAAACGTCTTGAACAATTAATCATAGTGGAAAGACATGGGTGAGATACTGCGCATCGTATCCGACTTCAGCCAATGCACTTGCTTTAGACACCGATTTGCGTCACAATTTACGTAGTAGGAATTTAAGTACAGCTGGATATCAAAATTATTACCGTATTGAGTCACTGAAACAGATATATGAGGCATTTCTTATAAATATTGTATCCTATACACCTTCATCCTGTTATTTTTGGTTGATCATAGTCAAAAATACTTGCTCTCCATGCAACTTGGCGGCCAGCGTCTGGTCTAGCTTTTCAAACGAAGGCCCCCCTATTGTGGTCATGTGGTTCATGACGCATACTGGTGCTGCTCAGATGGAGCAGAAATGATGCGTCGGAGTAGCCCACCCATATCTTTCCACCATAGAATACATTTTCATCAATCGCTTACAATTTCTCGCATAATGTTTAACTGTGTTTAGATGTGAGAGAATGAAAACGTAAATAATGTTAAAATATATGTAAATATTTTTTGTTGCTCACTCTCAAGCTTTTTGTTATAGATTCTACCCCTAATGAATTCTTCTTATAATATTTTACTAAAAATATTTTTTTCCCTTTTTACAGAAAACTATATTGGACAGCATACAGGGGGATGATCCGACATTTCAAGGTGATGCATACACAAGTTTGGCCATTATCTACGCAGTTTTTGCGATATGCAATTGGTTATCTCCGTCGCTCATCAGTGTAACCGGACCACGGGTTGCAATGCTCATCGGTGCTGTCACATATGCGTAAGTTACGGATTGATTGATTTATTTTGTACTAGCTTATTACCGGCCGTTATCCGGACGTTCATTTAACGAAGTAACACATATCGCCCAGTCTGTGAGAATTTTTTTGATAAACAGCTAAAGCCTGTGCATAAACGGAACACATGTCGATTGCATTGCAAAGATTACCGTGATTCTAGAAGTCGTCAATCAGAACTAATTGAAAGTATTTGCATCTTATTTATTTAATAATACCTTCAACAACAAATATTGTGATACTCAGAGGATATATCCTCTTGTATTTTATCAAAAAAGCATTTTTCCATTACAACACTGTTGCAAAATTCTGATTAAATGTACTTTTCGCTTGTTTTAGGTTATTTATTGCTTCCTTCCTGATACCTCAAACGTGGCTGCTGTATGTGGCTTCCTGTGTAATTGGATTTGGAGCTGCTGTGATATGGACCGGTCAAGGAAATTATTTAACGCTCAATTCTGATTCAAATACTATCTCCAGAAACTCTGGTATATTTTGGGCTATGCTGCAAGCGAGGTAACTTTATATGTCTGGCCAATACTTACGTTTATAATTAATTAATAAAAACAGTAAGAAGCTGCATTGAAAAGTTTTGGGTATTGTTCTGCAATTTCTACAGAAATATTTGTGTGTTGCAATTTGTGCTCTGAAAACATCTGTCAACGAAAACCCATCCAATTAAGTAATTTTGTATACAGAGCGAGTCATTTCAGGTGAAAGCAAAACAGCACGTTTTTGATCCTATTTAATATATAACTAGTGGTGCTACAGAATGGCGCAGACTTTTCCGTATTCGGTTTCTACTTCCTTTGGTCTCGACTAGCTATTCGGACTTGCCACACAATCTTGTCAGTTGCTATCTATCGCCGCCCGAAGTACATTTTTTGGCATGTTCTTACTTTTTCGGTTTTTAATAGTAGGACGGAAATATTATTTTCAGAATATTAAAGAACTGTAAAACCTCGTCCTAAATGACATTTTTTTTCAAAAATTTGCAGCCGTTTTTAAGAAAATGGCGTTTAAGCGTTAATGTAAATTCGAAATTTGAAGCTCTTTTTCACAAAAAAGTTTTGAGTTTTCGAAACATTTCATTAGAAATTATTTGAAGCACATTAACTCACAAATACAATAGTGTTGACAAATTGCTAGAAATGTGCATATTGACGGTGTGAGGGATCTTTAAAAATAATTATTGTAGTTTAATTTTTTAATAACCCGAAGTGAACTTAATGTCATATAAACGTTTGAAGAAAAAAATTGAAGCCATTAATGAGAAAATGGCGTTCGAGCGTTTCTGAAAATGCAGAATTTTGAGCTAGTTTTCATAGAAAATGATTGAGTTTTCGAGAACTTTATGACATTATTTAAAGCATACGTACTCACAAATATATTAATGCCGTGTATGTCATTGCATTGAGTTCATTAGGCACTATCCCTATCAAAAGTTAAAAGAAACAATTTGGAGCCGTTTCTGAGAAAATCTTGTTTTTGTTATATTTTAAAATTGCACATATTTCACGCAAAATTGCGGAAAAACTACTGAACTTTTCAAACAAATGTACAAGACATTAATGAAAGAGCTAATTTTGGAGAACAAATTTCATTAGAAGGAAAAATCTCTTATCTTCAATTTCGTAGTTGTAGGAAGAGGTCGAAAAAATTAAAACTTTTTCAATTTTCGAAAATTCAGAGTTAACTGTGAAAATAGGACCTATGCTACTTTCATAAGTGTAATGTACTCTATTCTTACAAGAAATTTAAGGAAAAAAATTGGAGCCGTTTATGAGAAAAGTTTGAAAATTTCCGGGGGGCTTCATGCAAAATACCCCCAAATTTTAAAGATTGTTCTTCAAAATCTCAAAGCTTCGACAGAGGGGAAGAGAGAGAGAGGAAAAGAGGAGGAGAGGAATATTTCCACAATTATTTCTTCTGCGGCTGCAATGCGCCGGCTACCAGCTAGGTAACAATAAACAATTCAGTAATAATTTGACTTAATCGTTGAAGACTCGGAAGATCATTTGCGTCATTCGAGAACGGTGCAGTGGTGCAAGAACATTGCAATTATAAGAGCCGGCTGGCGAGATCGGGTGCGATCGCTGGTCCTCACGCGAATCTGGGCATTCGTAACACACACACACACACACACACACACACACACACACACACACACACACACATTCCGTCAATTCACAAATTTGCGTTCTTTTTCCAAAATGATTTTTTTCGTCAGTTGATCTGGCTCGTCTCGAGGCGCCGCAATTTTGAAAAACCTTCTTCAAAATTCGGTGGTACTTTACATGAAACCTCCCGGACATTTTCAAAATTTCTCAAAAACGACTCCCAAATTTTTTCTTGAATTTTCTTATAAGAATAGAGTCAAATCCACTTATAAAGGTGGCATAGATGTGATTTTCACGGTAAACTCTGAATTTTCGAAAATTGGAAAAATTTGATTTTTTTCGTTGTCTTCCTACAACCACAACATTGAAGATAGAGATGATTCCTTCAAATACAATTTATTCTCCATAGTGAGTTCTTTCATTAAGGTCACGTACATTTTTTCGATAATTTTAATAGTTTTCATTGCGTGGAATACGTGCAATTTTAAAAAGTAACAAAAACTAGATTTTCTCAAAAACGGCTCTAATTTTTTTTTAAACTTTTTGTAGGGATAGTGTACTCTATAAAATGGCATAAATGCCATATTGCTGTATTTTTTTACTTGTCTCTCACGTCGTTAATATTTACATTAGTGGCGATATATTTACAGTATTATATTGCCATTGCCATTTAGGAGGAGGTTGAACTGTTCTTTAATATTCTTAAAATAATATTTACGTTCTAATTTTAGGAAAACGAAAAATTAAGAACATGAGAAACAAAATGAACTTTTGGCGGCTATAGATGGTAGCTGGCCTGAGTATGTGTCAAGTCCGAATAGCTAGCCGAGACCAAAGGAAATAAAAACTAATTCGGGAAAGTCTGTAGCACCACTAGTTTATATGAACGTACAAATTCACTTTCATATGTTTTTCCATTTCAAGTCTTAGTTTCAACCTACATTGTCTATTACGTTCAGCATTCGGTTTCTTCCCGTCACTCAGCGACACTCTCATCCCGTGCAATGATTTCTCGATGTTCTTTCTTTTCTTTTCTTTTCTTTTCTTTATCCTTCATTTTCTGAAATACGCGCATTTTCACACCTGTTATGTTAGACAAGAAAGGACTATTCAATTAACATGATGAAATTTATTAAATTTTGTTCTATTTTCTTAGCATTGACACTGTTGCGGACGTTCAGTGTCGCCAATCATCTTATTCTACTACATTATTCTTCCACTAATTGTCTGAGGATGTTGCCCGCTCAGTGCGAGGAGAAGTTATTTTCATTGATTACATATTAACTTCAATCAAATTACAACAATGCCAACCAATAATAAATAACAAAAGAATAAGTTTGTCCAATGAAAATTTTTCTACAACATTCAATTGCAATAGCATAAATATTAAGTTGCAATAATATAACAATATGAAGTTGCAATGAACTTACTGGCTAGAACTCCAGAGCAAGTAATACTAGGTCAAAGTTGTTGTTTTTATTTATTTACGTCATCAAACCTTAAAAACTGTGTGCCCGCCTCTGGGAATAAGTACAGTTTTCCGCGGCGACCACTCTGGCATTAGGCAAACCTTAGTTATTCAGTGTCCCGCGGGTTGCCTACTCATTACCTTCAGTGTCGCACTTTTCTTGCTGGTATGCAAATCCTCTGATCTAAAAACATATCCAAGTTAGTTTTTTTTTTTTTTTTTTTTTTTTTTTTTTTTTTTTTTTTTTGTTTGTTTTTTTTTTGTTTGTTTGTTTTTGTTTTTTTTTTTTTTTTCCCTCCCTCGATAGTACTTAAAATTGTACTAGACACTTCTACTCACTTTAATCACAATCTGCTGGAGGTTATAGAAAAAGAAAAATCTTCAAAAAAACTACTGTGTAGAAACGAAGGCTGTCGCGTGTGTGCGCGCGCGAGCGCGTTGGTTTGTTCATGTGTGTGCGTGTTTCATCTGAATGACTCTCCTTGTCATGTCCATGTCCGAATATGGCTTATCCCCGAATTAATTGGTTAAATACCAGTTTATCCGCAATGGGCGGGTAAGATCCGAAGGAACAGCTTCTAAGCATACTTTGGACTTAAACAGAATGACACTGTCGTTAGCCTACACGAAGTGGCTCGGGTAGATGTCGCCTAATCCTACCTCACTGTGTGAGGTAAGGTTGCCTGAGATATACCTTATGCTTCGCTACGAATTTCCGAGTTGCCAACAAGGCTTCAGCCTTCACCTTCATAAAACAACCTTTACCCTTTCTATACTGCGATTTTTGTAGGAAGAGCTCTCAAGATAACTCAAATCCCATCTTCGCGATGGAATATGTCACGGCATTTCGTATCATTCACAGTCATTCCGCTAGATTTCGCACGATCGCGACCGTATGAAGCAGTGCTTGCGATCATGCGACTTCTACCGGCAAGACCGAGAAAAGACGCGAAATGCCGTGACATATTCCATCGCGAAGATGGGATTTGAGTTATCTTGAGAGCTCTTCCTAGAAAAATCGCAGTATAAAGCGTATGTTCCAACGCCAATACTTCTCGAGAACATACAAGGCCCGTCGCACTCAAACACAGTACTTCAGTCCGCGCCCTGTGATTAAAACCGGAAGAAGCCCGAAACTCGTTCATCGTTATTCATATACCTTTATCTACCTTCTCATCCCTGCCTGGATAATGTGGGAATTAACCGACTACTAACATTAGACGCATTTCGTACTTAAGCTGTGCACTACAGCATACTGTATTTATTCTACGTGTTTTCCCAACACTTTAATAAAGTTTTATTTCCCAGTCGTTTACATGTCAAGGACCAGGAGCGGTTCTACTAAGTATTTCAGGCAGGGGCAATTGTCCTCTCCTCCAACTGAATCATTAAAGAAAGATTAGCCGATCTGAGAATGCTATTTTCTTTTTGAAATTATGGCTGTTTGAGTTTAACTCTTTGAGACTTTTGGAACGAGATGCAATTAATATTTATAAATTCAAGGGGTTGGTAATGCTAAACCAGATGACTATAATTTTTGTCAGCCAGAGGAAAAAGTTGTAGTACAATGAGATGTTTCTTATTTTCTATACACACTTCTGGCTGTTTTCTACACCAGTACTGTAATTCTATGGACATGTTTGTTCAGCATTTCAGTCATAATATGTATTTTAAGGAGTCATTCTAAGACTCTTGGTTTGGATTTATGAAATGAGGGAGAGCAATATCTTCTCCTGAATCCTTGACTTGCAGAATTTCCACCTTTTTGAATTTTCACCCTTGGTCACTTCAGTCTGAAGAAATGTTCAATTCACTTATAAATTGAGTTTCTTTTTGTAATGAAACTGTTTTTATTAAAAAAATAAAATATTGACATTGTAAAAAACATTGAGTACAAATTATTGGAAATTTAAAAAACATTAAGCTAGCACATTAGCTTCAATAAATTAACTAATGTTTTGAAAACATCAACACGATGTTATGTCTCTAATTTAGTATGAATTCATTTTCCACAGAAATATTTGAATCTCTCCAGCAATTGCTTCCAAATTTTTTCTTCAAATACTTTAGAATTAACCAGAAACAAAAGGAGGGGATGGAAGTTGAAGTGTTACTTCAAACTATGTTCTTGTTTGTTTGTTTTCAGTTTATTGGAGTCTGTAGTACATTAGAGGGTTTCAAAGTCTCAAAGCTTGTTAGCGACATTGTTGTGAAACTAGTAGAGAGATTGGAGATGATTGTCATCAAAAAGTACCCTGACAACAGCAGGATTCTTCAGCTAATTGAATATCACAAATAATCATTGAAATGATGTACAAACTGTTGAAAATATACTCAGTAGTATGATACCAAATTGTGTTACCATAAGTTCGAAATAATGAAATTTAGTTTTTTCCTTGAATATGTGCAAAAAATGAATTTGCTAACATGTTAAATTTAATATACATGTATCACAGTTCCATTGCCTAATGATTTCATTGTTGTGGACACCTTGTGGTTCTCTGGCCATAGATTTAGAAAATCTGATTGAATGTTATCAATGAATCAATTTCATTAATGGTGTCTTATTTTTATTTGTTTCAGCATGTTTTTAGGAAATTTATTTGTATACATTAAATTCCAAGGAAAAACACATATAGATAAAGAAACTCGTTTGCTTGTCTTCATCGTTTTGATTGTCCTGGCTGGTGTGGGAATTGTCTTCCTGTTGATTCTACGACCTGCTCAAAATTATGATGGAGAGATGGCAAGGAACGATACGAATGGTCCTGTGAGAGCTCTTGTAAAGGCTTTTAAACTATTATTTACCAAACAGATGTTACTTCTCAGTCTTACTTTCTTCTACACAGGTACATATGTTTCTCAAAATGTTTGATGGTTATATTTTTATGGAACATATTTTATTACCACACAGTTCTACATCCTTTGGTCTTTTAAATTCCTTTATAGTGATTAAAAGAGTTGTTTTTATTTATCAATAAAAAAAAGCAAATTTGTCTTTTACATTCTCTTATTTGACTTCAGGCAAGCTTTTCTTTTGATCAGCTTCAAGATTATGACAGTGAAAGGTTGATTATTCTTTTTAAAATAGTTAAGTAATTAGGGATGATATTTTAAAAAATGAAGTAAAATAATCAAATTTAATTGTATTTCAGGTGTAGAGCTGTCATTTTTTAGTGGAGTATATGGTCCCAGCATTGGTTTTACCCAGCAAATGGGAGAGAGTGCCAAACAATTGGTTGGGCTGTCTGGAATCTTTGTAGGTGTTGGAGAAGTTTTAGGTAATTTTCAGATACAAAGATTTTTAGATGTATAATTCCAGATTCTTCCTTTATTTATTCCTAAATAAAATGTAATTTTTGGTGGTTGTGTCGTGTGTATGTAGCAAGTTAACACAACTTACATTATTGACATTTTAATAGTTAGTCATTTTCATAGCCAGTTAGACATCTCTCGAATTTTAGTGGAAGATAACACAACATAACATCTTTGCAGAAACAATCAAATTCTCTAAATTTGAAATGAATTTAAGGAATAACAAATGAAAGGATTTTTTCTTTCCTTTTCTTTTTCATTTCCATTATTTAATAAACAGATAATGAATTAGAAATTACAATATTTTAGTTTGTTTTGAAAAATACCAGCTGTTCTTCATTGCATGTTTTCCAGTTGTAGAAACCCTTCTTTTACTTTAAAAAATATATTTGAAATGAGAAGACCCACTCCATTCAGATGCATACTTCCTGGTTTATAATTTTTATTTAGTGTGATTATGACATAACTATTAATTTAATGGATACGAGATTAGTATGTACAGGAATTTAAATGATTATTCTGTATTAACGATATGTCTTCATTAAACTGGAATTACATTTTTGAGATTTCAAATTAATAACCTTGAATAATTTTGACCTTTATAGTGAATAATTTGTATGTAAATGTTTATGCATACTGTAGGAATGCCAGAGGATATAGAGCAGTCATAAAAAGTAATTTATTTCATTGTTTCTTAACAAGGTGGTGCGATGTTTGGAATTTTGGGCCAGAAAACAATCCGATGGGGAAGGGACCCCATTGTAATTGCTGGCTTTCTGATTCATATACTTTCATTTTTCCTTATTTTTCTGAATTTACCAAATTCTGCACCTTTCCAAGATACATCAGATGCTGCTTTTATAACTAGCAAGTAAGTAATTAAATCTTATTCCATTTAATTGTTGTTTTTTTCCTTTTTAAAAATGTCAATTAATTTTAATCAATCAAATGAGTAGTAATTTATTTTTCATTAAAGTAATTATTAAAAATCTGTAATTTTCAGCCCATATTTAGCCATGTTCTGCAGTTTTTTGTTGGGATATGGAGACAGCTGTTACAATACCCAGATATATTCTGTGCTTGGAAGTGTTTGGTCTGAAGATAGTGCCCCAGCATTCGCTTTGTTCAAATTCACTCAGGTTAGTTAAACAGACTACATTATACAACTGAAATTTGGTTGAATTACTGTTTCTTTTTTATTTATTTCTAATCTTTTTGGTTTTTTGAATGATGAATATATTTATTTTTAATTTTATTCTTTCTTTGTTTTCAGTCTTTGGCTGCTGCTGCAAGTTTCTTCTACAGCAGTCATCTTGGACTGTATGCTCAGCTTGGCATTTTGGTTGTGTTATCAATTATTGGTACTATTAGTTTCTGTTTTGTAGAATGGAAAGCAAAAGAGGCAAATGCAATGAAAGTTAAAACCCTGGCTTATAACAGTGATGGTGAAGATCCTTGTTATCTTGAAGGTGGGGAGGCAGGGAAAACGAAAGGAATCTAGTCATTCTATACATTCCATCCTTAAGCATTCCATTTTGAGAGACAGACTTTTTTCAATGAGATGTAAAATGAAGACTGAGTATAAATGACATGATTTTTCACGATGTGAAAGATAAATGCCACTATTACATACAAATATAATTGCATTTCAAGATAAATAACAAGGTTACCAGATTTGAAATGTGATTAATCATTACTGTTTTATGTCTTTATTTTCTAATTCTCGATAAAAAAGAACCTGTGCAATATATTAAAGTATTCAAATTTTGAACTTATTAAAATATTAAATATTAATTTTTTGTTGTGAAATAATACTTGTTTCAGATTTTATCTATATTGCATTCAAGATAAGTCAATTTTTTTATTTGGTGCATAAAAAAGTTATTTGAAAACATTTATGTGATATTACATACTATATTCATATTCCTTAAAAATCCTTCTAACCAATCTGTAATGTTTCATCAACACATTATATAGTTCTAATGATGTTGTAATTTAATAAATGTATATAGTTTTAGTTAAATTATAATTGATTGCAGTGCAGCTATCATATATGGACATTACAAAATTGATTCAATTTAAATGTTATAGACAGTTATTTTGTGACTAAATGTACCAAAATTTGATTATATTAATGAATTCCAATGCAGTCAGTGTTGTTTATAAAAGTAGTTTATCAGATTTTTGTTACTAGCTTTGTCTTGCTTAACAACTGTTAAAACAGTTGAATAGGCAGTTCTAAGTATTTCTATTTGTCTTTAATCTAATTTAATATTTTGTTGAACAAATGTGTCTATTTTATCGAGTGCCATTTCTTTCCATGTGATTGCCTTCAGACATGATGAGATTAACTTTAATTGTTACAATTCAAAATTGTTGATAATTCTTGTTCTCGATAAGCATTGTTAAGTACTTGAATGTACCACTTTTACTGGCTAACTTGTTGCATTGTGTTTGTTACTTTAATTTGCCCTCTTCATGTATCTATTTTTCATGTACATACTTTTATTTCTTCAATTTAATCTATAATGTTTTGATTTGCAATTCTTGCCACTCTCATTTCTACTTTTGCATCTTTTAATTAAGTTTATTACTAAATTTTAGAAAATCAAATCAAATCATTGGAATGATATTTATTTTCTATCTTCTTCAAATAATATTTGAAGAATATACAACCAATTTTTAGAAGTAAAATAATTTTGAATAATGTAAATTTGTACAATGAAAATAAAATTACTTTTGTTCAATACTAGTGGGTTGTATTGGTAAATATTATAAAGTTAATAATATAATATTATAAAGTTAATATTATAAAGTTCATGAACTTTTTCATGGTATGAGAATAAACATTCAGAATCAATATTCTTAAGAATTTATATTTTCAGAGGGATATTCTTTGTAACACACAAATTTTATGTTGTGCTTGAAAACTTGGAAATAAAATTATTTAGATGAATTGAACATTTTAAAATAAATGTGTATACAGTCTGTGAAGGTGGTGGGAATAAAAAGGTAAAATGATATGATTTGTATACTGAAATAGAAATACTTATTTGGGAAAAATTAAAGAACAGTGCGTCAGAAATACACCGATCATTTTCTGACTCTTTTGTCTTTAACAATATTAAGGAGACAAAGACAGAATTGCATTATTTTGGCAAGTGGAATCGTTGGTTAATTTTCCTGTTTTGTGAAACCTTTCCCCCACGTTCATTTTGAACAGGTTTGTTTTTATAATGAGTAATGGCAAGGTTTGTTGTGAAATTGAAATTGCTTTTGTAAAGCAACTGAAATCTAATGATTAAAAGTTTTGTAATTGTGCTGCTGTTCTTTTAAGAGAAGAATGTCTTGTATGTAACAAAATTTGGAACAGATTTAGTGATACTAATGTACAGTGAACATTTAAACAATTTTTAAGATGGTTATTTTGAATTACTGTGCAAGTTAAGGTAAAATTGCAGTCCATTTGTGGAGTGTGGTATTTTTTTGTACATAAGAGAAGAAATAAATGAAGATATTATCTACAAAATATTTAAACCTTTTTTTTATATTTTCTGTGTTATTCATATACTGTCTTGTGATATTTCTCCTTTCTCCTTCTCTTTTTAGCATACAATTGAATAATAAAATTTTTCACATTTAAAGGAATAGTATGCTCTCAAATATTGATGCTTTTAATGCTTTTTATACCCACATCATGTATCTCTAATTTTGTGGTTTTTAAGCAAATTTCAATTCTCAAACTTCAGAAATATGAAATTTCTACTTGAGAATTAAATTTATCAATTGCAAATAAATTATACTTTTCATTATTCATTGAGCAAGGTTCTTCAGATTCTTCATTGAGCAAGGTTTACTGTAATAAAGAATAAATAATTATAAAGGATTGATCCATAATGGCTTTGCATTCAATAAAAGTCAAGAAATTATATTGTTATAGACGGAAGAAAAATATTCTTTAGACAATATTCATAAGGCTAACAACCTGAGACACCCAAAATATATGATGGTAATTGTATGAGTAAAGTTTTATCTTAATCCTCGATAATTTTAGGAATAGACATTTATTTCAGAATGTTAGGAGTATCGTGAGAACTAAAGGATTTATTGGGCCCTCAATTTTCTTTTGCAGATAATGTATTTTTGAGTTTGAAATTTAAGAATGTACTGGGATGCATTTTTTCCACAGGTTCTTTCCGAAAACTCGATTGACGGCAAAACGTCTTTCTTATCCATTTGTCCGTCCGTGGTCAACGCTAGCACCTAAACCATTCTGCCAATTTTTTCCAACATTGATTTTCCCCGATAGATCTGAACGAACTCGCGGATCTGCGACTTTCAAACTATTTTGATTTTTGGGGATACTTCATATGAACCTTCAAACACACTTTCAAAATTTTCTCAAAATGGCTCCAAATTTTCAATAATCTTTGTCCTGTGTGAGCGTAGAAATCGCTTCAAAGAAAGGCGTATGTCTTATTTTCGTTGAAATCCTTGAGTTTTTGCTAAAGTTGTAGCATGCCAGTTTCATGCATTCTGTAGATTTCACATGGCGCGTATCCTTTGATGTTATCGGAAATTCACTATTTCCAGTCACAGATCGTATTTTCATTGACTTCACCATTTTCGCCACTAACAGTAAAAAAAAATGTTGTGGGGGACACGAAATCTGTTCAACCATCCGTTACTGGCTGTAAAGGGCTGGAGATGACAGCGGCGGTCAGTGTTCGTATCCGGGAGGGGGGCGGCATGGGGGCCATTGCATGCCCCCTCCAGGGGCCATGCAACATTTCATTCAACAGAAAATTAATCTTGAAGCCAGCGACAGTGACAATGGAATTTGAACTCCTCCTGAAGTTCAGGAAATAGCGAATTCGACAACTCTACAATTATTACAACGATTTAGCTGCTAGCGTTGTTCACGGACGGACGGCTGACAGACGTTTCGCCGTCATTCGATTTTTCGTCATCAAGGACCCACAAAAAAAAGATTCTGGCTACACTGCGTGTTAGGGGATATTTTCCCCTAAATTTAGCAACTGGATTTATCTACTTTTTCGTTACCAGGGCCCTGTAATAAGAGTTTTTCTGCCGAAAATTCGCCGTTTTTCCGTGTAGCATTACATAACTTTCTCTCTACTGCGTAAGCGGTAAAAAAAGTAAAAATTGAGAGAATATGTTTGAGAAAAGGTTTGATAGAATTGAGAGAAGGAGTTTTCGAAAAACTTAATTTGAAGTCATCTGAAGCACGTACACTCACAAATTCAATAGTGTTTACAAATTGCTGGAAATGTGCATTTTAACTTTACAATATTAGTGCCATCAGATGGCATGATATAAAAGAATTATGAACATGTAAAAAATAGTTAAAAAGCTAAAGTAAGTTTAATTAGTAGTCCACGGACTATACAGCAGATTTAGCAAACAAAAAATGAGTCCGTCATTGATATGTAAGATATTAAGTTTTTAATTGCATTTTTTATTACAACGTAACTGAAACGTTATCCATTAAATTAGTTCTGTCATAAGTATTTAAAGGGTTCCGCTGAAAAACACGTTAACCCAAATGAATCTACTTTCGAGAAAAAGGCATCAAAACATTTTCACAGCATGTTCTAATTTGTTGTCAAACGTATAATTACAAATAAACTCACATTATGAGTACATGATTTTTTTAAATACGGAATTACACTTATATTTCACCTGACAAAGAGCTACTGGAAAAAAGTAAACTGTTACTCCCAAATTTTTGTGGGTTAACATGTTTTACGTGAAATGATTGAACATACATTATATTTACAACCTTTTATTTACCTCCAACAATCTATTCTCAATATTCTCCACTTTATACATTTACATCCTGAGATATAACATTATCATAAAAATGTTTATAGTATCATAGTGTATGTGGGGGGGGGGGGTGAATGAGAGAGGGAATCTACTCTAAACATGACATATCTTCATATTTTTTCGTTTCAATTGACCTCTTTGCTTCTTTTATTATGGGTTCGAAATTCACTACTTGAAAGGGTGTGTGATTGCGTCCTGAGATTTATCTCAGTATGAATTCCAGGAAAATATGTATTTCAAACTTTCACTACAAGTGATTATCTTTATTAAATGAGAAAGAACATACATCCCGAATTTTGACTTTTTTTCCGCACGTAATATTCGTATTTGTATTCGCTTCTATAGTTCGCTTACCTTCAAGAAGTCAGATTTGGGTCACCTTTAGCTTTCCAGATTTAGAGATTTGGTAATTACTTCTACCCAGTGATTAAGTGAATAAATATGTTCATACCCTCTTCTTATATTATTCTCTATCTGGGAGGACCTAGTTGGTCCGGGCTTAAAATAGATGCTAAGTCCGTTCTTTTTCCGCCATTTTCCTACAAGCAGTTAAATATGAAATTCAGTTAAAATATTGTTAATTTTTAAAATTAAGTTAAAATTTAAATACATTCATTTTTATTTAGGCGAGAAGTAACATTCTATTAATTGCATTTTTCAAAACAATTGTATTTTTATGAAATAAAAATCAAAAACTCAAAGATGATTTGACCCATAATTAAATTTATAACATTTCTATTTTTAGGATTTAATCTTACGTACCAATTGTGATCTATTTTTTCTCATTTACTAAAAAAAGTAATATTAATTACTCTACATTAATACATTTTAATTGAAATATTTTTAAATCTACTTAAAAAATAATGCATGACTTAAAAATTAATGCAGAAAATGTTCCTGTAAAAATTATTATTAGGTTCAATTTCAAAAGCTAATGTTACAATAAAATTGTACAAAAAATTTACATTACATATGAGGTTTACCTGCTTACACGATACTGATGAAACATTTGAATCTTTGAAACATTTGAATCTGATGAAACATTTGAAACATTTGAATCTTTTCTGCTGCATAACTGTTTCTATACAATTCGAGACTATACCGAGCATCAAAAAGTAAAGTAGCATTAATTTTAACAATGATAGTTAATGTAATTATTATCATTTGGACTGTATAATTCTAAAGAACCTGTAACAAGTATTGTACCACAGTTTCTGGGTTGATGGCCCCCATCTCGATCAGGTTTTTCGTCCAGTTTCCCTGATCCTTGAGCAAATGCTGAGATGGTCCCTTGTTTTGCTTCTGGACATAAATGTAACTTCACTATTTGTGCACGTCTTCTGAATTTCAGTGGGAAATATAGTTATTCAAATTATCGTTTTTCATATTATTGCTTGGAGGGAGGCGAGAGGGGTACGAGCACAAAAAATTATTCTAATCCCCTCATCTATTGATGTGTTAAGTAATTCAGTAAGGACTCTTATTCCCTAAGGTAACCGCAGAATACTAGCTTTGATTAACGGTGAATTTCTTTCATTGCCGTTTCTTTTGCCTACACATCGGCCTGCGCGGATGAAGTTCTTTCGTTGCAGCGAAAGAAGCGTCCCTTCGAAATGTACTGGGTGTACCGTTAAACGGTTCGCTAACAAGTTTTGGTGTCACAAAAATAATATTGTCACAAGTACAATCAAACGCTTCAATAAAATTCTATTTTTGAATGTAGGACTTTTGTTAATCGGCAACGCTAAAAAAAACTATTAATATTATAGTAGATGTGGATTGATTGATTGTTCGTGATTCCGGGCGCCTCAACTACAGAGATCATTAGTCCCGTAAGTATAGTGCGTGTTTTTCCTCGGAATGTGGCGGTATTTTTTCCCGCTGGATGGCGAGATCCGGCGCCGACCTACCGTCGACTAGCGGGGTTTTCCCCTCAACCAGGTATCTCCCACCAGTGGGGCACCGCCCCAGCAGGGACAAGCTCTAAGCTCCCGACTGGTCTCCCGGCATGTGTGGTAGTATAGTGCATGTTAGGGAAAGTGTGTGTGTAAGGAGTGACGATAGGACAAGGAAGAAGAAGGAAAGATTGCGCGTGGTCCGTGACTCGTTTGTTAGGGTACAGCTCCGGCATTCGCCAGGTGTTGATCGGAGAAACCACGGAAAGTAAATCAGAGTAGCCGGCCGCTAGAATTCTCCTCCAGACACTGACTAAATTCGACCTAGCTGACTAGCTAGTGTCGAAAATCCTGCCGCGGTCGGTACTTGAACCTACGACCTTCCGGTCAGAGAAACTGTAGTGACGTCAGTTGATGCCAGGATGTAGTGACGTCAGATGATGCACTGAGACACCTCTCCCGGTGCAGACTTTAGAAAAACAGGCACAAGAGACCAAATTGCAAATTTGAGATAGATAATTGAAGCTGCAAATGAATTTAAAAATAAGCTTTTCATTTGCTTTATTGAATACTCAAAAACTTTTGATTGTGTCGTCCACCGCAAAATGTAGGGAGCTATGAGGCTTAAGGGAAATCCTGAAAACCTAATAAGCCTAGTGTGTAAGCTCTTACAGCTTATTAGCAAAACAAAATTAACAATATTTTAACTGAATTTCATATTTACAACTTAGCTTGCTAAAGTGCGGACAGAGGAAGGCGACACAAACTGAATCAGCGTTAACAAAAGTGTGCGACAAGGTTGCATTTTATCTCCCAGTTTATTTAATGTTGGTGTATGTATACTGGTGGCCCATTTAATTTGACAAATCAAAATAACTCGAAAAATATGCAACGTACAACAAATGACAAAGGCAAAAAAATTATCTCTCGAAGGGACACATCTGTCAGACCTAAAATCAAACTTCCCCGCTCGCCCCTTGAGGGTGAGGCGGGAGCCAACTTTGAAATCTTTAATAGGAAGCCCTACTTTTTATTGCAGATTCGGATTTTACACGAAAAAGTACATATGTTTGGTCTAAAACATTGTTTTATCGAGAGAGACGATCCAGACGTGTTCCAGACAAAAAAGTAATATCTCCAATGGGCAAATCTGCCTGACCTAAAATCAACTCTCCCTTTCCCAACCCCTAGGAGTGGGGGGAGGCAACTTTGAAATCTTAAATGGAAACCCCCATTTTTCATTAAAGAATTTGATTTCGCGTGGTTAAGTCAGCGCGGGCAATTTGAAACCGCTGGACGTACATGAATACAAATAATCTGATCGTCTCTCTCGATCAAAAATGTTTTTGACCAAACTTATGTATTTGTTAGAGCAGGTATCTGGAACTGTGTCGAGTAGGGCTGGTGATCAAGCGACTCTTAATGGTACCATGAGATATTCCATCGTGAAGACAAGACCCCACGCACCAAGAATAAAAAGCCAAGTATATGTACTCTCTGTGGTACACTTTGTGCGCCAATCCTCTGAGGGCGGCGCTATATTGATGCGAGTCGCGAGAACTCATGCCCTGATCCTGCCCCTGAGATATCGCTGCGCCCCAGAGGAAAAATGCTTTCTGGAGCGAAGCTATTTAAAGCTGTTCAATTTATTGTTGCCACTGTAGTAGTATATCACGGAAGTTTGTATTTTCTGAAGCCTTATCTTAGTCAAGAACGTCAAGAATCGGGTCGTAATGAAGGATCTGAGAGAATGAAATGATCTTTCGGCATTATAGATTATGATACGAATTCGACGTCCACGAGGATTCAGTTGGGTGGACCTATTAGTTGTAACGGTGGTCGGAGTATTTGCTGGTTCTTACGTTTGGAAGCCGTTGTTTTTAAAGTATAAAGAAGAAACATCTCTGCCTCCTCAAAAAGAAGAAAATTTAGTGAAGGGTGTGTATTATTTGAAGATTGGAAATATACTAGTTACATAGTTGAAAAATTTTCGTTTGTTTCAGAACTAGATGAAAAAGGACATGTTCCGGATACTGAATGAATATCCTACTATTAAGTATATAGCTGTGATAATTGGTTTGAGTGTTGGGTATAAGTTTTACATGGAACCTTATCTCTCACGGAGAAAATATGAGAAGAATGAAGCCTTCGCACAAACAGTATTTCAAGAAGAGTGTAAAAAAAATGAAAATGTTAGCTAGTTAGTAATTTGTTCAGAAGACAACATTAGGGTTGCAGTCTCGTCCCTGTAGTGTTTGGATATAGCAAGTGAAAATAAATGGGTATTATGTTTTTATATTTTGTTAGAGTTTTTAATTTCTTCCTTACATTCAAGTCTACTTCCTACAGTTTTGTATTGCCTATCAGATTCTTTACAAATATCAGCCTAAAAAGTTTGACATCTTATTTTTTTTAAGAATATTTTTTCAACTGTCGTGACATAATTGTTGACATCATTCTCATTCTTTAGAATACTTTAAATCATTTTTGTTGATGGTAACAGAACATGTCTTAATGACTTCCACCCGTGATCTTATAGGTACTATTTTCATAATATGTCAAATTTCAAGGCTTTAGACCACATTTTAAGTAGATACATTTGTGATCTTTTATTCTTTAGTACAGATTAGTATTTTCTGCATTAAATACTTTGTTTTCCCATCTCATTTAAAATGTGATTAATGTAGCAATATAGGGATTTTGCTACAAACACTGGAGTAGTGAATATCACTTTTTTTAAAATATTTATTTGCTAGCATTTTTTAACTACAATGTTAGTGAAGAATTGTATACAGTTTCCCTTAACAGCTTAATAGAGTATCAAATACTCATGTTTTTTAATTTATTTATGCACATTTTTATTTATGCTTTTTTTTTTTTTTTTTTTTTTTTACATTCGTTGCGTCTACCTTTTGAAACAACGCGTCCCTAAGCCCCTTTTGGGGCGTTGAGCGCTTAGCGCTTAAAAATAATCCAGTGCATTCTCCATTTTGATTTTTTTTGAGAATTGCCCTGTCAAAATTCTTCTATATATTTTTTATAATCTTGGAAAGTTAAGAATTTGAAAAGTGATGCAAGGATGTAGTGTGTCTGTAGGTGTCGTGCATATTCATATATTTATTTAATAAACTTGCACAAAACTTTGAATTGTGAATGAATTACCCTGTTGGTGATTGATTGGCAATCATGTGCTGTTGTTTGTTTGTTTGTTTTTTAAGTTTTGTGTTCTATATATTTTTTTGTGTAGTACCGCCTTGGTCAAAAAGCACTTATTGTTGAAAACAACTGAATTCATCGAAAAACGTATAACAATGTTGGACAGTTTTGAAGTATAAAATTTTACTTAATAGTTCCCTTTTTAAAAAAATACGGGATATAATGGCTGTTATTTGCGCACTTTTCCATAAACCCTTTAATGGCCAGTGGGAAGTACACTGCCCACCTAAAAGGGAATTTTATCAATGTACGCATAAAGAAAAAGCTAATATTATTAATACTACTAAGATTAACTACTGTTGTTATTAGTTTTAACAATATTAATTTTGTTCTTTAAATGAGTGTTAATAAAATTCCATTTTTATTAATTCTCATCATCTTTAAGATGTACTTTAAGTGGCTTTTGCAAACATTGTAAAACAAATTTAGGAGAGGTGTTTTGATTGAAACACCTTTTCCTCAAAACTAGCTCGGTATGTGTTAGGTGCTCGGTATTGCTGCTAAATTAATTTTTAACTGCAGACAATTAAATGCTGGATAAAAACTAATCGACAATCCAAGTTTATTAGTACATAACTCTACCACAAAGTGTTTATTGTTCTTTGTTTCATAAGTTTATTGTATTTTATTTTCTCAAAATAGTTCACTTATGTGAAAAAGTTTATAAGAAATGTAATAGATTCTTTACATCTACTTTGTAATTGATGTAAGTCTTCTTATCTGAGTAATTTTTATTTTACAAATATTTAAAATACAAATATACTTTCAATTATTAATACAAATAATAAATATTGATTTAAATCATTGATATAAAAAAATCATTTGATTTAAATCATAACAGCCATTCACAAAACTAAAGAAATATTTGTTAAAAATTTGTTAGTATGTAATCTATGATTTTCAATACATAGATGTACATTGTATGTAGGGTGGTTGTTGTGTGTTGTTGTTGGTTGTTTTGTTGTTTTTTTTATTCAAACGATTTGTTGAAAATATCGAGTGATGTGTCTCTTGATACTACAGTGCAGATACGTTATAAGTGGTAAAGGGTGTGGTGCATTATCTACCTTCTGTAAGGAGTGTGTTCTGTGTGAAGAGGACACTGTTTTGTTGTTTAGGAATTTGATATTTTGTGGACATACGATTTCCTTCAGTGACTGAATAGTAGGTTCTGCGATTTAAGTCCCAACATAGGTAGATGTTATGCTTCATGACTAGGTCAAATTCAACCGCTGCTCAGAGTGTAATTTGGCATTCTTGGTGGAAAAAAGTCAGAATCCACAAAACTGTTTATTATTTACTGTTATACAAAGCATATATTGAAAGTAAATTATAACTTGGTTGCAGTGGCGGCTCCTAAACTTCAGGCCAGGTAGGGTACAAAAGAAAAAGCTAGAAAATAACTAATAAAAATTTTATTTTGAAGTTTAAGCCCTGTAAACTGAAAAACACTTGAAATTCCTCATTGGTTTCTCACATATTAACTAGGCAGAGTGAGAAGAGAGAACAATTCAATTGAAACAACAAACGCTCACGATCAAGAAAAAAAAATCTCACAGAATCACAGCTGCTGATATGAAGATTACGCGGGTCCTGAGCTAATCAGCATTTCATTTCTCAGACACTATGAGCGTTGTTTGTACATCTGTAAAGTGGCGCTTGCAGTGGCAGTCACAAAAAACTTGTGACCGTGAAGGGCCTTAAGGGAGCATTACCCCCTCCCTTTTTTCCTCGCACTATGAGGAAAAGCTCTGCTGAACGGGAGGGAACTGGTCACATGAAGCTTGCGGACTTCGCCCTGTTGCCACAACTACCTCGTTATCTGCGCTGTGAAATAGTATCGATATCGCCAGTGAAAACCTTAACGTAAATTCTCTAGAATTATTACTCGATAATATGACACGCATTTCAGTCCACTATTAATATTTTCCTTTACAAGTGGGAGGGCACGTGACCATGTGACCTTATGGTAGAGCCGCCACTGTTTGGTTGAATGGAACAATTTTCTTTGAAATATTTTGATGGCAACTGTTTTCGTTCGGAACATTAAGAGGTCGAGGTGTGTGCGATGTCTAGATTTCGGTCATAGCAAAAACAGCTGCAATAGAAAAGTAACTTGTGCACATTGTGCTGGAAACCACATTTCGGCTAGCTGCAATAGCACAAACTGTTCCTTTTTGTGCTAATTGCAAAGGGAACCATCGAGCGGACGTCAGAACATCACTTTGTACATATTACTCAAAAGTTCTAGAATCTAAAACAAAAACTTGGAATAAATATAATGAAAGATCAGTTGACAATAATTCGTCTCAGGCTCCTCCCAACAATGCAAGAAATTTTCCTCACTTACCAAAAGCTAACCATATACCAAACTTTCGTCCCCCACCCTCACCTTCATCTTCAACCTCTTATGCACATTTCAGAAAACAACAACCTCTCATCCCTGAACCCATCCCAACCACTCATCCCTGAGCCAAATAGTCCATTAATTAACAATATCATAGGTAGATTTTAAGAACAGGGTTCGGCTCCTATTGACGCGCACGATTCGGTTCCGAACGAGTCACTCGCGGCGCCGCCACAGTGTGCCCGGCCACGTGGCCAACGCACTTTCGTGTGTAATCGTGACGCTTCGCTACCCGTGTCCAAGTTGAGGACGAGGGTCGGGCCTTCGGCCCACGCGTTAACATAAAACATCCTTGAGTCCGTCCAACGCATAATTACCAACGCATTTTATGCATTTAACATTATGCATGCAACGCATTTTATGCATTTAACCATTGTAATTCTCCATTACACATTCGCACCACACCGCACAATGCAAGCAGTGCTCCCTGAGTGATCCGTTCTCGTGGTCCGCGCGAGTGAACCATGCGCAAGTGAACCGTGCGCCGTTGTTTTAGTGAGCCGAACCCTGTCCTTAAAATCAGCCATATCATCCAATCAGTTAACACCCATATCACTAATTTTCTGCATTCACTAATCCCTATACTCTTAAGTAAAATTCAAAATTTCATAGTTTCGCTTTTCGCAAATGTAAGTAATGTCACTCCTTAAAACATTAAGATTTCTCAATTGGAACAGCCATGGAGTCTATAAAAAACGCTTCGAACTCATTGATTGTATAAATTCCCACTCCATAGACATGATCAGCGTGTATCACCGAAACTCATTTGACATCAGATGTTAGAATTCAAGGATACAATTGTATACGTAACGACAGACCTGGACTAACAACAGGAGGTGGTGTCTTAATTCTGGTAAAAAAAACAATAAATTATTTTGAAATAGACCTGCCCCTCACCCCCGGCCTAGAAACTGTTGCTATACGCGTTCTTTTTCCGGATAACAATAGTATCACGGTAATCGCGGCGTACAAACCTCCAAACAAAAAAATCTCGATGACCCGAATCGATTCTCTTTTTAACGCTACTCCATCAACGATCGTAATGGGTGATCTCAACGCCAAACATTTATCATGGGGCTGCCGTGTCAGTAACTCCGCGAGTTCAATTCTCTCAAACATCATAAACCAATTACATCTCAAAATACACTCTCCCACTGAACCAACTTACTACCCTTTCAATAACAATATCATTCCAGATATATTAGACATCGCCATCTCAAATTTCCCATTATCATTAACCTCGTATGTTTTTCATGAACTTGACTCCGATCACAATCCAGTATTACTGACTTCTCAAGTTTTCTGTCCCCCTCCTTCTCTTCCAACACTTTCTGTCTCCTCCATGAACTGGGCTACTTACCCATCCAAACTAGAAAATATGTTACCTCCCATTAAGATTCTTCAATCCGCACATGAAATAGATAACGGCGCGCCCTAGGTCAGGCCAATGCGAAGTCTCACTGTCATTGTGTATCATTGGCTTTTTTTTACATTTTTTGCTGTGTTCACTATGTAATGTAATTAATTCATTTCAATAGTATAAAATATATGATCAATTGATTATAGTTGCCTCTTTTTATGTATATGTGCAGATTTTAAAGATTTCAGTCACTAAAACTATTATAAAAATGTCGTCAATAAATGTGTTCAAATGCATTTAGATGTCGAAAAAAATGAGTTGTGAGGAAAAACCATTGAGAAATTTGAATACCTACTGCACTTTCTATTACAACCTATATATCCTCCTGAAATAAATCAAATTGCCTTTAATAAGATTATAATATACCATAATAATGTAAACATGTTTACGAAATGTGAAGTGCAGTAGGTATTTCAATAAAATTTTCAATTTGCAACTCTAGTTAATTTTAATTTAATTTTTCTCAAAATTGGAAATAATACTGAGAAAACCTTCGCTTTCTGTCAACCCCTTTCAGCCTCCTTTGTTTTTGCCACATTTACCCTTCCCTCTAACTAAACATTTTTAATGGCGCATCACAAATATTGAGACATGAACAGAATAAAATACTTGATTCGCCTGTCAATGAACAATTATATGTATTCGTGTGTGTATGTGTGTAGGAAAAGCATGAAATAAAACTAAACAACAAAATACAAATAGCATAAAAACAGAATAAAACATATATAAATCGGTGGCGGATCCAGGGAGAGTCATGCACCCCCCCAATAGGTTTTCACTTGTTACTTACTCTTATTTGAAAAATGATTAAAATTTTTATTTATAATAAAATTATGTCATTGTTTAAACAATAATATTGTATACTACAATATATGCTACAAAACAATATAGAATATAATAACATGTTTATTATTCAACAAAAATCTGTGATGCCCCCGCCCCCCAAATGCTTGGCTCGATCCGCCCCCTGGTATAATAAAATAAAATGAAATGCATTTTTGCAGTTTACAAAGTGACAAAACAGCGCTTAAAACGAATGTACAACACGTAGTAAGAGAACGTAAACGAATTTCGCGCGGTTTCGCGCTTCTCGCCCGCTAGCCAATCAGGGAAGCCCGGTGCCGAATACATGTGCAGTTTGCTTATATGCTTCAGGTTGACGCCGCGTCGCAGGCAGGCTTGCCGACGTTTCGATCGCCATGTCGCGATCTTCTTCTACGGTCGCGATATAAAGCGATTTTTTCTAACATTGCCCCTCAAAGCCACTCAAATGCCATTTTCGCGATGGAATATGTCACGGTATTACGCATCTTTCCCAGTGGTTCCGCTAGATTTTGCATGATCGCGACCTGTAAAATATCAAGCAGTGCTTGCGATCATGCGACTTCTACCGGCAAGACGGAGAAAGACGCGAAATGACGTGTGATATTCCATCGCGAAGATGGGCCTTGAAGCGCAAAGTTAGAGAATTCGCAGTATATGCGCTAGGATGTTGGGCCATGGATGAATATTAATCCACGGTTGTGTTCTGGGTATTCTATGGTGGATGGGCCAGGCCGTGATTGGTTAGGTGACCGGCCAATTAGGCGGGGCCGGGCCGAGCTCTCCGAAATTTGAAAATTAAATAAAGTTAACATTTAACTAGTGGTGCAACAGAATGGCACAGACTTTCCCGTATTAGTTTTCTATTTCCTTGGGTCTGCGCCAGCTAATCGGAATTGCCACATACTCTTGTCCACTGCCATCTATCACCACACAAACTACATTTTTTTGACATTTTCTTAATTTTTCGGTTTCCTAATGATATAACGGAAATATTCATTTTAGAATATCAAAGATCACAAAAACCTAATCCTAAGTGGCAATTTTCTCTTAAAACTTTTGTGCCGTTTTAAAGACAATGGCGTTTTATCGCTACTAAATTTGCGAAATTTACAGCTCTTTTTCACAGAAAATTTTTGAGTTTTCAAAATACTTCATTTGAAGTCATTTGAAGCACATACACTCACCAATATAATACATTTTTACAAATTGCTGGTAATGTGCATATTAAAGATGTGAGAGATCTTTCAAAAAAATTACATTTGTGTCATTTTTGGAGAAAAAAACACCCCCAAATGAATTTTGTCATATCAAAGAGGGCATTTAGTAGTATCCGATTGAAATGTTTGAAGAATTTTTTTCTAGCCATATATGAAAAAATGGCGTTTGAGAGTTTCTGAAAATGCGGAATTATGAGCTAGTTTTCACAGAAAACATGTTTTCGAGAAACTTTACTTGACATTATTTAAAGCACATGTACTCGTAAATATAATAATGTGAACAAGGAGCCGCTAATGTAAATATTATCGACATGCGAGTCAAAAAATTATATTTTTGCAATTTTTGAAAAAATTAAAGAATACAGCAATATGGCTTTTATGTCATCTGATAGAGTACATTTAACACTATCCCTACTAAACGTTTAAAGAAAAAATCGGAGCCGTTTTTGAGAAAATCTAGTTTCTCTAATTTTTTAAAATTGTACATATTTCACGCAATATTGCGCGAAAACTACTAAAATTTTCAAAACAATGTATATGATCTTAAACAAAGAACTCACTTTGGAAAACATATTTTTTGAAGGAAAAATCTCTATCTGCAATTTTGTAGTTGGAGAAAGACGCCGAAAAAAATTCAAACTTTTATAATTTTCGAAAATTCAAAGTCATCTGTGAAAATCAGACCTATGCCATCTTAATAAGTGTATTTTATTCTATTCATACAAGAAATTTGAAGGAACAAATTGGCGCCATTTTTGAGAAACTTTTGAAAATGTCCGGGGAGCTTCATGTAAAGTACCCCCAAATTTTGAAGAATCTTTTTGAAAATCTCAAAACTTTGATTCAAACCAGATCGACCACTGAATATGCATTTTGGAAGAAATTGAACCTATAGTTTAGGTGCTAGCAGTGTTCACAGACGGACGTTTTCCTTTCAATCGGTTTTTCGGTATCAAGGACCCATTAAAGAGGGTTTCTGGCTAAACCACGGATTAGGGGATTTTTTCTTAATTTAGCAACTGGTTATATCCACTTTTTCGTTATCAGAGTACGGCAATGAATTTTTTCCGCCGAAAACTCGCCATTTTTTCGGGCAGCATTACATAACTTTCCTTACGTACGTATCACTTCGTGTATACGTACGTATATGGGAAAATAAAAACTACAAAATTGAAGATAGATGTTTTCCTTAGACAAAGTCTGTACCAAAAAAGAATCTTAACAAAAAGTTTTTCAGAATTTTTTGAAAAAAAAAGTGTGGCATCTGTGACCGATGCCACGAACTTCAAGCGCTGCCCGCCACGCTGATAGATCGACGCATCGCTATGAGGGGCGCTGGGAGCGACGCCTGTAGCCGCCGGCGATAAGCGGCCGGGTTACGCAGCACACAGAACCCCGGCGGGGCAAGAACATAACCATTAGATAAGTGCAAAGAAGAAATAAAAATACTGTACGTGAATGTTGTGAATAGCGTGTAGTGTGATCTATTTTATTGTATATTATCTTAATCATTTAAGGGCGCGACTCCAGCTCACTGTCAGAAAGGTATAATTTGTCAGCTGTGTCCGTAGTGCTTGTGCTGCCTTCGGAGACAGCTGATTGGTCAGATGCTGATTGACATCGGGACCACTCGTGTATCTTCAATTGTGTGTTCGGGCCTTCACTTTCAAAACAACATTAGTTCCTAATTCTACCGTCTGCAAATGTAAAGTGAACGAGTAATACTTCTAGGCCAATCTCAGTTCAATAAAAAAGAAACATACGAAAGCGGTCTGAGACCGCGCCATGTTATAGTTACGTTACAGAAACCGACCGTGTTAGTTAAGGGTTTTTAAATAAGTATATATTTATTATAATTGATACATTGAAAAGTTAAATTATGTTAAATTCTGGTTAATTTAGGGTTGAAAGTTCCTTCATTCCGTGAAAAATCACGAACATTCTGGATTTTTTTCCAAACGATTATTAAAGTTAAATGTACGTAATAATTCCCTCAATGATAATAATTAATACAAACTACTAGAAATAAATATTTTAAAAAACCGACAGTGTATAAAATATACGGAAGGAGTTATTTCTACGCTAATAGCTCAGGGGCTCGAAATTCTTTGGCACTTTTCATAACCGATGAAAGGGCATGAGGAACCAAATGTTTCTTACATTTCATTTTATTACTAATTAGCACATTAGCATCATCACTAAGGTCATGATATTATTTTTTGAACCGTTTTCAAAAAGAAAAATAACGACTTCTCGTGAGTTGTTAGGAAAATGTTTTTTTATATCCAATTTGTCGACGAAATTCACAGCCACAACGTATATAAAAATAAAATATCATTGTAAATAACAAATGTACAAATAATGTATAATAAGACATGCATCGTGGCAATCGCATAATACAACAAAAAATTTAGTAGTTCTCTAGGAATCACTAAGCGCACAGCAGAGGTTGCCACTTGACACTTTCCCGCCAAACGTTGTGAATTCGTTGCAAACATCTCTGTAGGCGATGGTGCTGCCCTCACAAGTTTTAAAAGTCACTTGTTCTAGACAACATCACCCAGTATTCATCCGTGTCACCACTTTCCACAGTGCGACTTGTTGTGTGTGCCACGAGAGCGGAGCTCGCTAGCGGAAAGAGCATCTCCGCTACTGAGCCACTGTGGTTTTGACGCCTTCCTACTACAGAGCCATTGTAGTTTGGACGGTTTGCTACTACAGGCTGTTCTTGCGCATTGCGCAGCACAGCGCCGCAGATACTAGTTCTGCCGATATCTGTTCGAGGTTGCCGGCCAACACTTTCTCCACCGCACCTTTTCACCTTCCAAGGTGAATCGAAAAGGATTGTCGAAAACATCGGCGAAGAGGAAGAACCCTCCGCGTGGGCAACACAGACGCGCCACAGGGAGACAACCGGGGAACTTCAGCCGCGTCCCGAGGGAGTTGTTCCTGGACATGATCCACACGCTCCAGCCGAGGCAGGACCTTGAGGAGCGGCCCCGGCCGCAGCCCGCTCCCGCGGGCCCCCTAGCGGGGTCCCCGACTGACACCGAAGAAGAGATGGATTCGTCAGGTATTATGCCGACGCCAGGCGACAACGCGACTTCCAGGACAAAGAGGAACCTCTCCACCTCCCCCGACCGCGACGATCCTGCAGATAAAGACCTTTCCCAACCCGGAGCTTACTTATTCTCAAAGAAAACGGCAAAACAACGGCCAGCCCCCCCTCCGCCCCAAATTCCCATTCAGAATTCCTTCAGCCTGCTCGCACTAAACAACCCGTCTACCTCCAGTGTCGCCAATCCTTCACAACAAACACAAATCCCTCAGAACCAAACACCCACGCCGCAACAAACCCTTGCCTCAAAACCGCGCATTGGGCAGTTCAAAATAGACCTAAACTCCATCTTTAGCGTGGAAGAACTGACGAAAGACCTAGGCGAAGTATGCCACAGACAAATGACTGCGAAATGCAACAGGACCGAGTTGGTGATTTCACCTAAGACTATTACGGCCCATGCGCAAATTAGACAGAGACTGATGACAATTAAGACGGACCCCAACCTTCAATCCCTTTTCTTCCCGAACATGACTTTTTATTACAATAGAGCAACAGAGGACATCAGGGAGAAGATAGTCCTGAGAGGACTACCACCTAAATTCCCTGTGGAGACAATTAGACAGACAATGACTGAACTTAACTTGACAGTATACCACATTGCAGAAATGCAACGACGGGAAAACGGACAATTGACTCAAATGGGACTCTACATCCTTGAAATTCCTAGACGCAACATCACGGAGACGAAGCTGAAACTAAAATACGTAGGACAGTACAGTATTAAGACCGAAGACTATAAAAAGACGGACCACATTCCGCAGTGTAAAAACTGCCAAAAACTCTACCACACCCGGACTTACTGCCAGAGGAAAACCGTCTGCGCCCTCTGCGCTGCCTCTCACCCAACTGACCTTTGCCATTTAATAATTGACCCAAATCCCGCCTACTCCTGTCCCAACTGCAACGGAACCCACCCCGCATACGACCTAAGTTGCCCTTATATCCAACAAGCCCGTCTCGCCCAATCTAAACAAATAAACAATACCACTCTCCCCCCTCCCCCTCAATTCAACTCCCGCACCTTCCCTAGTTTACGTAACCCCCACCAATCTTACGCCTCAGCCGCAAACCCGAACCCATCCGGCCAAACCCAACAAAACTCTCCCGCATCCCCCTTCAGCGACATCAAAGATCTCATTAACCTAATTAAATCCTACAACCTCTCCACAATTTTCCAAACCCTAAAAGACATCCTCCAAATCTTTCAAGGCCCAGGGGACATCCTATCAAAACTCCTCCAAGCCGGTATGAAGCTAATCGAAGTCTTCTCTTAGATGGCTCCTTCCTCGAGATTCCTTACCCTCTCCTCATGGAATGCGCGCGGCGGCCTCAACCAAAAGAAAACTCTCCTCACCCAATTCCTTAAAGACCACTCCGTTGGGATTCTGTGCCTGCAAGAAACCTGGTTAAAACCCAACCTATCCTTTTCCATCCCTAACTACATTTCCTACAGAAACGACCGACTCACCGCCAATGGAGACACGGCCATTCTTATCCGAAGGAACATCCCACACACCCAATTCCAACTTCCCAAAACCACCTCCCTTGAGTGCTCTGCTATCATAATAGGAACCCCCACCACCCCAATAATAGTTATTTCAGCCTACCTTACACCTGACACCCCTCTACTCGATTCCGACCTTTCCATCCTCTTGCACTTCCCACACCCCTTCATCCTTGCAGGAGATATTAACTGCAAATCCCCCCAGTGGGGCTGCCGACTATACATCAGGCACGGACGAATACTCGAAAACTACATTGACAACCATCCACCTATCCTAATCAAAAGCCCTTCTGAACCCACCCACTTTATCCAAGACCGCCCAAACGACATCCTAGACATCGTCCTTCACTCCGTCGACCTAAACGTATCCACTCCCATCCCCAAATATGACCTATTCGACTACTCAGACCATCTCCCTATCATATTCGCTACTACCTCCTACACCCCCTTCCAAAACCCACAACCACCCTCCATACCCATAACCAACTGGAAATCCTTCAATCACATCCTTTCAAAAAAGATCCACTCCCCATCCACCATTTCCTCCATTCCTGAAATAGACAAATCTGTAACCCACCTTACCAAACAAATCAAAAACGCATATCACAAAACCACTATCAAACCCCATCCTGAACATCCCAGCCTTCCTACCGACATCCTGAATATGATACGACTAAAACGACAGACGCAGAGACGCTATTACAGACACAGAGACAAGTGCACTTGCTACGACATGACAGACAAACTTTTGACAACCTGATCGACGACAACAGCAGCCCCAATCATCTACACAAGATAACCCGGACAGTCAGAGCACTTCCCACAAAAATATCCCCTCTCTTCACCCAACCTAACCAACTTACCTTTGATCCACAAGAGATTTCCAACACCTTCGTCCAATCCCTGGCCGTGCACTTCACCCCTAAAAACCTTCCCATCCCTGATAATGTCATTCTCAATTACCTCCGAACCCCGCACCCACCACTCCACACTCAACGTCCTTCATCCACCACCGACGCTGAGGTAACCCAGGTGATCAAAACCATCAGCGATGACAAAGCGCCAGGTCCCGACGGAATCCTACCCTCCCAACTCAAACACCTCCCTAAAAACGCAATCACCCTCCTTACCTTGATATATAACGCCTGTTTTTCCCTATCCTATTTCCCCATATCCTGGAAGACCGCCCGGGTAACCATGCTCCCTAAACCAGGTAAAGACCATCGGCATCCATCCAACTATCGCCCCATAAGCCTCCTTCCCATCCCTGGCAAGATTCTTGAAAGAATTATCCTTCTCCGCCTCGCCCCCATTCTCAATCCCATCATCCGCCCTAACCAATTTGGATTCCGGGAGGGCCGGTCTGCGGCCCTTCAAACCCTCAACCTTGCCATCTCCATTGCTACCCCCCTCCGTTACCGGAGAGAAATCCCAGCCATTTTCACCGACCTTTCCCACGCTTACGACACCGTAGCGCACAACATCCTCCTAATGAAACTCCAACCCCACATCCCAATGTACACCTAAACCCTACTCCAAAGTTACCTTTCCGAAAGATCCTTCTATGTTAGATTCCTATCCAAGTCCTCCCCCAACTACCCAATCCAAGCCGGCGTCCCTCAGGGTGCCGTGCTTTCCCCCATCCTATTCTCACTTTACGTGAATGATATCCCCCCACGCACGGTGTCAAAGCGTTCCTGTACGCCGATGACTTTGCCTTCCTCTCGTCCTTCCGCTCCCTGCCCCGCTCCATTAAACAACTCCAAACCTCCCTCGATTCCATCAGCCTCTGGGCCCAACAGAACTCTATTGAAATTAACCCTTCCAAATGCCAAGCTATCCTGTTCTCCTTCCGAAAAACCATATCCTCACCCCCACCACTCCAAATTTCCCAACTTCCCATCTCCTGGAAACCCCAAGTCAAATATCTCGGAACCTATTTTTCCCAACGCCTCCTCTGGACCCATCACATCTCCGAAGCCCTAACCAAGTCCCACCGAACGATCAATACCCTTCTACCCATCCTTAATCATCAATCCCTGCCCATTAAAAAGAAACTCACCCTGTACTACACCTACATCCGTCCCATCCTATCCTATGCCCACCCGACTTGGTTTCACACCTCCGCCATCAACCACCAAAAGATAACACTCCTGGAAAACAGAATCATCCGCCTCATCTTCCGCCCCCCCCTTACCCGATTCAATGATATCCGCACCCGCAACCAAATTCCTCACATCCTCACCTACCTTCACAATTCCTCCCAAATCCAAGTAAGAAACTTCCTTTCCGATCCCACCTACAACTATCTCCTAGCACCCCACCGCCATATCCTCCAAGACGCACCCCGCAACAGACAAAAGAAACATCCCCTAGATATCCTACAACTCCCTCCTCCACCAACCTAGCCAGAGGGCAATCGACTATAACAACGAATGACCGGACGAACAAGACGACCAACGCGACAAACCCAACAAAACGTAACCCTATCTAACATCCCACCTCGTCCTAACCCATCCCAATCTAACCAATCCCAACCAAACCCAACTCCGTCACCTGCAGAAAGCGAGCCATCCCTCCCAACAAAAGTTTTTCCTTAACGCCAAGTATAGCCATCACCTTAATAAAATCACACCCTAATAAAATAACCCGTGTACCCGGCTCCACTCAAATCCTAATAAAATAACCCATCACTCCTTAACAAAATTACCCATCCTCCCAAACCCACCTTCCAACCAATCCTCGTCTACGTACGGGGGACGGTTGGAGAGATCACCAATAAGAAGACCACCAAGCAAAGAATCGAGAATGAGGAGCCTCGTATTTTCACGGCAGGCATTCTCTAGGACGCCACTCGGAGACGCAGTTTCCACAGAGATCATTGATTGTATTCATCGCTATTTAGTTGGTATGAAGGCTGATTTACACGCTACCAGTACTGGTGTGCCAGTTACGAGTTTGCCAGCACCTGGACAGCGCTAGCGCTCTGTGCGACTGGCAATAGTTGTTTACACAGTGCTAGTAATGGCATGCAAGATGATATATTTTTCTCGCTGCTGTTAGCTTATGTATACTCTTTGCGACGTGCTCCGTGATAAGTTTTCGGCGCTCAAACAACGGTGTGCAAAGCAAATGTTCCGTAAACATTTTATCCTATTCACTTAATCTACCTTTGAGAAGATATCTATCCCCATTTTATTTGCAACTGCCGGAAATGCGGCGTTTCTAGCCTCGCGGTTCTGGTAAAAACTATCCCACAAATGTTTCGATGCTGTATATAACCAGTCAAACTTGTCATTTCGTTCTTCTGTTATTCAAGAGAACTTCTGTTCCCCAATCACTTTTAAAAATAATAATATTAAGCTTAGGTTGATCACCGTGCAAGAATAAAGCAGTGTAAACACGTGTAGGGACCCCGGGGCATCGCCGTGGCGGACACCGTGGTGGCGGGGGAGAGCGTGAGCATGCCAGTAAAACAAACTTTCTTGTTCCGCTGGCATCGCCAGTGACTGGCGCGAAGGTCTTGCCAGTCACTGGCAACAAGGCGTTTACACGTTGCCAGTCACCACTTGCCAGTTGCTGGCAACCTCAACTGGCACGTTTACTGGCAACGTGTAAATCAGCCTTTACTTATAATTTACTGTACTGGAGTAAATGCAGGGAAGTTGTGAATAGCGGTCATTCTATATACTCTTTGGTCACCAGGCTGTCACCCTAAACATATACTGCGACTTTAGCTACTCTGCCCCTAACAGAAATCAGCTGTTTCGCTACTATCTAATGAAAAGCTTATAAATGTCGCTACAGTGGATTGGATGAAATCATCGACAGCTGATGTCTGTCAGGGGCACAGATGCAAAACTCGCAGTTAATAATGCTGCGATTTTTTTTTAACTTTGCCCCCGATAGCAATCAGCTTTTTCGCTGCTATCCAATCGGGAGCTTCTATTTCGCCAAAGTGATGTTACTATTTAAGCTCCCGATTGGATGAAACCGATAACAGCTGATTCTGTCAGGGGCAAAGTTACAAAAATTGTAGTATACATAAAGAAAGACCGTGCCAGGTGGATGCTCTGTGCCCGTGCCCGTCATAGACCATAGACAAAATGGGTTCTCTGTGGTCATAGACAAAAGAAGTGCTTTGGTGCTCTGTGGTGCCCGTGAGGTGTAAGGTTATGTTTGTCGTGTGTACGGAGTTGTATCTTTGAAATATAACTTGAATTTAGTGGTGCGATCAGTTGCATTTAATTGGGCAATTTAAAAATGGTAAGATGGGAGGAAATACTGGCATTGTATAATTCATTCACAATAATATAATTCATTTGAAAAGTAATTTCGAAATATAACCGTGTTCTCTCAAAACAATGTTCTCTTTCAGCCCAAGACAAAAAAGAAGTTTATTGATAAAAAGCATGCCGTTACCTTCCACCTTGTTCATCGCAGCCAGCAAGATCCTCTTGTTGCAGATGAAAGTGCTCCCCAGCATGTGTTGGTACCAGCTAGTGCAGGGAAAGGGGAGAAGGTATCTATTGGAAATGAAAAATATAGTTTTCCTGATGTAGCAGAATCAAAGTGGGATCTTGTTCAGGATAACAATTTTTTTTTAGGATAATGTAAAGATAAAAGAAGAACAACAAAAATATGGAATTTTCTTTGATGATGATTATAATTATCTTCAACATCTTCGAAGCATTAAGGAAGTGGTGGGTGAATTGGAACCATCACCAAGGCCGAGAAAGAAGGAAGACTTCCCTCCGCTGAAAGGACAAGGTGACAGTGCTGAGCCGGTATGTAAGCTAGAGTTATTGAATCTTAAGTGATTATTTTGTGTTCACAAATATGGCATTACAGAGGGATGCTGAGTATCCAAACTTATTGGGATCAGATATATTCAGATACTCAATAATTCGGATAACCAAACATTTAGGTTACCTTTGCAACAAAAGATGTTGGGTTTTCTGCCAACAATGAGCAATCTGTTAGGCATGTACAGTAGATTGTTTGACAGTGTACTGTTAGTTCTCTTGCACTTAAAGGTGGTGAAAAGCGATTTTCATTGCTAACATTGTTTCTCAAGTTTTCATCATCAGTGATTTCAACATGCACTTATTTCTGTGCATATTTTTCTTTTTAAGTTCACGTTTTTCTATTTTTTAAGGCATATTTGCATGCATATTTTCAGGATTTTTAGTGCATATGAATCCGCACCCTAATTATTAAGTACTTTGACTCAAGTATTACAAATATGATAAAGAACGGAGACTTTAGAATTTTGAGGGGGTGGTCATATATATGTTATTGAAATGTATTTCATTTTGAATTGGATTATTTGTGTATGTAGTTAATAAAAATTAAAATAAATAAATTCCATTGTATCTTCAGAAATTTTTTAAACAAACATTGGAGTTTGAAACGTTTGTTGTTGCAGCTTGTTAAAATCCAGTTGCCATCATCAGTTTTTGCTTCTGCAGTGGAAGAGGATATTGGCATGTTAAACAAAGCTGCACCACGTTCAGGTAATTATAAGAAATTTTTTTAAATTTATGCAGAATGGCAGGGAGAAGGAGGAGGTAAATGAATAAAATTCTTTGAGTTGTAAAATGCACTAATATACATCAGTTCAACATTTTTGAATATTCTGTAATAATTGCTGCAGTCATTTTGGGGAAACTATCATACAAAAAGGCTTCTTCTGATAAGTAGAATGTTGGTGGTTGTATATGTAACTTAGTTAATGTTGAAGAATTATGGAATACTTACAGCTGCATACTGGAAATTTCCCATTTCTCCAGGTGACATATGGTATGTAGTGAAAGGATACCTAGACAAATGTGGGCAGAAAGGCAAAATATTTCATGCAGATATGGAAGGAATTGAGTAATTTTAAATGTTTTTGCAGCAATATAAAGAGTTTTTAGACAAAAACATTGATTAAAAAAAAAAAAGAATACTGATGTTTAATTATATACATTTTAGAGATAATCACAATTACCCCATATTTATATCTGTTTACATAATATCCAAATATATGAAAATCATACAAAAATATGATGCCGTATGACTCTCACAAGGCTTCAAAACATCTGCATTTTTCCAAGCAACACTGCATTAGCTTTCCTCTCTGAAATAGATACAAGAAAGTAAGATATGTAAATATTGTGTATTAACTATAATAAAAAAACAGATATTGCAAATTTTTATCTAAAGTAGGAGTCTTTGATAAAAATTTGAGTTACGAAGAGGAAATATGAGATGGTGTACACACATGGATAACAGTAATTCAATGGGTCATATGAAACGTGTATGGAAAATGACTTTTTTTTAGTCAAAAAACATTCGTATTGCTTGTCAAAAACAAAAGGATACTCATGTTTAGTTATTTAGTTGTATTTGCCACACATTGTAACTGTAATTATGACTTGCAGCACTGAAATAATACTGATTAGAAATAACATTGTTAATGACCTTATCAAAAAGATTTCAAATGCAGTAAATAACCACAAAACAAAACAAAAAAAAAAGAGAGAGAGATTATTCACAGTATAGAAATATAACTCTTCCTTTTAATAAAGAAATCAAGAAAGTGAAGCTATTTCATTATTTGAAGTTCAATTGTGATTAACACACTTGTGGTGAGAGTATGTTGAATGAAGTGACTTTTATTTATTGTTAAGTATAAGAAAAGTGGTAGAGTACTAAAAAATTGGCAGAATCAAATTAAGAGAATGAAGGCCAATAGATACTGACCCATAGACCAGGGGGATGAAGAGAATATTTGGAATATCAAAACTAAGATGGAGGAAAACACCTTAGTGAAGTTGATGATGAAATACGTGCTTTTCATTCCAGTACATGACATTGGACTTCTTTTAGATATTGAAATAGCTCTTTGAATGATAAGGTATGTTCACATCGGGAGAATTTCATTTTCGTTGAGAGTTTTGAAGAAGATTACCTAGGACCTTATGATAATTAAGAATTGGTTTTACTTGTTTATTGCATGACTTCATATAGAACTACTGTAAGGTGGTAAATTTGTTATTTATTATATTTTTCAGGACTTTGTTTGGATTTAGACCCTGATGTTGTTGCTGCTATGGATGATGATTTTGATTTTGATGATCCTGACAATGAACTCGAAGATAATTTTATAGAATTAGCAAATGCTGAAAACTCTGAAGATGCTAGGTATTGTATATCAAAATGTCATTTTACATTTTTATCACACAATGTTACAAAAAATATCAATAACAATTTTGCTGATAACAATTATTGTAAACTCCACAATCAATATAATTTAAAATTAAATCTCAAAGAAATATAACAGACATCTTTAGTGAACATTTTTAAAAGATTCATATTATTTTGAAAATTCTTTGATGTCATGTTTGGTTGGGACCCACACTCGTGAATATCAGTTTATAATTGCGAATGCCAGCGGAGTTAGTTCAGTCAAAATGATCATTATCTCAAGAGTCTCTTAATGAAACCGCATTCATTTCTTCCATTTCACATCATTCCCCAGTTCGCTTACTCTTGATTCCCTATGATTGGAATCTGTTAAGGACTCGTGGAGCACACTGCATGCATGGAACTGATCTGGTCATCAACTACTGTGTCAGACGGCTCTACTGCAAAGTTTCTACAGGATATAAATGTATTGTCTAGAGTAGTTTACTTGTTTGATTCTGTGACGATGGAAAGTGAGTTTCTCAACTAATAAAATTTAAGGGTGTACTTTGGTATTAGCCAAAAAAGAGGCAAATAATCCTGTGTACTTAGTTAAATGTGTATTTTTTAATGTAGGGTAAATCAAAATATTATAGAGAACATATCAATAGTTTTCAAAGACATAAATATTTCAAAGTAATTAGCACAATTAGATGTATTTTAGTTTTGATATAGATACTTGCGGAACTTCTAATGATTGTCAAATTAATCTTAAAATTATAATAGGCAGGTATTCTTTATTTTTACTGACAATCCATTTATTTATTTTTACATTAAATGTGGCAAGAAGATGTTTTGCAAACAGGATGTTTACAAAATCAGATGCTGTAAAAATAAAAACTTTAATTACAAACATTTTTGACACAAAGTTGTAAAAAAGGACATAAAACAAAGTAGTTGATAACAATGTCATTCTAGTAGTTGGATTGTGATAAACAGTGTTAAAACAGATAAAATCACAACTGAAAGAATTAAAAATTTAACAATAAAATGCCAAATTATATAATTACAAAGAATGTTTTTTTCATTGGATATATCAGTAGTTACTGTAAAGGTCCATTTCTAATCCGTACGAATTGTCTTCTTCGAGAGTTTTATGAAACAAGAATTTGCAAGAAATTAAATCATTTTGGAGGAAGAAAATCATTGGTAAATTATTGAACCTTTTTCTTGAATTAATGTATTTCCAATTTAATATTTAATTCATTCTAATAAACTTTAAAGATCAATGTTATACCTCTCAAAGTCAGTTGCTCACCTTATAGTCTGAAGAGGGAGAAAAGTCCTTAATAAGGAAGAAAATAAATTTTTGTTATTTACGTCGTTAAACACACATGTAGCTCCTTAGCATCTAAACAACGCTTTAAGAACACATCCATAACAACAGCCGCTAAAATGCTTGGGAGTCCATTAAAATATTTTAGCGGACTGTCGAGTTTAGATTTTCACAGTATTCATAAATCTTTGGATAATATGTCCCTTTTGTCCCACTTGGCCCTTGTCCTTTTTGTACCAATTCGTCCATTTTGTCACCCATATTCCATTGGTCCCACTTGCCCCCTTTGTCTCGACGTCCATCTTTTCCCCTAGTCCCATTGTTCCATTTTGTCCACGTAGTCTCATTTTGTCCCCTTGTTCCATTTAGTTGCCTTGTCCCATTTTGCCCCCATAGTCCATTTGTCCACTAGTACCACTTTGTCACCTTGTTCCATTTTGCCCCTTGTCCCCCTGTCCCATTTACTCCCCTTGTCCCTTTTTGCCATCATAGTCCATTTGTCCCCCTGTCCCTTTTTGCCACCATAGTCCATTGGTCCCCTTGTCCCATTTTGCCCCGTTGTCCTATTTTGTCCCACTTTGCCCTATTGTGCCTCTTTGTCCCGTTTTTCCATTTTCTCCGCTTGCCCTCTGTGACCTTTCCGCACTTTGTTATTTGTCCCTGTGTCCTGTGGATCCTTCCCCATACTGCGATTAATATTTAAAAACTACCTGCATCAACAACCCATGCTGCAGAACTTAGAGAGTAATAGCAATTCTTAACTCATGAAAGTGTTGAATATTTATTTTGAATAATTAGAAAAATTAAAAATAACAAAAAACATTGTATGTAACTTGTCCTCAATTAGTCTTTAAGAACTCATTTAGAGGACTCATGACATAAATAACTATTGTTTCTAAAATTGATGTTGTTATTTCCACTTCCTTTATATAGAATTGTTTGAAATCCTAACAAAGCTGAAAGGAAAATGTAGATTTTTTCTGTAAGATAATTTACATTTAAATATATTGTAGTCAGTTAAGAAATATTGATTGGAAATAATATAATAACTTTCTTAGATGAGTGTGTATAGTGGTTTATTTTTTTTATTTATTTATTTTCTTTCTTCTACCTCTAGTTTGAGTGCTGATTCTTCTTCTGAAGAGAATTATGATGATGAAATTGATGATGATGTTCCCAGTCTGCAAAGTAGTGAATGTGCTTTTGAAGAGGAAGAAACGAAGTCACGGTTTACGAATTATTCAATGTCAAGTTCTGTCATACGACGCAATGAGCAACTGACCTTATTGGATGATCGTTTTGAGCAGGTTTTATAATTTATTATTTTTTGTAAGGGGAATCAGAATGCAATAATTTTTTAATGTTTATTTATCAATTACTAATACAGTTTTGCTTTTCCAGTTATTTGCCGAGTATGATGACAATGAAATTGGTGCTCTTGACAGTGAAGAAATCGAGGGACATCTTACTCAGAATTCTGATCTCATGATGCAGTGCATAGAAGATTTTGAAAAACGAAATGCTACCCACAAGCATGAGGTAGACAAAACCTTGAAGATAATAGAAAATCAATACACAGATTCTGAAGATGAAACAGAATTATTGGAAGTTCCTGATAAAACTGAAAAATGGGATTGTGAATCAATACTTTCAACATACTCCAACTTATACAACCATCCTAAATTAATCAGTGAACCAAAGGTAAGATTGATGTCTTTTGCTTTAATCAGTGTGTGGTCACAGTCTCCACTGAGTGAAATTCTCAGACCAACAAAAACCAGGTCACTTAGCCCAAGTCTCCCTTCCATGGTTTGACACTAAATGATTAACAGTGTGAATTAAAGCCATTGATACAACTATGTAGCTCAGACTCTCTTATTATTTCTAATGGTAATAACATGCTTACAAATTATAATTTTTTTTTTAATTTACATTTGACTTAGATTTCAGTTATCTCTTGCAAAAATTATTTTCGCCAAACTGGTTGATACACACTTAGTCCATTTCCTAATATCTTCAAAGACCCGCTTCAAATGGAAAATTGAACTTGATTCTGCCATACAGTGAACAATATGTCCATCAAAGTTGAAACTTAATGACATCCTACTATTGTCATGGTAGCAATCCTCCAAAACTTCATTCACTTTAAATACTTTTGTCCCTATGCTAATAGACCGCCGATATTTAGATTAAAACCTATTTTTTCTTGGGTACTAAATGACATTTTAAAGATACATTTTAGGTTTATTTGAACCAAATCCCATCAATTTTAGAGCGCCTAAAAAAAGCCTATTTCAAAGTTAATGCCTATTTGTGCCTATTTTACTTGTAAAAACCTAAGAAGAGACTAATTTGCCTACTTTCTTTTTGGCTTTGGCAAACAAGGATTATATTAATTTTAAGTTACTTTTAAAAACATATATTGCATTCGCCGTTCTGTACCATTTTAACACTTGTCTCATTTTGTCCCATTGTCCCATTTTGTCCCTTGTAAGATAGCGAGAAATGAAGATACAGAACAAGCATCATGCGATAAGTCTCTATGCCACTACTTCCGCACTTCACGGAGAAGCCTGCCTTCATTTCTAAGATAATGCGATTGAATTTCCACGAAAGAAAATGATCCTGATCGATAAGAAACATTCATTTTCTCTTGAAAACTTGGAGAGTATTAGTAATTTATTGTGAGGCAAAGTACGGTAGGAATAATTCTAACTATAAGCAATTAAACGTGTTCATAAATAGTATTATCACAAAATATACAATACTGATTCTATATAATATTGATTTATGTTTTTATCTTTGAGAAATAAATATAATAAATGGGCAAAAAGTGATGTTGTTTTTGTAAGTTTCCTGCTTTATTGGTGTCTATTGTACCATTTAAAAAGCCTAACTGAGATGCTGGAAGAACCTATTTTAGGCACCTCAAATGCATATTTTAAAACCTAACTGGTGGTGCTACAGATTGGCTAGCTATTTGGAATTGCCACATACTCTTGCCAGCTGCCATCTACTGCCACCCAAAGTACATTTTTTTTACATTTTCATCATTTTCCGGTTTCTATATGGTAGAACGGAAATATTAATTTTAGAACAATAAAAAATACAAAAACCTCATTCTAAATGGCATTTTCTTTTAAAAATGTGTAGCTGTTTTTAAGAGTACGGCGTTTAAGCGCTATTATAAATGCGAAATTTGTAGCTCTTTTTCACAGAAAATTTTTGAGTTTTCAAAAAACTTCATTTGAAGCACTTACACTCACTAATATAATAATGTTTACAAAATGCTGGTAATGTGCATATGAAAGATGTGAGAGATCTTTCAAAAAAATTACATTGATGTAATTTTTGAAAAAACAAAAAATACCTCAAAATAAATTGTATGTCATATTAAAGAGTGCAATTAGCACGATCTGTTCCAAAAGTTTTGGATGAATGCATGAAGAAAATATTGGGAGCCATTTAAGGGAAAATGGCATTTGAGCGTTTCTGAAAATGCGGAATTTTGAGCTAGTTTTCACAGAAATTGGTTGAGTTTTTGAGAAACTTTACTTGACATTATTTAAAGCACATGCACTCATTAATATAATGTCAACAAATCGCAGATAACGTAAATATGACATGACACAAATCAAAACAATTACATTTTTGCAATTTTTGAAAAAACAAAAGAATAGAGGAATATGGTGTTTTTGTCATCTTATTGAGTACATTTAGTTCTAACTCAGCCAAAATTTTAAAGAAAAAATTTAAAGCCACTTATGAGAAAATCTTATTTTTGTATTTTTTTAAAAAAATTGCACATACTGCACGCAATATGGTGCGAAAAGTACTAAAATTTTCAAAAAAATGTGCATGATCTTAAAGAAAGAACTCAATACAAAGAACAAATTGTATTTCAAGGAAAATCTCTATCTGCAATTTAGTGGTCAGAGGAACTTTCGCAATTTTCGAAAATTCAGAGTTAACCATGAAAATTGAACCCATGCCACCTTTATAAGTGTATTTTACTCTATTCTTTCAAGGAATTTGAAGAAAAAATTTGAAGCCATTTTTGAGAAAATTTTGAAAATGTCCGGGGGGCTTCATATAAAGTACCTGCAAAAATTAATGAATGTTTTTCAAAATCTCAGGGCTTCAACTCAGGCCAGATGGGCAGGGGTTTCTTCAATTTGGAAAAATGCGTATGAGTGGTTTAGGTGCTAGTGTTGTTCACATACACTGAACGGACGGATGTTTTCCTTTCAATTGGTTTTTCGGTATCAAGAACTTACAAGACAGGGATTCTGTCTATACCACATGTTAGGGGATTTTTCCCCCTTAATTTTCGTAATTATTTATCCACTTTTACTTTCCTGTATACTATATGTATGTATGTATAGTATACATATAGTTACATATAGTTTAGGTAAAGTTATGTAATGCTGTGCAAGAAAACGTCGGGTTTTTTCGTTATCACGGTCCAGCAACGAATTTTTTCTGCCGAAAATTCGCCATTTTTTCATGCAGCATTACACAACTTTCCCTATATTACATATATTACTCCGTCTATACGTACATATACGGGATAGAAACAAGTGGTGCTACAGAACGGCACAGACTTTCTTGTATTAGTTTTCTATTTCCTTTGGTCTTGGGTAGCTATTCGGACTTGCTATGTACTCTTGCCAGTTGCCATCTATCGCTGCCTCAAATTACTTTTTTTAAACATTTTCTTGATGTTTCGGTTTCTTAATAGTGGAATGGAAATATTATGTTAAGAATATTAAAGAACATTTAAATCTGGTCGTAAATGGCAATTTTCTTTGAAAAATGTGAAACCGTTTTTAAGTGTGGCTTGTTAAGGCTACTGTAAATGATAAATTGGAAGCTCTTTTTCAAGGATTCTTTTGTGTTTTCGAAAAAAAATTATTAGAATTAATTTAAAGCACTTAACTCACAAATCCAATAATGTTTACAAATTGTGGGAAACGTTCATACTAACTGTGTAAGAGATCTTTAAAAGAAATTACATTTGTGAAATTTTTGCAAAAACAAAAAATACCCCAAAATTAACTTTGTCATCTTATACATGCAGTTATCATTAATCGTTCCAAATATTTGGAGCAGTTTTTGAGAAAATGGTGTTTAAGCATTTCTGAAAATTGCAGAATTTTGAGCTAGTATTCACAGAAAACGGTTCAGTTCTTGAGAAACTTTACTGAACATTATTGAAAGCACATGTACTGATTAATATAATAATGTAAACAAATTGCCGCTAATGTAAATAGTAACAACGTGAGAGACATGCCAAAAAAAATGTTGTAATTTTTGAAAAACAAAAGAATACAGCACTATGATGTTTATCATCTCATAGAGTACATTAGGCACTATCCTTACCAAAAGTGTAAAGAAAAAATTTGGGGCCATTTTTGAGAATATTTGGTTTTTGTAATTTTTTTAAATTGCACATATTGCATGCAGTATTGCATGAAAACGACGAAAATTTTCAAAAAATGTACTTGGCCTAAATGAAAGAACTCACTGTGATGATCATGTTTTATTTGAAGGAAAAATCTCTGTCTTCAATTTTGTAGTTGGAGAAAAATGCCGAAAAAATTGAAACTTTTTTAATTTTCGAAAATTCAGAGTTAACCATGAAAATCGGACCTCAGCCACCTTCATAAGTGTATTTGACACTATTCTTACAAGAAATTTAAAGAACAAATTTTGAGCCGTTGAGAAAATTTTGAAAATCTCCTAGGGGCTTTATGTAAAGTACTCCCAAATTTTGAAGAAAGTTTTTCAAAATCTCAAAGCTTCGACTAGAGCCAGATGGACAGGGGTTCCTTCAATTTGGAAAAAATCCTGCTAGTGGTTTAGGCGCTATCAGTGTTCACCGACGGACGGACTGACATTTTAGTTTCAGTTGGTTTTTTGGTGTCAAGAACCCACAAAACAGGGAATCTGGCTACACCACGTGTTAGGGGATTTTTTTTTCTTCATTTAGTAACTGGTTGTATCCACTTTTTGGTTATCAGGGCCTGGCAGTGAATTTTTTTCTGCCAAAAATTCGTTTTATCTTCGAGCATTACATAACTTTCCCTGTACTACGTATGTTACTCCATATATATGTATGTATACAGGAAAGTAAAAATCCTTTCCCTAAAAAATTACTTTCCCTTAACTTCACAAACAACAGAAAATATTAATTGTAATTGATTAAAGTATCAATTTATTATTTATTTATGTATTTATTTGTAATTAATACAGGCAACAGTAACACTGATTGTAACCTGATTTGGTGCAGATATAATATATAATGATTAATCGAAAACTGTATCAGAAAATATATGGAGTAGGTGTATAGTGAGTTACAGTAGAGAAATAATAAAGTTAAGTTATCTATTCACAAAGCAAAAACATAGAGGCTTTAACATAGTTGAGATATAATGAAAAATGTAGAGTTCATATATTTACAAAGGAATCATAGAGGTTTTTGAAAGCATTGAGTGAGGATGCAATCACAACAGGTTCAAGTAGGAGATTCCACATGTCTACTATTCTATTTCTTAGGAAGTTTTTGTGTTGAACCAGGTTGTGTCTAGACTTCATCAGCTTCATAGAGTGCCCTCTTAAGATGAGTGTTGGTAGAAAAGAGGAATATGTCTTGCAGATCAGTGTTGTAATATTCTTTAATGATTTTGTAGGTTTCGATGATGTCGGCACAAACTCTTCTCTGGCTGAGTAAGGGTAATTTCAATCTGTCAAGTCTTTCTTCGTATGGGAGATGTTTGAGATTGATGGGTATGCGTGTCGCTCGCCTTTGTATACTTTCAAGTGCCTTGATGTCTTTAGTGTAATAAGGGTTCCAGATTGCAGTCCAAATTTCGATTATTGGAAGGATATACATATTGTAAAGAAAGGTGAAAGATTCCACTCTGAGCAAGTTAAAAGCTTTTCTAAGAGTATACATGGCCTTATTTGCTCTCTTTACTATATAAGAGACATGGGTTTCCCATTTCAAGTCATCACTGACCATGATACCAAGATCCTTCGTGACTTTCAAGATTGTTAGCATAGTAGATGCAAGGTAGAATGATGATTTTGGATTATTTTTTTCCATGTGCCATACAGTGCACTTATTACAGTCAATTTCCAGCAAATTGTTTAATAAATTGACACGCAAAAACGTTTCAGACGGATTTGTCTACTTCATCAGGTGCTTTTCTAAATAATAATAATGACAATAACAACTATAAATAATATTAAAATTACATGAAGTCTGTATATATTTTATACAAGATATAAGAAATGGAAACTCAGACTCACCTTAACTTATCAACTTTAAGAATTTTCAACAATATTGCATCATAAGCATTTGTAAAAATATTGCATTCCACATTCAAAATTTTTGTATTATTAATTTTTATAAATAATGTTTCTCAAATGATTCTTGCTTCTTTTCTACTTGTCTTTGTTTCCAAGTAACTTCCTTAATGATATTTTGATGTTCTTGCATTTTTTATTTTAATTGTTTTTTGGCTTGCCCCCACATAAGTTACAATACTGACCAAACAAAGTATACTGTATACCACATTATTCTCCACTAAAGTGGGTAAGGGATCCTGTATATTTTTAATTAAATTTGACTCGTTAGTAAGTTGAGTTAATAATAATTACTTTTAAGTTCTTTCTGTTAGCGCATTTTTTAAGGTTATTAATTATTTTTGGGATGTACAGTAAGTTCAAGAAAATATCATTACGTAAGTCATTTGAATCTGAATCAATTGGTACAGTGGTTTTGTTAGGTCAACTTAGCATTCTTTGCTTTATATATTTATTTATAAAATGAATAAGATAATTATTCTCAGTTAAAATTTGAGTTACTAAGTCATGGTTATTATTGTGAAAATCTGGATGTGACAATTTTAAAGCTCTGTCTACTATGTTGTACACTATACTTATTTAATGGTTCAACGGATGTTTCGAGAAATAATTTAGCATACGGTTTGCACAACATTCTTTTTGAAACCAATTGGTTTTTAATTTGTTATTGTAAATCATGACTTAAACATCTAGAAAACCGATAGATTTATTAATTTCTGTTTCTAAAGTAAACTGTATTGATTTGTCATATGCATTAAATTTGTTAAGTATAAATTGTGCCTTGTCTGTATGAGCTATCATGAAAATATCATCTACATAACGACGATAATGAAAATGATTAACCAGTGCCAGTAAAGAACTTTCTAATTTTCTCATTCAGAAAATACTGAACTCAAAGACCCTCCAATTGGTGTCCCAGTTAGTGTTCTATAAATCAAACCATCATATATAAAATCATTATCAAGAATGCAATTTACAACAATTATAATTTCTTGTATTTGTATGGATAGGTAAAAGTAAAAATTTCAATAAAAGATAGATATTCTTCTTATGCGGGAATTATTTTGTCATGAGGAATGTTGGGAAACATTGAAATGACATCAAGAGAAATCAAAATGTGTTCAGAAGGAAGAATAAGAGAGTTTAATTCATTTACAAACTGAAAACTATTCATGGTTACATTTTGATTCATATTGGATAGTATAGGTTTTAGTAATAGATTTAAAAATTTAGAAAGTTCATAATGCATAGTTCCAAATGGTGATACAGGGAAACTTCTTTATAATGTTCCTCCATATAACGTATTCCTCTTTGTTACATCAGTTTTTTCTGGTCCCAATGAAAAGACCATACACACAGTCTTCCTCTTTATTGTTTTCCTCTATATAGTGTTCAGAATTCATGGTCCCTTAAAAAACATTATATAGCATTATTTCCCTGTATAACAGAAAATATTGTAGACCACAATATTTAGAAAAACATTGGATGATATGGTGGTTACAGTTTGAGGTACTGATGTATTATATTGGGCTTGATAAATAATCCACTAAATTTTATTCATGTTTTGATTTTATAAAATGCCCCTAATAATTTAGTTATACAAATAAATAATGTGAGATAATATCTTGACCTTATAATTTATCAAAAGAGACGTTTTCAAAAAATTACAGATCACAGCCTCTTTTAATATACAAATTTTATAGAAAGAGTCCTTCTTTATTTTCTCAAATATATGCATATATACAAAGTAATATATGTTGTAGAGAGAAAGTTATGTAATACGGAAAATCAGTTTTGAGGTTTCAATGGAAATACACGTTTTGAAGTTCACTGAAACTGAAAAAGTGGTTTTCTTTAAAATGTCTGTCCTTCTGTTAATGATATCAGTGGTTAAACTACTTGTAAGATTTTTTTCCCAAAATTAATATTCCCCAGACAATGTGGCCTGACTTGAAGCTCTGCGATTGTGACAGCCATATGGTTCGATGCATGTTACAGCAAGGACTGAATTTGCAATGTGGCGGCTGGACCTACCTCTGGTTAGAACAGCCAACTTTTGAAACTGAATGTGACCAGTGGCGTTGCTGGGGGGGGGGTCCGCCCCAGATGACACCATTTTAGGGGTGACACCAATTAGAAAATTTTATAATTAGAATTATATAATTTTAGTTATTTATTTAAAAATAATATTTTTATAAAAACATGCACTTGTTAATTAGTTATACTTTGTTTTAATTTACTTAAAAATTAAATTTCAGTTATTCTGAAAAAATGCACTTTTTTAATATATTATAAATAAATGTTATGTGCAAATATATTTTTTATTAAACAATATATAAACTATTCATTAATAGTTTTTTATATTTAATTTATGGGGGTGGGGTGATACCATTAGTTTTGCCCCGGGTGACTCCAACTGAAGCTATGCCATTGAAGTGCCTCCACTCTATACAATTCATGCAGTTGTTTGTTGTCTTTGTCAGTCAGGGCCCAACTCTCTGCCATGAAAGTCTCTTTTTGTTAAGCATTAATCCTTCTGTCTCACATTAGAGTGAAACATCTCATCTGTAAATGAGTGTGAACTCAGTGTACAATCAAAAGAAGACATCAACTATTTAAGTAAAAGAATTGACAAGTGTTTCTTGCGATTAAAATGTAACTTTAAAAGTGATCTGTTGACAAGCTTCTGTGTTAATTACACATTAATTACAATGGTAATCTTAACAGTGTATAGGTGTTTCTCCTGTTAATGATGTTTGAATATGTCAAAAACAAAATAGTGGAAGGATTTTAATAAAATGAGTAATATTAGCAAAGAAATTTAATTAATTAGGTTGTTCTACCTGACAGACTTCCTGTGGTAGTCTTATTTCTTCAAACATAAATGTGAAGATGTGATATATGTAGACTTACAGTAAAAAGGACTATGATTTAAAAAATACTTATATTGAATCAATTTAAATCAGAAAAATATCTTCCTCATAGAAAAGTTTTTGTAATAACATTGCTATTCACAGCTCTGGTTACATGCTATCATATAGTAAATACATTTGTTTAAGTAATTAGAACTCTGAAGATCATATTTCAACTCCTTTCCATTATGTATGCATGTGAAGTAAGTCCTAATAGACAAATAAGCAATACAGATAAGCTATTACATCTCTTAAAGTTACCTGTGCAAGGCTAATGAGAATTGTATAATTATAGGAGGTAAATGAGGAAATTTTGTAAATTATTGTTAGGGAATTTTCAATAAGTTTTCCTTAAAGCATTTGACAATCAGAGATGAAGAGTATTATGATTATATTATAACTTATAGAAAATACAGAATGGTTCCATAAAATATCGAATCCATAAAATATCAAAATTAAATAATTAGACATTTCTATGAATAATTCTAATCTTGCAAATTTTGTTAGCAGTAGCATCCTTAGTAAACGTGGTAATTCCAGTGACACAGAACAATATGTTTCATTTCTTTTCAGAGGCTGAGAGGATTTCTTTAATTTTTTGAATTTGCGTATGATACTGCAACAAAGATTTAAACCTATCTATAAACACAAAATAACATTAAAAAAATTATTATATTTATTACCATTTCATGTTAAAGATCATTAGCTACAAAGAATCTCTAATTATGGAAAGTTCTATTATAAAAAATTAAAAAGTTTAACATGGATAACACGAATGGAATTCACTTACCTGCAATAATTTTACCACCCATGATGTAACAAAGATGTGGGTGACATGAGACCCTTCAGCCACTAATTCTTTCCATAACCAGCAATGTTAATTTTCATTGAAGCCAATTTGAATTCGTGTGAGTTTTACCTGAGAACAGGCCTTGAGCCTTTTCTAATTTTAGAATAACTCAATATAATGAAGTGGGGCAAGAAATAAATGAATTGCTTAAAATAATTCAACAAATTAATTGAACCCTAAACTAAAATACCTAAATCTAAATAACTGATTAACAGACTAAATAATACCTGAGGTAAGTGATAGAAGAATAAGGAATTTCAATAAAAAAGAATTACTATAAAATAGGTAAAGCAAACAACTAAAGGCAAAATTATCTAAATATCAAGTGAACACCAATCACAATTACAAAGTATTAAATAATCTCTTTAAATTAGTTTATTTAAAATAAAAATAAACAATGCACAATTTATCAATTAGAATGGAAAAGATATGAAATAGGAAGGAAATCAACGGCCGAACACGTACAAAATAATTACTGAAGAAACTACATAAATTATCTTAATCAGATTGAAATAAACTAAGTAACAACAATCAAAAAGCACTACAAGATGTGAAATAACTAAAATAAAACAAATAAATGTAAAATTATGTAAATAATAGTGCAAGTCTTTCGAAGCAATGGTAAATGATCACAATATAGATGAACAGTTTAAAAGTTGGCAGAATCTCCGGAAGTCGTCCATAGTTTCACAAGTAATTATTAGCATTATCACGATATACTTAGGGTAATTCTGGGAATGATGACAACAATTGTCAACATAAAAGGAAACAAAAACACTCTATGTCATTTTGAATACATATGCTCTTGCAACAGTAACGTTTTTCACAAGTTGCATATTAGTCCATACTTTAAGGTGATGAGAACCGGACTTTAAATTTTGAGTTTTTTTTATGTAAACCCCCAACAATTTTTTTTCCCCTCTCCTTTTCTTTTCTTCAAGTTTCTTGTAAGAATGGAGTGAAATAAACATACCAGGTCATTATCTTAACTTGCAACCTATGTCTGGAAACACCACCTCTTGTTTTGGTAATTTGGTAAATACCTTGTGCGTAAAATACCTTCTGCATCCCTTTGACATGACCCCTGGCCACATGCCCTCAGATTTCAGGCTGAGAGACTGGCTAATTTTAATTGAAAGAAAGAGAAAGCACTTATTCTGTTCTTGTTACTCTTCTACATGCTGCAGCTACTACACTGAAAAAATAAACGCCTATCTTTTGACAAGCAGTGGTCGCTTTCAACATTTTCTCGAAGGACAGTTTTTTTGTCATTTTAAGAACATTATATTTTATTATTTTTATTCATTGTTTTCAGTAATTATTAATTTACCACTTATTTATATTTTATTAATAGTTGTAATTTTATTAAGATATTCTTATTTGTTTAATATGCAGATTCCATAATAATATTATTATATTGTCATTGTTATAAATAATGAAGAGCTTGACAGAAATGTTTCACGAGATATCATTCTGATATTTCTCTGAGCTGACTTTAAAAATAATAATTATTGTAGGTGTTAGTAAATGATAAATCAGCCGTAACTTCTCCCCACATCATTATTACAGTTTTGTTTCTTAAGCACACTGGACAAAATCGCCTGAAGAGATGTTTTGTTTGCCAGCACATGCTTTCGCCAACCCCATCCCACCCAACCTGTGCAGCGCGAAAAGATTCCTGCGTGTGAGCTGCCTACCTGCCTGCCTTAACTCTTAAATGGGAAAACCCCAGAATCAGAAAAATTGCTGCAGCTTATGATGTGACGCTCACTTCCCCCTCTGCTGTCTATCCATGCAAGCGATGGTTGTCTCGAAAGGAGTCAAATGTATGTGATTGCCAAATTTCCAAAACAAGAACAAGTGCTCCCACCCTTGGGTTGCAAGTTAGGATAAAGACCTGGTGTAAAGAAGGCAGTGATCTAATTTTCACTGTTAACTCTTGAAATTACGGAAATTGCAATTAGTTTTCTCATTAATGACATGTACTTTTTTGAAATGTAGTTTTTGTGTAATTTTGAGTGTGTGAAAACTACATTGAAACTAATAAATTCTACTAATAAGTTAATTTCAATAATAGTATTAAAATTATTAAATTAATTATTATTAAATTTAAAAAAATATCAAAAACAAGGGTTTCTCAAAAACGGCTCCAAATTTTTTCTTTAAATCTTTGATGGGGATAGTGCTTAAAATAATTTCTTATGATGTTTTTTGAAAACTCAAAAGTTTTGGATGAAAATAAGCTTCAAAGTGTGTGTTTATAGAAACACTCTACAGACATTTTCTCAAAACAACTGCAAATTTTGCAACGAAAATTTCCATATGGGTGAAGTTGCGCTCTTCTATAATATTCTTAAAGTCATGTTTTAATTGTACTATTGGGGGATTGAAAAATTGGAAAGAAAAAAGAGAGAGAAAGGGGGGGGGGGTGAAAAAATGTAGTTGGAGGCTATAGATGGCATCTCGAAAGAGGGTGGGGCAAAACTGAAAAGTTAGCCTACATCAAAGAAATTAGAAAACCGACTAGTACCAGAAGGTCTATGCCATTCTGGAGCACCAATAGTTTGATTTGATGCCGTTTGAGAAAATGTTCCTGCAAAAGTGGTTAAGGCACACATACTTTTGAAAGTTTCCTTATAGAGTTCAAGAAACTTCATAAGTGAGCCTTTGAAGTGGTTGTGTCCACAAATGTATCTATAATGAATTGTTTGGCCATGGAATACATCTTTAATGTATATATCAAGGATGCTTGAGATGTTTAGAAAAAATACTTATGTTCGTGGAAATTTTCATGCAAATACACTGTGTGCGGACTTCCCAATAATGAGAAAATTTTTAATTCTTAAATTTTTTTCATGCCCATACATATAAGAAGAACATGTGCATAACTGTACAAAAAATTTTACCATAATGAATATTCCCCCATTGATCTGGCTGATGACTCTGTCCCTGTGATTTGAAATTTTGCTAATATTTTACTTGAAGCTCCTACATATTCATGTAAAGTGACTCAAATTTTTTGCTCAAATAGAGCATTGAGCATATTACGATTTGAGTTTTGAAAATTGCATTAGTCAAAATTTTTTCAAATCTGTCTTGCATGTTCAATATTGAAACTAAAAATTTAATTATTTCTATTTCATTTCTATTTCATATTATTAGATCTTTAAATCATATCATGTGAAATTTTTTTAAAATATTAATATTTTTCAGGTATTTTTTAGTTGTATCATGACGGAAATGAAATTTTTTTCGACCCTGCCCTGCACCCTGAATATTGAAGCTTGAGATTTCTTGATTAATGCGATATATACTTCAAATATTTGATCTTTAAAGTCATTTTGTGTATGGTATGGTACCTTAACATTCCTTAGGACTATCCTATCTGACCCTGTACCTATGCATACAATCCAGTAGTATCCCTTCATCCCATCTCCACTTGTACTTGTACCATTGTTCTGGCTGTAAGGATCCAATTCCTGAGTTACACTCACAGTTACCTGCCAGGCCAAGAGATTATGGAAGGATGAAGGTACATGTAAAATACAAGAGGCACTCAGAATTCTAGCCAATTCAGAGTGCCTCTTGTATTGGCACAAATTAAAATATTCACATCTTATTACACTGTTTCAATCCCACAGCCTTAGTGTTCACATACTTGCTCGTCTGTCACAACCCTTGCTTCACGAGGCCAACTCACTTGATTGGAAACCTTATTTTTTATTTTATTTAAAGATATAGTACAAATCAAATGGGCATAAGCCCATTTGATTCCAAAATTGTAATAAAAAGTATAAAATGGTGTAGTTTTAATATACATATACATTTTTCATAATAGTTGCTATATTTAGTCTGTAAAAATATCTACATCCTGATCAAAATTGATTTCTGGCAGTGGCATCAACAGGTGACGTAAATGTTAGAGATTTGTTGTAGTGTATAATAGATGGGCATGTTGGATCGTGAACAGCACTTTCATTGGGACAAAGAAAGATATGCGAGAAAGAAGAAATGAGGAATCAGCAATTCCTTGTATAATGATAATCAGGAAGATTATGATTTTAAGTTTACGTCTTTGCATATCAAATATTTTTTTATACATTATTCTCTAACCCTCTAGCTTGATAAACACCTGTGTATTGATACTATAAAAATGTGTGTTGACAATGTTCTAGAGTAGAAATGAGATTTTTTTGGTCAGGAGACCATAATTCACAAGCTTACACCAATTTTGTTTGCATTGTAGTATTTAACATCATCAGTAAAACGTGTGTGGATTTAATTTTTTCGGCTCAAGTGCATCAAGAAGCCATGTGATGTGTTTGCTTCCAGTAACAAATTTTGATCATGATGCCTATACTTCAGTTGCGTATAAAAAAAAAAATACCCAAATCCTTTCTGTGTCAATATACTTCAAAACCACATTTTCCATTGTACATTTAGAAACAGTTTTATCCAAATTACAAAAACAACATAACTTGACATGGTTTGAGGATCATCTTATTTGTATCACTCCAGGAAATGAATAGATTAAAACTATGCTGTAAATTCTCATAATATTAATATTTAGAGCCCAGTCAATACTATTGCTGTCATTGCATAAATCAGCAGAAAATATTATTGTTATGTAGTGAAATGTTTATGTAACATTATGATTATGTAATGAAAAAATAATTTCATTAAATTTTTAATAAAAATAATTTTTTAACTAACTGACAATTTTTTAGACATCTGAAGCTAGCAGCGCTCAAAAGTCAATCTCAACCAAACCATGTCCAAAATTTCAGACTAATTTAATGCTCTATTTCCAAATTTTAGGCTCCTTTGGATTTCCCTCAATCGTGGGTGCTGCTAGCTTAAGATCTTAAATTGACTTTCAAAGTCTGCTTGATCTTGTTGTTTAGCAAGTATTGGGAGATGCTGTAATTGTCTATGATGTGATGATAAAGATGAAAACTAAATGTAAATAAAAATAGAGAAAAAAGATATTTCAATTTTCTAATGAAAATGTTTTCTGTACTTTTGAGAGTTTTCAGTACTATTTTATATTTTTGACTTGTATTAATTTAAATCAACTTCTTCCCAATTTCAGGGTCCACAACGCATTCGTGTAAGTGAACGGACTGGCATGCCCTTGGATGTACTTGATGGAGGAAGTAATAAATTGACTGCCAAATCACTTGCTAAGTTAGATTCTGTTAACCGAGAAATGGATCAACACTGCAGACCGGAATCTATTATATCCACTCTCTCTTCATTATCTATCAGACCTAAAAACGAGACCCTTGAAGAAAAGCGAAACAGGAAGAAAGCAGTTAAGGAATATAGACAGGTAATATTTTAGAATTTGCATTAGTATATTTTTCTTTATTTTACTTTACTTTTTCAATATACAAAGCACACAGGATAACCCGTTTATGTGCTTGAAACAAAATTTTGCACTATCAATGTAATCTAATGCCATGGTGTCAATATATATTTTTGCTTTATTGCTCACTTCCGTTATGGAATCAGTACAGTGATATTCTCTTTGTAAGGGAAAATTAACTTATTAGTTATACAGAACATTTTTGACAATTTTGAGCTAGATATATCTCTATTATTTGTCACTGGTGAGTAAAATGGTCTGTAAACTCACAGAGCATGAAATTGTTGCTTATGTTTATGTGTATTAGGTTGCATGATGGTATGTTGCAAAATATAATTAACCTGCTAATGGCACAATTTTCTGTTTATCACCAGGCTCGAAGGATGGAACGTAAATTAAATACAGAAGCATTTAAAGAGGAGAAAAAGAGACAAGAAAAAATACTGTTGAACAACAGGTGTAATCTGCAAGGGGTGAAAATTGTATAGTAATTCTTAAATGTGTATAATAGATTTAATATAAAATAAAATGCAATATGTTATATTATGTGTGTGTGATCTGTTTGTAGTGAATTGACATGTACTTGTATATTTTATACTTTCAAGTCATGACACACTTCTTTCATGAAATGTTTCATATGTAATATGAATTATGTATGTTTCATAAAACTCATTTTATAAAATATCTGACCATGCACTGCTACTGCTACTACTGCTACTAAAGCAATGAATATGAATTAGAAGGAAATACATCTTTTACTTTCCCATATACATACGTATATACGGAGTAACATATGTAGCATAGGGAAGGTTATGTAATGCTGCGCGAAAAAATGGCAAATTTTTGGCAGAAAAAATTCATTGCTCGACCGTGATAACAAAAAGGTGGATAAATCCAATTACTAAATTAAGAAAAAAAAATCCTCTAACCCTGGTAGCCTGAATCACTGTTATGTGGGTTCTTGATACTGAAAAACCAATTGAAAGCAAAACATCCCTCTGTCCATCCATTTGTCTGTCTTTCCGTCCGTCTGTGAACACTACTAGCACCTAAACCACTCATACGCATTTTTCCAAATTGAAGAAACCCCTGTTAATCTGACTCTAGTTAAAGCTTTGAAATTTTGAAAAAGATTCTGTAAAATTTGGGGGTACTTTACATGAAGCCCCCTGGACATTTTCAAAATTTTGTCAAAAACGGCTCCAAATTTTTTTCTTTAAATTTCTTGAAAGAATAGAGTAAAATACATTTATTAAGGTGGCTTAAGTCCGATTTTCATGGCTAACTCTGAATTTTTGAAAATTGCAAAAGTTTGAATTTTTCTTAGCATCTTCTTCCTACTGCAAAATTGAAGACGCAGATTTTTCCTCCAAATAAAATGTGTTCTCCAAAGTGAGTTCTTTCTTTAAGGTCCTGCACATATTTTGAAATGTTTAGTAGTTTTCGCGCAATATTGCATGCAATACGTGCAATTTTAAAAAATTAGGAAAACAAGATTTTCTCAAAAAGACTCCAAATTTTTTCTTTAAACTTTTTAGTGGGATAGTGACTAACTCTATGAGATCACATAATCATGTTGCTTTATTCTTTTGTTTTTTCAAAAATTACAAAAATGAATTTTTTTTTGACTTGTCTCCCAAGTTGTTCATATTTACATTTTTTCACATTATTGTATTTATGCGTACATATGCTTTAAATAATGTCCTATAAATTTTGTTGAGAACTCAACCGTTTTCTGTGAAAACTAGCTCAAAATTCCACATTTTCAGGAACACTCAAACACTATTCTCTCAAAATAGCTCAAAATTTTTTGTTCAAACTTTTCATACAGATAGTGCTAATTGCACTTGTTAATGTGATGTAAAGTTCATTTTGGGGTATTTTTTTGTTCTTTCAAATGTAATTTTTTTTTAATGATCTCTGACACTGTTGGTATGCACATTTCCAGGAATTTGTAAACACTATTGTATTTATGAGTGCAAGTGCTTCAAATGACTTCAAAAAAAGTTTTTTAAAAACTCAAAAATTGTCTGTGAAAAAGAGCTTCAAATTATAGTAGTGTTTAAATGCCACTTTTTTAAAAACAGCTCCAAATTTTTCAAAGAAAATTGCCATTTAGAACAAGGTTTTTCTGTTCTTTAATATTCTTAAAAGAATATTTTCGTACTACTGTTAGGAAACTGAAAAATTAATAAAATGTCCAAAAAATATACTTTGGGTGGCGATAGAACCTCTCTGAAGCTGTCTAGCCACCCACAGCGGTTCGCAATAAACTATATGCCATCATTTAGTACCAATTAATTATTCTTAAAATATCAAAATTTTAAATTAATTACGCCATTTTCTAAAAATTTGAGGGTCAGCTACCTTCAGACTGAAGCTAGCTAGCCACACAACAAAATAGAGCACAAAAAATTATAAAAAATTAACAATAAAGTATTAATTAATTACCATTTAATTACTCCATTTTAATATCATTACAACAACAAATTGTTTAAACAATTTGAAAATATGAACCAAAACAAAAAATGAAAGAGAAAGTAAAACTTTTTCCTTACTGGCAAAATACTAATTGTTTGTAATGAGTCCATCACAAATTATATGTTTTTAAAATAAATTGTTTAAATTAATTACTCTGGACAGTTGTTTTAAAATTGCAAAGTGCATTAACATAAAAACGTCGCTTACTGGCACAAACTTTAAAAACTCATAAAATTTTATCTTACCGGTAGACCACAGATTTATTAACACTAATTTGTTAAATATACTTTATATTTATTAAGTAAATGTCTCATGAATTAATTATTGCATTCAATTATCGCATTCAATTATAATTATTGCTCATGAATTAATTATTGCATTCAATTGGGCCTTCAGCATTAAAGGATATTCTCACATTCATCTTTTAAACAAATATTCACAGGAAAAATAACTATTCAGCGATATAAAAAATATTTGCACAGGGTTCATCACAATATATCTATTGAATTACTAACAATTTGTTTAAATTAATTACAATGCTAGTATGCTCTAAAATCGCTCATGTTTTCGCACCAAAATCGCATTTTATGAAAAAATTTAAAAAAATCAGGGAATAAATTCATAACGGTGAACCACAGACTTACCAGAACGTATTTGTTACAAAAACTTCATATTTTACGATGAAATTGCTCAAGAGTTAATTACTGCTTGCAAATGTTTATAATGACCATCTAAACATCAGACAAACAATCATACTTCCATGTACTAACAAAAAAAGCACTGAAAAAACTAACCAGCGGGGTACTCAAGTATTAATACTGATTCCTTCACTAGATATCATTTGTTTAAAAAATAAATTGTTTAAATTATTACTCCAGACAGTCATTTTAAAATTGCACAGCACTCTCCAGAAAAGATGTCGCTTACAGGCACAAATTTAAAAATTCATAAAAATGTATTTTACCGGTGGACCACAGATTTATTAACACCAACGTTCTAAATATAGTTCGTATTTATTGACTAAACGTCTCACGAATTAATTACTGCTTTCAATTTTCTATAATGAGACCTCAAGCATCACAAGAACATTGATATATGGGTCATTCCATATTAAATCAACACAGTCATTTTACATCACCATCTCAGATTCAGATGAATTTTGATACATAGGTAGTATGAATAAAGAATAAGAAAACTACAAATTTTGAGTAAAATATTTCCACCCGTTTGTGAAATACAGACGTAAAATTTTACAAAATTGGGTTCCCGAAAATTTTTAAATTGATGTAGAACCTTACCAAATTAAGATAGAGAGTTGGAACAAGTATCATTTTTTGGCTTTTTTTATGGCCTTTTATACAATATACAACTCAATAGGGGTTGCGCTCAAAACGTTTTTCAAATTTGAATTTAAAATTTTGATTTTGAGTTTTTTCAAAATGCTCATCTTCAAAAAATTTAAAATATTCTAAAAAATTCCTTATATGTTTCCAAACAGATGGTGCAAGTTTAAAAATGGGACTGCAATGGGTTCACATGGTAATCTTAACTTAAAATGCACAATATTTACTTACTCCAGATTTTACTGATTTAAAATGCATTTTATTTTAAATTATAAGCATTAATGTATACAAATTATTAATTTGGTGTTTTTGTTGGCAAGTTTGTTGTGTTTTATTGTTATGATTATTATCATTATTATTATTCCACTACATCACGACTAAAGATGTTATGAGTGGGCTGAATATAAAATCTACTCCAGGTTGCAACCAGCTACCTAAGGAGCACATCCGGTGACTGTCAGTGCCTCTACAATACTTTGCGCAAAATGTGAGCTCTGTTCCAAATAAAGCAATTTCTTGCACTTCCCAGTCTTTTTGAATTACTGGGGAGTTTAGATAAGTTCTTACTCAAATTTTGTGGAACAAATCCTAGAGCTCCGATAACTATCGGTACGACCTGTGCTTTTACACCCCACATTCGCTGATATCGAATTCCAAACTCTTGTATTTAAGACGTTTCTCTGCCTCCTTAATAACGACATTTTGATCGCAACATCGACAAGTAAACACGATTTGTTCTCCAAATCCCGGATAACTATATGATATCCGGTTTGTTTGCCGCTATCTATAATCACCAAAAATAAAACAAATCTACCCTATTTTTATTTTGCATGTGTGCAATTTTTTAGTTGAACTGCGTATTTTAATATATGCGATATATTTACGTACATGTAATCCAGGTTTTTGTGGAGAAGTGGATCAAAATCAGATCTTTTCGGGTATTTCTCTTTCAACTTAGAAATGGCTTTCTTCTGACAACGCGGGTATGGAAATTGAATCTCCTTAGTACCCTTCTCACGGTTTCGGGATTTACTTTCTTGCCAATTCCAATTTATAACTGTGGAGTAACTTTTGGAGCATTAATATGAGGGTCCTTCTTTATTATATTCACAACAAGATTCTCTTCTCGATCAGAAAGTCTTCGGACGTTCTCCTTCGGGTTGCAGTTCAATCACCTATTCATTGATGTACCTTGAGATTATGTCACTCACTGTGATTTTTTTCATTAATGACATTTTGCAAAATTTTGGCCATCATTACCCCTTGCATGATGGTAGATAACCAGCTGACTCTGCTCAAAGTTGGTGTTCTTTTTTCAACGATTCATTTCGCTTAAATGTTTAGGTTCCCACGTATCTGGTTCATCAACTGAAAGGTGACCTTGATTTGTTTTATTTTCGGCAATAGATAAAGTTATATACACTTCCTTTCGATATGCACAGTCAGTAAAAATATGCAATTGCATGAACTTCGGCGGTCTAATAATAATAACAATAATGATAATAATGATAATAATCATAACAATCATAACAATAAAACAACACACTCGCCAACAAAAAACACTAAATTAATAATTTGTATATATTAGGGCTGATAATTTGAAATAAAATGCATTTTAAATCAGTAAAATCTAGAGTAAGTAAATATTGTGCATTTTAAGTAAAGATTACCATACGAACCCATTGCAGTCCCATTTTTAAACTTGCACCATGTGTTTAGAAACATATAAGGATTATTTTAGAGATTTTAAAATTTTTTTGAAGATGAGCATTTTGAAAAAACTCAAAATCAAAATTTTAAATTCAAATTTGAAAAACTTTTTGAATGCAACCCCTATTGAGTTTTACATCATATGAAAGGCCATAAAGAAAGCTAAAAAATGACACCTGTTCCAGCTCTCTATCTTAATTTGGTAAGGTTCTACATCAACTTAAAAAATTTTCGGGAACCCAATTTTGTAAAATTTTACATGCCTGTATTTCACAAACGGGTGGAAATATTTTACTCAAAATTTGTAGTTTTCTTATTCTTTATTAATACTACCTATGTGTCAAATTTCATCTGAATCTAAAATGGTGAGGTAAAATTTTAAATTAAAACTGTGTTGATTTAATATGGAATGACCCATATTCATCTTTAAAACAAATATTTACAGAATAAAAACTATTCGGCGGAATACAGAAATATTGGGACAGTGCTTATCACAAGATATCTATTGAATTACTAACAATTCCTTTAAATTAATTACTGTAAATATTTTGCTCTAAAATCGGCCATGTTTTCGCATCAAAATCGCATTTCACAGACAAAATTTTATAAAAATCGTCGAATTAATCCTTATGCAAATACAATAAAATATTAAGACATTGCAAATAATACAATACAATACATAACCAAATATAAAAACTATATTTATTGCACTGATATAAAGTTGATTTTACTCCATTATTATCTGCTACTGTACAAAATATGTATTTCTCGCACAATTTAATTATTACATACGAAGTTAAAGTCATGGTGTAAGAATAACTTATACTTACGCCACGGTTAAAATATATTATGGAACAAATTTGTGGAAATTATATGTATATACGGAACAAAACCCAAATTCCGGTATCAACTGCAAACAGAAATCATCTCTTCTGTTTTTACTGCGGTTTTTGATCGTCTTATTGTGATTATTATTATTATTATTATTATTATTATTATTATTATTATTATTATTATTATTCCACTACATCACGACTAAAGATGTTATGAGTCGGCTCAAAATAAAATCTGCTCCGGGTTGCAACCAGCTACCTAAGGAGCAGGTGTAGGCATTGTCGGTGCTTCTACAATACTTTGCGCAAAATGTGGGCTGTTCCAAATAATGCGATTTCTTTGCACTTTCCAGTCTTTTGAATTACCTTAGAGTTTAGACAAGTTCTCACACAAATTTTTCGGAACAAATCCTAGAGCTCCGATAACTATCGGGACAACCTGTGCTTTTACGCCCCACATTCGGCTGATCTCGATTTCCAAACTCGTATTTAAGACGTTTCTCTGCCTCCTTGGTAACGACGTTTTGATTGCAAGGTACAGCGACATCGACAGACAAACACGATTTTTTCTCAAAACCCCGGATAACTATATCCGGTTTGTTTGCCGCTATTGTGCGATCGGTTTGAATTTGTTGGACGTACAATATCGTATACAATCCAACAGACGTCACCGGCTTTGGTGATTGTTCATACCACTTGGGGCATGTTTTTAGAACTTCGAGGGCGGGGAAGTTTTACCTGGCTCAAGATCTTGAATCACAGATTGCCTATCAACTTCAGTGTTCTCTGACGTGGTCATTTTGCCTCTTTTTAAGTTGACTTTTGCACACTTGTCAAGACCAAACTTCATGCAGATGTCATTGCTAAAATTATTGATGACGGACAGCATTTTGGAGAGAATCGCTTCATTCTTAGCACTTTAAGATCATCCATGTAAAATAAATGTGGTACAGGCCTTTCATCACCATGGAGCTTGTAACCAAAGTCAGTGTACGACAACTGTCTTGATAGTGGGATCAAACTAATGCAAAACAACAGAGGGGATAGCGAATCTCCTTGGAACATTCCCCCGGTTAATCTGAATACTTGTTTCTACTACTCTCTTTCTGCTATGTATTAGAATCTGGTACTTCACAACTTGATACTAGCCTTGCAAAACTCAATAAGTCTAGGATGAAATCGATATATTTCCAGGATCTTCAAAATCCAATCGCGTGGTACACAGTCAAAGGCACGAAGTCTACAAGGTAGACATCATGGTCAAAGGCTTTCTCGTAGTCAATCCAAGCCATGCTTAACCCGAGAGAGGTGGCGCGGGGTCTCTTGTGACCCCATGTCTCTTTGCTTAGCTGCAGTTGCCTAATTTTACGAGTCAGAAGCTTTAAATTTCACATGCCTCACTATATTCTTTAGCTTTTGTCTGAAATATTTTCAAAATTGTTTATGTAATAATTCATTTATTATTTGTGAAACCAACACAAACATTTTAAATTTAGTACTTTTTCTAAGTTGTGTTGGTTTTGAAGCATTCTCAATAAATTATTTGGTTTTATGTGGGACAACGTTAGAAAATGAAAGTTACTGGATTTTCTGATACCTTTGTCATTGAAATATTCAGGAAAATGTAAATGGAGTCACCACATAAAATGAAAGATAAATGATAATTTTGCCCTTTTATTTGTTTCAACTCCTCATTTGCATGTGTATTTATAATAGTGCATTATGATAATACGACCTTCTAAATTATTGATTATTATTAAAATAACTAATTTCTCACTTATTTATTGCTAAATACAATATTATAAAGAAATAACTTACAGGGGTCAGAAAGGACTCCGCACCACCTCTAACGTAACTCCGGCAACCGCCACCTCTTCAGGGTTAAATTACGTTTTCGTTTCTTTACATCATTCAAAATGATTTCATTCAGTAGCAAGATTTCCTTACAACCGTAGGAACCTTTATTACATCATTTCTGTTCAACTGGCAACAGATGGTTCTTCTCTAGGTGTCTATACGTTTTCTCAGCTATGGCTGCAGTTATAAGTGACTGGCAGGCCTATAGTTCTTCGCCAAAGACATGTCTCCCGCTTTGCGTAGCAAATACGTGATGCCGCGAGTGAGCCATTCGAGGAGTTCCTTTGGGTTTTCTAAAAGTGTATTAACAGCCTTTGCTAGATGAGAATGTATTGCTGTTAATTTCTTAATCCAATAAATCGTATCAATCCCAGGGGATTTCCAGTTTCCCATGTTCTTAATTGCTTGGCAGATGTCCTCTTCCGAGAATCCGTGAGCATGTTCCACTGTTTCCACGAGTCCATTGGCAGCATCAACTTCAGATTGAAGCCAAGATGCGTCTTTGTTGTAGGACCTGATTTCCTCCCAGATTCCAGCTCAAAATGCTTCGACGTCATCTTTTGAAGGAGTGTCAGCTTTGCCATTCGGTTTGTGAGTCAGACTGCGATAGTCTCTTCGCGCCTGTTTCAAACAACCGGTTCTGTACACGGAAATCTTCTCTACGTTTGTACCGTCTAGTTCGTTGAGCCCATGCTTGGATTTTCTCTTTTAGCTTTTCAGCTACCATTAGCCTTTTCAATTAGGTATTTTTGTTCAACATGGAGTATATTTTGTTAAACTTTATAATTGTGGTTGGATTTAAAAGATGCCTCGGCTGGGAGTGATATTTCACGCCGTGTGTCGGCTATCCGTTTCATAATTCTTTTCGCCCATGGAGGTAAGGAGCTTGTTCACTGTCTGGCTGTCGGCCATCTGTGTTCTTGGCTGGCTCTAAAATTATCTGAGATACTATATATCCAGTTGCATATACGATGTGATTGATTTCAGTAATATCTAGATCTCTACTTGAGGTCTGCACAACCTCATGTAAGACAGAATTCATTGTTTCTATTACTCTCTTAGCTTTAGCATTTTCTTAAATTCTCCTCAACGGTGCACGAGATTTGAATGGAAGTAGACGAACTCGTTCTATCTGGCGTCGGAGGAGGCGCCGCATCATGTCCTTATCGTGTGACTCATGGCCAGATGAATTTTCACCACTGACTGATGTTTCATTTGGAAGAGATGAAACTTCAAGAGGACCATAGTTTTCAGGGATATTAGATGGTTCTAAATGTTCGCCATGTGGATAGTTCGATCGAAGAACATACTCGCGTTTCACTGGATGTCTGCAAGTTGTTCTGCTGTGAATTTTCCACTGCTGAGTATGTATCGTCGTTGACTGGCAAGCTTCTTTGAGTCTAGGGTAGGTCTCATATCTGGTTTCCGCTCTCGCCATATCTTAAAACCTTCTATTTCTGGAGCACCACATCACCTCCTTTAATTCATTCCAGAGCCATCTCTGACGATGGCTTCGAGCTACTGCCGGCTCTAGGTCCTAACTAACAGCCGTGGGATGGCCAGACGTCAAGGTGACATTAGCTTGGTTTCTGAGCAGATTTGGGACATTGGTAGAACAAGACACGTTAAGATTCATTACATTACTTATTCTATCCATTTTGCTCATTGGTTTTAAGTGAAGATTAGCAGGTAGCAAGTTCGAGTTTACAGATCACACTTAACCGTCGGGTTGTTTCCTGCCATCCGTTACTGCGACCCACAGTGGTCTCGGGACATCCCCCCGCAGGGTACAGCAAGGGGTCCCTCCGATCGCCAGTCGGCATTACTAAACCCTACGGATTTTCACTGACTGCTGAAGGTAGCCTCCTTCGCTGGCTAATGCAAGGTTCGGGCCTCCACTCTAATCATTGGCCTGGTGTGCCAACCCAGTTTCTCTCCTGTACCCTCCATGGGCTGATAACAGTCAGTCCAAAGGTTCATGACCTTTCCCTCTCTACTTACTTCCCACTCTCCTCAAAATGGAGTACTTCTTCGTTGGACCCCTCACCTTCAACTTGTTCAGCAGCTAGGCTACTACTGACATAGCTCTCAAGTTCAAGGGGGTACTCAAGCTCCACCACCAACTGCAAGGTCGTGTACTCCCTAGGTGGAGTTGTTGTTGTTATTATTATTATTATTATTATTATTATTATTATTATTATTATTATTATTATTTTGTCGTTAGACCGGCGCCTCCAGGCGAATGTTGACCGGCGATCAACATTTTCCTATTTTTCTCAAGCTCGCACTGTAGAAGCATGGACTAAGGATGCATCTTTACGCTATGATAGAAGCATGAAAAGTCAGAGCAGCCCACGTTCCCTTTCGCGCCTCGAGACCGTTCTCCATCAACACATCCCTGCCGGATAGCGTAGGCCGGAGCTGCAAACGTGAGAATCGCCGGGCCGCTGCTTGTCACCCGTCAACAAGCGATAGATAAGGGCCACCGCGCGTCTCTGGAGGTCAAGCGAAAAAGATCCCATTGGTATGGCTGAGTTGAAATGCTCTGGGAAAACTCTTTCCCATTAGTATTAAAAAGGTTAAAATACTGTACCTTAACTACGACATTCGGAATAAAAAGTGCTTGGCAAACACATTCCGCGAATAATTTACATATATAAAATTCTCGCGTCACCGTTTTAATTACCATACTCCTCCGAAACGGCTTGACAGATTTTGATGATTATTTTATATGTATATTCAGTAGGTCTGAGAATAGGTTGTAATCTATTTTAATACCCCTTAGTGATAAGGGTGGTCCACCCCAATTTTTTTAAATTAATTAAGGCTAATTAAACATTTCCCAGCAACAAACATCACAAATTATTAAAACAAAGTTCCTAGTCTCAATGTCATATCTACCTGTAGTCAAATAGTAATTGCTATGCTTTTTTTCCTGCTAATTATAATATTAACAACGCAAACCTAACGCAACAATGTATCGCGGAGACAAACATTTTTCTAGCTGAGCCCAGCAGACATTGTTCTGCCCCTATATCTCTCTTTCTCCTTCCCTCTCTCTCTTTCTCTATCTCCCTCTTTCACCGTCTCTCTCCGTGGTATTCACATTTAATAGCAGATTCTGCACATCGCTGAGCTGGTGCGTGATATGGAGAAACACCGTGTAGCGGGTGAAATACCGCCCGTGTGAAATACCCACCGGGTCAATCCATTTTAAGTGGTCCAGAATTTAATAAACTGGTCGCTCGACCATCTCGAAAAAAATTCATATTTTGTACATAAATTTCCTTATGTTTTGGCTGTTCAAAAACATCTTTAATTTTTTTATTGCACCTGGTTTACAAATGGCGGCCATTTTTGTTTCTCGCCGTGCGCCATTTTACGCGTTCGCAGACATTTACTCTTTCCTAAATTGCTCAGCTCTCGGTTGTTCTAGCATTCTAGAATAAAAGCATTCTATTCAAGACACTTTGGCCTGCAAATCGAAATATTATTTACCTATTTTATATGTTTTTATTTGGGAAATATTTGCAACCAAATCTATGGAACGCGAACGAACGAAATTCGATTTTCAGAGAGTAATTTTTCAAAGAAGTAATAGAATCTAAGCCTTAATTTCTTCTGTGCTTTTACACACAACAGTATAGTTACTTTTTGTAAAATATCATTGGTATATAACGTACCCCTTGAAAATTACATCCTCTTGAAAATTGGAATTTTGGATTTTTTCCCAATTTTGAACTGTAATATCTCTGTTGGGGGACCAGATAAAAATCTGAAAATTGCACACATGCTAGACCGCTATCATACCAAACTTCAGTAAAAATTACAACTTTTAGATTTAACTCGAAGTATTTTTTAAAAAATTGAAAACTTACGAAAAAAAAAGGTTTCATTCCCCCATTGAGAATACTTTGTGCCAAGTAGTAATCACATTATTTTGAAGCTATTTTAAACTAAAATCTACATTGATTTAAAATAATTAATTATACTTAATAATTAATGTACATAAAAGTGGCCTAATATATAATTTTCAATGTTACGTATACTTTACTTTAAAACAAACGTACAATTTGACATCTACGTCCGTAATTGAAAAATGGTTAAATTGATTTTGAAATCTAAACCGCTTAAAACAAAAATTATTTATAAATTACAACAAATAAATAAATTCAGCGTTTTGTTTATGTTTTTGCGTTTAAATTTGCCATTCGGCTTACTATTTCTGAATGTTTCTGCAGAAATACGGACGGTCGCTTAGTGAAAATAACGTGACTGAATTAACAGAAAATGAAGGAGAATCAGCGGATATTATACCAGTGCAGTTTAGGAAAGCAGAGTCATAGCTACTACCAAACTTGACACCGCACCTCTGATTATTTCTTAGAATATCAACAACCGAAGATTCGTGTATCTGACAGAACCAACGCGGTGGGCCGAGGATTTAACGCACTTTCTAGATCACACAGGCTTTTGAATCGTTTTCTATGAGTTTGTGGCTTGAGGGTTGTCTTCCCTTCACGTCAAAACGTGTTAATCTGTGCCTTTGTGCACAATTGTGTGACCGTTTATGAAAATGGAGTGTGGTTGCTGTATAGATGATATTAGTAATGAAGTTGGCCATCAACCTTTATGATATTTTTCCTAAAGACATTACGTCAATTGAAGACTTCGATGTAGAGGAGAATGTTGTTTTCATTAAGGAATAGTTGTGATATCACATCTCTCTGTAAGTATCAAGAGATAAAATTTGATCTCTTTGGCCAATCTTTTATAAATCTTTACAAAAATCATAAAAAGTCTTTATCAAAAGCTTTGAGAGAAATAACTTTGACTCGCACAACGATAGCTACCAAGAAAAAAACTTTTTCGGACAATCTTATATGATTGTGTCCATCATGTTATTCTAAAATTCAGTTGCGATCATTGCATCTAAAAAGTACTGTGCGACTGTTCGTATCTGCAGAAACCTTCAGAAATAGTAAGCAGAATGGCAAATTTAAACGCAAAAACATAAACAAAACGCTGAATTTATTTATTTGTTGTAATTTATAAATAATTTTTGTTTTAAGCGGTTTAGATTTCAAAATCAATTTAACCATTTTTCAATTACGGACGTAGATGTCAAATTGTACGTTTGTTTTAAAGTAAGTATACGTAACATTGAAAATTATATATTAGGCCACTTTTATGTACATTAATTATTAAGTATAATTAATTATTTTAAATCAATGTAGATTTTAGTTTAAAATAGCTTCAAAATAATGTGATTACTACTTGGCACAAAGTATTCTCAATGGGGGAATGAAACCTTTTTTTTTTTCGTAAGTTTTCAATTTTTTAAAAAATACTTCGAGTTAAATCTAAAAGTTGTAATTTTTACTGAAGTTTGGTATGATAGCGGTCTAGCATGTGTGCAATTTTCAGATTTTTATCTGGTCCCCCAACAGAGATATTACAGTTCAAAATTGGGAAAAAATCCAAAATTCCAGTTTTCAAGAGGATGTAATTTTCAAGGGGTACGTTATATACCAATGATATTTTACAAAAAGTAACTATACTGTTGTGTGTAAAAGCACAGAAGAAATTAAGGCTTAGATTCTATTACTTCTTTGAAAAATTACTCTCTGAAAATCGAATTTCGTTCGTTCGCGTTCCATAGATTTGGTTGCAAATATTTCCCAAATAAAAACATATAAAATAGGTAAATAATATTTCGATTTGCAGGCCAAAGTGTCTTGAATAGAATGCTTTTTATTCTAGAATGCTAGAACAACCGAGAGCTGAGCAATTTAGGAAAGAGTAAATGTCTGCGAACGCGTAAAATGGCGCACGGCGCGAAACAAAAATGGCCGCCATTTGTAAACCAGGTGCAATAAAAAAAATTAAAGATGTTTTTGAACAGCCAAAACATAAGGAAATTTATGTACAAAATATGAATTTTTTTCGAGATGGTCGAGCGACCAGTGCTGGACCACTTAAAATGGATTGACCCCACCGTGTGTAGCGGATTGCCTAAAACGTTTGGTGCGAAACATTAACCCTTTACTAACACGGTCGGTTTCTGTAACGTAACATTTAACATGGCGCGGTCTCACAGACCGCTGTCGTATGTTTCTTTTTTATTGAACTGAGATTGGCAGAGAGGTAATGTTATTAATTTCTAATCATAGCAGGAAACATTATTCTTTCAATAAAGCTTTTTATTAAATTATTTTCTGATTTTATATGTGCAAAAACATATTTGATATTTGAGATATGTCATTAGTTTTGCAAGCGTCTTCATAAAATCCTAAATAGCTGGATCTGTTTTCTCCCGTGCCTATCGTCAGCTTTATCAAATCGAAGAGCTGACAGAATAAACAGAAATCTGGACATAGTGCAACGAAATATATCCCTACCCATGCCGTCAATTGTGAACGTGCTGTCAATGATTTCATTTCCAGATCTGAAAATAGGGAATCCTACGAAACCATTGAACTCAATCAAATCAAGATCATGAAGATGAGATACATCTTTTGATGAAGTAAATTTCAGTCACAAATTAGCAAATTTTGAATTAGTTCTAATAATTATTTCTTTCATCTTATCTTTACAGAAAAGATATTTCCAAATAAATTCAATATTAGAATTATTATTTAAATTTTTGATTTTTTCCATAAAAAAAACTCGAAATCAGAAAATAATTTACTAGGCGAATTACTCACACACTGTTACGTCGGCATGCACTGCAAGACTGACTCTCGTAACTCAACCAACACGCGCGGTCTCATATACCACTGACGCGTCGTTCTTGAAACTAGTGGTGCTACAGAATGGCACAGACTTTCCCGTATTAGTTTTCTGTTTTCTTGGGTCTTCGCTAGCTATTCGGAATTGCTACATACTCTTTCTTGCCACCTACCATCGCCAATAGTACATTTTTTTTGACATTTTCTTAATTTTTCGGTTTCCTATTGGTAGAACAGAAACATTAATTTATATTATTAAAGAACACAAAAACCTAGCCGTAAATGGCAATTTTCTTTTAAAAATTTTCTGCCATTTAAGAGAAAATGGCGTTTTAGCACTACTAAAAATGCGAAATTTGAAGCTCATTTTCACAGAAAATGTTTGAGTTTTCAAAATACTTTATTTGAAGTTATTTGAAGCACTTACACTCACAAATATAATAATCTTTATAAATTGCGGATAATGTGCATATTAAAGATGTGAGAGATCTTTCAAAAAATTTACATTTATATAATTTTTGAAAAAACAAAAAAATAACTCAAAATAAACTTTACGTAAGGCGATGGTAGGTGGCAAGAAAGAGTATGTGGCAATTCCGAATAGCTAGCGAAGACCCAAGAAAATAGAAAACTAATACGGGAAAGTCTGTGCCATTCTGTAGCACCACTAGTTTCTACTAAAATAATCCTAGGAATAATTTATATGGCAAAACAACGTTTGCCGGGTCAGCTAGTTTAATTATAATATAATATGCTGGAAGCATTCAGAAAGTGCTCAAGAATGAAGCTTCATTCAAATCCTTAGGTACTACCTGCAGACAGAAACCGAAGCAACTGTCAAATACAACGTACTTGGCCATTTTCCAGGAAAAGTGCTCAATTTCCAAATGAGACTGAAAGGGACGGGACGCTTTGTGATGAATCGGGAAATATCAAAGTAATCCACGTGACCCCTGAATGGTTTGTCAAACTGGATGCGGCCCGGAAGATACGCTCACTAATAGTGTCGGTTTACCTGCTAGGGCGTCGTCGTGTTGACCTTACAAGAAATGCTTTAGCCGGATAAAGAGTGTTTCCAGCCTTAATTTACAATTCGACTCAGATTTTTCCCACATGTTTAGATGTAGAAAATATTGTTTGCGAAATATGAGGTTAAAATATCCACATGGTAAATACTTACATTGAAACCCAGCGTGGTCTACAACACCACACTATTTTTCTTGTTCTACCGGGAGGACGAGTCCCCAGGGTGGGCTCCTAGGCATAGGTCTTTATCCTCACCCCCGCCGGCGCACTAGTACGTCTCCACCCAATCCTGCCTTGAGGTCGGACGGACTATGGTCGACGCGCCAGGGGCCCAACTGGTGGGTTGCCGGGGGCTTGGCTTTCCTACTCACTGTCTACACGTTAGGCTGACGATCTGAGTTGGGCCGCGAGACTCGAGGTACGGGTGCTCGTCGACGATTCTCCACCAGAGATCGTGCGCACCTACGTGCTCACGATCCCCCCCCCCTGCGGGGATAAGTACTTACTGCGAAAAAAACGTTTTTTTCGTGTTTAAATTACGAAATAATCATTTTATGGCTTTTGTTTTATTTGCTTCTGATATGAACTTAGCTGTAATAATTGGTTAAAAAAACCATCCAAACAGTGGGAAAATCTGAGTCGGATTGCAAACTAAGGCCGGAAAATCCCCTTATACGGCCAGAGCCTTTAAAGAAAAAAAATTGGAGCCGTTTTTGAGAAAATATTGAAAATGTCCGGAGAGCTTCATGTAATGTACCCCCAAGTTTTGAAGAATGTTTTCAAAATCACGGCGCCTCGAGGGGAATTATAACGACAGGGGAATATTCATTTTGGAAGAAATCGTGCTTATGGTTTAGGCGCTAGTGTTGTTCACAAACTGGTGGACGGAAGGACGTTCGTTTTGCCTCTTTTTTTTGGTGTGTGTGTGTGTGTGTGTATCAAGGATCCACGAAACGGGGATTCTGTCTACACCAAGAGTTAGTTTTTTTTCTTAATTTAGCAACTGGTTTATCCACTTTTTCGTTATCAGGGCCCGGCAATGAATTTTTTTCTGCTGAAAATTCACCGTTTTTTTCGCGCAGCATTACATAACCTTCCCTATACTCCGTATATATACGGGAAAGTAATAAATTATAGCATTGAGTGTTGATGTAATCTGATATCTAGAAATGTTCATTCCCGTGTATTTTGCATTGAAATACGAACTACAGATTTGATATAATAGGCCTCCCCCCACTCTCGCATAATGAGAAATGGCCCAAGAAAAGGAAAAAGATCAGTTTCGTAAGTGAGATGGCATGAAAAGTAGATCACATCGAATGATTTTATCTACGAAACTAGTATAGTATCACTAACAATTCTCTTTGTTCATTGACTTACGATGTTCAATTGTTTGGTTTACTAAACGATACTAAATCGTGTCTATTTACTTAAATCTTACCACATGAATTACGTTACGTATTATACTATTGCTTACTAAACATGTTTAGTACATTGTACAATATCAAAATGAAATAATTATTGAAAAATACATTTCTCTCAGTGTGCCAGTTTGTAGCACCACTAGTTTCAAATTTCTCGAACACCTTCAATTGTGAAGCCAAAGATTCCTTTCTTAATGCAGTCTGTTTTTAATATTAGGTCTTTAAATCTTTCCACGTTTTGCAATGTATCGTAATTTTCGAGTAATTTTGAATTATATGGTGACGTTCTAATTTTTGCGAACACGTCCTCTACCCATCACCACCTAGATTAGACCTCTATACCTAGGTGGTGTTGCTCTAACTTCGACATTAAATATTTGTAATGCCATCTACTTCTTAATATTAGTTGTTGAATAATTTAATGTAAATTTATTTAAAAAATATTGAATTTTCGTAATTTTCATTTAAATTGTTTGGTTAAGTATGCAGAAGTGTTAGTAGGATAGGAGGTTCATCACTATATTATCTAACGGTTACCACCAAATTGAGAAAGTTTGTGCGGATGTTGCTCCACTAATTTACTATTTTGGCACAGCGTTGTACGTACTACTGAACATCCTTAACAAATGTTATAAAGTTCTTAGGCATCTGTAATCGTCCTTACGGAGTTCCTCACGCGATAACAACTTCAACCAATCAAATTTCTCGATATGAATACACTCTAGAAAATCTAATAACTAATTATTAAACAAATGTACACATCTCTAAATAATTTGCATCGGTATTCGACATGAAAAGTTCTAGGATATTGAGGTTAGTGACGTTTTGGCGTTTGAAGCAACTCAAAAGCCCCCGCGACAATTTCAGGGCACACCCAGGTACCGGATGTCGCCATTCTCGTGACGCGATGACCACGCGCTCTCGAGGCCCGACACTGTATTAACAGTCATATGATCGATACAGTCAGCTGAAAGATGGCAAGCCAAACGCAGGGTATTCAACAACTTCTTGCTGCCGAAAAAAAGGGCCGCAGAAAAAGTAGCCGAAGCTCGAAAGAGTGAGTAAATCGTAATCATATACTTTCCTTTTATTGCATATTTATTAAACTATTAAATTCGATTTAATATCAACTTGAGGGTGTGACCCAAATCACGCCTTGGATTTCATTTATTGTTTCTATACTGCCCTCTTATGTTTGTATATACTTTCGAAGCAAAAGTTATGATACATTTTAAAATATGTAAGGAATATCTTGTCTTTTTGTGCCAAAGGGAAAGCGCGACGTCTGAAACAGGCCAAAGAGGAAGCCCAAGATGAAATTGAAAATACAGGCAAGAAAGGGAGAGTCAATTTAAAGAATTTGAAGCTAAGGTATTGATCTGCGACTTTTGCTCCATTGTGTGACGTATTATTTTATTAACTATTTTTAATAGCCTGTTGTATTTTACAGCATATGGGTTCCCGGGAGGACGTTGCAGCACGTATTGAGGCTGATACCAAACTGAAAATTGAGCAAATGAACCAAGCGGTAGTTCAAAACAAACAGCAGGTATGAAAGAACATTCCTTTATTTGTATTTACTATAGACTAGTAGAAAATTATCAATTTGTTTCATTACGTGAAGCATCCTTGTTCCCCCTGTCTATTTGACTTTCCTTCCCATACAATTTTGGTGTTTTTTGTTTTTTTTTATATAGTGGATAATGCTATAGTTCATCACCTAGAAATGTTTAATACCACATGTCGAATACCAATTTGTTAGTGGTCTGTGAAAATGCATTGATAGGGAATGTGTGATAGAAAAAACATTGCTAGTTTTAATCTCTTTATTTGTGCAATTTCTTTTCCAACAGGTAATCCAGAAGATCTTGGAACTGGTGTATGACATAAAACCTGAACTTCATCAGAATTTCCGTGCTGAAAAGTAAAATTAGTTGAGTTGTTATAAAAAAATTGAATAATAGATATACCCGTTTATTTCCTCCCTTTAGTAGAATATGATAAAAATGTCATCATAAATTGAAAGTAGATTGAGTAATTAAGTACGGGTCAAATGCATTTGGTGATGGAGATGACAATTCCGGTATAAAGGTATTATTGAAGCTGTTTTCTTGTAAATTTGTATATTTTTGTTGTGATGTAAGTGTATTGTCGTTGTACAGTGAAAAAAAATACAGTGTCATGTGTAGTATTCAACTTTGGCTTTTAATTTATTTCCTTCTCCAATGTTTACTACAACTCCCAATCAAATGCCCAGGCAGGTATAATAACTCTGCATTCTAACTGCTTATCATTTGCAGAAATATTAAGTCCCTTCACCAGAAAAAGCTGGTTGTACTAAGTATTGTCTTCATATTTTAAGAACTATCTTTAATGAAAGCAACATGGTATTACAATGCACACATACAATGCCATACAGAAACATACATAATACATCCATAACTATGGGGTGAAAACCGAAACCAAGTATAATTAGTTAAATACAACTACAATATTATAATACATCTTTCTGGAAACACACACAAATCCATTGCAGTACACTCTTTCCGATACCAGGCATCAGCTCACCCCCTCAAGAATACATACATTCTTGTACTCCCAGTATACAACCATTCCACAACTTAGAAATTTAAAGAAATCTTAAGATGACTTGGTATACAGTGAAATTCAACTGCTGTGAACACACTTTGAAACATATTTATTCTTTCATGTAATAAAATTAAAAAATTAAATAAGTCAATCACACAAAGTCAGTGTATGATACAGTGAAATATTTAATCCACATTCAAACTTAAGTTCCAGTATGTACACTTCAAGGGTATTACAATCCACAGCAAATCACTCTTCAAAAACCCAATACAGGCTCACAAAAACCACACTCATCTACACAGTATAGCAACATTAACTAGAACAACTTTCATAGAAACACACAAAGTAACTTTTCATCTTCTCTGGGATTTTAACTTACAATTTCAAAAGCATTTAACATTCGTACGGTTTCCAATGAGAAATCACCAACAAGTTTGTGCACTTAATGCAAAATATATCTGAATTAATGAAATGGAAGAGCATAACTGGTTGTGTCTGTGAATTCTTTTTCCTGTTATATACTATAATTGTATATAATGCACAATAAACTGTTATTGTAATATCAGTGTATTCTTTACAACATTTGTGTATCCCATATGGCCAACAGCAATCATTTGAACTTGTTAACTGTCGAGTGCAGAACGTGTGAACAATTTTGAATCATTTTTCTTCCTTTCCAAAGTCAACATAAGAATAGTATGTTCAGTTACCATAAATTAAAATATATGAACTTCCATTTTGTCTACTAATAAAAAAAACAAAACTTTGTTAAGCATTTTTAACATTAGAAACCAGTAAAGCTGTAATTTGGAAGGCCAATTATGTGGCCACAATATAAAGTAGAGAATGTACATTAGTTTCAATATTGATTACATAAGTAATCATATAACTATCTACTTTTCCTAACTCTAAGGTCATGACAATGTTTCAAAAGTTCACACACATATCCCAAAACAGCTAAAAACATTCTACATAGTGAACATACAAAATAACAGGGAATAACATAAGAATGGTAAGATATATATACCAAACATACATTACATACACCAAGCACAACACTCTTTCACGGCCACTTTCCATGTGTCCACATACATCACCATACATTCCTATTGCTCCAATGATATGATGTAGTGGGGGACTCACTCTCTTTTCATACCGTTTTCTTCAAAAATCTAATCATTTTAATCATCGTAACAAAATCTATGACTTCTTTTGTACAGTTAAAACAACATGCTACCCAAGATATCACATTTATGCATGAAGTAGCCTCATTCTTATTTTACTGTTCAATTTTGACTTAGTTTTATCGCATTCTCGATTTGGAGTTCATCTTATCAGTAGATAAATCACTTTACGAAAAAGACTTTTACGAAACAACGCATATGTTCGAAAACAGCATATTATGGGTATGTAAATGTATATATGTGTTAGGAAGGACACCTCAAATTATACTAATACATTTACAGTAATATGCTTCATTTTAAAGCAAGGTTCATCAGCTCACATGATTATAGTTATGTGAACTATGAGGACACAGTGAATAATACTGTGTATAACTACCAACTGAGAATATACTTTAATAGTATTCAGAGACAGAATGACATTTAATTTTGAGTATCAAACACACCAAAGCAGTTTAACCATAACTCATAACAGAAAAGGAACTAATATGGTATTTGCTTTCGTTTATAAAACCGTTTAAACAAAAAAAATAATAATAATAAAGGAAATCAAATAAAGAATTTCTCCATCAAATAAATTAATGATAGGCAGGCAATTCTCAGCCAAGAGTTGCTAAGATGAATGAGCTTGATTTAATAAAGGAGGGATCTCCTCAGTCAATGAATTAGAAATTTACTATCGAAGTCGTTTCTTTTATAAAACATTGAACAATCTTAGTTCAAAATAAGAGGAGTGCTGCTTTACAAATGCCAACAGTCTATTGCCTCAGAAATAAGCAGATGCAAATAATTTTCATACAAATATAATGGATAACACCATGTAACCCATACCGATGACTCCTTCCCTGAGGCATATTTAACTTTCATTAACACTAATGTTACTGTTCATACTTTAAAAAACTTTCCTGCTGTTTCCCTCTCTGTGGCCACGATCCTACTTGTTGAGGTGCATTAGATCCTGAAGTGCCACCCCCCTGACTTGCATCCCCTCCACCCCTGTTGTACCTTGATTCAAACCCCAATTAAAATAACCCACCACCCTGACCTGTAGCTGTGGGAGGTGCAGCTGGTTGTTGAGGTGCTCCTGGAGTACCCCCAAAGCCTGCAGCTGTTGGTGCAGCTTGATTGTTAAACCCCTGTGGTCCTGTATCACCGGCAGCCCCTTGCTGCTGGCCTCCTTGAAGATTACCTATAAGGCCCCAGCCAGCTTGGTTTAAGGCAGCGGCAACCAATGCTGGGCTAACTGGTAAAGCTCCCAAGTTAAGTGTTCCCATTCCCATTGGGTTATTGAGATTCTGTGCCTGGCTACCAGCTCCTGCTTGGCCTGTGATTCCAAGCGCTTGAAGATTTGGCATGTCTAGGTTCCCGCGGTTCATTGAACCCTGGTTCCACGCTGTACCTTGATTCATAGCCCCCCCTCCTGGAGCTCCATGGTGCTGTTGATAATGCTGGGTTGTCCCACTTACTCCTCCAAATGGACCTGCTAAATTCTTAGGTTCACGGGATCCCTGGCCTCTAGACCTCCCACACCTGTATAAGCACGACTGTTTGGATCTGTTTTTGGTGCAGCATTGCTCACATGCACAGATACGCCCTTTATTATGTGATCTTCTCCACATAAACTTTGTGCAACTTCTGGATCTAAGAAGGTTACGAAAGCAAATGCCCTAAAAGGTTTCGGAATGAAGACATCTGTAACTTCACCAAATTTTGAGAAATATTCTCGTAAATCATCTGCCTGAATGTCTTCTGTGCATCGGCCAATAAATACTTTGCAAGGAACTTGCTGAATCTGTCCTTCTTTAGAATTTGGTATCCTAACATCACACCAACGGCCATCAATTAAATGTCTCTGCCCAAGAACTCGCATCTGTGATTCGTAACTACCAAAACGGATGAAACCAAAACCTTTAGACTGACCAGATTTGATGTCTTTTTTAACTTGTGCCATTAGAACTTCCCCAAAGGTCTCAAAATACTCCCGTAACTGTTGCTCAGTTGTCTTCCAAGGCAGTCCAAGCACAATCAAATCTGAACATTTCAGTTTGGTTTCCATTCGTTTTGTTTTGGCAGTTGAATTTTCCAACTGATCATCTGATTTTCGTTTGTTCTCTTTGGGAAATACACAATAATATACACAAGCTCCCCACCCATTTTCAGGAGGATGTAATCTCCCTTCTACCAAACGAACACCTCTCATAGCTCGTGATTCTGGGTTACGGTATTTTAAACCACAAGTACCAGGAAACTGCGCAGCCAATGTGGAAAGTAAAAGGGTACCATCATCTTCTGCTGGCAGCTCTATTGGCTCTTCACCTTCATCCTCAGCTACTTGCAAATATGAACTCATTTCGGCGCTGAAGTTGTCGTATTAGCACACTTCACCTACGAAATGTCAAGATTACTATCTTCATGTGCCCTTTCATCAAGAATGCATATAATGTAGGTATGTGCAGTGGATATTTGTGTGCTTGTTTAAAGAATTAAACAACAAATAAAATATAGCAATGCAATTGTGGTGTACCTAACTAGTGTTAGCAAAGTTGTCTACATTATCAAATTATTGCATTAAATTTATTTGAATACATTCCATCATACACTTTTGAAGCATAAAAAAATTAAAGGAATTGAAATTTTTCTTTTGATTACATCTCCCTGCTACTAATGTGACTAAAAAAGCAAATGAACTTTCACCTCTGAAGTATAAATATAATAGAACCTCGTGGTTGTGTATCGAAGTAACATCTATTTTTAATCGGCATCAGTTGCAAGAGTCCCAACGGGATTAATGTTTTTTAATAAGACACACTTAAATTGATATTATTTTTGAATGAATACCGATTTAGGAAAAGCAAGTGTTGGCTAGTATCAAACATACAGTAAATGCCGAGCGCGATTGGTATTGACAAATTTGAGTTGGAGGAGTGTCTACATAACTACCGTGCAACGCATTCAGAGCGGAATACGCACTTTATTACGTTACCTTATAAATATATAAAATCCACCCAGTCTGTAAAAAGCTTAGAACGTGGAAATATCGACGCCGTAAATCGCAGCAGAATATGACGACGCTACCATCAACAATCAACTTGAAACAAGAGAAATGCGGTTGTAAGGAATCGGTACATGCTGGCACCTAGTGGATAAAATTGCAATTATTAAGAACTGTTATCAACGTACCACTGGCTTCAACATACAAAATTATTCTAAATTCAGTACAAAAGGAAGCATTTCAAAATATTGTAAATACAATCTAAAATTGATAGTACATTTTCATACAGTATAGTTAAATGTCATGACGTAAATGAGGCATTATCAACGAAAACGTGACGCTGGACATGTGCGACCTCAAGGATGTCGGCGGAGAGAAGCAGAAGTAATTAACAGCTCGCGAGAAGCGCAGGTTCAGTCTGCATCTGCTCTTTCAAGTTGTCAGGAACAATGGTATTGGATTTGTGCTTTTTCTGTGTGCATTCGCGTATTCCATTGACTGTTGTATTCCATAAACATTTTTATTTTTGTAATGTGGGAGTGTTTTGCTAGCATCTAGCTAGCGAATGTACAAAAATGTGGTGTTAGTAAGTCAACCAAATTCTGTGATATTGGAAGTTGAAGTTGATCCCAAAGCCAAGGGACAAGAATGTCTCGAAAAGGTGAGTTATCAGAATTATAATTCTTATTGTTCCTGGTCTAGGTAAATTTAGTTATCCCAATCATTGATTATTGTGTGCATTGTTGCCGTATTACTTTTCGGCAACGTTGGTTTGCGTTCGCCAGTGGACAACTACTTTTACGGTACATAGATGTAGAGTAATTATTTTTGAATAGAAAATTACGTTCGGTACTCCTCTGTTGTACTATTAAACAATTCTTACTGTAACAAAGATTTCAATCATTGTTCACTTTTATGACCGTTATGCTTCACACACTTGGATTGCACCCAAGAAATGAATCGGATTGTCTAAATTGTCAATAATTTGCATACTATCATCGGTTTATTGATGTGTGTTCGGGGACACTGCAGGGTTCCCGCGCCATGCATACTTTACTTACCTACTTATCACTGCTGTGAAATAATTTCTTTGTAATGACAGAAAACAGCTGTTTGTCACAGGTGTTGAGAATGAGAAGTAAAATGTCTCTATTAATTATCTGTTAAAAGCCGTATCTGTAATTGTTTCAGTTTCGTTATGTATTGTTTCTATTGTATGCTTATTCCAATTTCAAGGGTTTTGTAAGAAAATATTTTAATTCTAAGAAATCTTATTTGTGAAGAATTACGAAATTATCAAAGGCTTAGTTAAATTTTCTTGAAGGCTTTGATATCATAAACAATGGTTATTCTTTGTAATGACAGTTGAATGCAATTTGCCATGTGCAGGCAATCCCCAATACAAAATGTCAATAACCACACTATCTAATACATTGCAGTGTGACGTATATGGGAAGGAACTCTATATCGGAAAGAAAAACAACTACAGCGTGGTTTGCGCTCGCGGTAATTGATTCAATGTTGTTGGTGATCTAGGCTTTGTCCTCTCTTTATGGCGGGAGAACTTGGACTTCGTTCCTTTTGATAGTACAAAGTCCACAATATGCTCCGCGGTACAGGTTTCAAAGCATGTTCGTAGGTGTGTGTATTTTTGGGACTGATAAAAGACTGCTGCTTGCTGAGCTGATTAGAGATTGCGAATACGTAGATGTTTACAATGTTGTGACTTGTTTATGCGTATTCTTGTTTTCGCGTGTGCCTCACAATGTGCAGGCAGGTACTTTATCTGGTTGATGACCTTGGGTCAGCTTAATACTGGGACGTCGCTTGAATAATAAATCTTGTTGTTTACAACTGTACACAACTCCAAGAAGAAGTAAAGAAATAACGAGTTTCGACTCCTATAACTTTTTCCTTCAATTGGACATACCGGTTTAGGATAAGGGTTGAAAGATTACTAGTAAACAGAAAACTGAAAGATCTACCGTCATGTATGTTCTAGGGGTTATCGCGTCTTTTGATACGAAATGATTTTCTAAATAATGACAAAATAGTCTCTTGCACACTGAAGAAAGTTAAAATAAACATTCTAGTGTTTGTGCCAATTGTCTGATATCCACAACAGTTATTTTAGTTACTTTTTGTGTTACTAATAAGAAAATATGGAAGTTTACTGAGGGATATGAAGGAGTTTTATAGAGAGGATTTAATATAAGATAATCACATTTCATATCATTGCTAATGAAAAAAAAATGCTATTGAACTGTTACTAACGATTTTGCTTCTCCTTTCTGTGGACATTCTGTTATAATATTGTAATTTCGTTCATTTTTTGAAGTGTGTTTTGTTCAGTAGGTCTTGTTTCCGTTCGTTCGGGCTCCTTTGTATGTAATTAATGTTTATACATTATTTGTTCAGTTTGGTGACATTCATTACTTCAGTGGAGCTTTATCAGGGCTGTTTTTAACAGCCTTGGGGCCCCCCAATTCTTACTTCACCGATGTTCCTCCCACCCCCATTTTCGATACTGAAATATACTACAAAATCTATCAATATTTGCATTGTATTTTGTATTTTTTTTAAATATTTTCAAAGTATTTCTTACTAAAAGAGTACTAGAGTATCACTTTAACATTATTTCCGTTTGAAAACTTTACGCACATGAATGAATTAAACTATTCAAGATAATTAAATACTCTAATTTAATCAAAATATTTAAAGATACGTTTTGTTAAGAAATTAAACTTATCATTACTGAGTGACATTCTCGCATCAACCAGCAACATTCATATATTATAAATATTACCACCATGATGCACAACACCCCTCATTCACGCCAATTCTTTATGGTTTACTTTAAATTTTGAAAAATTTGGTCTTATATAATTTTTACTTCCTGTATACTATACGTACGTATAGGGAAAGTTATGCAATGCTGCGCGAAAAACGGCGGATTTTGCGCAGGAAAACTCGTAGTAGAGGCCCTGGTAACGAAAAATTGGATAAATTCAGTTCAGTTGTTAAATTAAGAAAAAAAATCCAGAAACGGTTCCAATTATTTTTTTAAAAATTTGTGGTAAGAATAGAGGTAAAATACACTTAAGTGGCAATAGATACGATTTTCATGGTTAACTCTAAATTTTCGAGAGTTTCTCGAGAATTCAAACATTTTCTGTGAAAACTAGCTCATAATTCATTTTCAGAAACCTTCAAATGCCATTTTCTTATAAATTATTCCAAATTTTTTCTTCCAACTTTTCCGGGCTGATAGTGCCAATTGCACACTTTAATATGACGTAAGTTCAATTTGGGGTATTTTTTTGTTTTTTGGCAAAAATTACACAAATGCAATTTTTTAACAAGAACTCTCACAACCGGTAATATGCACATTCGCAGCAAGTTTTAGACATTATTGTATTTGTGAGTTAAAGCTTCAAATGAAATTTATTTGAAAACCTCATAATTTTTCTGTGAAAAAAGAGCTTAAATTTCGCATTTACAGTAGCGCTTAAACGCTATTTTGCTGAAAACTGCTCCGAATTTTTCAACGAAAATTGCCATTTAGAACAAGGTTTTACTGTTTTTTCTGTTCTATTAGTAGAAAACTTAAAAATTAATGAAATGTCAAAAAATGTACTTCGGTCTGCGATAGATGGCAGCTGTCAGGCAAGTCCGAATAGCTAGCCGAGACCAACGAAAATGAAAACTAATAAGGGAAAGTCTGTGCCATTCTGTAGCACCACTAGTTTCCTTTGTAACAAACACCCCACACTCTCTCCCAAGATAAGAACTTTTTCTTATTAATTACTTATTCATTATTAATTACGTACCCTGTTATTGGTATTACGCATGTCACAACACACAAATACAAAAATGTACAAGTTGATTTCCCGTTTCAGTGTTCCGTGTTTTCAAATTCAATAATTCTTAGTAGATTTCAAATGTAAACAAAAAAAAAAAACAATGTGTGTATTCTTACATAAAAAGACTGAAGACCTATAAATTGACTCTTTAAATAAACGTTCAACATTTCTTTCATTCACATTTCGAGGTCAGCGATTTTTTTGTGCCTCACGTTGAGGAGTATGGCTGACTTCACCCCATTGGTGTGGTTTTCTAAACTTTTATGGTGGGTGTATGAGTAAAAAAATGGTGTTAGGCGACACTCCAAGAAGGTGGCTAGATAAAACACGGGTTTAACCAATTAATTTTTCTGAGTAGAATTTGATTGCGAATTTGAGAAAAATAATTTTTGTAAAGTCGTGCTCGTTGCTTCGGTGCATTCCCCCAAAACCATTTGTGTATGTGTCACGAACTATTAAAAATTTCATTGTCTGCCAGTATATTGTTATGAGATTCGGCGAAATTCCAAGACAAAGCGTATTTAAACTGGTATATTTGAAACCGCACACGAATTTAAAGCATGCCCTGAACCGAAGTTCTATATCACTCTAGTTTTGTGTGACGATTTCTAAGCCATTGCGTAAAAGTGAAGAAAGAAATTAGCATCTCTGAGTAATGCATCGTCAGGAAGAAGTCAACGTACGTTTTCAACCAATGTCATTTACGTTTCTAATGTACATAGTGTCGTTTTCAAATGAGCGGCTCTTTCCGAAGTAGACGAAATGGAAGATTAGACATGACTGGAATTCGGAAATAATTAGGAGAGGTCAACACAAGAAGAGCATAATATACAGATTTCTTTTCATCAATTTGTTGATTTTTTTCTGCTCTAGTTAAGCATCCTTAAGTAGTCGGGTGGGGTATACTCAACACCCATAGCTTTATTAGAAATACGTTTCTGGGAAAACAGTGTCCCAAACATAGTTGCGACTTTGTGTTCGAAAAGAAAATTGCGTTTTAGCGCTACTAAAAATTGCGAAATTTGAAGCTCATTTCACAGAAAATTTTTTGAGTTTTCAAAATACGTTATTTGAAGTTATTTGAAGCACTTACACTAACAAATATAATAATCTTTACAAATTGCTGGTGTAATGTGCATATTAAAGATGTGAGAGATCTTAAAAATAATTACATATATGTAATTTTTGAAAAAAACAAAATAACTCAAAATAAACTTTACGTCATATTAAAGAGTGTAATTAGCACTATCTATTACAAAGGTTTGAGGAAAAAATTGCAGCCATATATGAGAAAATGGTGTTTGAGCATTTCTGAAAAATGTGGAATTTTGAGCTGCTTTTCACAGAAAACGGTTGTGTTTTCGAGAAACTTTACTTGACATTATTTAAAGCACATGTACTCGTAAATATAATAATGTGAAAAAATAGTCGCTAATGTAAATAATAACGACGTGGATAGACAAAAAATTAAATTTTTCCGATTTTGAAAAAAACAAAAGAATACAGCAATTTGGCGTTTCATCATCTCATAAAATACATTAGGCACTATCCCTACCAAAAGTGTAAAGAAAAAAAATTTGGAGCCGTTTTTGAAAAATCTAGTTTTGTAATTTTTAAAATTACACATATTGCACGCAATATTGAGCGAAAACTACTAAAAGTTTCAAAAGATGCACATGACCTTAATGAAATAACTCTATTTGGACAACAAATATTATTTGAAAGAAAATCTCTATCTTCAATTTTGTAGTTCCAGAATGACGCCGAAAAATTTTAACTTCTGTAATATTCGAAAATTCAGAGGTATCGGACCTATGCCACCTTAATAAGTGTATTTTACTCTATTCTTACAAGAAATTTAAAGAAAAAAATTTGTAGCCGTTTTTGAGAAAATTTGAGAATCCCCAGGGGGCTTCATGTAAAGTACCCCCAAATTTTGAAGAATCTTTTTCAAAATCTCAAAGCTTGGACTAGAACCAGATCGACTGGGGAATATCCATTTTGGAAGAAATCGTACGTATGGTTTAGGCGCTAGCAGTGTTCACAGACGGACGGACAGGACGGACGTTTTCCTTTCAATTGGTTTTCGGTATCAAGGACCCACAAAATAGGGGCTACACCACGTGTTAGGAGATTTTTTCTAATTTAGCAACTGGTTTTATCCACTTTTCCGTTATCACGGCCCAGCAATGATTTTTTCCGCGGAAAATTGGCAATTTTTTCGCAGCAGCATTACATAACTTTCCCTATACTACGTACATCACTCCGTGTATACGTACGTATACGGGAAAGTAAGAATCAGTTTTAGTTTCCATAAACGAAGCAATTCTGTGTAAAATCAACGAAAAAATAAATTGGCGATGTAAATTTTATGAAAATATAAATGTGGGTGTTGATGGGAGCACGAGGAAACCTGGAACTTCGTGTGATAATGGTAACTTCGTGACGTTCCTGAACTCATTTGAGTGTGGACTCTCTTGGAAGGATTGCTACAATGGAGGACGTTTTTTGCATTACACTGCCTTGAAAGTTTCTTAGGATACGCCAGGAATATTATGAATGATTGAGCATGTACTCCTTCAAGTTTTCCTGAATATTTCGGCGAGAGCTTGCCAAGCTGTAGCTGACCGCGGACGGCCCTTCGCCCCTGCTTCAGGTGTGCCAGTGCTTGGGGATCAGCAACGAGTCCGACTACTTCGGCTTGAAGTACCACTGCGCGAAGGGAGAGGAGCTGTGGCTCACCTGCGCGAACCCCATCGAGCGGCAGGTGGCGGGCATGCCGCCGTACCGGTTCGCGCTGCGCGTCAAGTTCTGGGTACCTCCTCACCTGCTATTACAGGACCTTCCACAAGGTGAGAGCGTGGCCCGCCCGCGCGCTGCCTATTTTTAGGCCTTTGCCCACCGCCTGCGCCCCTCCCCTCACCCCACCCCCGCCCCTCCTAGCCCCGGCACGGGGCCCTCCAAACAATTAATCCGGAATCATGTAAATAAACAGTCTTCTTGTGCCCGACGTCAGGAGGAATTTGCCAGTACAACTTAGGTTCAAAGATCAGTTCCTCTCGGCGAAGTCATTGCAAGTACGGCCTCGTAAAATGCTAGAGAAGAGGTACTCGTTTTTTTCCCTTTTTTCAGATCCCTTTGTCTGTCTATAAAACAATCGCGACCCTTTCATTAGGACCCATTAAAAAAGGCAAAATAATCACCTCACCCCAAGTAGGAATGGACGGCGGGGTTTACCATATATAAGAAATTACAGACACAAATCCTCGTGTATGGATGGAGAATCCCTTCTCCCGCGTCATATACGAATCACATTTAACTAGAAAAGAGTTCACACGCTGATACACGGCTCGATGCAGGCGCATATCCAACCCGCAACACACGGTACCGTAGTGCATAACTTGGAAACGCTGCGACCGAGACTCCTAAAACTAGATTCTTCACTTCTCCACGTATCTCGTCGTACAAAGCTTTTAACTATTTTTGACGTAAATAAATAATAAATAGGTTTTCGTGTTATGCCGCAGTCTCCAATAGAAAACCATTTTGAACGTTGTTACACTTTTCGGAGAGTTCTCTCACTTCGTAGCACGGGTTGTCAGTAACTGGAACTTACTAGGAATGAGCAATGGACCGCGAGGGCAAATGCAGAAATGTACTGGACACGTGCTTGGGGATAGCTGGAGCCAGAGCTATTTTTCTGAAGCCGTGTTGTACAAAATGAAACAAATTGGCGGAATGTTATATCCAAATAATAATAATAATAATAACAATAATAACAATAATAATAATATACCTATTAAAAACTATGTAACACATAATACTCAACTAATATGTGGTAAAATGTGAAAATCTTGAGGAGAGATTAAACATTTCTGGATCACAATTTCGTAGAGGGAACGAGGCATTTACTCTTTGGATTTCATTATATTTGAAAATCGAGCTTAATATTTTAGCATTAAATTATTATCTTTGGTTCTCGTTCAACTTGTGCAACGGTAGTTCGTTTTTGTTCTTCCTTATCATGAAATATATCCGCTAAGGTACGTGGTTGCAAATGGTAAAACACTTGCGCGTGGTCGTTTCAGATAGTTTTGAATTTCTGTGAATTAAATGTCCTTCAAATTCGGATTTGGAACTTTATCAAACGACCTTTTTTTAAATTTAATAATACTTCATTAAAATTCAGTCTTCTACTGTCAGTACATCCACTGGTTCTTCAATCGTAAAGCGTCGTACCTCTATCGAGCAATATCCCACCAACCCCAGTTCTAGAACCTGAGTTCTATTTAATAATTTGAACTTAAAAAAGTGTTTTAAATGAAATATTTATATGCCATTTTTTCCTTATTCGGTCATTCATTCTATTGGGAAAGAAATGTAATTGATATGATCACTCTTATATCATATCTCTTTCTGATATACTATTCCATTCACTGTTTATGACTTCTCAAGAAAACGCTAGTGTTTGCCTCTTTAATTAATTTTCCTCTTTTTTGTTTTTATCTGCAATTAGTACTTAATGAAAAATGGGTTAGTGGTAGAAAATGTTCAGTGTCGTTACCGGATAGAGGTCGTTAGATCCAAAGATATTCGGTCTAATGTCAGGTCTAATTTTTAAAGTCCAATGTCAGAAGGTCTATGAAAACATGTCTAATGAAAATTTGGTCCAATTTTTAAAATATCTAATAATATTTGATGTAATTGTTAAAAAATCTTATAAACGTCGGTTTATCGGACACGAATGTGGAATCTATTATGCTGTAACAGAAATACATGAAAAAATTGGTTCACATATCATTACGTCAGTATGTTATAGTCTGAAATGAAATGAATTCACACTTTAATTAAGGAAAAATATAATGTACAAAAAATGATACATGTGTTGAAATATTCAGTTTGTAGCTCAAAGATCGAAGGTATAAATCGATATCACCACGATCTTTATAATTTTGGTAATTTTCTACCATTCGAAAATTTAGAAAATTTAATTGACTGTCAGTCCTTCGGTGTTTGTCTATTAGACCTTATTAATTGAACCGTCTAATTGTAGACCTCTTTTGGTATTATGTCGCATTAGACCTGGTTTGCAATAGACGTCCTGTTCGTTAGTCCTTTTGTCCGTGGACTTAACGACCTGAAACCTCGTTACATTTTTTTTCTTTCTTTCTTTCTTTCTTTCTTTCTTTCTTTCTTTCTTCTTCTTCTTCTTCTTCTTCTTCTTGTTCTCCAGCTACGAATACCGAGTTCGGTACATTAATGAGTATAATTTGCACCTGTCTCTGGTTTGTCATCAAATTAGATAAAATGAAGGATCCAACACCTAACGGCTTGAATCTTTCATGTGCATTGTTCCACATTTCATATCTAAAAACTCGTGACCTTTGATCACTTTGACATATTTAGAAATTATCTGCCATTGGTGATAATTGCGCATTTCCCCCTAAATCAAAGAAATGTTTACTTCAAGATTGGTAGTGATCTTTGATCAGCTAATTTGAAAACGGCACTTCACGCGCTCGATTTTGGGGTGAACGTTATATTGCAGAAAGTGATAGTCGTTAATGCTGTCTTATCGTAAGAATTTACATTTAATTGCTCGATCACTTGTAGGGAAGTTATGAAGATTATCGTATTGTTTTAGAAATTGATTCAGACAGCTAATGCGTGTATAGAAGAAAAATTAGTTTCGTAGTTGTCCAATATTTTTTTCTGTAGTCATGTACGGTAAAATTTCATGATACACTATCAGAATATTGCATATAATATTCTGAACGCAATAGAATATTGTTTTGGAGTTAGACCTACTTGGTTGTATGTCTAAAATTTAACTTTTTATTTTGCATTTTGATATCAGTTTTTTGTAGTGGTGAATTAAAATTGACAGTGATCGTATTAGTCATTATTAAAAATAATTCACATTGAAAAAGCATTAAATTTTGCAAGTGCTTTTCTAACCGTCGGTCTGTGCGTTCCTTTTTCATTTTCAATATCATTCATTTTCACTGCCCGTTGTGCCCTAATGACTTGCGGCACAATGCATTCTTAACTTAATTTCTCCGTAAATGAAAATAAGGGAAATGAAAGTGATGAATCACTGTAGTATTTACCGGGAAGAATAAATACCATTCCAAGTAAATATTGTTCCTTCCTTAATCTCATAATTTCGTGGTAAAGGGTAAATTGTAACGAAAGCGATACATTCAAATTTATTTTAATTTTAGTTTTATCAAACTTCCGTGATTGAAACTTCAGATCAGCTTTTTCTGTTAAGTCTTCTTGGGTTCTATCTGAAATTACTGAAACTGAGTACGTAGACACTTTAAAACTAGTGGTGCTACGACTGCCCATTCTTTCCCACATTATTGGAAACAGCTACGTAGTACTGAAATATTGCACTTCCTGCTCTACTAACATCTTAGCGATAATTAGAAAACGTCTAATCCGCCCGCGCCCCCGCCAGCTCCCGTACCTCACGCCTTGCGCCCATTAAACCTGCTCCTACGACCGCGCCCCCGCCAGCGCACTGCGCCTGTGCCTGCCTGCCTGCGCCCACGCGTGTGCCCTTCGCCTGCGCCCACGCGTGTGCTCTTCGCCCGCGCCCATCGCCCGCGCCCATCGCCCCCGCCCATCGCCCCCGCCCATCGCCCCCGCCCATCGCCCCCGCCCATCGCCCCCGCCCATCGCCCCCGCCCATCGCCCCCGCCCATCGCCCGCGCACCCGCACCCTCCCTGCCCTTCGCCCGCTATCTTCACCTTCGCGCATCCCCCGCCGGCACCAACGCCCCTGGCGCCACCAAAGCGTCCTCTGCTTTATGTCCCCAGGCACCAGTTCTACCTGAACGCGCGCCTCGACCTGGCGGAGGGCCGCCTTCGAGTCACAGACGCAGAGGCGGCCGCCAAGTTGGTGGCGCTGCTGGTGCAGGCGGAGTTCGGGGACCACGAGCAGCTGGCGTGCGCCAACAGCGCTTACGTGCAGGCCTCGCAGCTGCTGGCGGCCTCGACGGCGACTGCGGCGGCGACGGTGACGGGAGCGCCGCCTTCGCCCTCGCCCAACCGCACCCCCACGCCCACACCCACACCCACGCCCTCGCCTTCGCCCTCGCCGTCGCCGCCGGCCCAGGCGGCGCCCGAGGAGACACCGGCGCCGCGTGCCCCGGACTTCCTGCGCGTCGTCGCCGCGCTGGCACCGGGAACTCCAAGTAAGTCACGGCGCTCGCTTGGTAGACGCCGCGAGGCGAAGGGACACCATTGTGTGAGAATGAATAAGTATTTGTCACTTGGGAAGATTCTGAGAAAATAGAAGTGTAACTTTTTAATGCCCTGTTCGACGCGAAAAGCGACCCTTTGCAATGACCTATCTGCGAGTTGTTAACCCCTCCTCCCCAAGTGTCATACTTACTTTGATTGTGCAAGTCAGATGCATGGTACTGCTTCTGACAACTTGTCCAATCACTGGTAAGAGTTAATTTTGAGAAGACCCTGTTGGTCGTCAGAATTGTCGGAACTGTGACAAAATTTTAAAAGGTGAAGAGGAACCGGTAACATCACACTCCTTTTGTTTGGTCTACAGGTCACTTTCCTACGGTTGTTTTCTCTTTCATTTTCTTTCCAGATTTTGAATGTTTCCCTCCTTTTTTAGTGTCAGTGTTTGTAGTGTTCGCTAATCTATATAATGCCGAAGCACTTTTAAGGATTAAATTAATCATTAATCTGTTCAAAGTGGCATGGACATTTGCAGAACGCAAGTTAACGAGGATTGAATATGATTTAGCTCCTCTTGTTTGATGAAGTGATAAACAACAAAAAATATGTACTTACGCTATTAACACACAGATTGACAATTTCGAGAAAAATTGCGCTTCTGGGAGCGGATTACAAGCCTCGTGAAATCATGATCAGCCCTAAAAGATCTGAAGGGGAATGCTAGACCGCAGATGGAATGCGAGTCCACAAGTCTCATAATGTTTCTTCATCAGTGTGTTCAAGTCGTCACTTTAATATGACTTGAATAGTACTTGTCTTGTAAAGATATCGAGTGATTGAGATGTTATACTATGAAATTAGAAGTGACTAATTTATCATGTATACATAATGGTTGTATAAGGGTTCTATTTAGCCTGGTGATGGGACAAAACAAGGTCCCGAAAGGTTGCAAAATATAACTGCAAATTGATGTGTAATAAACGATCAGTATGTTAAAGAAGGTTTAGATTGTTTCCAAAGTTTGAAGCAGTATCTTCCTCTGGGCTTAGGAAATTGTTTTTTAAAACTAGATCTTTAAATAATGGGGAAAATCTCTGAATTATTGAAAATTGCAAATGCAAATGTTCCATTTTTTAAATCCTTGGGAAAGTTTAGTTTTACTGTGAGGCAAGTGGTATATAGGTAACGTGAAAGGCCCTGAGTTCGAATCTCTGCTCAGAGAAAAAAGTTTGCTGCGTGCAGTTTTGCAGGTTCATTTAATAATTATAATAATGCGTAATCGTTGGGAATAATGCGAGCAAGTGTTGCGGTTGTAGCTCCAATGTTTTTTTAAAAAAATATTTTCGTAACGTTTGGAGATAGACCATTGGGAATAATACCATTATTTGAAAATATATTTGTATTATTCTGTAGTGTTACGTTCTTTAAGATTCATATCTTTTGTAGCATACATATAATTAATTCTGTTGATCGTAAAATACAAGATTTGCTGGAACTCGCAGCGGTTATCAACTGTTGTTGTCGTCGTTAAGATAATAGCAGAGTCCATGTAATATATCAGGAAGTTCTTTCGAAACTTCGAACCAGGTCTTTCCCCGGGAAACTGTGGTTAGAAAACTTCCTAGGAGGTTAGCGGTTGCTGCCTACTCCGTCCGTCCCCTAGCGCCCGCCGCGACGCCGAGCGCGTCCAGTAGTGTGCTGGGTGGAGGTGACCCCTGGGTGTGCGCCCCCAGGCTTCCTGCCCCGGACTTCCTTCCGTGGGAGCCTTCGCCGCGTCCCCGTTCGCGCACGAGCCTTGTGCTGATTTCTTATGCGCTCGCTCGCGATCGTGGCCCCCTCGCCGACCCGAACGCATATTTTCCACGTTTCATTGGGCGGAACCTTGGGGGCAGACCCTCGTCCTCGAAGCAGCAGCTTTATTTACAAATAACGCGATCCTATTAGAGAATTCAGTACTCGTAATCTGATCGACCCGTTCGGAGCATCTTTCCAGGACATCGTGGCGTCGGCTTCTAATGAGGAATTTATATGTGGAAACCGATGCAACCATTGTATTCCGTCGATGTCTGTGGGATCAACAGGAAGAGTTGCGGAAGCGGCTTGGAGATCCTGTTGACTTGGAGACGACACGCCTCCAAGGCGATGACCCCGCGAGCGACTTCCTTTATATCCTTGCCCTCGGCGGGATGTGCACGCGCATCCTCGCCTCAAAACATCCTTTCTTCTGCGCAAGACCGCGGGAGCTCCTTTCATCTCCGCCCACCACCTTCCGGGAAAGTGGCAGAGGCTGGCGGCGTGGCACGCGCCTGGACAGCCCTGCCAAGCGGTGTTCGGGCCCGGGAGGGGACAGCTTCTTTGTGACATTTTTCCTAATGCCCGCGTGTCACGTAGGCGCACGCGACGCGGTCGCGGGCGGGCGGGCGGACGCGCGCGTGCCCACAAGCGCGCGGCGCGAAGGAGCCTGCTGCGGCGGCGACGGCAGCGGCTGGCGCGTGTGACCCGCTTTCGTGACACCCCTGCAGCGCGCCGCCCGCCCGCTTGGAGAATCACGTGCGCAGCTCGTGGGACTCACGTAGCCGCCGCCGGGTCGCCGGCTGCTGCGCGCCCGTCCCGCCCGCGCGCCTCGCCTCCCTCCCGCGTGCTCCCTTGCCCGTGTGGGAGGAGGAAGGACGAGGCACGCTCGGCCGCGCCTCCCTGCGCCAGCTGTTCCACCCTCGCGCGCGGCTGGGAGCGGAGCGGAGCGCCTCGGCTCGCTCGGCGCGGCGCAGCGCGGCGTGCCACGAAAGGTGCGCGGCGGTGGCCTCGGTATCGGGCCGCCGCCACCGCCGCCGCAAGAGTCCGAAGGTCGAAGGCTGTCGCCTCGCGTCGCCCTTCCCCACCCCCTCCCCGTCGCAATCGCGGGCCCCCTGGGAGCCGTCGCGCTAACGACTGCGATGGACGCGGTGTAAACAACAGGTAGAAGGCACGCGATTGGTCGCTCTGCCGCAAACCGCTTTGTCTGGACAAAAGCAGGTGCCGGAACTCGGCGATAATAGCAATGTGTCGTAGCGATGATGTCATCCCTTTTGTTTTTCGTTGTGGTATTACCGTTTCTAATAGGTTTATGAATATAAAGCAGTTATTGTGTTCCAATATTTACAAAAGGTATATTAAAGGCCTCTATGCAAAAATCGAAATTAATTTATGTAATTGGGTGATAACCAACGTCTTTCTTCAGCTAATGCGCATTGCGGCGTTCTATTAATTTCTAAATATTTCAGGCTAAATGAATTGTTCGAAGTAAAAACATTGCTCAAAACAGACGTCACTTCGAAATCGCTGCTTACGAGAAACTCACGTTCAGTGCTTTCGCTTTGCCAGCATATTGTCTTGCGGAGTTTTCACTAATCAGTGTAAATTCAGTTGAACGATGTAACTGAAATTGCCCTGTTGCTGTCCATCGTCATGCTTCTAACAACGGAATGCCGGACATTGGAGGAGGAGGAGACGGCAGTGCCTGAATCACGTGGACTGCACTCACCATAAGCGTGCTTAATAGTCGGGACTCCGGAGGACGTCATTGTCCAAATGGAGTCGACCCCACCAGAATATATTGCATTGCTAGTGTGGCGGATAACTAATATCACGCGCGATATTTAGGTGTCGACGTCCATGTTTGCGTCCTGCAAGAGATCGTTAACTGTCAGTTTACGGTTTTTGGAACTCGTCAACGTGGGCGATATTTCTCCGAGGGATGTCATTCGGGTGGGGAAAACAGATAATATGCAGTGGACGTAGGCGGAAACAACGTTTACTTGGTCGTTGACTAATCATTCATGTTCAGTGCGGTGTATCGTTCAGAGACAAAAACAAGAAGAGGTTCCAGATTCCATGTTCGTAACATCGCGAGACGGTTTCCAGCAACTTCACACGCTGGCCGATGGAATTCCCCCAGAAGCACGTCGAAACGACTGACCTCCTTGTCGATTCTTGAGAAGATTGTGTGGAGATCGCTTAGCCAAGCCCTGCATAGAACAGACGTCACCGCACATTGAAGGCGCGTTTCCCAGCCAAGTGTCACGAGCGCGAACCGCACGCGCCGCAGGCTCCAAAACTTTCCCTGGCCGAAGGCTCGCCAGCGAAAATCGCGATACGCTGCGCGCGAGGTGTTCAATCTCTCGACTCCATGTTCGTTATGGTGTCTGATACTGGACCATTGGTGTATCGCGTATTTTGTTATTCTCGACCACTAGTTTAATGTGGTGGGAATTTTGTTTCCACTCTACGTATAACAGAGTTTTAAATTGCAAGTAGAAAGTAACATTTAGTTCGTTCGAATCTTCTCAGGATGATTTTTCGTATAAAATAGTTATTTTTCTTTTTCTGCGTATCCCAATATCTTAAACCAAAATGTGCACAACATCTGTGCACATTACATCTTTATCCAAATATCGTGTATGCAAATATACGTGAACAATTCTTTGTTTAGGAAATGAATGGTACTCATTTCAATATTGCGATTTATCTTTGCATGAGTGTGTTATTGCCCTTAAAAATGATTTTTTTAAATGAAAAAGTAACCGACAAGCTCCATTATTCGGTCTAATCGATGGATATATGGTGGCATGCACGCATGAATTATTCCCCTTTCATGTGAATTTGACGGGGCAGCACGCGCCGACACGAGGCCCTCTGCCACCCTCTCTTAAAGTTCTCTTTGTTGCTGAATTAAGAGTAATACAGTGCAGTCTCGCCTTTTTCGCGTCATAGTGTATCGAACAGGATGGAAACAAGTTTTTTCGGACTGTTCTTCATAGCCCGCTAGTATACATTATGGTTTCTACTGGCGAGTTATTTAAGGTATTTATTTATAGAGAGTTCCCAGAGTTATTCATTCTCAAATAAGACTCGCAAATGTATGTT